>JAXAVZ010000300.1:115000-784979 GCA_034621355.1 Mycalesis mineus | reverse complement strand
ACAAAAAAGTGTCAAATTAGTACAATCACCAAACAATTTAATCTACAACATTATCATCATTATCAGCCTATTAACATCCCACTACAGGGCCAGGCCTCCCTCCTATTCAATGTATACATATTTTTAATTCAACACTATACAAATACAAAAGTTAAATTAAATATTTGTTAATAGCTCCTATTGTATGCTCTGAAACTATTAACCTCTGTTACACCTAAGTACCATTGCAAATGACTGTCTGAAGGTTGCTCAGCAGGAAATCCAGTCAACCATGAAACTGTTTCAGTGAACTACTATAGGAAAATGATCTAGACAAGACTGAAGATATCATTTTATATATCATATAGAAGGATATGTAGCAACATTGTGAGGTTTTATTCTTAATTTTGTATTATGTTAGGAAGGATAAACACCTCACACTGACATATTAGATATTAATGTCCTAATATAAATAAAATTAACCAAAATTTTAATGGAGAACATTTTTATTATTAATTTATTATAATCCTTACATATTATAAAATAAAGAATCTATCCACCATCTATCAGTCTGTCTGATCACAAGAAACTCAAAGACTATAGAACAGACTGTCTTGTGGTTTTCAAATATAGATAGAGAGGTTCTGGAAGAAGGTTTTAGTATATAATTTTCAAAGGTTTTATGTAAATTTGGTAAAATATGACATTAATTGTTGGAAAAGTTACGAGAAATTGGAAGTTGGACTGACTGATATATCAATACATAGCTCAAACCACTAAAAAGATTGCTTTGAAATTTGGCACATATAGCATTATGTTGATGTGTGCTAAGAAATGATTTTTCAAAATTCTTACACAAGAGTTCATCAAGTATACACCAATTTTAACAATGTTGAGTCACTGGCGTCCACTAGTATAAATAAAAATAAATAAAGTTATACTACATACCTGAACAGGGGATATGTGGCAGGCGCCTCGAGGGAGCCGGCAATCAGTACGGCCACCACCAGCCCGTAAATGGCAATGATACCCGCCATGACCACGGGGATGATGGACTTCATGATGAGCTCGGGCCGCATCACCGACATGGCGGCGATACCGGTGCCCGACTTGGCCGTTCCATAGGCCGCTCCCAGGGCTGGAAAACAGAAATAATACTTTCAATAAACTTAAACATTTATCATTATAGGGTCAGGCATATCTATGTAGCAGGGGGAACAAGACTTATGGGATATTGTCTATGTTATCTGCAATCAATTTCTCAACTTTTATTAGATGTGATGTAAAGCTAGCTGTTCAAGCAGCCTTAGTATAGAGATAGCTCCGAGGCAAGTGAATGTAACACCACCAACTACCTAGGCTCTAGGCTTAGAATTCACTGGAAACTTCAAATTCAAAATCGTTTATTTCAAGTAGGCTTATTACAAGCACTTCGTTACTGAAACGTCAAATTGGACTATTTGTAGTGACTCTACCAACGGCTCGGAAGGCAGGCCCTGTTGAGAAGAGCCAGCAAGAAACTCAACAGTTGCTCTGTTTATAATATTATCAACTTTACAATATTAAGTGTGTTGTTATATAAAGTTATTTATTTTACTTCCTGTGTGAAGCTGAAAGAAGAAACAAAAACTATTCTACAACTTAACCTTGATTCAAACTGAGGATGTTGTGGTCAAAGCGACATAGGTTAATCACAAAGCCAATGAAGGCACAAGGCAAAGATATTTTCAATGAGGTCCTCTGCAATGCATGAGCATTTTTATGGGAGGAATGATTTGGAGCTTAGACCCAACACGCTACTTCACTACACACCACCACAACATGCTTAAGTTGCAGTGATGATGTTCATCTAAGCAAGTAATCACTGCAGATGTTACATGTATGAGGTAGTTGGCTGACATCTAACTTGCTTAGAGCAAGTGCTGTTAAGCATTTATGTATGAAAAACACTCAATAAGAAAAAAATGCTAATATTTATAGAAAAAAAAACCTTTGTTACAATAATCTCTTATGTTTTACACTACATCACTAGCCAAGTGATCAATTCTGATTGACTAAATTTAGTATTAGCCTTTTGTGTCAATAATGCCTTATAAGTTGAAGAAAGTGTATTATGCAAAGAAGCACATAATAATACCAGTTTGAAAATCCTATATTATAATATTGATAAAATATATCAACTGAACTATGTATACCAGTATGTATGTTTCTTACACTATGGCCTTTTTAATATCCTTCAGATTTATATTCATGTTTTATGGTGACAATAACCCATTAATTTTAAGTTAATACTAAAAAGATTATAATCATTTACTATCAATTGGTTATTTTTGTGGCGATCTCCGTGGCGCAGTGGATTTATAAGACGGAGGTCCTGGGTTCAATTCCCGGCGGGGCAGATTGAGATTTTTCTTAATTTGTCTTGGTCTGGCTGGTGAAAGGCTTTTGCCGTGGCTAGTTACCACCCTATCGACAAAGATGTATCGCCAAACGATTTAGCGTTCGGGTATGATGTCGTGTAGAAACCGAAAGGGGTGTTTGTTCCACTCCTAACAAGTTAGCCAGCTTCCATCTTTGACTGCATCATCACTTAACATCAGGTGTGATAGCAGTCAATGGCCAACTTGTAGTGGATAAAAAAAAAAAAAATTATTTCAAAGTTAGTAGTTTCACTGTACACAACAACTATATCATCACAATTTACAGAAAATTCTACTACTGTATCAAATTGACTGATAGTACATAGATAGTACATTGTGGTAGATTTATTATTATTTAATTGGGACAAATTAGTGTAACTCATCCAATAACTAAAATATGTGGTAAATGTAATACAGAACATTCAATCAATTGAAAAATAATACTAGACATAACTGTGATAACAGAGTAATTTTAATGGTTTAATTAGTTTCTAGAGAGATCATTTATGTGCCGAATAAAATTAGTTTTAATAGGCTCTGCTAACTTGCCAGACAATACAGCTGATCTATAGAATGATAAATGTAACATTGCATCTGCAAGTTACTTCATCTTGATTTGCAACTATAATTATGTAATTATTGTACAGAATAAAATAATTTTATCTTATGGTGTAAGATAGGTAATACAAAGGCCAACTTGTGATGGAACAATCTAGTTATGCTGGTTAAGTACTTTTGACTTGAGATAATAGCTAGGACTAAAGCCTTAAAGTAATAAGACTTGACTAGCTGCTATTTTTGTGGTATAATAGTTAACCCTTGACTGCAATCACACCTGACGGTAAGTGATGATGCAATCTAAAATGGAAGAGGGCTAATTTGTTAGGGGTAGGATTAAAGTCCACACCCCTTTTGGTTTTTGCATGACATCATACCGCAATGTTAAATCACACATGTTTGCTATTACAACACAGACAGTGGTGGCACAGTTTCATTGTCCACTATCTGTGCTGTGATACAATACATACTAGACACAGAATGCTTGCGGCTTTCCAATCTGCACTGATTTAGATCATATAAATTTATTATATTTTTTTTATAGCATTTGGATGCTTTTATTCTTGAATTTTGTATTAACCAAACAATCAAAATATTTGACATGAATTTTCTTGATGAGGATAAAAGAAGTTAAACATATGAATGAAATTAAGATTTCAAAATTTGCCATCCTCAAGTGTCATCAATAGAAGGAAATAAACTGGTAGTTCATCTGATGTCAAGTGGTAACCATCATCTATAACATGCTTAAACAACAGCTGCTATGCACCAAACACCTGAGGTAGATTGAGCCTCATGTGCTTTTAACCAGCAAACATAATCTTCAAATTGGAAGACTGCGGCTTGACAATCAATATTCAGATTCGAGCTTTTTCAAGCATTTCTATTAAACCAAATATGGATGTTTCACTATATGATTGTTAAAGTTAATAAATTAATGACTTAGGATTGGCCACACCTAATTGACATTTTCTGTAATTAGGGTAGTTTTATATAATCTGTGTCATATGAATAATTTTTACATAGATGTAACATTCCGGGATGTTCTAGTACTTGAATAGTTAAGTAGCCTAAGAATTGGGCTTAATGTGATAAGTAATCTCCAATGATAGCAGAAACCTTTAGACATTTCATAAAGTTTCTTTGTACTAAAAGCGAAGCCAGAGAATGGATCTTCTGGGAGTGGCGTATCCACTACCAGAGGATTACCATGCCTGCAATCTAAAAGCAACCACCCATCTCTTAAGAGTGGGTGTTTGAACTGACAGGGGAAGTAAGTTCAGGGTGAGAACAAAAGAACCAAAAGGGTTGAAGTGCAGCAGCTAAAACATCAAATGAGCCTTAGTACAACTTTGTTTAGGAACATTGTGAGGTTAACATAACTTAGATAACATAAAGTATTTCTTCTTGTAACTGCTTTCTGAAATAGTTATATATGAAGTAACTGTAGGTATAGAAGCTTGTATGAGGAAATCCAAGTGTGAATGTAGCCTTACAGCTAACTTAACTATTCAAACAGCTGACTTTGTCACATGACTAAGTTATCTTGTCATGTGATGATAAATTACACTGTACATTTGCCTGTAACTAATGAATTTATGTATAAAACATCATTTTGGTAATGATTTTTAGATACTTCATGACAATATTATCCTACTTCATTAGCTATGATTTAATGATGATGCTTCATAAATTATGGTTTCAAGTCATGTGATGTCAAATTACACTAACAAATCAATCATTTCCATAATTACATAAAAACAGTACAAATCATGATTTCACTGATTACTGATTAAATGACTGATTATTTTGAAATAGTTGAATTTCATTGTCATACGAAAACGAAAAGATCGACACGCTTTCAAAGTCATTTCACGCTCAATAACATTGCAATAATGAGTTTTATAGCCTTTCACATAGGGCTCTGTTTGCAGTAACCCGAATTATATACAGAGATGGAAGCAAAAATCTTATAATGTGTCATTCATTATGGAATTCTACTACATCAGCAGTGCTGCCAACATAGCCTTTTCCAACAACCCTATCGAGTCACATGATTGAAATCGAAAGGTTTTTATTGAAAAAACTACGCCCACAACAAGTAAATCAATGGTTATACCGAAAACATAGACGTTAAATACACAATCGATACTAATATCGATTCGGCTAGTACTATAGATACGTAGTCGTAGCATATTTTCAAGGTGCGGCTATTCCTATATTTAGGACTCTTAAAATAAACATAATCGCAATTAGTAAATTATATATAGGCGATCCGTTAAGATGAAAACAACTTATCGGACAATTCTATGCGGATCTACGGTCATTTTGATGATATTGACATTAGACTTGGTAATCGGGACAGTTCATTGAATTCACACAAAGTACATACCGCTGAATATAATAGCAGACGCCGCCCCCATAACTCCGAAGAAGGGTCCATAGATGGGATTTGGGTCAGTCATTTTGATTGTGAAGTGTGGGAGTATTTACAGGTCCCAAAACTGTGACGACTATCTGCACACACTCACTCCACGAAACTATTTTAGCACAGACAAATATGGCCCAAGCTTTGCAGACTCGATAGAATGGGTCATATGACGATTGATGTTCAAGGCAGTACTCGATATGCCCTAACTTCTGATTGGCGTTGATACGCTACTTCCGAAATGCGCGTCCAATCCTGAGCTTCGAAATTCGCAGAAGTATGACGTATAACGTTGATGTGGATCGCTGGCCAGCTAATTCAATCTGCGCATGTCCTAATTGATCATTTCAATACTTTTTAAAAAATAAACTCTGCATTTTGTAGAATCAATAAAAAGTTAATACCAAAATATTTATAATAAATTTTAAAAATATTAATACTTATGTATCTTTCTGCAAATATCTGAGTTTTATCAAATATACACAAAAATTAATTATCGATTTGCCAGTATTTGATGTTACCAGTTTAAAATGCGCGAAATTTAAATAATCAAATTAAACCACTAAGAAGTACAATAATTTGTAATTTGCAGGTTTGTAGGCAGCTCTTTAACAAATTCTTTGGACTTTCATTTTAATTTCAATGGCACAACAATGATATTTGGTCATTGTGGATTAACATTGATTGATAATTTATATAAACCCCATATTTTCCAGGTGGTGAACTGTTTATCGAGTACTTGAAAAGCCTATTATAAATATCGATAATAGTACAAAAGAAATAACAAGGAGCTTAAATATTAATGAGTTTTATAATATTGAAGTTATTTTCAACAACCATTGATGAAGTATTAACATTTTTTACGAGTAACCTTTATTTTATTCTACAATAAATACATTCATATTAATGGCTCATTGTATTTTTTTTATATAAAAATATTATTTTTACACTTTGTACATTGCCATTAAGAATTTAAATGTAACAAAACAACAAACTGAATTATTAATTGCGTTCAGATAGACACAAAGTGAATTTTTGAACGCCAATGTCATGTTCACGTGTTTTTGGCTGTCAAAATTCAAATGTCAAAACAATTTATAATTTTATGAAGAGTCGATAAAGCGCGTGTTTTGGAATTATTTTAGGTTGTACGTATTAAATACCTAATAAATGCATTTATTTTGGTGACGCTAACTGTTTAAATTTAGTTTAAGATGAAGTATAATTATAAGGTAAAGCTTTATTTTATTACCTCTTTTTCTTAACATAAACACTACAATACTGTATATTTGCTTTGCTACAAATTTTAAAGATTGTTTATAGGGCATACTTCCTATTATTCTAAAAATATGCCTAGTTTATAGTCGTTGGACGCGTAGACCCTCTTACTCACTGGTCACTATCGGTAAGCACAGTACCATCTTAAACTGTACATCTGGTCACAAAAAAATTTAGTGGTAAATGATGGAGGAAATCTAATTATGCAAAAAATAAGTCGTTTTCTAAAAATTTTAAATACCTATCATTAAGATATAAAAGAACTATTTTCAGTTTCAAAATCTACTGGGCACAGTGTACCGGCGAGGAGATATTTTATTTACCAATGATGGGAATTGTGTGTTCAGTCCTGTTGGCAACAAAATAACACTATACAATTTAAAACAGTAAGTTACTTTTTAATTTTCATTCATTCATTCATAGTTTTTGTGTAAAAGATCTATCCATGTACAAACTTATAATTTTAAAAAATGTGTCAAAAACTATTTACTAAGTCAAGGTCTATCATTATATTTTCATATAATTGATGAGTTTAGCAAAGACAAAATGTTCTTGGAAGCATTCAACTTTTTGTTCTTCACACAAGAAGGGAGTTGTAAATTATAAAATACTAATTGTAATTTTATAAGAGCAACTGCTGAATTTCTTGCCTGTTATTCCATGCAGAATCTTCTTTTTGAACTGGTGGTAGAGTCACTATTCACATAAAAAAATGTTATGAGTATGTGTAAAAATGTGTATGTTATAAATTAAAGCTCTGTTTTTAGAAACAAAAGCAACACATTGCCGGTCGAGAGTCATTTCAACTACACAGCAATTGATGTCTCTCCAAATGGATCTGTTCTACTTGCTATTAATGAAAGTAAGTTACAATGTATCCCTTATACAATCATTGCAAGGTACCTACCATTAGTTTAGATATAATGTAGTTTACATATATAAGACCTATACTAAAATTAACTATATACAGGTCCTATAATTAAAGTTTCACAGCCCCGAGGGGTCCCCTGGCAACCGTCAGGCAAATAATGACAGCTGTCATTATAGCTCCGTCGCTACCCGGGTAGCCGCGGGCCTCAAAGAAGGTTTGAATGTCAGGCCCACTGGGGTTAATGGACTTAAAACGAAAATGGTAGATATGTTACCTAATTAAAAAAAAATCCAAAAACCCTAAGTGTGACCAAGTTATAGTATGTTTTCGGATTTGTTAACATTTTTCACATATTTCAAGAGTGTAAATAATTATGTTTAGTTAATGATTTATTAATTTAAGTCAATCATAAACTTTGCAATTGCACATTGTAGAGTAAATAAACTGAGAATTCTCCAGAGAGAAACATATATAGAGAGTATTCTGTTGGATCTGGGCGACTCAGTGGTTTGAATTCATCAGCTTTTTATGGAAAATAAATAAATAATTAACTATTCATAATGGACTTGGACAAAGTAGCATCTGCTTGTGTCTAGTATCCTATAATTATGTTGTTCATGATGATGATGAAATTTAATTTACAGAGGGTGAAGCCCAGATGATAAGTCTGTTGACATGCACAGTTATACACAGGTACAAGTTCAAGCAACAAGTCAATGCAGTGAAATTCAGTCCGGATGGTAAACTGTTTGCTGCCTGCTGTGATGATACAGGTATGTGTGATTTTATTAGGTATGGACTTGCAGCACAGGCTTGCAGTGCAGGCTTAAGGGTACCCTTTTTAACCAGCTCAACAGAGCAGAGCAGCTTCGGACACCCATTTTAGAATGAAGCTTACTGCTGAAAATTATTTTAATCATAGATTTTGACAAACTAACGCCAATAATGTGCATACGGCGCAACAGTAATCTTCCCTGTCATCCTACAACTCTTGTGCTTGGAGCTTGTGAGAAAGAGAGAATTTCCAGTGAAAAAAAGCTCTTCTAGTGGGGGAAACAGCTTCTAACGGCTTCTATTGATTTGTACATTAAATCCTGAAATGCATGATTAAATATAGCTTAAAAATACTATTAGCATGGCCCTAAGGTTATAGCTCCACCCGGCACTCAATTGGTACTGTGTTCATTTATAATAATCAAATAAAAAATTGCTCTTTAGAATTGTTGACTTGTTGAGATTAATTCAAATGCAGTATAACTTGTATACTCTATAAGGTGAGTTTGAATTATCAGCCAGCGCCGAAACTGGCGTAAGTGTAATGATATATACTGATTACAACAGCGGAATACAAATATTTCTAGAACCAGTAACAAAAAATTTAAAAATTACCTACAAAATGTTTCCTCACTTAGGACATTTTACATAGCACCATCCATGGCATTCATAAATTAATTACAAGATACCGAACGAACGTATGTCTTAAACATTCGATTACTACCAAATAAAATAAGGAAAGAAAAGCCAAACCGCCAAAATCTCCAATCTCCAATAGACCAGACCTGAAATAACAAAAAATAATAACAATCGGCTGTCAGAAAGCGAACATGGAACCCTCGAAGGACCAAGTAGGTTGATATGTACCCACACTTTAGAACTGGTAAACAATAAATAAATGAAGAACGAAATAAACTTTCAAAAAAGCACTTAAAACTGAATCAGCTGATGTCTGCGCCAAGTTCAATAAACTTTCCTGTTAAATTAACTACTGTAAAACGCGGGCGGCAAGTGTTTAAATGTGCGTGTTTGTTGTGCGTGTGCCGTTGTCGGTCTTTTGTAAGGCCGACAATCGCACCGCGCCTGTTAGTAAGCTCGCTGCCGGTTAAGGAGTACACAAACTAGTATCTATCTCTCTCTTACCTATGTATTTGCCATCTCTCTTGCTCTTAATTTCGTCAGTTGACAATATTGCTAATAAGGGCTGAACAGCCTTTATTACGAATTTATATGGTTCGGGCTATAACTATTCACTGAATAGAAGATACCTAAGTAGATAGATAAATGTCGGATATATCATTATATATATGCTTATAACTTGTTATTTTCAGTATTTATAATGACTGCACCCAGTACATTCACTGGAGAGTTTCGATCATTCATAATGAAGCGAGTTTACAAAAAGGCACATGACCAAGTCACTTGCTTGGACTGGTCGAGTTGCGGCAAGCTACTTGCCGCCGGATCTAAAGACACCACAACTAAAATATACACGGCTGAATATATGGACAATTTGAATATGTACTCTTTGAGTGGGCATACAGATAAAGTTGTCGGAGCTTTCTTTGAAAATAAGAGTTTGGACCTTATTACTGTTAGTCGTAATGGCCAAGTTTGCTTGTGGGAAGCTAGCATAGATTCGGATGATTTGGTGACGTCAGCAGTTCAGATATCACATAAGAAAAGGAGGAAACTGCAAAAGGAAGCAGAGTTGGAAGACGATGACGTTGATGAACGGAATGTTATTGAGAAGGATAAGGAATATGTAAGTGTGTTGTTTTTATAACTGAGAAGCTTTAACCTGCGGTTTAGAAAATCCATTTTTATCATTAAGTGAGGTAGACATGCGACTACTTCGCGAAATGAGTTTTTATAGTCTAAACCTTATAGTCAATCAATTACATATCTTAGAATTCTTGTGATGAGTTGGTAGTATTTTGCTATTATATTTATAGCTGTGCTTAGAAATACATCGTACACACATCTCGCTTATATCTTGTCGATCATCCAACCTTTATTTAGACTGTCAGTCAAATATGGCAAAATGACATTATATAATATTAATTTCTATTATATAAGCTTTGCAACTATTGTACATCCATCAGCTTCGAAATTGACGTATTTTTCATTTCGACATACTGATCTCATAATACCACAATAACAGCAAATATTTTTGGTTTTTATTTAATATATTCCAAGTATACTTCATGGCGAAATTGAGTAGTAGTAGTAAGATTTGTTGTGTTTTTCACCATAGGAAAGTGATCAAGATGCAGACATGACTACTGAGTCTGAGAAGAGAGAAGTCAAAGCGGAAGACGAGAAGAGATTGACGTACAAGAAGCTGGGCCGGCACTACATCGGCGACGCGATACGCAACGCCAGCCACAAGTGCCGAGTGTCCGCCGCGGCCTACCACAAGGGCACTAAGATATTGGTTACAGGTCAGTTATAAATCGAAGTCAGTCTTCCAGTCAAATCTTTAAATTTTCGTTCAAATTAGAGGGACAACTATAATTGAACTGCTTTGTATTATTTCAAAAAAGTGTTCAGTTATATAGTTTTCAAATTTTTATTTATTTTGAAAAAGATGACTGTTTTGTATATTTATCAACATTTGTTGAGCTTAAAAAGGTCAACAAGTCCCAGGCTCTGATTGGAGTTTATCTCCACATTGAAACTTTATTCCATGGAATGCTAAGATCTCATTTCCTCAATTAATTAATAATAATACAAATTAACTTACAAAAAAGGCCATGTGGTTGGTTTACATGCAGTAGAAATGGGTGCGAGGGCAAGTCCAGCAACCAGCAAGATCTCTTGACAACCTGCTCAAAAACCTGGGCCTGACTAGAATAGCTTTTTTTTATACTGGGGAGGAAAAATCTCTACGGACTTCTGCTGTTAGGCAGGGTATGTCCAACTCGCACGGACTAAAATAACCCCCCCTACTCCTTGGTCAGCATGAAACCGCTTTGCATTACTTCATGCTGACCCTTCTTGTATTCTTTTTTGCTCTCTCTCCTTTTTTCCCTTCTAATCATTATCACTCGGAACCATTGACATATTAATACTATGGACTTCGGGTCTAATGCAAAATTTACGTCAAAAGTGTCCCAAGATATTTTATACACACTAGGATGTATTTATGTTTTTATACACAAAATAACATTGTAATGTATGTCTTATCGTATTGTTATACAGTATAATTTGCAACGGTCTAATTGCATGCAATAAGTAATCAGCGTCGATTGACGGTTACCATGGCAGCCTTTTTTTGACATGACAGCTTCTCGTGAAAATAGGACAACATAAATGGTGTGGAGTCGGTAGCTTTCAAATTTTTTTGGCATCTTATATTTAAATATTATATTTACAACAAATTTTAATTAATATTTACATATCCCTGACCTCTATATGCTGGGATAAATCTTGTACCAAATAATAATTGTTGTAATTATCTTGTATAAAATAATAATTAGTTATAATAATATTTAATTACAAATCAAATCCACAAATGTACAAAATGATATGCCACTCGATATAGTTCTTTACTTTGAAATTTCAAGTTCTCGATATTTTCCTCTTTTTATTTAAACTGAAAATATATTTTTTTACTTCAATGACGTTAGATCACTTTTTTAAATAACTGTTCCTAATTTCATGTAGATAATTCTTATAGTTATCAAATTAATATACCAAAGATATTTGATTAATATTCATGACATAAAAAATAAAAGTTGACATAATAAATAAAAATTTTTGAATTGAAAATAATCTAATTATTTTAATTCAAAAATTAAGTAAGTAAATAATTCAAATGTTAAACAACAAAATAACTCTATGCAGTCGTTGTTCTAAAACATTCTATTGCTCACGGCAGATCCGAACTAAATGTGGTTAATTAGATAAATATATTGCACTCCTTCTATCCTATACGCGGGTAGCGTATGGGAAAAGGACAGATAGATACTTGTGTTCATTTTGGTTGGTTATGCAATTCGTTTTTATAGTTTATTAAAATTTTAATAAAATAGCCTGTTTCAAAGCAAAATAATACTTTAAAATCATCAGTAAATATTTACTTACTGAAAATATGGTACACCGTCTTCTTTTCTCACCTTACTCGGGTAGTTCCTACAAGTTTTTCATAACACATTACGGCATTATTGACGTGTATTCTGTCAGTCAGCTAATATGAGACTGAATTGCGATTGGAAGTCATTTCGCGTTTTGGCTTACTTTTGGTTCGGACACTTTTTATCGCTGACCCGAAGTCCATAGTATTAATATGTCAATGCTCGGAACATATGGGCGTATCTCTGAAGCGAGTGTCCATAGCTGTTTTAGCAGGATCCTACTAGATTTGGTTGGGCAGGGATAATAAGTCGATCAGAAAAGGCGAGCATAGACTGGTACTGATCTGGGTACCCTGAAGCCTACACCTGTCTCGCAAGTCTCGGTCTCTGTTCGGCGTTTTCTCTCTGCGACACGATCGTCCCGGCACCTGCAAGGTGAATCAATGGAATGCTAAGATATTTGTCTCTCTATAGTTCGTTCGTGTTAAAAATGCAGTTACTCATCATTGGTAACTCCGCCCCCTAACCAATGAAATTGTGTTAATCCACAGGTTTCACGACCGGGATATTTTTCCTTCACGAGATGCCCGACGTGAATCTGATCCATACGCTCAACATATCGGAGCACCGCATCAGCAGCATCGCGCTGTCGGCGCAGGGAGACTGGATCGCCTTCGGGTGCCCCAACATCGGACAGCTGCTGGTGTGGGAGTGGCAGAGTGAGTACCAGTGAACCTGAACCGTACGCTCAACATATGGGAGCACCGCATCAGCAGCATCGCGCTGTCGGCGCAGGGAGACTGGATCGCCTTCGGGTGCCCCAACATTGGACAGCTGCTGGTGTGGGAGTGGCAGAGTGAGTACCAGTGAACCTGAACCGTACGCTCAACATATGGGAGCACCGCATCAGCAGCATCGCGCTGTCGGCGCAGGGAGACTGGATCGCCTTCGGGTGCCCCAACATCGGACAGCTGCTGGTGTGGGAGTGGCAGAGTGAGTACCAGTGAACCTGAACCGTACGCTCAACATATGGGAGCACCGCATCAGCAGCATCGCGCTGTCGGCGCAGGGAGACTGGATCGCCTTCGGGTGCCCCAACATCGGACAGCTGCTGGTGTGGGAGTGGCAGAGTGAGTACCAGTGAACCTGAACCGTACGCTCAACATATGGGAGCACCGCATCAGCAGCATCGCGCTGTCGGCGCAGGGAGACTGGATCGCCTTCGGGTGCCCCAACATCGGACAGCTGCTGGTGCGGGAGTGGCAGAGTGAGTACCAGTGAACTTGATCCATACGCTCAACATATGGGAGCACCGCATCAGCAGCATCGCGCTGTCGGCGTAGGGCGATTGGATCGCCTTCGGGTGCCCCAACATCGGCCAGCTGCTGGTGTGGGAGTGGCAGAGTGAGTACCAGTGATCCTGATCCATACGCTCAACATATGGGAGCACCGCATCAGCAGCATCGCGCTGTCGGCGCAGGGCGACTGGATCGCCTTCGGGTGCCCCAACATCGGCCAGCTGCTGGTGTGGGAGTGGCAGAGTGAGTACCAGTAAACTTGATCCATACGCTCAACATATGGGAGCACCGCATCAGCAGCATCGCGCTGTCGGCGCAGGGCGACTGGATCGCCTTCGGGTGCCCCAACATCGGCCAGCTGCTGGTGTGGGAGTGGCAGAGTGAGTACCAGTAAACTTGATCCATACGCTCAACATATGGGAGCACCGCATCAGCAGCATCGCGCTGTCGGCGCAGGGCGACTGGATCGCCTTCGGGTGCCCCAACATCGGCCAGCTGCTGGTGTGGGAGTGGCAGAGTGAGTACCAGTAAACTTGATCCATACGCTCAACATATGGGAGCACCGCATCAGCAGCATCGCGCTGTCGGCGCAGGGCGACTGGATCGCCTTCGGGTGCCCCAACATCGGCCAGCTGCTGGTGTGGGAGGGGCCATCTGATCCATAGCTGATCAACCCCATGAGTCGCACTCCCAGGACGGTTCAATTCACAGCTGGGCCGTTTGGTTCAGGTCCGGCCGGTAGGAGGCTTTGGCCGTGGCTATTTACTATCCTACGAGCGAAGATGTACTGTTAAAGTGTGGTGAGTGAGATGTTTTGGCATATTGTGTACCAGTACATGTGATGGAAAATTAAAGAGGTGTGGATTTCTTTCTATTCCAATTTAGTTTGCTTCCATCTTAGATCATCATCATCATCGTCACTCATCAACAGATGTGATTGCAATAAAGGGCTAACCTGTTATGAATGAAAACGATAAGCTTTTTACCAATTTTAGAATGATTTTCTCCCAGGTGAACAATACGTTATGAAGCAACAAGGCCATTCGCTAGACATGACGTGCCTGGCGTACTCGCCCGATGGTCTGTACATAGTGACGGGCGGGTACGACGGCAAAGTGAAGGTCTGGAACACCACCTCCGGGTTCTGCTTCGTGACCTTCAACGAGCACAAGTCCACCGTCACCAGTATTGAGTTCAGCGCGAATAAGAAGTTCTTTGTGTCCTCGTCGCTTGATGGCACTGTTAGATGTTACGATCTTACGAGGTAAGGCTTTCCTGTCACAGAAGCATACACATGTATGTTCTGTGACTGTATGTGTGCGTGTTTGTACATACAAACACGCACAAATACACTTATACATACGTGCACGCACACACATCTTCCATGGGAGGTTAGCGATCAATATGGCTATTTTTACTTTATTGGCTGCTGCGTCAAACAGTGATCTGGAGCTCATTTTAAATGAACGCATATATACGTGCTCTCATACAAATGTGTACGCACACACGAACATGTGCACGCAATCACGTAATTAAGCGCACGCACTCACTCTTATTTCTGCAGCTAACCAGCAACACTGTTTTTTGATCGAGTAAAATTACAGGCACACGAGACTGTACTTCAGGTTAATTAACGCATGATAGTGTAGTCCAATCTAGTGCGCCTTTGATATTCGCCTTAAAGATGTAAATATTTCTGGCTATCATATGCTAATTAAAATTATTTTGATTAATTTTATATATCGCCAAAATAATAAATTCCGCAAATTTCGCTCACGTGAAATTGCGGAGTATTGCGCAATAATTAATGCCGTGCGTGTCCAGATACCGCAACTTCCGCACGCTGACGTCGCCGAGCCTGGTGCAGTTCGCGTGCGCGGCCGTGGACTCGAGCGCCGAGCTGTGCGCGGCGGGCGGCCATGATGTGTTCGAGATATTCGTGTGGTCCATCAAGTTCGGCAAGCTGCTCGAGGTAAGTTACTAGCATGTAGTGCATTGCAGATACCGCAACTTCCGCACGCTGACGTCGCCGAGCCTGGTGCAGTTCGCGTGCGCGGCCGTGGACTCAAGGTTGCAAGAACCTTTTTATATGTCCACTAGCAGTTGCCCGCGACTTCGTCCGCGTGAAAGCCTCTTAGTTACCCTTTTAATTTTAAAGACAGACTTTCATATAAAGTGTGCTTTTTCCCTGCTACCCCCCTCAATTTTTTTTTATATTTCCCGTGAAGCAATATCCTCCGTCCCGTCCCGTGTACTAAATCTACATCTACATTTTTGTTAAACATTGTACGATATTACAGTATATTAACATTAACATTATATATTTATTGCAAGCTGATGTATATAGCTATAGTCTATTTCACTTTCGAGTCTAGCTTTTATAATAAACAAAATAATTTACAATCAGACATGCATAATCTCTAGATTAGCCCGTTTAAACAAACGAACGAACTTTTTCGTATATTATATATACGAAAAAGTATATGGTCTGCCATGCCAAATAAATTGAAAGAAAAGATCAAAGATTGAATTCTCAAAAAATATCAGTACCAAAATGTTGACCCTTATTCAGTACGTATAACATAACACGGAGGAGGTCTAGTTAATTTGGACGATATAGCGGCATTGTCATGTTTTTGAGAAATTTTGTAATATCTCCGAAACTATATAACTAATTAACATACTGTAAAGGCAAATCTTATCTCTATAATATCCTTGTGATTATGAAGCAATTTATTTTGATAAGGATTTAAGTTTAGTTCTATAAATAATGATGTAAACGTAAGCATATGAATTAAATGATTTTTAAAACACAAAAGTTATATATCTGCCAAAATATAAAAGATATATATATGCTTCTTGTAGAACTTTTTAAGATGCATAAAGTTTTCATACAATGTTTTCAATTATATCCAATATCTAAGGCAGCGTACGCGCCTAAAGCTAAATTTAATAAATTTCACGGTCCTACTCGCGCGACATAAATTGTGATAACTCGGGTAATATATACAATACAAACATGAAATATAGCCTATGACACTCACCGATAACGTGGCATTCTACTGGTGAAAGATTTTTTTCAATCGGATCAGTAGTTCCGAAGATTTGCACCGGCAGAACTTTATTTACAAACTTACACTAATCTACCAACACACAGTTCCAACCGCTAATTGAATTGCGCTAAAATTTGGCGCTTAATTTTCTAGCTTTTACAATGTAGGTGTGCGCCATGATAGGATGTTTCAATACTCAGTTCTCAAAGGAGTGAAACGGGGTTAAGTATACACCAAGTTTCACACAAAGTCGCGGACGTCTGGTAACATATTTTTATTTTTTCTATTTTCTATCAAAGATCAGTCGCTGGACCATAATCTAATAAAATGTTTGCGTTGATGTCCTTTTGGATCCTGTACATTCTCTGATGTAGCTTACCTTCAGGATCGAGTATATTAGTATGTTGGCCAGTCTATCTGGTAGCATGACATAAATTTTGTTTACGTCGGGCTTAGGTTTTTTGAACTTTGATAATTGTTAAAAACTTCACGGGATCCTTTGACTGTTTTTAAGCGATTTTAATGAATCCCTTAACTGTAGTTCGTTCGCGTTTAGAATGCAGTGAGCGCCGGCCAAACGTCGCCCCTAACCAATCAAATCTTTTCAAATTACAAGGGCAAGTTTAAAATGACCAATGGAAGGCATAGCTTCGAACGTGACGGTTGTGTCCTGTAATTTATTTTAATTAGGGTGCGGCGTTAGCACTGCATTCTTGTGTAGTGTGCCTTAATTTCCATTAAAATTAGTATACAGACATAATTGTAGCATAAACATATGTTCATCTGTAGGTACTGGGGGGTCACGAAGCGCCGGTCGCAAGCCTGGCGTTCAGCCCCACGCTGTCCAGCTCGCGCCTGGCCTCCGCCTCCTGGGACAAGACGGTGAAGCTGTGGAACTGCATCGAGAGCAGCTCCGAGTGCGAGACCATACAGTTGACCTCCGACGCGCTGCAGGTGGCCTTCAGACCTGATGGCGAAGAGGTATATCAACTTTTTATAAGTAATTTTTTAATAACATTTATTATTATTAGTCTATTTGATTCTTAAATAAAATCTTAAAGGCTTATGACTCTTGAAACTAACAAATTGTTATATTTCAGATCGCAGTATCGACACTGGACGGTAACATATCCTTCTTCAATGTGACAACGTCTGACCAGACGGGCACCATTGAAGGGAGAAACGATCTGGGCTCAGGCAGGGCCGACACTGACTTGATCACGCCAGAGAAAATGCTCAAAACCAAGTGAGTCATTATGATCAGAGCCTCTTGCAAACGCTTCTGAAATTTTTTTTTCCTTATAGCTGTTTTATAGTACAGTCATTTGGTCGAAAAAATAGTGGTAACCTGGAAAGTTTTCCGGGAGTTTTGAAAATTGGCAATTTTATAGATTTTGATCTGCTCTTTCCAAATTTCATCTTTGCCACATTACATGTTTGCCGCTCGAGTCGCCATATTGAAAAAATGGCGCCCAAAAGCAGTTTTTTGATAATAATTCCTTTCCCGCGCATTTTACAGGAAACATATCCATACAAACTTAAAGTAGAGAAAGTTTCCTACAATTTATGTCATAATCTTTTCTTTCCTAAAATCAATAGTGTCCAATCCGAAAATTTCAGAAAAACTCTTATAACAATTTAGCTCCCAGCAATTCCTTATCCCCCATGTGCGATAAGGAATTTCCTTGAAAATACTCTTATACTCGAGGTTTTTTCCATCGACCTTGCCCTCTGATCCCTGAACCGTTATTCCGAGGTCTGCGACGTCCGCACACTCAAAAACTGTAACGATGAAATGTCCAGGGCGTTTACAACGATATGTTACTCGTCGGATGGGTCGTCTATCCTTGGCGCGGGCAACTCCAAGCACGTGTGCCTCTACAGCATCAAGGAGTCCGTGCTTGTCAAGAAGTTCGTCATCACGCAGAACCGCTCTTTGGACGCTGTTAACGTAAGTTATTGTTATATATTTATAGTTTATAACATGAATATAGTTCGTTTGCGTTAAGAATGCAGTAGCTCATCATTGTTTCCACTGGTCACTGTGAACTTGACTTTGTGTCTGTGATTATGAGTGTGCCGGAACTGCCTCGTTCCTTGGTTGCTTGCTGTTCACTGTTGAATCACGAGGTCTTGAAATCGATTTCTGAGTTTGGCTACGAGTTATCGAGCTTCTATTTCTCTTTTTTTCTCAGCCCGGAGGTAGGAGAGAACACGGTAAACTATCCGTCGTTAACGACGGTTTTGCGAGAGCTATTTTTGGCAAAACTCGCCTTTTCATAAGATCCCTAAATGTATTTATATTCAATAATATTTTTAGCCTCAATTATAAAAACAGACTATAGAATACCCCAGCATTTCAAAAACGGAGAAGCTTCATTTAGTTGCTCTAATTTACTTAAGCATATATGTATGAAGTCGGTGCCATCCAAGGTTTCAACTTATAACCTAGAATCCACAAAATGCTTTGCTACTTTGTTAAATAAACATTCCTAAAACTTGGCTGGCACCGATTTCATAGATAATTATGCTTAGGTGAATTAAATCAACTAAATGTCGGAATTATGTTTATTTTTTAGTGCGGTTCAATTATTTTATTAATTTTTTTTTTACTTAACTAGCTATGACAATTTCTTGATTCCTCAGGACTTCATAAACCGGCGCTACCTCACCGAGTTCGGCAACATGGCGCTGGTTGAGAACAGAGACGCGTTAGAGGGAGGGGATGTCAACATCAGGCTGCCGGGGGTGAAGGCTGGGGACATGGCTGATAGGAGGGTTAAACCTGAGGTATGTATCTTGGACACAGGCTGGGGGAGTTTGAATTGACTCTATTACTGGTAGCAAAGGCAGATATTAGAGAACAGAGACGCGTTAGAGGGAGGGGATGTCAACATCAGGCTGCCGGGGGTGAAGGCTGGGGACATGGCTGATAGGAGGGTTAAACCTGAGGTAAGTATCTTGGACACACGCTGGGGGAGTTTGAATTGACTGTATTACTGGTAGCAAAGGCAGATATTAGAGAACAGAGACGCGTTAGAGGGAGGGGATGTCAACATCAGGCTGTCGGGGGTGAAGGCTGAGGACATGGCTGATAGGAGGAGGATCTTGCTCACAGGCCTGGGAAATTAGAAGTAACTCTGCTACCGGTTTGTAATGAAGTTTAAAGTATCAAAACCTTACAGGTATTTTTGACCAATCGAAACGTAAAATAGTACCTAATGGTAAGGAAGGGTTTTTTTGAAATTAGTATCGCAGAACGCTTGGGTAATCTTTCATAGGGTATTGAAGATATTAGAGAAGATAGGCACTGGACGGAAGGGACGTCAACATCAGGCTTCCGAGGGGACTCTACTATCGGTGGGGAAGAAAGATTCTACAAAACAGAGAAGCGGTAGGGGGTAGGGCAATTAATATAAAAGTATATTTTATGATTATCATGGAATATCACGAAATGGCGGCGGTAATTTCAATGCCTTAAATATGTCACAATTTTTAATTTACCATAATTTATATTAGAATTGAAATTATCACGACTATTTTCCGTATCATTAAAATATAGACAGCTGAAACTCACATCTCTGTTGTCGGATTATGCTCGACTTGTATCGAACCCAAACGGGGTCCATAGTCACGAACTTGCTTGTTCATGTAACACAGTGTAAAGTAAACTCGCTTACACTAATTACCATAGTTTTGTCAGAAATCAATAACAATCGGCATCATTACCATCAGCACTGAACTGTGTTGTTGTCAGGTGCGCGTGCACTGCGTCCGGTTCTCTCCGACGGGCGAGAGCTTCGCGGTGGCTGCCACGGAGGGCCTGCTGCTGTACAGCCAACACGCGGGCTTGGACGGCACCTTCAGGTGAATAGTACAGTTACAAACCGCACAAGAGGTGGAAAAATAAGAATAACGTATGCAAGAAAAAAGTCTTTAATCAGAATAATAATTTATTCAACAAATGTAACAAAATTGATACAGCCTCACGGTTAACATAAGACAAACTTATAACGATTACTGAATAATATAATAATAACGAGTGAGGCGAAATAACTGAGCAGTTGAATTATGCACTTAACAATATTCGCACACAGCGAAAGTGTTAATAAAGAGGAGCAATCCCTCCATGTATTGTTTTGTTTTATAACAAAGGGATTTTCAGGTGGAAGGCTTTTTCAATCAAAGCTCCCACGCGCGCGACTTTTCCAACAATTAACATCATATTTCAGCTAATTTACACAAAACCGTAAACAAAAGATTCCTCAGGAATCATTCAATCTATTAGTAAACGTCGCAAGAAAATCCGTTTAATAGTCTTTAAGTTTTTCACGAACATACAGACTGACAGACGCGGCGGGGAACTTTATTTTATATTTTGGTGTTGAAAAATGATATCTTCGGATTGGAGCCACTTGATATTTTTGGGATTGAAAATTTGGTGCAAGCTGAAAAATTATTGGATCATCATTATTATCACGTTGTTGGACTTAACTTTCTGTTAAGACACCCCCGAAAACTATGGCGTACTTTTCCATTACAGGTAAATGGCGATAAAGGCGTACCTCCAAGCGATTTAGCGTTGCATCATCAGTTACCATCAGAAGTGATTTATTTAAAAGGCTAATTTGTAATTAAAATCTAGCCACAGTTCTAAACTCAAGGCTACGATTTTTGCGCCAGTATCACTGCTGCCTGAGAACGGTTTAAGCCATTTAGAAAATCTAGCCAGTTGCGAATGTATATTCTGCCATTTGTCGGTCGCCAGAGCCTCGTCGGTCCCGCTGCAGGTTGGCAGTTGGGGAGCCTGACTTTTGTAGCAGTACTAGCATAAAACTATTGATCTGGATAGGTCGAAGTGCAGCTAAATGAACCTGTATACTTATTTCCAAAGGCAAGTTGTCGGACATGTTTTTCAGGTTGCCTCAAACTAAAACTCAAAAATTTCAGTTGGGTCTCCGACCATAATCTTAATTGGTTATTAAAATTTTTAATTTGAGTATATTTTTATAAATATTAATTTAAATTAATAAAATAATTGATTTTGATTTTATAAATTTATATTTTAAATTTATAATAAATATAGTAATTTATAAATATATTAATTTTTAATTTAAAATTAATATATTTAATAATTATATTTAATAGACATGCCGAAATGGCCGATTGTGCTTCTTTGTCGCTCGTTCCGCTCTCCCATAATTAAGGTCCCTATTAAAAACCGGGTCAAAATCGGCCAAATTGCCAAATAGCACGTTCTAAATATTGAATCCACCTCTAGACAGGTGTTATGGCGGCGCATTTTACTACAAAATCAATGTGTTTTCTGCGCAGGCACAGAACATAAAGACGCTTTTTGTATTAATTCTACTTAATATTATCAATTTATAGACCGTATCGTCTGGAGAGCGGTTCGACACCGCTAGCGGTGAAGCAGCTTCTACAAGAGAAGTCGTGGGGTGCCGCGCTCGTCGGAGCCCTGCAACTGAACGAGCATGACGTCATACAGCAGTGCGTGGAGGCCGTGCCGCCGACCGACAGTGGGTCTATTCATTATTGTTGTAGATTTGTGGAAGAAATAGTAACTTTCATCTCATTTGGAAAAGTTTTTTTGGTCGCCGATGCGAAATTGACATTTAAAATAGTTTTTGCTACTACACCTGATGTTAAGTGATGATGCAATCTAAGATGGAAGCGGGCTAACCTATTAGGTGTAGGATGAAATCCATATCCCTTTCGATTTCTACACGACCTCGTACCGGAACGCTAAATCGCTTGGCGATACGTCTTTGTCGGTAGGGTGGTAACTAGCCACGGCGAAAGCCTCCCACCAGCCAGACCAAGACAAATTAAGAAAAATCTCAAACTACCCCGCCGGGAATCGAACCGCGATTGCGATTCGATTTATAAGACGTAGGGGTCCTGCCCCTCCGTCTTATAAATCCACCGCGCATACCACTGCGCCACGGAGGTCGTCAAAATTTAAAAAATTCCGAATACTGATATTTTTTTTGCTGAAAATGCGCACATTGAGTACAGAGCAAGCGAAGCGAAGGGTTCTAAAATTGAACTCTGAGCCAAGCGAGGTTTACGAAAATGCAGTCAAGGACTAACTTGTAATGAAAAAAAAACCCGTCAAGTGCGAGTCGGACGCGCATCTAGGGTTCCCTATAAGCCAGTTGGTATAATATGTTTAATTTTGTTACACCTAAGGGTGTTAAAGACATGAGTATTTAATATGAAATTCAATTAAATACCTCTACGAGTTCTTGAGGGAAGGGAAATTATTAAAAATATTTTTATTATGTGATGTAACTAAAAATTTACGTTTTTCGCAATTTTTCATTCATGTACTATAACGACGTTGTTTAAAATAAAATTTCAAGATTCTGAGTTCACGGGAACAGCTCTTAAAAAAAAAAACTAATACAACACGGAAAAGGGAATCAAAACCCTCAAGGGAAATTGGTGCCATTTCAAAATAATTTTAACAATTCTTTTAATTTATTTCTAGTTGAACTAACAGTGGCAAGCTTAGAAGAGGATTACGTGCACCGCCTTCTGAACACAATAGCGCGTCTTCTAGAAGATAGCAGGCACCTGGAGCATCTGCTGCTGTGGGTCAAGAGCATTGTGACGGCCAAGAAGAAGTTTCCGCAACCTGTGCTGTTAGCCTTGGAGAAAGTTCTCACCGTCAAATATTCGCAGTTGAGTAAAATGTAAGTATTGTTTTAAGTTTTAAGATATAGTTGAGGTTTTGTTATATCAGGTCTATAAAGTATGAAATTGCCGATTTGTACTGGAAAATAAAAATTAGTTTTTTTTTAATTTAACATATTTATTTAATCAAAATAATTATCATTATTATCTATACATTGCTGCCATCTAATAGGAAGCTCATTTATGCCTTTGCGATAGAACTCTGCTGATCTAGATTCGACAAACTGTGAAATTTTATTTTATTTTATTATTTTATTTGCATAAAGATATTCTATTCTAAAGATATTCTAAAGCATTTTGCACTGCCTCCTGAGAAGAAAACTTTTTATCACGTAGAAAATTGTCCAAACCACGAAAAAATGGTAGTCCGTTGGAGCAAGGTCTGGCGGAGGGTGACAAATGGTTTCTAATTGCAGTTCCTGTAGAGTTAAAACGGTTTCTCGTGTTGTATGAGGTCTCGCGTTATCATGGAGCAATAATGGTGAAGATCCATTCATAAGTCGGGGTTGTTTCACTGCTAGTTTCGCTATCATTGTTCGGAGTTCGGCGCGGTAGACATCTGCCGTTATTGCTTGACCAGATCGCAAAAATAATATACTATAGTGAATAACACTACGCTGAGACAACCAAACAGTTACCATTACCTTTTTATTGGTAAGCTTTGCTTTAGGACACTGTTGCGGCGTTTGACCTGGGGTCAGCCGTTGCATTTTCCGCTTACGATTATCGTAAAGAATCCATTTTTCATCACATGTCACAATTCGATCCGATATTCCTTCATTTCTGTATCGATTCAACAAGGCAACGCAAGTTTCAACATGCGTTTCTTTCTGCAGATCAGTCAAATCATGAGGCACCCATTTTTCATATTTTTTTATTTTATTGATTTGACGCAAATGAGTCAATAATGCCGCTTATTCCTGGGTAGTTTGCCTCGGATCGGCTTCCACCATCTCTTTCAAATCATTGTTATTCACCTGTGTGGGCGGTCTTACACGTGGTTCATTATTCAAATCGAAGTTTTCATCACGAAAGCGTTTAAACCAAAATCGCACAATGTGTTCATTAGCAGTCCCCTCTCCATACGCAACATTAATATTGCGAGCTGTTTCTGCCGCGTTAGTTCCGCGTCGGAACTCGTATTCAAAAATCACACGAATTTTCGAAGTATCCATCTTTATTGTCTAAGCTGAATAAAAAAACAACTGAAAGTTGATATTCGAATGTTGTAGTAGGGGAGCCCAGACGGGGATTTTGGGATTTACTGAAGCGCGGCAGATTAATATACAGGGGGATACCTTGTACCCGGTTAAGTACCTTTACAAAACATGAGGCCCATATATAAGGCTGCCCGTGAAGTACAGGATCAGATTAGTAAACAAAAAATTGACCATCAGAAATTCTCGAGCGCGTCAGATTAAGGTAGGGTGAGTTAATTACCTCCTAAAAAGTGTATATTCCACTAATCTGACAATTTGAGAGTGACGTAATGAAAGGAGAGGGCAGCAAAGGTGTAAAAAAACGTCATCTCGTCATTCTCGAGCGTAGCTAAATATTTTTTTATTTTGAAGAAAATAATTCAAGAATAATGAAAAATATGTAATCTGACAATTTCCGCAAGCTGAAATAACAAAAATTTGACGATAAAGTCACACTTTCTCTATCTATTACTCTCTCACTCCGTCCCCACTCTAGTTTCTGCTCGGTATTTTGAGCTCGCTGAGTTCAAAGAAATAATATTTCTATGCATTTAAGCTCTCCCAGTTCGAAAGTCTGATAGAAGTTTCATAGAACACTATTTTTGGAATTTTCAAACCGCAATAACTTTTGAATGGATCAAGCAATTTTCACGCGGTTGTAATTTTTTTTTAATATTAAATATTTATAAACTTTAATTCAGACAAATAATATTAAAATAGCAAAAAAAGCCGAAACGTTGGAAACACGTTGCAAACAGTATGCCACGAACGAGTCTTTATGATCAGCTGTGATGGCGTCACGAGCGCTAAGAAACGTTTTTTCTAATGCTCACCTCCTTAAGGGGTCAAACGGGAGTTCAAGCCTACACCAAGTTTCACGCGGAACGAAGTCGCGGGCGTCCGCTAGTTATTTATACAACTAAACTAAAATCCTTATAAAAATAAATTATTTAATAATCACAAGGATATTATAGAGATAATTTGGGGTATTTGTCTTTTACAGTATGTTAATTAGTTATATAGTTTCGGAGATATTACAAAATTTATAAAAAGCGCAACACTGCCGCTATGGCGTCCAAATTAAGTTGGCCTCCTCCGCGTTATATTATACATACTGAATAGTGGTCAGCATTATGGTACTGATGTTGTTTTATATTAGAAAGGTTAATACGCTAATGGATTGAGAATTTGATCGTTGTTCAATTGTTACTGTTAACGTTAATGTACTGTAATGTACAATGTTTAACAAAAATGTACATTTTTAGTACACTATAAAAAAAAATTGAGAGGGGGAGCGGGGAAATGAGTACACATTATATGAAAGTCTGACTTCCTAAAGGTAAAGGGTACCTAAGAGGTTTTCACGCGGACAAATTCGCGGGCGACTGCTAGTATAAGGTTAGGTAGTGAAAAATAATTTAATTATTTTGCCTGTAATTTAATTTTTTATTAACTTTAAATTAAATTTATTAATTTAATTATTTTGTCGATTTTTCGCGGAAATTAACTATTTAAGGAGTAACTTGGAAGAAGGTACACTGGTACGTTATTAATAAACTACGTGTTAGATAATAAATCATCACCAATATCAGCCTATTAAAGGCCAGGCCTCCCTCCTTATAGGAGAGGGGGTATGCAATGTAAAGCGACCACGCAGCTCCTATGCGGATTGGCAAGCTTAGGGTGATAATGTTTAATTTATCAATGATCAATATCAGATGTCAATGATAGTGACCGCGACCGCCGTGCTCTGCGAGGCACGGGGGTCTACCACCAACTACCCGACTCCGGGCTTGGAGTGTACTGAAAATTTCATAGAAGAATGAAAAAGTCAAAATTATTCCGTGACCCGATCCAGGATTCGAACCCAGGACCTCGTGATCGAAGTCACACTGACTAATCACTAGACCAACGAGGCAGCAATAAATGCTTACAAACATCTTTGTCACATTATTGCGAACGAAACTATCGACCTACAAAATATTGAGCGGTACTTTCTACCAAAAATTTTTTTAGCAAAAATTATCAATACCTCTGAAGGCTACTGGGAGAACCGGTAAATGAAGTTGATAATGAGTAATCGATTTCCAAAATATTCCAATCAATAACGTTACGTAACTCGTGTCACGCGCGCCGTTTTGGTATAAGGTCAAGTGTATGATAAACTTGATAACGGGTCCAGATGAAAATGCCGCAGATAGTGCTGATCAACATATGGCCGACTCATAAATGATATTTATTTTTCGTTAACGGACACACTTGAACAGATTTAGTTTTTAACAAAAGCTTATTGAAGTTTTAAAGGGACCCATTTTTCCCTCAAAATGTTTCGACTGTCTATCGCATGTACCTACGTATGTAGTATTACAGTGGAGTATTTCTCTACGCCGCGGCCGACACCGCAGTATTTGTGTTTTCAAATAAATTTCACTTGCTTTGTGGTCCCATAAAACCACATTGTACATTTTTTTGAACATGTAATTAAAATTATTAAATCTCCTATTTTGAATAATAGAACCGAAGTGAAGTTTCATAGTACCATTGATAAAAACTTAAAGGAATCTTTGTAGTATCGAATTAGAACGTTTCTGAGAATACTGAAAATCTTGAGAAAATTTCATGAAAAAAAATAAACATATTTTTAAGTTGCACTATAATATTACACATAGTTACGAAATTTCGTCAAGTACATAATTTTGTAGTTCATATCGGACAAACATCGTGATGCGAAAATCATATCGGACAAACATTGTGATGAGAGATACATCTTATTAGCGAAATGGCGACCTCCGTGGCGCAGTGGTATGCGCGGTGGATTTATAAGACGGAGGTCCTGGGTTCGATTCCCGGCGGGTCAGATTGAGATTTTTCTTAAATTGTCTTGGTCTGGCTGGTGGGAGGCTTTCGCCGTGGCTAGTTACCACCCTACCGACAAAGACGCTAAGCGATTTAGCGTTCCGGTACGATGTCGTGTAGAAACCGAAACGGGTGTGGATTTTCGTCCCATTCCTAACAAGTTAGCCCGCTTCCATCTTAGACTGCATCATCACTTAACGTCAGGTGTGATAGCAGTCAAGGGCCAACTTGTAGTTGATAAAAAAAAAATACCACTGACGCATCACGAGATCTCTAACTCTAATCTTGATTGACTTGAAATTTATTATAGTTACTTATTTTGCGATGAAGACGCTCCTACATCAACAAGATTTATGGGGTTGAAACATTAACATATTACACAGCTATTATACATTTTCCATGTACATTTATTTAAGTAAATTCAACAAACACATCCCCAGATCCAAGCCATTGTCACAGACGAATTCATAAATCATTTCCCCGCGTCTTATCGCCTGTCACTAATCTCCAAGGCGCGAGTGAGTTGTAGGCAGGAGTTATATATTATTACATAATAGCAATCCGTCAGAGCTATCGCAAATGACGATAATTGTATATACACATGCTTCTCGTAAATTTGCCACGGCGAATTGGATACAAAAATGTGTGACCCTGACCGACTTGCTTGTCGCCTGATGACGCATGATTGATCGATGTCCTTCGTGGGTATTAGCGTGAAACTTACAATTACATACACTGGTAATGGATGACTGAATGACTGTAGGTGTATAGATATCCTTTATTTCCCGTGTCACGTTTTTCACTAATGAACTCCTAAACTATTATTGATTTGAATTTTTGGAACTGTGATGGCTAATTGGTAGCTTTGGTTTGCCATGATTAGTTACCTACAAGCATAGCCTACGGCAAAGACGTACCAATAAGTGATTAAGCGTTCCGGTACGATGTCGTATAGAAATGTAAAGAAGTGTGGATTTTCTTCTACTCCTAACAAGTTAGTCCGCTATTAGAATTAAAAACAGAAAAAGAGTGATAAAATAATTTTTTTTAACAAAAAATAGAACCGACTCAAAACGCACTAAAAAGTAAAAAAAACCTGTCATTTAGTTGCTTTAATTTGCTGTAGCATATCTATGAAGTCGGTGCCAGCCAAGTTTAAGGAACATTTATTTTACGTAGTAAAGCAGTTTGTGGGATCTAGGTAACGTCCTTAAAGTAGAAACCTTGGTTGGCTGGCACCGACTTCTAGATATGCTTAAGTAACTTAAAGCAACTAAATGACAGTTATTTTTTACTTTTTAGTGCGTTTTGAGTCGGTTCTATTTTTTGTTAAAAATTTTTATTTCTTACTTTTTAGCCATTTACCGCCACGTAACGTAGTCGTACTGTACTCTCATAGTATATTATACGACATTAGTAGCCAAAAAGCTACCGATACTGAGACAAAAACCTAAATCGCTGTAAACGTGCCTCCAAAATTTGAAGAGTTCCTTCAATTTCCCCAGGATATCATCATCAGATCCTAACATGATGACAATGGAACCACCTTGGAAGTGTGCCATTTCTAATAAAAAAAGAATTATCAAAATCGAACAACTCTGTAAAAAGTTATGCTTGGTCATACATAAAAAAATATATGTGTCGAATTGAGAACCTCCTCCGTTTTTTTTCGTCGGCTAAAAAGTAGATGGTCTTCTAGATGTTAAGTGGAAAGCGATACGTCCTATAGCCTACTATGTGTTCTACTCTTACAAAGGCGTCCAATATTTCTCAACTTGAGGCGTATACGTTAAGTAGTTGGGGATTTCACTTAGACTCGCAAGGGTTTGCGTAGCTTGGGCGTAGACTCGCGATGCCAATGTGGGAATCATCGAGTTCTTAATGTTACTTGTAGCGTTCTGTTACAATGTTGATTTCGTCCTATTCCTAATAAGTGAGCCCGGTTCCATCTTAGATTGCATCATCACTTACCATCAAGTCTGATTGCAGTCAAGTGTGAGTTGTAATAAAAAAACGCACCGATGTTTTCCGTCATCGTTATTTATAGCAGGAGTCGTGCGCATAGCGACGCCTCGAGCCTCGTGCGTTTTACCAGTAACCATACTGTTAAAACCGAAACGGCTGCAACACTTGAGCTTTGTCACGTAAAGCTTTACTAATTACATACACTGTAACGTCGCTGCAGTGAGACAGTGAAGGTGAAAAGACATTAAAATTTTTATCTGTTCTATTTCAGATGTGACTTCAACAAATACACGATCCGCTGCATAAAGTCAGTGGGCGAGCTGACTCCGAAGGAAGAAGACGTCAATATGGACTCGGACCAGTCGAGCGGACGAGGCACCTTCTCCGACTCAGACTCAGATTGACACGAATAAATGATTGATTTACAAAAACATGCAATCGTTTATTATTGTTTTCTGTCTCCTTTATTTATTTACAATATGTTTAAAACATTTAATTTTTTACTAAACCTTATGTATATACCGTGAACAAAAAACACACTATAATCAATACATCGAACAAAGTTACAACGATCTACAAGAACTTTTATATATGTACATAATATACACTTGCTGCTACGGAACCGTTCACAGACGAGTTCGACTCGCACTTGGCCGCCTTTTTTATTATAATTGGTCCAGCACAGCGTTTCCACGGAAGTAGGTACGTTAATACAATATTACCGTGACGTATTATTTCTAAGTTATGGTAAATAAATAAAACACGGTTACAATTCACCCTTTATTAAGATCAAAGTTGTTCCCCGATATAAAGCTAACACTGTTGTGTTGGCGCGCGCACAGGTGCATGCCGCCCGCGCGCGACACGCACCAGCCGCTCGCCAAGCACAGCAGGACGGCCAAGCCCAGGATAGCCCAGCGCAGCGCCTCCACGTAGCCCAGCAACGTGTGCGCTTGGTGCAACTCTTGGCGCAGGTCGGCTGGGATTTCTGCACCCTGGAAAAAATATTTATTTTTTTATACTGTATAGGTCAGCGCTTGACTACGATCACGCTTAATGGTTACTGATGGGGAAATAGAGGTCAATTTTCTAATGGTAATAATGATGGACGTTGGGGGGCCAAGGTGCTAGAATGTTGACCCCACACCAGAAAGCTCAGTGTTGGTCGACCCCCAACTAGGTGGACCGTCTGTCACCATTCTGGACGGAAACATCTCACCGCCGAGTGTAGTGAATTCTATGATCGGCAGCGAAGCGTGTTGGGCGGCCGCTGTTTCATTCTGCGAATCAGTGGTCGCACTAAAGAAGGCCGATGAGAGGGCGAGGGAAGCGGATCCAGACGCTCCTCTTGTGCGAAGACGAAGGCCGGGCAGAAGAAGGCGTCGCTATGCGCACCTACTCCGACAGTGAATAATACCATGAATAATAACAGATGCCGGTAACGTCGGTACATCACAGTAGAATGTATACTTCGATCCTGTGGCGTACCATCCCCTGACGCAGACGTGTCCGCTGGGTTTTAGTGGGTAGGTATTTCGGATATCCGGGGAGTCCCACCTTCGATCCTGTGGCGTACCATCCACTGACGCAGACGTGTCCGCTGGGTTTTAGTGGGTATTTCGGATATCCGGGGAGTCCCACATACCCTCCTGGAAGCAGATTCGATCTCCGGTTTTGCTTCCGGAAGGGATGCGTAAACGCATTTCCCAGCGTTAAAAAAAAAAAGGTGGACCGTCTGTCCACCTAGTTGGGGGTCGACCAACACTCGCACTTAAACGTGTCGCAGGGAGCCGCTGGCTACATGTGGTTAAGGATCGTTGTGATTGGAAGTCCCTAAAATAGGCCTATATTCGTGGACGTGGGTATTTCGTAGACGTGGTCGTCCGGTCGGCTGTTAATGATGATGATGAATAATGATGATGCCACGCTTTGTTTCGCCTCTGCGCCAGTTTAAGTTAAACCTAGTTATTCTACCTAAATTATTGACTTCGGAGGGATTTTCCGAATTTCGGACGTAGGTAGGTTTCATTCTTAATCACCACAGATTTTCAGAAAAATCTTTGGGTATGAGAAGTTTTATTAGTTACGCCTATATTTCCGGTAATGTAGCATACTTTTATACATACATACTATCAGGCCCCATTTCCATATGTGTAGACAGAGACCACGTCCTTCCACTTGCCACGATCATTGCGTATCTCTCACTTCTTTCATTAAACCTTTCATACAAGTACGACGATTTAGGATACTTTTGACCTGGCCGCTTAACTCTTATGAAGACTGTAATAATACCTGCAAAACAGGCAAGACATAAATCATCGTTGATCAATCAGATTTAATACCCTACCTCTTCAATCCAGAGCAAAGGGAACACTCCAGTCGGCACTTTCTCCAACTGCGGCACGTTCTTCATATTGCGCAGCTCGATATTGAACTGGATACGCTGCAGGCCTTTCAGTACCACGCCCGTTGTCTGAAACAAAACAGTATCCTGTTGACCTGTTGCACTACTATACGGATTTACTAGTATAGCCTTTTTTATGGTTGATCGGCTTGACTGAAGAAAAGTAGTAATGAGGTCTAAGATGTCTATTTACTTTTGCCTTGAAGGTACAGTTACCAGGAAAAAAAAGCTTTTTAACAGTCTGTACGTAATATGGTAAATTATTACTAGCAACATCACCACTTGGCCCCACAGAAGACCAGCGCTGCGTTAGTGGGTTTCCCACAGGCGTGTGTGTGTGTGTGTCAAGTGTGAGTCAATTTTGATACCACACACACTTTTTCTTCTTTTCTTTTATGTATTGATACAGATATACTAAAAATATGTGTAAAGAAATTGATGTTTTTTTCTTTCTTTCTTTCAACATGGCAACATTTTGATTTTTCTAGTCGGCCTGTAAGTAAATCGTTAACTTTATAATTTGGTAAAATATATTCCATGATCATAATCTTGATTTTGACTGGCTTTCTTAATTTAGGAAAGGTCTTTTATCTTTTTCTTACAGTAGAAAAAATTTAAGCTGCCCTAAAATTATTTTACGGTGAAGGTTAAAGGTTCGTACGCAATCCTCATCTGTTTTAACATTTCGTACCAATCCTTTTTGGAAAAGGGAGTTCCTTATTTCTTTACTTCAAGGGAAAAGAGGCGAATCAGCCATATTTAAGAAACGATTAAATATTCAATAGATAGGCCGCAAGAGATATCTCCTGTACTAATAGCAGATGATTACTAACCGCATCGAGATAGACGAAGCTCTCATGTTTCTCCTTCTCCGGGTTGATACCCTCCTCGAAGTAATCCAGCAGCTCCTCGGAGCCGAGGTAGAAGTGCGGCAGCGAGGCGATGGCTGGCGCGCCCTTGCATGGACTCAGGTTGATCAGTCCCATGAGCAGACAGCCGTCGTGGTTTGCGCTCCAGTTCCTAAACATTAACAAGTAAGTAGTACACTACAGTTTTGCAGCACTAATAATATCTTATTGCAATGTAATAAATGTATGCAATACTATGCCGTATTGTGAAAAGCTTTCGTTTGGCTTTAAGATCTATCGCAATAGCCCAAATGTGTTTTCGAATCCCGCCGGCTCCACCATTATTGATATCACGTTTGTTTTCATAACTACGAGTAGGTAAGTAAGTGCTATAATGAACTAATTACTTATTATAATGAAATACGGAACCCCAAAAAGTAAAACTAAGTGCAATAGTTTGGTGTGTAGTGTAATTTACTCATATATAATTATACCTATGATCTTGTATATTAAATTTTACATTACCATATTTTTTTAAATAAAGGAGAATGCCAGATCGTCACCCAGAAATAACACAAATTGTAAATATACTAAAAATATCCTATTATTATATAAATGTTTTACAATAAGCCATTTTTACTGTTAGACATCGGATTAAAATTACGTAAAAAAGAAAGTAATTAGGTAAACTATTTCCTTTTAATTTACACTCTTTACGCATTTTAAATCTTTATTGTTGCACTGGGTTCTAGCCATTTAAATCGTTTTTATTGTATTTTCATCAACAGTGGGCTCTAAAAGGCTAGTATCCAGAGCCGTTGAGCCTGTTTAAAAATTTATATTTAATGAAGCTGTATAGTTGTCAACTATACGGAACACCAATACGGAAATGGACGATAATCAACGTTAGGCTCGTGACGAATACTCCGAGTTCTAGAGCCTTTAATTGTAATTTATATTAAATAGTAAACAAAATGCAATAAAATGATGCATAATACATTGTTGTATAATATGTTTTTATTAGTGGGTTAAAGTCCTATACATTCTCCTTTGCGTTGGGAAAGAAGGAACAATTGGGTAACGTAGGTAGGTACATACCTACCTTATCCATTCAAGTTGAAAATTTGTAAATTAATTAATTTCCCAAAGTGTAGGAAAAGTTGGACAAAGTTAAAGGAAAGTTTAAATTGGTTATAGCAAAATTAGTTTGAAATTAATGAAATTCATAAATTTATATATATATAGCTATTGCACCTTCTCCAAAACTTCACTAGACCAACAGTCTAGTAGTTAGCCTGTGTGGCTTCGATCACGAGGTCCTCGGTTCGACTCACCGGTCGGGTCGCGAAATAATTATGAGTTTTTCATTCTTCTATGAAATTTTCAGTACATTCCAAGCTTCGGATTTGGGACGGTGGGGGTGTTACACCCCCGTGCCTCGGAGAACACGTTAAGTTGTCAGTACTGGTCACTATCATCAACATCTGATAGTGATCGTTAATAGATGAAACATTATCACCCTTTTTTTTAACTCCCGGAAGCAAAGAAACATTATCACCCTAAGCCCGCCAATCTGCATTGGAGAAGCGTGGTGGGTCTGCACTCCATATTATCTCTCCTATAAACAGCGTGGCCTGCCTCTGTAGTTACCCATTAATAGGATAATAATGATGATTCAGATAATTAGATATATTTGTTCCGTATACTTACTTCTTACAGAAACATTTGTTGTTCCGATTAGCGAGCTTCGACGCGAGAACACTTTCGTCGATTTCATACAAGTAGCTGCTGATGTTGTGTATGTTCCTCTCCCCGACTAGACTCACCGACATCGATCTGTAAAATATATAACTCCAAATCATTATCAACTTAGTTAAATCCTCCCAATATTATATATGGGAAAGTTCGTGAAGATGTGTGTGTTTCTTACTTTTTCACATAAAAAGTATTTTTTTTTAATGTCTACACAAATTGGGCCGTGACTGCTATCACTCCTGATGTTAAGTGATGATGCAATCTAAGATCCTATCGGTTTCTACACGACATCGTACCGGAACGCTAAATCGCTTGGCGGTAAAAAAATCTCAATCTGCCCCGCCGGGAATCGAACCCAGGACCTCCGCCTTATAAATCCACCGCGCATACCACTGCGCCACGGAGGTCGTCAAATTGAATACATTTTGATGAAATTTACAATAATATAGCTTACATATCAGAATAACACATTTTATCCTAAAATTCCCACCGGAACGACAACTACGCAGGTCCTATAGTATGCGATATTCCCAGGAAATTGTTCTGTGATTATCACGTTTGTCCAGTTGTTAGCTTTTATGGCTTTTACGAAGGTCCTAGGTTCACGTCCTGCGACGGGCTACGAAACATAGAGCGTTTATATCTTACAAAAAATAATTTACTACAATTATTAATTTGAAGTTGTTAAGTTGGTGGTGTCACATTATGCGGGCGCCTGTGACTTTGTACGTGAATTTTAATCGATCAAACTTTTTACGAAAAAAAAAATTAAATTAAAAAATTTTTTTTTACAAACGATCGAGCTGATCCCCATTTGCATGCAGTTGTTTGCAATAGAAAAGCATCGATTTGTGAAAAGCTAGTAAAATAAGCTTAAAAAGATGGAGATGGTTAAAAACCTGCATATCTCCGGTTCGAAAATGTAAATCCTCTCAGATGCGCCTTGGTTCGTCGGTGGGAATATGGAGCCGTCTGATCCGTTGAGCTGCCCACAGTAGGGGTCGCCCCAGTGGCGCATCGTGGGCGCACCGTCGTAGCCTACGATGTGCCCCAGCTCTTGGATGTTCTCTGTGCCGCGAACCATGTCGTACGGGCCAGATTCGGTCGTGTTGAGCTGGAAAGATTTTTGATATCAGACTAGCTTGTAAAGATACTTCATACTAGTTAAAATTATTGTTGATTTGGTAATTAATAGGAAGGATACGCAAGGATCATGGCAAGTGGAAGGAAGTGTCTACCGACTTTTTCAAAAATTCGAAAAATACATACTCATAACACGTGATCGAACCATGAACTAATGCATAATTAATATGAAAATACATAGCAATGCGTGGCATAAGGTAATGTTGCATCATACCAGTAGAATGCGCTTAAAGAGAGGTATAGTTCTTATAAATAAAAAGATATGCGTCGGTCACCCAATAACGCGCAAATGAAATTGCTCTCTTTTTTACGCGACTGCGTCAGGAGGAGAGTATATATTTTTCTCTTATCTTAACAATATGGGTTTTACGAAAGGTCGTGAAAAGACCATTTTTAACCGACGAAAAAAAACGGAGTGGGTTCTCAATTCGACACGTATATATATTTTTTTTTACGTATGACCACGCATAACTTTTTACAGAGTTGTCCGATTTTGATAATTCTTTTTTTATTAGAAAGGGCATACTTCCAAGGTGGTCCCATTGTCATCATGTTAGGATCTGATGATAATATCCTGGGGAAATTGAAGGAACTCTTTAAATTTTGGAGGCACGCATACGGCGATTTCGGTTTTTTTCTCGGTATCGGTAGCTTTTTGGTTACTAGTGCAGTATTTTAGTAGTATAGTGTAGTACTTTAGTAGTACTTTAATTTACTTAAGCATATCTAGGAGTCAATGCCAGCCAAGGTTTCTACTTTAAGGACGTTACCTAGAGCCCACAAACTGCTTTACTACGTAAAATAAATGTTCCTTAAACTTGGCTGGCACCGACTTCATAGATATGCTTAAGTAAATAAAAGCAACTAAATGACACAGTTATTTTTTACTTTTTAGTGCGTTTTGAGTCGGTTCTATTTTTATTTAAAAATTTTTAAATATGTATATATCATATAACGTTTATATAACTGTTTTAACAAAAAATAACAAAAAGGGTACCATAGAAATCACTTCTGTACCACAAAGCAAAACTAAAAAGTCTCAAATAAAATTATTATAAAAACGAAAATCCCGACTGCTTAAAAAATAATGAACTGAAAAGAGAAAAACAAGGATTTCTATATCTGTAAGCAGTCGGATTTTTTTTTTAAATAATAATTTTTGGTTACACTGGGTCAAAAGAGATATATCCGATCTCGCCGTCATTGGGCGATAATATGTCAGTTCCTCTAATCTAGTATCTCTAGCTCTGGATACTAGACCTACACTTGTGCGACTAAGTTGTCGCTCTGTTCAGCCAACGAGACTATTAATTCAAAATGTGTGTGAGGATATTACAGCGAACTGATGCATAAACGATAAGAATGAATAATAGAACGAGCGCGTCGCGTCATACAAGGTCATTCATTTTCTCTGTACCTACAATGCTAATCCTAAACTAACGGTGTGAGCGACAAACGCGACGCGACGCGACACGATGCTATGAAATACGTCACAGGTGCCCATTACATTGCGCCGCAGACTGTATGGAATACTAATAGGGAATGCCGTTGATTTGATCGTATTCGTCGCGTTGTTAGGTTCGCGTCGCCTCATGTTCGTCACTTATGCAGGACATCCCGTAACCGAGAGACTAAGGTAGGTATTTCAGCATTCTAAGTATCAGATGCATCGCATTAAACTTTTGTATAGGAAGTTATACAAGTGCGTCCTCCCATCTTACAGGTCGCACGCAACTACCCGCCGATGCAACGTCGATGCCAATGCTTAAGAGGAACTTTTGCGATGCGTACCGATACCGATACCGTCATGTAGAATGCCGACTAGTGCACGGCCCTGGTCATTATTTTGCCCATTCCACCCAATATTATAAGATCCGAACGAAAGTGCTGCTGGTAGTTGCGGCGGCAAATCCTATTGATGCTGATCTTACAATGTGAAAATGTGGACGCCTATCTTTAGTCTACTTCATTGGATGTCAGCCGCCGTTCAAAACGTCTTCGTCGATTTGTAGCAGAAGCGTGTCTTTTGTTGTAAGCTCTCGATATACACGTGTCTCTCCCGAATGAAATACGTACACGTGTTCTTAAAAAAAGCTTTTGATTTCATTCGAAAAGCTACATATTTTTGCCATCAACTTTATGCGAATAACACTTCCATGTTGCATCAAAGGCATTTTTGTATGTAAAGGCACTTTTATGAAATTGAAATTTACACGCGCGCAGTTAAAATAGTTACGTAAAGGCTAACAGGATTGCTTATTAAACTTTATTAGGTACTAGCGGATGGCAAGTACTTAGTACGCGTGGAATTAAAGTAAATTATTTTACGGGGAGGAAAATTTGTTTAAAATTTTATATAAAATTATTTCATATAAATATGACTATATACTAAAGCCAAACTCGATTGAGAATGCTTGTCAACAAACAAATTAAAAATGAAGGTAGAAATTACTAGTCATTTTGCACCAAATTTTTTTAATGAACTTGTTAATGACGAATTCATGACAATAAATTACGTTAGTAAGCTTAAAACTCATTAATATATTCAATATCTTTTGAATAAGATTTTATAAAAAAGCAAAACATAATTTTAAATTTATTAGGCATAAAATGTGTTGCATTTTAAATTTGTTTGTTGACGAGCATTCTCAATCGAGTTTGGCTTTAGTATAGTGATGAATATGATTTAGCTAAGTATTCTAGTTGTACTACAGTTCACAGCATAGTATTATTATATAAAATGCGTTTGAAACAGGAAGTTTAGAGACACAGTTGCAATTTGGATGAGCGCCCGCACGCTGCGAGTTTCCATTTCAAGTTTAATAACTTTGCTAAAGCTGCTCTCAGTTTCCAGTTTAAGCAGTAAATCTTCATACAGTTACTATTATATCTCTATGTACTTACATAATTATAATTATAAATCTGTCAAATACAAGCTCATTCAGTGGGTCACCGGGCTAGAAGACTTATTGGCAATGATGCGTTAATTAGCACTAAACTCCAAATCTCGGTTTGTTTATCTCTAAAATGTAATGAAATCTAGACAAAGTCATGCCAAGTCTAAGGTTCCTTACTGCGATTTCTTTATTATTATAGTTAATGTGACTTGGCCGTTGAAGGGTATAAAGTAACGTGTAAAGAATGTTCAACTGCCAAGTCACACAACATTAATTTCTTTTTGTAGAAACTAGCAATATGGGCATATTGGTTCATTTTATTAGATTTTCTTATAGAAAACATTTTTAAGCACACACGCACACACACAGTAGAAGAATGTCGTAAACGACTTTAACGCGGCCAGTTGCCACTTCGACACATAAGGTTATCGTAAAACCATACGTAAGCGCGTTTTAAAATACAGTCAGTGCCATCTAGCGACGTGTGTGTGTTTTACTGTCGATCTTAGACCAATGCATTGTATTTCGACCATTTTGGCCAAATTTTGAGCGAAATTAATATTTTAGTGTAATTTGTTTATTTAAGTTGTCTAATGCTGCCTCGTTAGTCTAGTGGTTAGCCTATGTGGCTTCGATCACAAGTTCTTGGGTTTGAATCCTGGGTTGGGTCACGGAATAATTCTGACTTTTTCATTCTTCTATCAAATTGTCAGTACTTTCCAAGCTCGGAGTCGGGAAGTTGGTGGTGTTACACCTCCGTGCCTCAGAGAGCACGTTAAGCCGTCGGTCTCGGTTACTATCACCAACATCTGATAGTGATCGATAATAAATGAATGTAGAGCATTATTACCCTAAGCCCGCAAACCCGCATTGGAGCAGCGTGGTGGGTCTACGCTCCAAAGCCTCCCTTCAATATGAAGGGAGACTTGGCCCTGTAATGGACCGTTAATAGGCTGATAATGATGAAGTTGTCTAATATTTGAGTAGAATAAAGTTAATCGTTCGACTATTCCTTCTTTTAAAGACTGCTATCACACGTGATGTCAAGTGATGATGCAATCTAAGATGGAAGCGGGCTAACTTGTTAAAAGTTGGATGAAACACCCCTTTCGGTTTCTACACGACATCGTACCGGAACGCTAAATTGACGGTACGTCTTTGACGGTAGGGTGGTAACTAGCCACGGCGAAAGCCTCCCACTAGCCAGACCAAAACAAATTAAGAAAAATCTGCCGGGAATCGAACCCAGAACCTCCGTCTTACAAATCCACCGCACATACCACTGCGCCACGGAGGTCATCTTTATAATAAGTATAAGTATAAAAGCCAGTCTCGTCTTATCCATAGTTTTCCTTTAATTTAATTTATATACGTGCGCAGAAGTGATTCGAAAATAAAAATGAATATACTATGGGAAAACATGACACGAAGCGACGTTTTGCCTCTGCCCCAATCGATTCAGAAATTGCATCGAGCTATATTTATGGTAAAGACCCTTACTGTTGTTAGAGAACGTTCAGGATTTGATAGTTATATTACCTTAAATAGTTTTATGTTGAGTATAAAGTTCTTAACTAAGCTAAAATGGAAGGTAGAAAGGTAAAACATAATTCATACTCCAGAAACTATCTACCCAGAAATAATCGTTTTAGTTATGTAAGCGCTTTTGATGTAAGCCTTAGAAAAGTTTTGGGACTAATAGATCGAACTAAGTTGGAAAACTACGTACTGTTTTCCAACTTAGTCAAGTCTAGTTAATTAACTATTCATTTAGGTATTTATTGTGCGTTTATTCGTATATTTATCTATCGGACAATTTATTATTTATTCTATCCAGGATAAGTTAGCACTTGATTGCATTCACACCTGACGTTAAGTGATGATGCAATCTAAGATGGAAGCGGGAGAACTTGTTAGGAGTAGGCTGAATCTCACACCCTTATCGGTTTTTACACGACACCGTACCGGAATACTAAATCGCTTGGCGGTACGCCTTTTTGTTGGTAGGGTGGTAACTAGCCACCGCTGAAGCCTCATCATCCAGACTTGGATCAACTCACTTAGAAAACCTTAATCAGCCCAGTCGAGAATCCAACCCAGTACCTCCGTCATACAAATCCACTACAGATACTACTATGCCACAGACCACCATAAAAAGAAAAAGATTTAATTCTTAAATAGAATAATCATACTTGAATAATGTCCCAAAAAAATAAAATTACTTAGCAATTTTAGTTCCGCTTTAGAAGTATAAAATAACGGCAATTTTGGGCAAGAGAAGTGAAAAATAATTAGGTACCTACTACAATTTTGTTTTATTTGTACAAAATCAATATGTAATAAACAAGTTTGCAACAAATAACTTTGAATTTAAATTTTTAATTAATTATGATTTCTTTTTTTTGCGGTGTCTCGACCTTTTTGAGCGATTAATTTTTTGTGTAATTTAGTTATGTTTTAGGTATGTATTTAAATCTTGTTGGAATTGGGTCTTGAGTTAGGTAGGTATTATTGTGAATGCTATAATCAGTTTGAAAAACGTTTTTCAATTAATTATTTATACTGAAAGTAAACACCTAATTATGATTAAATGTACCTAAGTTTTAAAAATGACATAAAAACTTAAGTACATTTATTTATTGCTTAGTACATAAATATCTGAGCAAAGTTCAAATCATCATTATCATTATCATAATTAGCCTATTAACGATCCACTACAAGGCCAGGCCTCCCTCCTTATAGGAGAGGGGATAAAGTTCAAGTTTAAAGTTCATATATTTTAATTTATTAATTAAATAATAAATAAATATTATGACCATACTAATGAAAATAACCAAAAATGGCTATGTGGTTAGTTTATACGCGGTAGAAGTGGGTGCGAGGGGTATACCAGCGAAGTCTCTCTACAACCTGCTAAAAGACCTTGGCCTTACTAGAAGTTCAGTAAGCTCCATATTAGAACGAGTGTCCAAAGCTGCTCTAGTAGGCTTCTTCCGATATTTGGCTGGGCAGGGAGAACAACTTGAACAGAGGAGGTGAGTGTTGACGCGCGTCAATAAGAGTACCCTTAAACCTACAACCGTCACAAGTCTCGGGCTCTGTTCGGAGTTTTTCTCTCAGCCACGCGATGGACCCGGCACCCGCAGTGAATCCATGGAATGCTAAAATATTCGTCTCGTCTCTCTCTGCTTTCACCAGACTGATTGTAGGTTTTTTTTATTGACTACAAGTTGGCCCTTGACTGCTATCACGCGTGATGTTAAGTAATGATGTAATCTAAGATGGAAGCAGGCTACCACACCTATTTATGTTTCTACACGACAACGTACCGGAACGCTAAATCGCGTAGCGCCACGTCTTTGTAGCCAAAATGATTATTTTAATAAACTTCTCCCCTACAATGGGTAAATGGGGGGCTTTCATTAACAATAATTTGTAACTAATGCCTGGGGAAGTATTTATTACCGTCCAAAAGCATTGCTGTGTTCCGATTCAAATGGTGCATTGTACAGGCATATAAATATTAACGAACATCACTGCCTCGTTTGTCTTAGTGATTAGCCTATGTGGCTTTGATCTCGAGGTACTGGGTTCGGATACTTGGTAGGGGCGCGGAATAATTCTGAACTTTTCATTCTTTTATCATTTTTTGTCCATTCCAAGCACGGAGAGGTGAAATTAGTGGTGTTACACACCCGTGCCCGAAGAGCACGTTAAGCCATCGGTTCCGGCACTACCATAAACATCTGATACTCAATAATTGCGCACCGCGCATACGACCTCCGTAGCGCAGTGGTATGCGCGGTGGATTTATAAAACGGAGGTCCTGGGTTCGATTCCTGACTTAAGACGTACCGCCAAGCGATTTAGCGTTCCGGTACGATGTCGAAACCGAAAGGGGAAGTTCGTCCTACTCCTAATCACTTAACATCAGGTGTGATACAGTCAATTGTAAATTATGAATAAACATTATGACCATGAACCCGACAACCCGCAATGGAACTGCGTGGCGGGTCTAAGCTTCATATCACCTCTCCTATAAGGAGGGAGGCCAGGTTCTGTAGTGAACCGTCAATACGCTGATAATGGTGATGAAGTCTAAACACTTTCGCCTCAGGTTGATGGATATAAGGCAACAAAGAGAATAGGACATGATACCATTCGACTGTATGTGTACATAGGTTGAGGCTTTAGATGAGCGAGAAAAGTTCCCCCGCATCTGACTCGTGCAAAGAGTACGCCCAGGCCCTTCACTTAATCCCGCCAGGGATCTGCTGTGAGTGTGCTGCTGTGGAGAAGACTCACTGAGCTAGAATGTTACTCTGTTCATAGGCAGCGCTGTTCCACTTACCACCAGGTGGGCTTCATCCGTTAATTATAACTATTATCTATTTATAAGTTAAGTGTTGGGTGGTGCAGGGCCAGGAAGAAGATAAAAGGTCCAGAGGGAGGTCTCCAACTCGATGGACAGACCTAGTGATGGCGGCCACTCAACAAACCATAGCACAGTGTTCACGCAACGCTACCAACTGCCAAAAGTGGCGAAACGTCGTATCAGCCACGACCACTCTGCCAAGAGTGCACACTGAGAAGAAGAAGATCAATAAGTAATCAGACACTTACGTAGTTGAACATGGAGAAATAGAACCCGCTGCCATCTTCTGTAGGCTGCATGTTCGGTTGCTTGTCCGCCTTTATCTTCCCACATACCAAGCCTGCAAGTTAATAAATACAAATTAACTTCCTCGTTTCCTGCGATGAATTATGAAACATTAAATTGATGTCGAAGAAATTCACACAATCAGCCTTTAGGTGGAAAGTTAGTGTAACACTCTTGTGCCCCAGACAGCGTCTATAGCCAACTGTCCCGGTAACTGACATCTGATAGTGATTGTTACAGAATCAGGCAATAGTCTGATGACCTCCGAGGCGCAGTGGTGTTTATAAGACGGAGTTTTTGTATTCAACTCCCGGCGGGGCAAATTGGGATTTTCTTAATTTGTCTTAGTCTGGCTGGTGGCTAGTTACCACCTTTCCGACAAAGACGTAACGCCAATCGATTTAGCGTTCCGGTATGATGTCGGGTAGAAACTGAAAGGGGAGTAGATTTCATCCTACTCTTAACAAGTTAGCCCGCTTCCATCTTAAATTGCATCATCACTTAACATCAGGTGTGATAGCAGTCAAGGGCCAACTTGTAGTAGATTAAAAGAAAAAAAAGAGGTTACCAAATTGCATTGGAGCAGCTTTGTGATTAGTGCAGTGCTTTAAAGCAAGTCTCAAAAAACAACTAAGTCGGTATAGCTGTAGTTCAGCACCCTGCCTTATATCGCTAAATAGATGCAGATTCATCTAGTATAAAAACTTGCAATAAATGGTTACGCAAGGTATCTTTTTATAGGTGTTATTAACTGCGCTTATCACGCAAATAAAAGTAGCAATAAATCTTGACGATGACTAGTGTTATTTTGAGCAATAATCGTGTCCTTAATTACTGATCAGAGAAGGTAGGAATTAAAGTTACATGCGAAATCGATAAATCTGATAAAAATCACGGTTAAACTTTGTTTAGTGAAGTAAAATGTCTAAAGTAGAGATTATAGGTATGCAATAATGCATTAGATGCAAGCTAATCTAAGAAACGAGTAAGTGTTATTTCAAACTCCACACAATCTTGTTCTACGTATTCATTCACAGTCAGTTAACTATCATCATTTATCATTATCAGCCTGTTAACAGATTAGGTACTACTCTCTCCTTCTAGGAGGCGGTATAGAGCGTAGACCCACCCCGATACTCCAAGGCGGGGTAATTAATTCATTAGCGAATAAGATGATAAATTAGTTCATTAAAGATCACTATAAGATGTTGATAATCGCACGTTAAATATAATACACATTCTGCTCTCCGAGGTACGGGTAACACCACCAACTTCCCGACTCCGGGAATTAGAATTACGCAGAAATAAGAAAATCTTAGTATTATTCCACATTATTCCAGGGTTCGAACCCAGGATCCCAAGATCTTTATTCGCGCAACCAAGATCCAATAGTGTTGATAAACACTTATAAATTTAAAAGAATAATTAATGTTAGTAAGATGAAAATAATTTAATAGACAAGGTATAATTAGACGATTCCATAATCTATTTTTTTTACTTTACGCAAGCATTAAGATCTTTATCATTGATCGTTTGTATAAAAAAAGGAAAGATTTAATTTTTTGTTAGGTACTAGATTTACTTAAAAGTTTTTGTATATTTTAAATTAAGTATGAGCAGTAATAAATAGTTATAATTTATAGACTTAAACGAGCTTAAATTGCTCTTGAGTGTTAAAATAAAATGAGTACTTATAACGTATTAACTAAAGGTTTACACACACAGAGGACGAAGTTAGCCGTCGATTAAACGTTAGGGTTTATGAGTAAGAGTGTAACGTGTTCGGTATCCTTACTAGTATTATAAAAGCAAAAGTTTGCATGTATGGATGGATGGATATTTGTTAGTCTTTCTCGCAAAAATGTATATTAAAAAAAGCTTCACAATAATATAGTTTACATATCGGAATAACACATAGGCCACATTTTAACCCGAAATTCCCACGGGGCTAAGAACTACGAGTACGTGGGTGAAATTGCAGGCGTCCTCTAATCTATACTAATATTATAAAGAGGTAAAGTTTTTAAGTTTGTATGTTTGTAAGTTTGTAAATAAATTTCTGTCGGGGCTAATCTTCGGAACTACTGATCCGATTTTAAAAATTCTTTCACCAGTAGAATGCTACGTTATCGGTGAGTATCATAGGTTATATTTTATATTTGTATTGTATATATTACTCGAGTTATCACAGTTTTTGACGCGCGAGTCGGACCGCGAAATTAATTTAATTTAGCTTTAGGCGCGTACGCTGCCTTAGATATTAGATATAATAGAAAACATTATATGAAAACTTTATGCATCTAAAAAAGTTCTACAAAAAAGTCTGCGATAGCATATATTTATCTTTTATATTTTGGCTGATACATATCTTTTTGTGTTTTTAAAATCATTTAATCCATATGCTTACGTTTACGTTATTATTTATACAACTTAACTTAAATCCTTATCAAAATAAATTATTTAATAATCACAAGGATATTATAGAGATAAGATTTGCCTTTAACAGTACGTTAATTAGTTATATAGTTTTGGAGATATTACAAAATTTCTAAAAAGTGCGACTCTGTAATAAATAATTTAATTCATATGCTTAAATTTACGTCATTATTTATACAACTAAACTTAAATCGTTATCAAAATAAATTGTTTAATAATCACAAAGATATTATAGAGATAAGATTTGCCTTTACAGTATGTTAATTAGTTATATAGTTTCGGAGATAGATATTACAAAATTTCTAACACTGCCGCTATATCTTCCAAATAAAGTTGACCTCCTCCGTGTTATGTTATACGTACTAAATAGGGGTCAACATTTTGGCACTGATATTTTTTGAGAATTCGATCTTTGATCTTTTCTTTCAATTTATTTGGCATGGCAGACCATATTTATATAATATACGAAAAAGTTTGTTCGTTTGTTTATCGGGCTTATCTCTAGATCTACATGTCGGATTGTAAATTATTTTGTTTATTATGAAAGCTAGACTCAAAAGTGAAATAGACTATTAAAAGCATTACACATCAGCTTGCCATAAATATATGTATAAATATATGTACTGTAATATCGTACAACGTTTTACAAAAATGTAGATCTTTAGTACACGGGACGGGAAAGAGGATATTGCTTCACGGGAAACTATAAAAAAATTAAATTGGGTAGCTTTATATGAAAGTCTGTCTTTAAAATTAAAAGGCTACCTAAGAGGTTTTCACGCGGACGAAGTCGCGGGCGAGTGCTAGTATAGTATATTATCTAAAATAATAGCTACCATTGCATCGACGTCCTTAGCCTTGCCGCCTCACCGCTGTATATTATCTCGAATTTGTATTAAGAATATTAATTATTGTAATATTCTTAACATAATTATTGAATATTATTTATGAATTCCATAGATCCGATTGTGTTTTAACATTTCTGTCGATCATAAAATTTGTATTTATTATTTTGGATCTGTTACTTAATATATGAAAGGCTAACCAAACGTTCTGCGATACTTATTTCAAAGTATCAAAACCTTCCAGGTATTTTGACAAATCGGAGCGAAAATGCATTGGGATTTATTTCATCACAATTATCAAAAAATCATAGAAGTGACTTTTAAGAATTTTTATTTGGCGACGTTTCGACACTCTCCACGAGCTTATTTTCCAGCCTTAGTTTGAAAATTATCTCGCGGAGAGTGTCGAAACATTTTCGTTCCGAATGTTCTATTTTCTTTACCTTTATTTTGCAAGTTATGTTCTCAAATAATTAAAAAATAATCTATACTAATATTATAAAGCTGAAGAGTTTGTTTGTTTGTTTGAACGTGCTAATCTCAGGAACTACTGGTTCGAATTGAAAAATTATTTTTGTTTTAAATAGACCATTTATCGAGGAAGGCTTTAGGCTATATAACATCACGCTGCAACTATTAGGAGCGAAGAAATAATGGGAAATGTGAAAAAAACGGGGAAAATTATTCATCCTTGGGGGTTTCCGTTGTGTGCGCTGCAAAAACGGCTCAAGATACAAAAAATTCATGTATCAATGAATTATTCCTCTATAAATGATTTAAAATAATATCCACGACAGTATATGTCTTTTAAGATTAACTCACTGGAACCGTTTCTATGGTAATCAAATTTGGTCGAAATTAATGCATTTGTTAAGAGTTGTATCAACGTAATAATATTAATCTTTATCCAAATAAATGTGTTGTTGTTCAAGGGTATTTAATTGTGAACAAAATTAAATGAACTACAAATATGAGAGCACATTTGAGGGAGGTAGTATAACTTTTCCTTCAAAGTTACTTTTAATAGGAGACGGGAAAGTGCCTCATTTTGAAATAAAATTGAAATTGATCTTGATTTAGGAGAAAGAGTGAGTAACATTAAGGACTTAATATCAAAAGTTTACCCTGAAATCAGCGAAATAGAAAATAAAGATCTTCAATGGATGTGTCAAAGGGCAATATTGGCAGCGAGAAACAGTAGCGTGGATGAAATTAATGACGTAACTTTAAGTAAACTTCCAGGAGACATAGCTACCTACACATCTATTGATAATGTAATGGATCAGGAAGATGACGTCCATTACCCACAGGAGATTCTTAATTCTTTAAACACAAGTGGCCTTCCCCCATATTCCCTCAAGTTAAAAATAGGTGCCTCAATAATTTTACTTAGTAATCTTAAACCACCAAATTTATGTAACGGGACCCGACTTCAAATCAAATTTCTTCGCAATAACGTGATCGTTGCAATTATTTTGACTGGTTCAGCAGTTGGTCAAACAGTGCTTATACCTCGCATCCCAATGATTCCAAATGATTTACCTTTTCATTTTTAAAAGAATTCGATTTCTCGCTAAGCTATCTTTCGCCGTTACAATTAATAAATCACAGGGGCAAACATTTAGACACGTATGAATTGATTTACGTCAAGACTGCTTTTCACACGGCCAAATGTATGTCGCGTTGTGAAGATCAGGTTGTGGAGAAAACCAATATGTTCTTATGCCACAAGAAAATAAAACTAAAAATATAATTTACGCAGAAGTACTTTAAAATAATTATGTTCTTTTAAAAACTTAAAAACTAAATTGCCTAAAATAATAACAGAAAATGACGCGGCACAAGTCGTAGGTAACAGCTATAATTTATAAAGCTAAGTTTATAAAGCTTGTTCGCAAAAATAAATGATGTTCAAAATAATTATTCCACGCGGACAAAGTCGCGGACACAGCTAGTTAATAAATAAAAAAATTAAATAAGTTGCAAAAAGTGTGACTTTTTCGAGATAACTACTACTACAAAATATACCAGCTTAAGTCTGATATAATGTATCAAACACGTGGTTAGGCTAATGCTCAGGTTAGTATCCACGTGGGACACGACTCTGCTCTGGCTGTACTCAGGAAATCGGAGCGAATGTCATTAAAAATATCTTATAGCGTAATGTCACGTTTTAGCGTTGCAGTATCCATGCGAGGCGTTGCTAATGTCTTGTTTCCTCTCGTACCTATCTATTGTTTCTTATAAATCACTACCTTCACGTGTCAGAGATATCTGTTGGCAGAAATGCCTACTCATTGAAGTATAGGCTATAGGTAGATGATAATTGAACATCATCTTCAGATTACAGTAGGGGAGTCCAAGAGGTGATTCTTGGAAATACTCGAGCGTGACAGATAAACATACGGGAAGATATTTTTCACGTTATTTAAAACCTCCACCAAGTATGAACACGTTCGTTTAGGGCAACATGTTAAAATATTCAAAATATCTTTCATAGGAAATACTCAACAAAAACGTCAGACTAAGGCAGGGTAATTTAGTTAAAAGCTGAAAGATGAGCATTTTTTAAAAATCTGACGATTTCACCTTAACGTCAGGAAGGCTTGCAACTTTGTAACCTTTCCACTCCCTTAACTTAAACGCAAATCATCAGATTTTCGAAATGCTCTTTTTAAGCTTTAACTAACACCCAAGTAATCTTACCTTAATCTGACGTTTTAGTTGTGTATTTTTTATGATCTACATTTTTTAATTAAGGGCTCGTACTTGGTATTCAACAACATAAAAGATATCCTTCCTAAGCTTCATCTGACACGCTCGATTATTTTCAACTATCACCTCTTTACCTCCCCTACTACTTCAATTTAAGCTAAACTGGTAGGGACTTAGAAATTCAGAAGAACAAACAAATACATTTATAAATATAAACTTATAAATATTAGTTTAAATAGTTTAATTGTCAGTCAGTATTAATAAACACTAACTTTTCACCTGTCTCATACATTTGCAAGTTGGTACTTTGGTACAAGAAAACTTTGTAAGCCTTACTTACTGCGACATTAATAGCTATTTTCGGTACTTAAGTGGAGCAATAAAATGGGACAAGTTTAATGAAATTTTGTGAACTGCCAACATAAAATTTCTGAGTTCGTAGATACTTTCTACTTTGGTAAGACTACATACATTCGACATTGTCTAGTCTTTACAACTGTATGTTTTCAAAATCTCCGTATTATTGTGTAACAACAACTGTTATGTGTGGGTTTGTTATGTTCTTCAGGTATTCTCTAAATAAAGAAGATGGTCCATTTCAGCTTCACTCTTGTACCACATACCATTAAAATGAAAAAAATACAAGGATTTTATCAAAAATAAAATAAGTGAACGAAACGAACTAAATAAAGCGTTTTTTTGTCAAACTCAAAATATGTCATTTTTGACAAGTCTTTTCTTCCATGTTCCGGGCTTTGTTTTTAGCTATAATACATTTTAGACACAGACATCTTCGTTATAATAAGAACAAAACTCAATATTTTAATCTGATTATTTAGCAATCAAACTCACGTCAACGTAACGTCAACTCAAAAGCCTGTTGACAATTTGGCTGAAGACCCCAGAGCCAAATTGACCCGACACTATACCGAAGATATCCCGGACGTCAGCCTAGACGAGATTAGTATGGCTCTCGAACACCTAAAGAACAACAAGGCGCCAGGTGATGACGGAATCACAGCAGAACTCCTGAAAGCGGGTGGTAAACCGATACTTGAAGTCCTTCAGCGATTGTTCAATTCCGTCATTCACGAGGGCAAGACGCCTCAGGCGTGGCACAGGAGCGTGGTTGTTCTGTTCTTCAAAAAGGGTGACAATATTAGTACCATAGACCACATCCATACGCTGCGGCAGGTTATACAAAAGACCGAAGAGTATAACCGGCCACTTTGCTTGGCGTTTGTGGACTATGAGAAAGCCTTTGATTCGGTGGAAACCTGGGCTGTGTTAAGGTCATTGCAGAGGTGCCGAATCGACTACCGGTACATCCAAGCGTTGCAGTGCCTGTACGAAAACGCCACCATGTCAGTCCGTATACAGGATGAGACTACGAGGCCAATCCAATTGCAGCGAGGAGTGCGACAGGGAGATGTTATCTCCCCGAAGCTATTTACCGCCGCATTGGAAGACGTCTTTAAGCTCTTGGACTGGAACGGACTTGGCATCAACATCAATGGCGAGTACCTCACTCAACTGCGGTTTGCCGACGATGTAGTGATAATGGCAGAATCTCTAGATGACCTTAATAATATGCTCAATGACCTCAGCAGAGTTTCTCAACAGGTGGGCCTTAAAATGAACATGGGCAAGACAAAGATCATGTGTAATGCTCATGTTTCGCTCCACCCAGTTATTGTTGAAAATTCTGCACTCGAAATTGTAGACGAGTATATATACCTAGGGCATATGGTCCAGTTAGGTAGGTCCAATTTCGAGAAAGAGGTGAACCGCCGAATCCAACTCGGTTGGGCAGCGTTCGGGAAACTGCGTGACATCTTTTCGTCCAAAATTCCTCAGTGCCTGAAGACGAAGGTCTTCGAACAGTGCGTGTTGCCAGTGATGACATACGGATCCGAGACTTGGTCGCTAACTGCGGGCTTCATAAGAAGGCTCAGAGTCACTCAGCGGGCGATGGAAAGAGCAATGCTCGGAGTATCTCTGCGTGATCGAATCAGAAATGAGGAGATCCGCAGAAGAACCAAATTAACCGACATAGCTCAGCGAGTCGCAGAACTGAAGTGGCAATGGGCGGGGCACGTAGTTCGAACAGCTGATGGACGTTGGGGGCCGAAGGTGCTAGAATGGCGACCCCGCACCGGAAAGCGCAGTGTTGGTCGACCCCCCACCAGGTGGACTGACGACATCAAACGGGTCGCAGGGAGCCGCTGGGCACATGCGGCTCAGGATCGTTGTGTTTGGAAGTCCCTAAAAAAGGCCTATGTCCAGCAGTGGACGTCCATTGGCTGATAATGATGATGATGATGATTTAGCAATCCCTCAGGTACCTATAAAAAATGAAATAAGGTAACGTACATACTAAAATGTACGTTTCCTTTTTCCTATCTCATATTTTCATTTAATTGATAATCAACTCACTCAAAGCGGAGTTTTCCCCAACACAGTTGAGGAAGATGCCGTCAAAGAAGAGATCCCGCGCTTTGACCCTCAGAAAGGGGTCGGTGAGGTTGGTGAAGAAGCTCTGGAGGGCTGTGTTGACCAGCCCTACGGCTGCTGGCATCATGTCGTTCACCGTTAGAAGAGCAGCCTGGCAAAAAATAATAGCAGATTAGCAGCAGTAGCGACTGTGGTATCAGCGTTACATTGACCTTGACCGAATATTCATATAAAGTTTTCAAAAACTCAAAAAAGAATTTTTAGTAGCTTTAGGTTCTAATAGCAACAGGTAGTTGATTTTAGTCAATTTCTAGTCAAGACAAAAGTAGTTAGTTTTATGGCATTATTTAACTAACTATGGGATAGTTTTGCTCTCTTTACCTACGTTATGGAATGTGAAATGTAGAGATCGCTTAAGACTAAGCTGGTTTAGAATCCCTTCGTTTCTCAATTAATGAGAATGTATAAATACTTATTTCAAGCATAGAACTTTCTTAAGTTGTTACGTGGTCCTTATTTCCTTTTATTCAGCTCTGTTTTTATTTAGATTCTTCTCCTAAGATGATACAGGGACTGGCTTTGTAGTGGGCCCTATAACAACCCAGTAGGTACTGCCGTATAAAAGTTTTTGTTTAATATATAATAAAATACTAGCGAGAGTTCGTGACTTCGTTAGCATGGAAACCCTAAATCAAGACATTCTTAAAATAAATACTCGTAAAATGAGTCTATCCGGGATATATTACATTTTTTAAGGTATAAATCGCAAATATTATGAACTTAAAATACTTAAGGAAACTAAAGTTTTTAAATATCTATTTAACAATAAATGTTGTCGTTTAGTTTTCTAAATTTTATATTATTTTCAACCTTTTCTTAACATAAATAACGCTTTCAAAGTTTTATAAACATAATATCAAAAAATGCAGAACCGACGGGATTGGAACCGGCGTCGGTAGCTTTTTGGCTACTAGTGTCGTATAATATACTAAGACAGTATATTACGAGTACGTTACGTGGCGATATATCACTAAAAAGTAAGAAATAAAATTTTTTAACAAAAAATAGAACCGACTCAAAACGCACTAAAAATTAAAAAATAACTGTGTCATTTAGTTGCTTTAATTTACTTAAGCATATCTAGGAGTCGGTGCCAGCCAAGGTTTCTACTTTAAGGATGTTACCTAGAACCCACAAATTATTTTAGTACGTAAAATAAATGTTCCTTAAATTGGCTGGCACCTACTTCATAGATATGCTTAAGTAAATTAAAACAACTAAATGACAGTTATTTTTTACTTTATACTGCGTTTTGAGTCGGTTCTATTTTTATTTAAAAATTTTTTTTATATCATAAGCTGGCGCTTGACTGTAATCACACCTGGTGGTAAGCGAAGATACAGCCTACGGTGTAACACGCTTTTTTTTTTTATTGACTACAAGTTGGCCCTTGACTGCTATTACACCTGATGTTAAGTGATAATGCAATCTAAGATGGAAGCGGACTAACATGTTAGGAGTAAGATGGAAATTGCGGTTTCTACACGACACCACACCCCTTGCGGTTTCTACACGACATCGTACCGGAACGCTAAATCGCTTGGCGATACGTCTTTGTCGGTAGGGTGGTAACTAGCCACGGCGAAAAGCTTCCCACCAGCCAGACAAAGACAAATTAAGGAAAATCTCAATCTATCCCGCCGGGAATCGAACCCGGGACCTCCGTCTTATAAATCCACCGCGTATACCACTGCGCCACGGAGGCCGTCAAAACGCTTGCCTGAGGTGCCTATTCACTCTCGACTTGACCATACCCATATGTAGATGCTAGGGAAAACAGAAGTTGGGCGGGCATTCCATATAATAGCAGTGCTTAGTTCGCGTCCAAGGGGTATAGACTACGTAGCGGTATATTCTGATTAAGGAACTCTTTCATATTAATTTTGCTTCTACAAAACAATTGTTGTTTTTATTCTTCAAGAATAACTCTATAAATATAATTAATAGGTAAATCACGAGATGTTAGGTACCATCAATGTAAAATATGCGCAAACGGAAAATAATTATCAGATTTAGAAGCCTTGGACTTACAACCGTGCAAAAACTCCACAGTACATTATTAAATCAGCTAGAAAAAACCGGACAAGTGCGAGTTGGTATCGCCTACTGAAGGTTCCGTTTAAAGGAATCGCATTGCTGTCTGTTATAGTAAAAATTTTTGAAAACATTACCTACCATAACTTACCCTAAATCGAATTAGTTACTTTTGGCTGGTACTTTTATATTTTCGTACCTTTTAAATGACATCACATTCGTAGGTACATATTATCGATTTGTATCAATATTACTTTGTACTTTGTATCAATATTATATTTTATGGGATTTAATTTATTATTGTATTAAAAGCCTTTCATAAATTTAGAAGCAATAAATTCCATACAATTCCGATACTTGAGACCGTTGAAGTCGTTGTTTTGCGGCCTTAATATTAAATCTCTTTTTTAAGTCTCGCTTGAAAAGCTACTATTTGTCGTTAAATAGAAAATAATTATATGTATTTTTTTTATGTATATTGATATTGTTTATACACACACACTACACTATACACACTACACTTATATATTATGTTTACTTTTTTATGTAGTTTATTTATTTATTTTTAAAGAGACGAATATCTTAGCATTCCATGGATTCACCGTGCGGGTGCCGGGTCCATCGCGTGGCTGAGAGAACCGAACAGACTTGTGACTCGGGTGTAGGTTTAAGGGTACCCTTTGTGACGCGCGTCAACACTCACCTCCTCTGTTCAAGTTATTCTCCCTGCCCAACCATATTCGGAAGGACCCTACTAGTGCAGCTTTGGACACTCGTTCCAATATGGAGCTTACTGCGCTTCTAGTAAGGCCAAGGTCTTTTAGCAGGTTATAGAGAGACTTCGCTGGTATACCCCTCGCACCCACTTCTACCGCGTATAAACTAACCACATAGCCATTTTTGGTTAGTTCATTAGTAAGGTCATAGTATTTATTCACTTTGAATACATGGTCTTTAGGGATGTTTGTTTCCCACGGCACTGTAAGCTCGACAAGTACTATACGCTTAATTTGTTTGGAAAAAAGAAATATGTCCGGTCTAGATGTCGTAATAGCTAAGTCTTCCGGGATTTTATAGTGCTTATCATACGTGTCCATTAATATAGTCCAATCAGGAGCAGAGCCCAGAATTGAATAAGGCTTGCTGGTGGAATTTGTACTTGAGCCTGCTTTAACGAAGTTAGTTTGTCTTTTATTCGTCGTCAACCCTTTTTGAGCCCTAGCTACTGAAAGGCTTATAGCTTCACGTATGATTTCTAGTACTCTGTCGTGGCGGCGTGAGTAGAGACCCCTGTCCAGGAGCACCTTGCATCCTACCAATAAGTGCCTTGCAGTGCCCACTGCCTCACCACAGGTATAGCAAGATTTTTCCGAGGCTTTTCCCCATCTTACTAGGTTACTCTGATCTGGGAGAGTCAGTTGAAAGGCATTAAGATAAAATTTCAATAAGGCAGGAGACCAATCGTACAGCAAGGCGCGCCACTTCAGAGCCAGAGGGATGCAGAACTCGCCTAAGTTTAACCACTCGTTTTGCATTTCTAGGTTCATGGCATGCACTTTGTACTTGTCGTCCTCATCTTGTTTAAGAAAAGATTTTATTATGTCTTGGTCTTCCTTTTTACGTCTTGCACCCAACCCGGTTCTATTTACCTGAGCCCCTGCCATAAATTGTTTGTAAAATTGAAGCCTAGAGTCAAGTTTTCCGGCACCCTTGTCTTTAGGAAGTGATGCAACTAGTTCGTCCTGGGACTTAACTAGAATGTGCGTTCTGGTAACCCTGAGGTGTTTATAGAGTTCCGATGGCCTTTTTAGTTTTAACCCAAAATTATTGTAATCTCTGAATAGAGTTGAAGGGTCAGCCGAGAGTGCTAGACCAAACCAAGACTTCAATGTTTTTATGACATTTGCATCTAGTTTTGCCAGATGGGTTCTGCCAATATCATAAACGAGGAATGGCCAAGTCAGACGTGAAGTGAGATAGTTGTCATAGACCCACGCTTTTTTTATATTGTTAATGGGCTGTTGGTCTACCTTATTGAGGTCATTTATGAAGTTATCGACGACTACCTCAAGGGATGGTGTGCGTCCTTTGTAATCAATCTTTCTACCGAGGAACTTAAAAGGCAATGCTTCAGCAATGGTGGTTACACTTTGGCCACTAATAAGAACCCGGATCATAAGATGTAAATTTAGTATTTCGTCTCCCCAGACATAGACAGTGACATTTGCTTGGCTTTACCCTCAGCCCACCAGTCCATGAGCAGAACTCATCCACTACATTCAATAGCTCCTGACAGTGTTTTGGGTTTCGTGTCAGTAAAGCAAGGTCATCTGCAAAAGCTAGGATGGACTCTGTATATTTATTGTTGATTTTAAACCGATAGCCCCATTTCTTTTCTTGAACAATTAATTTATCTATTAGAATATTGATGACTACATTAAAAGCTATTGGGGATAAGCAGCAACCTTGAAACAGCCCCACATTGTAATGTAGGGTTTTTGAGTACTCATTGTTTACTGCTATGGTGAATTTCAATTTTGAATAATAAGAAGTGATTAAATCAATAACTAGATCAGGAAAATTGTACCACCTCAAGGCGAAAGTCAATAGATCATGCTGCACAGAACCAAACGCATTTTCTAGGTCTATCCAGCAGATCGTAATTTGCCTTTCATATTTTCTAGCATCCTTGAGACTTTCGCCTAGAAGTGAATTGTGTTCCAGGCAACCAGAAATTCCGGGCAAAAACCCTTTCTGGTGATTAGGCCTGAAATACCTATTGTTTATCATGTGCTTTGTCATTTTTGTTTGCAATATACTGAAAAATAATTTAGAAATAGTATTAGTTAGAGCTATCGGTCTAGTGTCCTTTGAATGAGTTACTTCGGCTTTTTTTGGGATGAGGACAAAAATCGCTTCGCCAAATGTCGCTGGTATTTGTTGTCCTAGCCAGATCTTATTAAATATGTTTAAGAGATGTTTACGGACTGAAGCACATTTTTTGTACACAATATAGGGGATGCCATCAGGGCCTGAAATTTATTATATTTATAATAAATTTCAGTAATTTTTTTTTAAATAATAAATTTTCTCATTGCACCACCCCGCTTACGATACTCAAATGTTTTTTCAATAGGTTGCCTGTAAGAGATTTCTTCTAGCAATAAGGCCGCCTTTGCATGTTTATTTTAATCCTTTTTTCATGTTTCTGTTATATCTATTTTTATGTGCAATAAAGTATTTCTTCTTCTTCTTCTCTTTTTATGTTAACTTAAAGATGTTTTAATTCTACGCGACAGACATTCAGACGGACGGACAAATGGCAATAAGTGATCCGATAAGGGTTTCGTTTTTCATTTGATGGCACGGAACCCTAAAAAACACGATATCTCGCACATCGCCAGCCTTACCTCGTCATACAAGTAATTACCTTTCAATTCTAATAATATTCTTATAATCTTTAATTGGCTTCAATAACCCACCGGTGTATAGATATTATCTGTCAGTATCTAACGAAGTTTATTTTCGTCTCATATATTTAGTTAAATTAGTTGTGTAAAATATAAAAAAAACTTTGACGAAGTGAAGAAAAAGTCCATAAATAAAACAAGATATTTACAAAAAGATAACCCAACCCGCATAAGTTCACCCGACCCACTGGCGCTATTTCCCCTCGGATTAGCTAGGCCTATTATTTCTTATAATATATTTATATTATAATAAGCATTAACACATGGATCAGTTGTTTGGATAAGATGTTCATGACCCATAGTCTCTAAATATGGCTGAATATTTATGACGCTTGAAGGTTTGAGCATATTCAGCAGACAGCTGCTGGTACAGGCCAGCCGCTTGGAAGGTGCACAATAAATGTGACATTGCCAACATATCAACGCGCGATGCGTCCCATACTGAAGCACGTCCCATAGAACACGGTACTATCGTTATCCTGTCGAAAATGGGTGCATCCCAGTAGTACCCCCTAATTTTAGTTCTATAGAACCGTTGATACACCATTTTAGTGCTTAGTGTAGTCTATATAGAACTAATGGGACAAAATTAAAGAAATGTCGATATCAACATCTTGTTTGTACGTTACAGATAAAATATCTATAGTTTTTATAAGTACAACATGGAATCTCTTTTGATTGCAATCATAAATGTCCACTTAAATTTGAGAGTACCTATCTATAAACATACTATTCGAATACAGCTTTGCTTAAATTGCACAAAACGTCTTGAGAATGGTACCTAATGAGGTTTTTAATATATTTTTTTTTCTAAACTGAATAGTTTGCGCGAAAGATACTTCGAAAGTGGTAAAATGTGTCTCCCCTTGTAACTTCTAAAATATGAGAATATTTTTTTAGACACGACTACTACTTGGTTTTAATTAACAACTTAGCTTTTGTCGCAATGGACATTTTTTTGTTAAAAACAAAATGAAATATCAATTAAAATAATATAAAGTTTATAACTTATATGCTATAAGTAAAGTCAAGAGCAAAAACTATACTACAGTTCTATATAGAACTGTTGGGATATAATTTGACAGCCCGGAAAATATCCCAACAGTTCTATAGAACTACGGTATGGGGTACTACTGGGATGCACCCTCGAAAATTTATAATACTAAGTAAAATTCTCAATATGACAACATTAAACCAATGCTTTACTTACTTACAACACATGAGTAGATACAAGTAGGTACTCATGTGCTTACAACGCCTGGCCCCGTGTTGTGGGCCATTAAATAGTCATAATGATGAAAAAACCTTAATTTAAATTCTGAGAGAAATACTCAGCTCAAAGTTATTTTGGTTGGCGGTGAATAGAATGGTCTATTCTGACCAATAAGGAAGTCTAATCAATCAGAGTTAACATTCGTAGTGCAACGTATAATCCTCAAAAATGAAGGCCAAGACCAAGGATGTGAGCTAAACATCGGTGAAATATTTTATGCCTATAAAAACAGCGTTGGACTGTATGTTTGTACTCGTAAATCCTATTAATATTACGAGTATGAACGCGAAAGTTAGTAAGTATGGATGGATGAATGTTTGTTGCTCTTATGGATGGATGAATGTTTGTTGCTTATGTATGGATGAATGTTTGTTTCTTATGGATGGATGAATGTTTGTTGCTTATGGATGGATGAATGTTTGTTGCTCTTTCATGCAAAAACTTTTTTTTTACGGGAACGGGAATTACACGGGTGAAACCAAGATCGACTTCTAGTTGAATATAAGTAGATATGAAGAACTGATTAAAGAAATTTTTTAATTTATACTTTTAGGGAGCCTACAAATACGCAATTTATGAAGATTAATTATATGACTTGAGAACACTTACTATGTACTTACTACAAGCGGAAGGACACAAGAGGAGATGAACGTCAAAGAAGAGATGTGTGCGAGAGGATGTGTATGTGAAGGGAGTATGTGTGGATTGGTCGCATGATAGAACTGAATGGAAGAGAATGACATGTTGTGCCGACCTCACTTGAGTGGGAAAAGGGCAAGATGATCATAACGTATGTACGTACCGCGTAGTGTTAACAATATTATTGCGCGTCTAACCTAATGCCTAAAATCTTTAAAACAATATAAGTAACTGTCAATAAAATATCTTTCTATTTTGTCTGTTTACCTTGTCATTTTCTAAGTAGGACACATTTTGGAATTACAAATATAATAATAATTATTAATAAAAAAAATCTATTTTAAAAATAATAATTGAAAAAAAATGAGCATTAAGCTGCGAGCGTCTACTAGTAATAAATGATGACAAAGATTCAAAAATACGTGAGAAAAACTTCCGAAATCGTAATAAAACGTTAACAATTTTAATTAAACTTTATTAATTGTTGCTTGTTATAATATTAATTTAATTATTGTAACAGGCAAAAATTAATAGCATTTTAGCGGCCAAAATAAAAATATTTTATATTAAAAATAAATTATTTAAAAATACGTCTATAGCAAAATTATTTGTACAAGTGCGCTTCAACGCTCTACAATTCTTGTTGACATTGTTTTTTAGTTGCAGCACTCATTACATTACATTCAACATAATTTATGTTAGTTTACTTATGTTGACCTACTGATATTTATTATTGTAGAAGAATTTTATACTATACCATAATAAACAAACCTATAGTACGCAACTTTCATATCATTGTTCAATACACATGCAGTATAATTGTACACGTCCTTTATTCGGTTTACGTACGCTTAGACGGCCGAGTGGCGCAGTGGGTAGTGACCCTGCTTCTGCGTCCTAGGCTGTGGGTTCGATTCCCACATCTGGAAAATGTTTGTGTGATGAGTATGGATGTCTTCCGATGTCTGGGTGTTTATCTATATATTATAAGTATTTATGTAGGTATAATATAAATAAAAATATTTATCAGTTATCATAGCACCTTTAACACAAGCTACTTACGAGTATGCTTAATTTGGGGCTATATAATGATGTGTGTAATTGTCCTATAATATTTATTTATTTATTTCATAAACTCAAAAACTTGTCAATTGTATTCTGTAAGCTATTTAATTGTTTGTCTTTATGTATTTTCCTCCAAATTAGGGTAGCGTTCAAGCGTCTTATGGTGAACTATGCTTTGAGTGTCTCTGCGTGATCGATTTTGAAATGAGAGAGAGGAGATTCGTAGAAGATACTAAAGTTAACGATATAGCTCAACGTAGTCCTAAACCTGAAGTGGTAGGTAGGCAAGGCATATAGTACGAAGAGCGGAAGGTAGCTAGGGTCCTCAGGATGATATCTCTGCATCGTAAAGTGCAAGGTCGACGAAAGATTGACATTACACGTGTCGCAGTGAGCTACTGGTCATAGGCGACTCAAGAAGTAGTGTGTGAAAGTCTTTTACAAATCATAGCTCAGCGATCGTCCATTTGCTAATAACATTATTATGTTACTTCAAATCTACACTGAATGTACTTTTGATTGATAAATAAAGATTATTATTATTATTATTATCTTGATGATGGATTATTACGTCAGAAGTGAAAACAAAATTTCAATGCCTTACCGAGACATTTTAAGAACGTCACTGATTTTGTTGCTGGGAATTCATAGAAAGATTTTACTGAATAATTAATACTGAATTAGTTTTTTTACAGCTGCATTCCTGTTAGGTGCATCACAGTAGTACCCCATACCGTAGTTTTATAGAACTGTTGGGATACCTTCCGGGCTGTCAAATTATATCCCAATAGTTCTATATAGAACTGTAGCATAGTTTTTGCTCTTTACTTTGCTTATAGCATATAAAACTATTCAGAAATTTTAATATCATTTTTATTATTATATTTAGCATGTCGCCAAAGGCTTTTTTGAAAGCTTATTTTAATCTTTCGCATTCCCAAAGTAATCTTCAGCAATTAAAGAAATAAGTTGTTGCTGACGTTTTGTGCAATTTAAGCAAAGCTGTATTCGATATAGTATGTTTAGATACTTCACCATAATGCATTTCAGTTTGTGTGGATACTCTCAAATTTAAGTGGACATTTATTATTGCAATTAAAAGAGATTTCATATTATACTTATAAAAACTAGGTAATTTATATGTAACGTACAAACAAGATGTTGATATCGACATTACTTTAATTTTGTCTATATAGAACTATATTAATTATAAATTAGTTCTGTATAGAACTAATGGGACACTAAACTCTAATTTGGTATGTCAACAGTTCTATACAACTGAAATTAGGGGGTACTACTGGGATGCACCCTTCCTGTTTTTCATTTTATTATGAAAATTTCTGTACATTCTAAGCTCGAAGTTGGGAAGTTAATGATGCTACACCCCCGTATCTCGGAGAGCATGTCCCCGGTCCCGGTTACAATCGTCAACATCCGATAGTGACCGGCACCGCATTGGAGCAGCATTGAGAGGCTACGCTCCATATCCCCTCTCGTATAAGGAGCGAGGCCTGGGCTTGAAGTGGGCCGATAATAGGCTGATAATGATGACGATGATGATTGCTGCATAATAGACTCCCACTGTATTGTCACTAGCTAAGTAAACTGATCACTGGGTCAAGCTGGAATTAATTTATTGTCTTTTGTTATTCGCCAGCTACCTCGAGCAAATAACACAAATAACACATATTAATAAATTAGTTTCTAACCATACGAGTAGTTAGTATGTTTATGGAAAATAACTTAAGTGTTGTTTCTTATGAAGTTGTGAATTTACCATTTATTATTTTATTGCGATGCCAATCATACGAATATTCAACCTTTGAAGTTATCCGCTACTCGAAGTTATTTTAAAGTTAATAAACAGAATGTGTTACCTACAGTAAATAAGATTGTTTGTTGTATTGTTGTATAAATGTTTATAAGTATAAATAAATAAATAAATATTATAGGACAATTACACATATCGCTATAAAGCCCCAAAGTAAGCGTACTCGTAGGTAGCTTGTGTTATGAACTTATGAGTACTATGATAACTGATGAATATTTTTATATATATTAAACATAAATACTTATAATATATAGATAAACACCCAGACACTGGAAAGCATCCGTGCTCGTCACACAAATATTTTTCCAGATGTGGGAATCGAACCCACAGTCTAGGATGCAGTAGCAGGGTCACTACCCACTGCGCCACTCGGCCGTCAAGTATGGATGGATGCTTGTTACTCATTGACAAAAACTACTGAATTAATTTTGACGAAACTTTACAATAACAAAGCTATATAATATATCAGAACAACACATAGGCCACATTTTTTTTCCGAAATTCCTACAGGAACAAGAATTACTCGGACGAAACCGCGAGCGTGCTCTAGTATGCGATATTTCCAGGAAATTTTACTCTAATCTGTCCAGTGGTTAACCTGTATGGCTTTCGATCACAAGATCCTAGGTTCACATCCTGCGTTGGGCTACGAAACATGGAGCGTTAATTTCTTCCAAAAAATGTTACTACAATTAAAAAGTTAAAGTTGGAAAGTTGGTGGTGTTATACTACGCATTAAGCCGTTCTTCGGAGAGCACAAAAAATCGGCTGTCACGACCATATTATCGTTTATAGCTCTATCAGCTATTGATCTTTACAAAATCAAACATTAGCTGGCCAACTCTCCTCCTTGACGACCTCCGAGGCGCAGTGGTATCATTCCCGGCGGGGCAGATTGAGATTTTTCTTATTTTGTTTTAGTCTGGCTGGTGAGAGGCTATCGCCGTGGTTAGATACCACCCACAAAGACGTACAGCCAAGCGATTTAGCGTTCCGGTAGGATGTCGTGTAGCAACCGAAAGGAGTGTGTGGATTTAATCCTATTCCTGGCAAGTTAGCTCGCTTCCATCTTAGATTCATCATCATCATTTAAGGTGTGATAGCAGTCAAGGGCCAATTTGTAGTCAATAAAAAAAACCCATATTAAAGCAGCTTGGTGGGTCTAAGTCCCATCTTCTTCTTCTTCTTCTTCTTTAGCCATTCTCTAGCATTCTGGTGTAGGCCTCCTTCAACCTCTTCCATTTCTTTCTATTTTGGGCAGTCAAAATCCAATTACTGCCCGCTACTTTAATGATGTCGTCCTTCCACCTCATTTGTGGTCTTCCCACAGGCCGTTTGCGGTCCCACGGTCGCCATTCTAAGACGGTCTTGCACCACGAATCAGTTTTTCGGGCTACATGTCACCCACTGCCATTTCAGATTCGCCATTCGTTGCACGATATCAGAGACCTTGCTCTGTTTTCTGAGCCACTTATTTGTCTTCTTGTCCCTGAGAGTGACTCCTACCAGTTTCCTTTCCATCGCCCTTTCGGCTACACTAAGTTTGTGAAGAATATCTTTAGTGGTTACCCAAGTTTCAGCTCCATAGGTTAGGACTGGCACGATGCACTGATTAAATATACGTGCTTTTTGGCGACAAGTGATATTCATTTTGAAGGCAAAATCTAATTTGGAGAAGGCTGCCCAACCCAGTCTAATGCGCCTTTGGATTTCGTTGGCCTGGTTCCCTTTGCCCATTTTTATTTCTTGGCCTAGGTAGATGTACTTGTCAACTTGCTCGATGGTTTCACCGTCTACTACAATCCTAGCATTGGCTGTTGTTTCTGTAGTCATGTACTTTGTTTTTTCTAAATTCATTTGTAGACCGACTTTCAAAGATGCGCTATGTAACTCTTGCATCATTTCTTCTAGTTCTCTTGGGTCGTTAGCAAATAGGACTACATCATCAGCAAACCTCAGATTGCTCAACTTCTGTCCGGTTATGTGTAAACCTTTGTTTTCCCATTTCAGTTGTTTGAAGACATCTTCCAGTACTAAGGTGAAAAGTTTCGGTGACATTGTATCACCTTGGCGGACACCTCTCTTTATAGTGACTGGACGCGTATGCGGTGGTATTGCCACTTTAAGAGTCGCGTTTTTGTAGATACTAGCTATGATGCTATTATATCTATGATCTACTCTCGCATTTCTTAAAGCACGTTGAACTGCCCAGGTTTCCACACAGTCGAAAGCCTTCTTATAGTCGACGAATGCGAGCCATAATGGTATTTTATATTCTGTTGACTTTTCTATAATAACTCTCATGGTAAGTAGATGGTCTAGAGTGTTATAGCCCTGTCTAAAACCGGCCTGCTCCTTCGGTTGGTACCCATCAAATTTGTTTGTAAGGCGGTTGGTAATAACCTTAGAAAAGAGTTTGTAGATTTGAGACAGTAGGCTTATAGGTCTATAATTATTTAGATCTGCCTTACAACCCTTTTTATATAGTAGAATAACTACCGCATTTTCCCAGGCCTTTGGGATCTCGCTTTGCCAAAGACATTTATTGAAGAGCACGGCCAAACGGTCAAACAGAATTTCGCCTCCCTCTTTGAGCATTTCGGGTAATATCCCGTCTTCACCACCGGCCTTACGGTTTTTAATTTTAACTAGATCTCTTTGAATTTCATCGCGAGTTATATCTGGCATGTCTTTAGATCCCATATTTAGAATCCTTGAGCGGTTGGTATTGCTTGGTTCTTCATTGGATTGTGAGTAGAGTTTGCGGTAGTACTCTTCCACCATACGAAGTATTTTCGATCGATCGGTGACTATGTTGCCCCTTTCATCTTTTAGTTTGGTGATTTGTTGGCGACCAGGAAGAAGAGCCTTACAGAAAACCTTCGGCCCTTGATGTTTCTCAATTATGGATTGGACAATTGCCTCTTTGTATTCGTTGATGTCTTTCTCTACCTGTTTTCTGACATGTTTGCAAAGCTGTCGGAACTTTTCTGTATCTATCTCGCCCTTGATTTTCATCATTTTTCTGTCATCTAGTAAAGATTGCGTTGTTTGAGATAGCTTTTCCCTCTTTTTCTGAATTTTCTTGGTTACAGTCCTTGATGTCTCTAAACTAGCATTGGTTAAGAGTTCATTCAGACATTTTATCTCGAGCAAGTCCGCATCCACTTTCAAGAGCTCCTTCTCTAATGTTTCTCTATACTTTTCGGTGTTTATTTTAAGTCTTAGCCGGTCGATCATGTTTGAGCGATTCTTAACCATTGATGTGTATCTTTGCAATTTCGCATTTACTACTACTTTGGCTCTGATTAAACGATGGTCACTTCCAGTGTAAAAGCTGTTTAGAACGGTTACATCCTTAACAATATATTTGTGTGTACAAAATATATAGTGAATCTCATTTTTGAAGCGATTTCCTGGTGATGCCCATGTCCACTTTCTTCCTGGTCTCTTGTCAAAGAAAGAACTCATATGGAATAGTTTATTAGCTTGAAGAAAGCTTACAATCATATCACCACGATCATTCCTGTCTCCATATCCAAATCTACCTACACAGTGTTCTGATATTTCCTGTTGTTTGCCAATTATAGCATTAAAATCGCCTATCACGAAAGTGTATGTGGTCTTCGTGGCTGTCATTGCTTTGTAAATATCTTCATAGAGAGTCTCTACCTCAGTGTCGTCCTTTTCAGATGTTGGTGCATAGGCCAGAATTATTTTTACATTAATATTCTTATTTATGCTTATTATTGAGTACATGACACGTTCTGACACTGATTCGATACTGACTATCTGTTGTTCCAATCGTCTATGGATAAGCATGCCGATACCATGTTCTCTTTTTCCGTCATCTCTACCTCTATGATATAGGGTGTGGCCTGAGTGTAATTTTGTGCAGTCTTCACCAGGTCTCCGAACCTCCGACAGACCCAATATATCCCAGTGTATCTTATCAAGTTCGTGATACAAAACTTCCATCTTATCGTCTGTGGATAATGTTCTCGCATTATATGCGCCTATATATAGCGTCGTCTCCTTCCTTAAGTTGTTATCTTCGCAGCTTAATGTCTCCCAGGGATTCTTCGCACCCCTGGACTTGCCTAAACCCAAGCTATTGCTGCTTTGGCTGGGTGTCGCTAGTCCGCTGGGAACTCGGGGCCATTTCTTTATTTGTGTTGTCATGATTGGTTAAAGGGTTTAGACGTTTAACTCGTCCGCCTGCCCAGGACGTCCTGACGAGTGGAAAGTAATCCTGCTTACTCGGACTGTGGGTGCTACCGTTGGTACTATCTTGTACTCATCCGCCAACAACCCTAGGTGAGTGGTATGGTGAGTCCCATATCCCAGTGAAACCTGGTCGTGTAATTGTAATAGATGGTGGTGAAATAAAAAAGATAAATAATAATTCAAATGCATAAAACTAATGGCAGTTGATTAATTTAACAGTAGGTACAATATCATCATCGTTATCAGCCTATTAACGGTCCACTACAGGGCCAAGTCTCCCTTCATACGGGAGAGGGGATATGGAGCGTAGACCCACCACGCTGCTCCAATGCGGGTTGGCGGGCTTAGGGTGATAATGTTTCATTTATTAACGATCACTATCAGATGTTGATGATAGTGACTGGGACCGACGGCTTAACGTGCTCTCCGAGGCATGGGGTGTAACACCACAAACTTCCCGACTCCGAGCCCGGATGTACTAAAAATATCATAGAAGATTGAAAAAGTCAGCATAAACTAGCGAATATGTAGAACGAACTTAGCTGATCAAAACGTGACAATTTAGGGACACCGATTAACAATGGGATGGAAGATCGAAACTTCACCCGAAATTACTATGGCAAATAGATATTTTCGGCACAACCCAATTTTGACTATTTCAAATCGTTTATTTCTAGAGTACTATATTCAAGTTTAACAATAATTGGTTCCAGCTTAAAGTTAGTACATAAGAGCTTGACTCTAGGTGTCCTATCTAAAGATTCCGTGGATTCGATTCTCACATCTGAAAAATATTTTTGTGATATGCGTTTTTATATATACACACATCACCACACCTGATTTATATAGACGTAGGCAGAGACAACATCCTTCCATTTGCCACGATCCTTGCATACTTCCTTAGCTTCTTTCGCTGTCTTTAATTCCTTTCATTCAAGTTCGTCGAATTAAGGTACTCTTGACCTAGCCACACTTTGAGATGTCCTGAATTTGGTCCAGGAACGTTCCTCTTCCAACACTAGATTATTTTTGCCTAGGCCTTCCCCTGCCAACATTTCCATTCGCCATCATTTTTGTTCTACAAAATAATAAATTGCGTCTTAATTAAACAGTAAGCTTACATAAATTCTTGTAAGAAAGACGTAAGTAAGTAAAGACGTAACAAAAAATATATACTTACAGTTAATTTTCTTGTTTTTGTTGCTTTATTAATTTAATTAATATAATGTTTTTACTTTATTTTACTTATATTCTTCATTTATTTATACAGCACTTTGCATATTTTTTAATTTGTTTTCAACAAGAAACCTTATTTTGGGTGAGTACAAAAACTTGCATCGTTTTTATCATTTTTAGGGTTCCGTAGCCAGATGGCAAAAAACGACATCCTTATAGATTTGTCATGTCTATCTGTCTGTTTGTCCCTGCGTATGTAACAGCCACTTTTTTCCGATACTATAACAATATACATATTCTAGTCAATCAGTTCAAAAACGTGAAAAATGGAGATAAATGTTCTAAAAATATGAGCGATGGCTCATTCGATTCGGAATCACCTCTAGAAAAATGTTTCTGAACTGGCTGACTAGACTTACAGATACTGTTGAGACTTGGTAAATATTCTGTGAACCGCATTAATATTTTCACATTAAAATACAAAAAAAAAACATACATTTTGGAGGAGGAGGAGGAGTGTTTATTGACAGGTCTTCACAAATGATATTGAAATGGAATGTGGTTGCTAATATCATTTTTTTTCACTAACGGAAACGTTTGCACGAGAGAAATATCTAAAGTGGTAAAATGAGCCCCTTGTAACTTCTAAAAAATATATGATGTACCATGTAAACTTCAACCGAAAATTGATTTAAACGAGATATAGTAAGTAGTTTTGTATAGATATAGTAGGTAGACACGTCATAAATCGTATACGTCACAAAAATTTTTTTAACAAAAAATTGAACCGACTCAAAACGCACTGAAAAGTAATAAATAACTGCGTCATTTAGTTGCTTTAATTTATTTAAGCATATCTATGATGTCGGTGCCAGCAAGTTTAAGGAACATTTATTTAACGTAGCAGTTTGTGGGTTCTAGGTAACGTCCTTAAAGTAAAAACCTTGGCTGGCACCGACTCATAGATATGCTTAAGTAAATTAAAGCAACTAAATAACGCATTTTTTTTACTTGTTAGTTTTGAGTCGGTTCTATTTTTTAGTAAAAATTTTTATTTCTTACTTTTTTGTAATTTATCGACACGTACTATACTCTCGTACTATACGACCTACTCGTACTATACTCTCATAGTATATTACACGGCACTAGTAGCCAAAAAGCTATCGATACTTACACAAAAACCGAAATCGCTGCAAGTGTACCTATAAAATTTGAAGAGTTTCTTCAATTTTCCCAAGATATTATCATCAGATCCTAACCATAGGACCATATTGGAAGTGCCCTTTCTAATAAAAAAGAATTATCAAAATAAGAAAACTCTGTAAAAAGTTATGCGTGGTCATACATAGAAAAAATATATATACGTGTTGAATTGAGAACCTCCTCCGTATTTTTTCGTCGGTTAAAAATACACTATTATTAAAACATCGATCAAAGTTGCAACTACAACTACAACTTTTATATTACGTTACTTACTGCTACAGAACCCTTCATGGGCGAGTCCTACTCGCACTTGGCCGCTTTTATTATTACATTAGGATCGGCAGGTAGGAATCTGCAGGTTTTTCCTTACCCTCAGGCAGCTTCTCGTTATAGTTTACGACTCTACGTGGAAGCCCATTATAAGTCATGTATTATAGCAATCAGGTAGCAACATGATGCATGATTAATTCTAACTTATAATCTATACTGATATTATTATACGGAAGAATTTGTTTGTATATTTATATTATCACCATTATTACCAGCTTATTGACGATCCACTACAGGGCTAGACCTTCCTTCTTATAGGAGAGGGGGTAGTTTTATAATAAATCCTAATTGCTGAACTACACAGCTAGGTTGTAAAAATTATTATTTTTTTTATCGACTACAAGTTGGCCCTTGACTGCTATCACACCTGATGTTAAGTGATGCAGTCTAAGATGGAAGCGGGCTAACTTGTTAGGAGTCTGACGAAAATCCACACCCCTTTCGGTTTCTACAACGACATCGTACCGGAACGCTAAATCGCTTGGCGATACGTTTTTGTCGGTAGGCTGGTAACTAGCCACGGCGAAAGCCTCCCACCAGCCAGACCAAGACAAATTAAGAAAAATCTCAATCTACTCCGCCGGGAATCGAACCCAGGACCTCCGTCTTATAAATCTACCGCGCATACCACTGCGCCACGGAGGTCGTCACAAATCCTCGGTTTTGTGTTTTGCATATGTGCTTTGAATTTGGGTTTGAATCCTGGTCCGGGATATTGAAATTCATTGCGCCTATCTTTCCTTTATGAAATATGCAGTAAAAGAGTAAACTTGGAAGTAGGTGTAACACTTTCACATAAGGCACAGGAGTGTTGGAGACCACGTCAAGCTGTACGGTGTTTATTGTCAACATTTGACAACGACCGTTAAAGAATCAAACATGATCACTTTACATTCCACATTGGAGCCATTATAACAGCTAGTTGAGTCTAAGTTCCACTAATCTCCTCTTCTATAATGAAGGATTGGTTATTGTACAAAATTAATTTTATATATGAGCCAGACACGAGGAATGATAAAGGCTAAACACGAGTGAAACCGACAGGCACAGTTAGTCTAATAAATATAAAAAAACTTTAAACAAGACTATTCTTAAATATTTACTGCCATCGGGCTGGACAGTTTAAATCTATATATTTTGTTAAGTTACTTTTGTTTCCTACTGAAAATGCTTGTTCCCGTAGAAGTATCAAGAAATGCGACCTTAGTGAGCATTTATATCGCTAAATGAGTAACTGTAGCAAGATTTTAAGTTCATCGAGTGTATGGTTGTAGAGATCTTGTGATGTCAATCAGTGATATTTCGCTTATAGATTCCTATTGAATATTGTAATGTTACGTGTAACTATTGTATTTTTTACCTTCAGATTACATTGGTATTTACCACACATAGTTAAAGAGCCTGTGGAGAATGGCACAGACTCGAAAAGTTTTAAAAAAATCTTTTAACTTTTTCACAACTTTGTTCTGATATGAAGGTTATGGATGCTGTTGAAACCTGAGGTTGACGGTCGTATTATGATGTAGGACGAATGTAGGATAATCCTCACATTTTCTGTGTTATTTCCTCGTTGCGTTATTATTACTACCTACTAAACATATGCCTTTTTGGTTCGATGCTTTTAGATTTAGCGAATTTCGGACCACCACGCTGCTCCAATACCGGTTGGGTTTAGGGTTATAATTTTTTATTTTGTAATAATCACTTAAATATGGTAGCCACGACGTTGAGCGAATGGACGGTCGTTTAAATTCCTACGTTGGATGCAAAAACATTAAGTGTTAAAACATTAATATTTGTGTATTCTGAACCGCGTGACACATCTTCCATTACACCAGAAAAGCTCCTTATGTCTCTCCGATGCACGGGTTGTAACACAATGAATTTTCCAACTCCGGGCTAGTAAAATTTTATACGGAAAATGTCTTGGAAAAAAGAAAAGTCAGCCCAAGGTTCGAGTTTAGGTTCTTATAATCCAAAGACGAATAAGTTAACTGCTAGATGAGCCATAGCTTATTATTACGTAAAGTAAATCCACTAGCTCTCGAGCTATGAGCAGGTATCAGCTGGATGGTTTTTACTGTGTATTGTGTGGCTCGTAATCAATTGTGCGTCAACGGCAATAGATTCTATAACGACTCGTCGACCTCGCCGTAACACGGCGACCTAGCCGCCATCGCATATTTACTTTCCTTTAGCATCTACATTTATATCATAGATATTATTATATAATCTTTTATCTTTACGGCAGTAAGTCCTTTTTCTTCTTTAAAATTAATAATAAATCAATAAATTAAATATAATTTCTTAACTTTTGCTTAAAGTGAAACCACTGACTGATTGACTTATTACGAGACCTCATTATACACTCGATTGATTTGTTAAATAGTTACTCATTTCACGATATAGACGCTCACTAAAACTGGATTTCTTGATACTCGAACGGTAACTCATTACCGTTCCACACGGGCTAAACCGTGAAGCGCATCTCGTTAAATATATTAAACCTGATTTTTTTTTGATATACAGGATGAAACCAAAATAGGAGATATGTCATCTAATTATATAAAACTAGTTTTCAGTAAAATCGTTATATGAAAGTTAAGGTACACTCTTTAAGGTATAGGTATTTTCAACAGAAAAATCTACAAAAATGTAGAAAAATCCGTAAAAGTACTATTAACTTGGTCAACGTACCGATATTTTGAAATTTAGTCAAATTAGTTTTAGTGACGTATTATGCGACAAATATCCCTTTTTCGTTTGATCCACTAATTTTGGAACACCGTGTATAATATGAATTGCTTATCGTTAGTCTGACTTAATGATTATCAATTTTTTTTATTATTGTTATACAGGGATGGTTCTCAATTAAGTAAGGAACGGAAATGGTATTATTAGAATCAAAAGTGGAATTAGCTTAAAAAAAAACACAAAAGAATCAACACAGATTTATTACAATTATTTAAAGAATTTATTAAATACAAAAAGGAACATTCTAACCTCAATTCTTTCAACAAAGCACACGAAATAAGAAATCACAATCAAATCAACAAAAAGACAATAATAGTTTTAAACAAAGAAAGACAAAAAATATAAAGTAGCTCACGTGACCGAAGAGATTCACTTTTACACTGCACTTTTTCCACTCACTTATTAGTTGTTAATAGTCGAACACCACAACACAGAATGCGCGCGCGCCAGCAGTGCAGCGCTTTATATAGGCTACCATCTGTGGGTAGGGAGCGCTGCTAACACGGCCCTCCTGATGAAGGGTCGCCCTCGACCCAGGATCCAGGCGTGGTGTCACTGGGGCCTGCACCGGCGGCGTCTGAACACCCAGGTTCAAGACAGGCTATGGGTGCGGGAGGCCCGTTGTCCGCTGCTCGTGGGCTGGACTCAGCATCAGAGTCGATCATGGGTAACGAGAGTCCCACGTTAGGTCCCTGTGTCGCGGGGGTGGGTGGACTCTCATCGTCATCACCAGAATTACAGTCTGTAGAAAAAGAAAATACATTAGGAGGAAATTTGATCTCTTTGGTCCATTCGTAATCATACAAATGTCACTCTCCTTTCATTATAACACTTTCATTTAATTCATTCATCGCTCAACATTCGTCATCTAATAGCAACCTCATCTCACAGACTTCCCTTTAGAGACGTCTCAAAATAATAAAAATGGGACCCTTTACACATCTTAACCTTGTCGCTCTTCAACCCGGCGCCACTGTTTCTCCTTTTCTATAAACAAAATTAATGGCTTTTTCCCACGCAACTAGCGTATACCCGGCCAAGGGTCCGCCCGTCTCACCACGGACCGTCCATCCCAGGACTAGGTAGATGCACAAACCGTGCTTCGCCTGTCAGCGATAACTATATACCGCCCTACGGTGATCCTAAACCGATAATCCAATGAGTTCTACACACTACTCACGGAACTGTTACCAATTCTTTTATCTCAAACTATCCATTACCTATGGCACCGTTGGTTTTCATTTACTGATCTAATAATTCCTAATGAAACCTATCTTTCCCTATTACTAACCTATACTAAAGCGACAAAGTAATTAAATTATTTTTTTTTTTGATGGGAGACGGAGCCATAAGCAAAGTTTATGATAAGACTGAGACAAAATAATTGGATACTTACTGTCGAAGAACGCGGCACACGTCTCCGGACACCACTCGCCTCGCCAGGGCACCATGTACTGTGCTGCTGCTTGGGTAGTCTTTCCATAGCTTCCGCTCAGCAACTTCAGTTCATACCGGTCGCTGCGCAGTATGCGGACCACTTTATAAGGGCCACGCATTTCTGGATCTAGTTTCCCTGTTGACTGAGAGGCCTTTATTACAAATACAAGGTCGTTGATTACGAATTGACGAGCAGGTCGTCTACTCCTGTTAGCATATTCGTCTTGACGCCCTTGATTGTCTGTGAGAAGCTGGGTTGCCCTGCTTCTTGTTATTTCTCGTAATGCCTCTCTGTTGGGTGTCGGATTTTCAACAGCTAAATCGCGAATTAACCCACGGATCACAGGGGTTGTAGCTTGCGTACCTATTAGGAGATTTAGTGGTGATGCGCCCGCAGATTTTTGCTTGGTGATGTTCAACACGAGTTGGAGCTTCCAAAGGACTTCCGACCAAGTAGTACCTTTGTGGTTGACATCGACGCGAATCATGTTCAGCACCGTTCTCACGTACCGTTCAGCTTGGCCGTTGGCGTGATGCATCTCAGGTGTTATATGATGGAGATTGCACCCGAGGTTGTTGATCCAGGTGACAAACTCTTTGCTTTCGAACATTCGACCTTTGTCACAGACCATCAAAGCAGGGACGCCAAACAAAGAGATTGCTTGGGTTATTTTATTTTCTAATTCGGTAAAGTCCTGACGATGCATGGGGTATAACAGACAAAATTTAGTAAATGCGTCTACTATTATTAATACGAATCTATACCCTTCAGAATTTGGTAAAGGACCTAAAGTGTCCAAGTGAACAGTATTGAAGGGCTCGCCGGGCTTCTCCCACGAGGTTATGTACTGTTGAGGGGCTCGGGGAACTCGTTTCTTTGATACGCATATTAGGCAGTGAGTTATATACTTTGAGACGAATGATTTTAAACCAGGAAACCAGAAGTGCTTTAAAATAAGATCTAGGGTCTTATCAATGCCGATGTGTTCATGTTCATCGTGAAAAACTCTAAGAAGGCTTAGTCGATGTCCCTTAGGTATGTAGCAAAGAAGTCTAGGTTCTTCTCCTACCGGAGTATAGCGGTAGTAAAGTAAATCGTGTTTTACTACATACCTGGTCGAATCGAGGCTGCCCTCTTGGAGTCTTTCCCGCAGTTTTTGTGTCTCGTCATCAGCTGCTTGAGCTATCTGAGCCCAATTACGTGGTTTTGTTACTTGATTAACTGGATTTCGACTTAAATAGTCTGCATGTGGCATCATTATTCCTTTACGGTATTCGATGCTGAAATCGAAATCCTGAAGGTAAATCCACCAACGTGCGACTCTGGGTATTAAATCCTTCTTACGCTCGGTGGATTTCAAAGCATTACAGTCGGTAACAATAACAAATTTCAGTCCTACGAGATAGTGTCGAAAATGTTGCACAGCTTTAACAACTGCGAGGGTTTCTAACTCGTAGGAGTGATATTTGCTCTCTGCTCCTTGTGTCATCTTGCTAAAGTAGGCAATGACGTGCTTCTTACCGTCTTTGTGAATTTGCAGAAGCACTGCGCCGTAACCTGTAGCAGATGCGTCGGTGTGGAGCTCGGTGGGTAATTTGGGGTCGAAAATAGCTAAGATTGGCTCACTGGTAAGGTGTTTAATGAGGTCAAGGCGTACCTTCTCTTGTTCGTCTCCCCAGTGAAACGGGATAGTCTTCCTAGTTAATCGGGTGATGCACTCAGTTTTGGTGGCATAATCCTTGATGTAACGTCGGAAGTATCCAGCTAGACCCAAGAGCTGTCTTACCTGTTTAATGTTTTCAGGTGGTTTGGTGTTTGCAAGGGCTTCTATCTTACGCGGGCTCGGCTTAACCTGACCATTACCTACAACTCTTCCTAGATACTCGACTTCGGTAGTTAGGAAGGTACATTTACGTAGGTTAATAGAAAACCCTGCAACCGTGAGGGTATTGAGTACACGATGTAAAAGAAAGATACCTTCAGAAATAGTATTGCTGAGAAGTAAGACGTCATCGACATATACTAGGACATTGCCCTGGATAATATGTTCATGTAATGTGTCGTTAATAATTCGTTGGTATACGATAGGGGAGTTGGCTAAGCCATAAGGCATTTTGATGTATTCAAAATGATCTTCAGGTGTTACGAAACCCGTAAGGTGAATACACTCCTTCTTTATGGGGATCTGATGGAATCCCGTAGCCATATCGAGGCTCGAGAAAAACTTGAACCCTCCTAAGTGGTCTATGTGATCATCAATCAAAGGAAGGGGGTATCGATCTTTTACGGTTATCTTATTTAAGGCTCTAAAGTCTACACAGAGTCGGTCTGATCCGTCACGCTTCTTGACTAATATGATTGGACTAGCATATTCTGACTGGGATCTCCTAATAATTCCTTTGTTTAAAAGTTCCGAAGTAATGTCGCGTACCTTCAGTTTTTCTTGATGAGAGAGTTTGTAGGGTCTGTATACGACTGGAACTGAGCTGGTGAGTTTAATTTCCATCTCACCTGTTTTGACAGTAGTGGTAGCCGTTCCAGTAATAAAAAACTCCGAGAACTCTCTGATCACGGACATTAAATGTTTTCTTTCATTACCATGAAGTGGTGTGTTTATATCGACTTGTTCGACTAGATCCGCTGAATAAATTTCAGCCGGAATTGTGTCAGAATGAGTTAGGTATTGTTTATCCTTCGTACGAACATACATGACCCCATCTCGATTTAGGATATCGGTACCGATTATTATGGGAGTATTCATATATGATGAAGGAACAACTACTAGATCGGCTTCAATGGAAATGTTGTCAAATTCTAAGGTTACCGTGACGTATGACGTGCATTGGATCTCGCTATCACTAATACCCTTGAGAACGCATAGTCTCGGTTTTGGTTGACAGCGTAGATGTTTCAGAACGTCGGATGCGATAAGAGATATATTAATCGCACCACTGTCAATCAATACGTCGATCGGTACACCTTCAACGACTGCTGCAATCACATCCCTATTCCCCTGTGGGTATTTACTGAGTTCAGAACAAAGACTAATGTTATGTTGGTTGCGGGATTCTGATCGTAGTTTGCTAAAGCAATTATTTTCACTGTGGTTGGGTTTTTTACAAAAAGAGCAGGTTATCTTAACGCTTGGCTTAGTAGTTGGCACAGAATCTGAAATTGCTCTTAGCCTTTTTGGGCAAGCAATTTTAAAATGATTTTTTGAACCACATGTGAAACATAGCTTATCGCTACTGCCATTTGTTTTAAATGAGTGAGGGCGTTTACGAGGAAGAGATTGAGCTTGTTTGTCACTATTAAATTTATTTGGCTTTGAATAAACTGACAGGAATTGTACTAATTTATCAGATGTTAGCTCTGCGTTAGTTGCAAGGGCTCGAATTTGGGGACTGTCAATTCCGCGAATTACGATGAGGGTCCTAAGCTCTTCTGTTAAGCCTGATACTAATCTTAATCGCAGTAATGTGCGTCGGGCATATTCTGCGTATGTAGTATATTTATCGGAAGTAGTTTTCATTGCTTCGAACAAAATATTAGCTAGATCTAGTTTCTCGGGGCATAGGGGTGTGAATTCTTTTTTAAAATTAGACCAGGTACGATCACTTGTGATCCATTCGTTTAACCAGACCTGGGCGTCTCCTTTAAGACACGAAGCAACACGTGATAGGCACTCGTGGTCGGTCCAGCGGTTGGAGTCTTTTGCACGTTCGACCTCCTCACACCAGGATTGAATATTTTGAACGGAAGGGTCAAAATTAGAAATGTAGTAGTCTGGGCATTTGGTCGGTTGAAGCGTTTTAATGGCTTCGACAAAAGCATGCGCGAGGGTAGAAGTGTCCGAGTTTTGGGTTATAGCTGCCTGGCTAGCAACTTCGCGTTCTTTGGTGGTAATATTTGGCGAGGTAACGGGTAGCGATGGTGTAGGTACTTCGCTTTTATCATTACAATTATGACAAGTCGTATTAAGAGCAATTTGTAAATTTTCTGAACAAGGACAGTCAACAGGCTCAGAGGAGCGTGTTGTACAGGGATGTGATTGGCCGTTATGGGTTCCATGACCCACGCTCGCATTCGAGCGGTGTCTGGACCTATTTTGCAAAATCTCTTTATTCCTATAACTGCGTGGTGGTGTTCGACCTCTAGAAGGACGTGGCGAATTCCCTCGTGATGGGGTACGCAACTGGCGGTGAGCCCGGTCACGAGAGCTACCCCTTGACTGATCTTTCGATATGTGACGTGACTTATTTCGCGGCATTGCAAGTATAAATGAATTGAGGGTACTTACGTGATACACACAAAAATCACACAAAAAAAAAAATGTGGGTAGATCTGTTCCTTTTTTTTTTTTTTTTGTTTTAGTGGACGTGTCTTTTAGTTCACTATCCCACTTCTGATATTAGAATCAAAAGTGGAATTAGCTTAAAAAAAAACACAAAAGAATCAACACAGATTTATTACAATTATTTAAAGAATTTATTAAATACAAAAAGGAACATTCTAACCTCAATTCTTTCAACAAAGCACACGAAATAAGAAATCACAATCAAATCAACAAAAAGACAATAATAGTTTTAAACAAAGAAAGACAAAAAATATAAAGTAGCTCACGTGACCGAAGAGATTCACTTTTACACTGCACTTTTTCCACTCACTTATTAGTTGTTAATAGTCGAACACCACAACACAGAATGCGCGCGCGCCAGCAGTGCAGCGCTTTATATAGGCTACCATCTGTGGGTAGGGAGCGCTGCTAACAGTATAATAATTGAAGAATTCAATTTTGAATTCCTTAATTTTCATTCTTGTTACAGTCGTAGCTAATATCGGGCTAAGACCTCCATTCAAGTAAATAATAAGTAGATTTCCTATCAGTAGTTGGGTGTAACAAAGTATTTTTTTTTATTTAAGGATAAGTGTTAAATGTAGGTTAGTTGTTAATATGTGTAACGTTCTATGTGTGCACGTGTGTATGTGTGCGATGTAGATAATTTTGTAAGAGAATTGATAAGAGTACAAAACAAAGGTAGACTCGTTTATAAGAAGGCTGTGTCCTCTGCATTCTATATGTTCCAAAGCATTATAATACTAGCCTAGAATCTAGAAAAGAGTATATGGAGCTGAAACCCATCACGCTGCTCCATTGTGAATTGTGTTTTGCTAACAACTTATTGTCATTTTGACGGCTTCCGTGGCGCAATGCCATGCGCAGTGGATTTAAAAGACGGAAGTCCTGGGTTCGATTCCCGGCAGGGCCGATTGAGATTTTCTGAACTAATCTATGTCTGGCTGGTGGGGGTTTCCCACCGTTACCTGACAAAGCCATACCGCCAAGCGATTTAGCAGTACGATGTCGTGTGGAAACCGAAGGGGTGTGGATTTCATCCTACAATAAACAAGTTTGCCCGCTTCCATTTTATATTGCATCATCATTTACCATCAGGTATAATTGCAGTCAAAGGCTAACTTGTAATCAATAAAAAAAAACGACTTCGCAGGCTTAGCGTATTTTGCCATTAAAGTAACGTTAATATTAATGATCGGGACCGATAGATTAACGAGCATTTTAATGTATGGGGTATATTACTATCAAGTTCCCAAGTTCGAACTTTGTTCGCTATAAAATAAATAATAAATAAATAAATCTTTATTTATCAAAAAGTACAATCTTTGATGCCCCATGTTGCTGTATTTTTTTTTTATTAACCGACAAAAAAAACGGAGGAGATTCTCAATTCGACACTATATTTTTTTATGTATATTGATAATTCTTTTTTTATTAGAAAGGGCACACTTTCAAGATGGTCCCGTTGTCATCATGTTAGGATCTGATGATGATATCCTGGGTAAATTGAAGGAACTCTTCAAATTTTATAGGCACACTTGGAGCAATTTCGGTTTTTGTGTAAGTATCGGTAGCTTTTTGGCTACAAGTGCCGTATAATAAACTATGAGAGTATAGTACGGGTACGTTACGTGGCGATAAATTACTAAAAAGTTAGAAATAAAAATTTTTAACACAAAATAGAACCGACTCAAAACGCACTAAAAAGTAAAAAATAACTGTGTCATTTAGTTGCTTTAATTTACTTAAGCATGTCTAGGAGTCGGTGCCAGCCAAGGTTTCTACTCCAAGGACCCACAAACTGCTTTACTACGTTAAATAAGAGTTCCTTAACTTGTAACGAGTAGGATGAAAATCCATAGCCCTTTCAGTTGCTGTATAGGATTTCCACCCGTATAGGAATAAATCAGGAATTAAAGTCCGAAAACAGGAGTATCCATTTATCAATTTGTAAATAGTTGCAAGGACTGTTATTTCCCGTCTCGAAATAAAGGTCTAATTTCCTAGGTATTCTATATTTAAGTGTATAATTTAGATATTAATCTATATTTAAATAATATTACCTGGAGGCACGAACAAAAAAATATTGACACGTATTAAACTATAATTATCTGTTACAATGATAATGAAGTGTCTACACCGTGCGAGTGGCGTATAGGGTAAGGATGTTTTTGACTGGTATACTGGTAATTGACTCGGTAGATACAACAGACAGCTAATATCAAATAAATCAGTATTTATATCACAGTATTTCGACCTTAAAGTGAGTATTAATTAAATTTAACAATAAACTTATTTAGTTAACAATCCCACATCACTTGCACCATAGATAGGTATTAGCTATAGCTTTGTTTTGATCATTATTACTATAGGGAAAAATGTATGAAAATGGCCATAAATCGAACTTTTGTCTATCACTTGACTCAGAACAATCCAACGACGTTTGTGCCATATTAACAAAACGATACTTTCCATTAAATATTGTCGTTACTTTAAAAAATCAATAAAATTTATGAAAATTATGAATCTTCAAATCTACAGAACTTGGCTCGGTGCACTCCTATGACTATGCTGCCATATTAATTATTGCTGCAAGTGGCTAGTTCTATAAATATATGCATACTATTTTTTTAGCTGGCACTATCAGAAAAGCTATGGAGCCTGAACGTTCTCCTTTTCCAAGCTTACTTCGAGAGCGCCAGCTTGCATCGTCTAAGCGAGCCATTAGTATAATAATAGCTGTGTCGTGTGGCGGAAGGTTTTTATGTCAAAACATCGTCACGCCATTTGTGTCTAGATAACTTTTATTGGCTATTTATTACCGACTTTAATTCCCACGGTAGTTGCATATTCTAGGCATTCTAACACTATCTAGGTAATAATAATAATATAATTAGTAATTAATTTTAGTTTAATAATAATTAAATTAAAATTAAACGTTTTGATAAACCTCTAAAAGTTGTAAATTTTGCTAACTAACGACTTTTATGTCAGACATTGTTATATTATAATACAAAAATGTCATCTCAATCACTTTACGAACAAAAAAATTCACACCGTAATCTATTTATTCTCAATACGAGTTTGTGTGATGGCACATACAGACACTACTGTACTGTTACGAACACGCAGTTACAGACGGACATTTCGAAACTTTTAAAACCCCTCTCTTTGTAAAATCTAAAATATTTAAATGAAATTGTAAATATTTTTATAAAATATTCTTTGACAGCTGTTCTTAAAATTTATAATCCTTATTCAAGATTTGTTATTCATCGGTTTTTTTAAATTGCAATAAGGCGCACAACGTTTGCAAGCAAAGTGCGAACGACTAATTTATGTCAATTATTAGTGGCTTAGATAATAGGTAATTATGTATTTTAAACGTGTCTATGTATTCTATCCGGATTGACGTCATACAGACCTTAAGTAAAATGCATTTTTCCAGCTTGCTGGATTCAAACCTATGACCTCTCGTAAGTTTGAGTGATGACCCTTTACCCATAATGCTGATAAGATTTATAAAATACATTTAAATGATACTTATCGAATGAATAAAATGAAACTAATTCATTTTAATAAATTACTAGCAGTCGCCCGCGACTTCGTCCGCGTGAAAACCTCTTAGGTACTCTTCTAATTTTAAAGACAGACTTTCATACAAAATGTGTGAAAGTCACATATAAAGTGTGCTAATTCCCCGCTCCCCCTCTCAATTTAATTTTTTTATAGTTTCCCGAGAAGCAATATTCTCCGTCCCGTCCCGTGTACTAAAGGTCTACATTTTTGTTAAACATTGTATGACATTTCAGTAAATTAACATTTAAAAATATATATTTATGGCAAGCTGATGGGTATAAATTGATATTAAATAATATATTTCACTCTTGAGTCTAGCCTTCAGAATAAACAAAAATAATTTTACAATCCGACACGCAGATAGAGATTAGCCCGTTTAAACAAACGAACAAACTCTTCCGTGTACTAAATAGACATTTGAACAAAGATCGAATTCTTAATTCATCATCGTATATATAACATAGATCTAAACTCCCCTCCCGCACGCGCACCCACGCCTTGGTGACGCTCACTTCGCAACGCAGAAATAGTAATATTTTAATTTCGCCAGAATTTCAAAACCAAACGTCCAATTTTAATCTTATAAATACCAAATATTATCTACATAAACTGTACTTAGTGATGAAATAATTTATTTTGATAAGGATTAATAGCGTGAGTAAAATAAATGCGTTTAAATGTAGTCCAAAAAACAAATTAAGATTTTTAAATAAAAAATGGTAGTTGTGCCTCACTCGACATAGATAGGTATAGTGTGTCGCGGACTTTTTTGTAGACTTTTTTGTAGTAGTATTTATAAGATCTCCAATTAATTAGAACATTTTATGGTTCTATATTTTATAGTTTAGGCAGCGTACGCAAAATAAGTAACTTTTCTGGTTGATTTTTTACACCTTGTGTCCGAAAAACCCAAATATTTTACGGAACCCTATTTTTTTCCAATATAAAATTTAGCCTATGTTACTCGTATGATAGGATAATGTAGCTTTCGAATGGTGAAAGAATTTTTAAAAACGGTCCAGTAGTTTTTGAGTCTATTCATTACAACCAAACAAACAAACAAACAAAGTTTTCCTCTTTATAATATTAGTGTAGAAAAGTAAATTTCTATCTGTCTTGCTAAGTATATATTTAAGGATCGTATCAAGTAGAAGGACGTAGTTTTTGTCTGTCCTTATGGGAATAAGGCTCGATGATATCTATGGGAATAAGGCTTGATGGATCTAAGAAAATTCAGTAGGTACTTGATTACTACAGGTTTTAAATAGGTACTAAGGAAATTGGTGAGGATTTAAATATATATTAAGGAAAAGTACTTTTCGAAATTGATAATGTTAAATTTAACTAGGTTGTAATCAGGTATGTGCCTTATTCGTCCCTGATATTTTTCTTTCTATATTTATTGAAAAATCTTGCTGTTGCTGCGTTATGAACTCAACCGTGCGTTATACGATAGTAATCTGCGCAAGATAAAAAATCAATGACGTTGGCGAAATTGCATGCAAACTGCAATTTTAGCACCGTCAAAATATTGCTTGTTAATTTTTTAATGAGTGATTATTATTTTGGATTCCGTACAGTAGGCATTATTATCTGGTTACTTCTCCTTTTTTACCTAGATCAGTAAGATGTCCAGGATTTAGTTATCTTTATGGCAGTGAGGATATCCAGGTAACGCACAAAACGTTTTTTGCTTATATATTTCTAATTTATACGGCAATATGCGGCAATGCACAATGCTGAATGACCTTCCTGTGTCTACGTTTCCCACCACTTTTAATTTCATCACCTTCAAGGCACGAGAGAAACATACGTAGGCATACACGCTCTAACTTAGACCTCATCAAAGCTTTGTATCATGCGTGATTGTAAGCGCAAGCTAGTCTATTATATGTCAATTGATACTCGACGACCCCAAAATGGGGTTTCAGAGCCTTAAACAAGTACCTACCTAACTATTCCGGCTCTAATTCCAAAAAAATCCAATATTTGTGGAAAAATGTTATTTTCGCCCTTTGTCGTGAATCGTGATCTTTCAACATTCCATTTCCACCACAGATACACTAAGAGAGTTAAAAAACCTTTAGTGGGGATTTTTTAGACATCCAGCAATTTGACGTATGATGCTTATGAGTTTAAATTGGCAAAAGTGTGTTAGACAAGGCTCTTTCTTGAATATATTAGGAATGAGAAAGACTTACCATGTAGGAGTAGTTGATGACTGTAATTTCATCATCTTGCGTGAGTGGTGCTGATGCTTCCTCATCGAAGTAGAATGTCTTCTTCAGCATGTATCTGATTGTGTCGTTTGGTCCGTAGCCCAAGATCTTTTTTTCTCGATATTCCCTGTAAAAATAATACCTTTGTCACACAATTTCTGACTCTTGGAAATATAAGAAGATAGCCCAGCAATTCATGATAATAATGTTGGTGATGATGAACCGCCTCTTTTTTCAGTGGCTAGCCTATGTGGTTTCGCATTATAAGGTTTCCGATTTGAATGTTAATAGTCAGTTGCAAATTAAGCACTGAACAACTCAGTAGAGAATACAAAAATACTCAGTAGCAACCCGGTGATACGAAGTTAATGGAATCGTGACTTAGGGAGCAGGTTAAATAATCGATGTCAGTCTTTCTTATTTACCTCTCACAATGAAAACCAAATTTCTTCTTCAATAAGAATATAAAAACTGAGAGTATTGGTTCCTTGAGAAAATCCTGGCCCAGTGGTTCAATTTAAACAGGTGTTTTTAGGAGGAGAAAATCGTCATGGAAATCCACGTTGTATAGCGCCAGACCCCTATCAACTTCCTTCTTTCTAAGCCCTTCCCGCCTCCTCGACGCTGGTGTGTTTGCCCTTTGGGCTTATTAATCAAAATAGGTTGATGATAATGATAATGGTGAATATTTTAACGCGATCGTACTTATAAACAAAGGGTCCAATTTCTTCCAAGGCGGGTTTGCCTCCTTCGTTGACCTCGTCCGTGTTGGTCACATTGAAGACGTATATCTTGAACGAGAGCGGGACAGGCAGCACGCGCCATTTCTCAAACATGGCGGATGAATTCTCCAAACGCAAATTCTGAAAAGAAAAAAATCCATATAGCCAATCATTCTAAAAAAATCTTATCAATCGAAGTGGATCCAATCATTGTTGACATTGTTTGATGCAGAAATGAATTAATTTTACTATATTTCCTCAGGAACTGTTGGCCATACAGATTTCAGATTGTAGAGTCGACATTTCCCGAGGATGCTCTTATTTTGGAGGTAGCTTATCGTAGGAGGTAGGAGCTTATCATAAATCTTGGTAGTACACTGCCGCATATATTAATCTGTCGTTCGCGAAGAATACTTGTATTAAAATTAATTTAATTCTTAAAGTAGCAGCGCTAATTTTGATGAATTTTGGTTGAGTTAGATAAGCATTTCTAGACATTGGATACAAAGTCTAGAAATTTCTACTACGTAATGCATATTTGTGGAAACATCCTTTAGTTTCTATTTAATTAATATGGAAATTGACTATAGTCATTGTGGAAAAATATACAGTTTGAGCGCATCATAGAAGCTATTTGCTCATGCAACTTCATTATATATACTTATGTATATTTCTGTTATTATTCTTTTGATTCACTTACCAATAACTGTTACAAAATTTATACTAAAAAAATGTACTTAGGTACAATTTTAAATAAATTAATAATAATAGATATTTAAATAACTAAACTCATCCGTTCACTACAGGATACGGGAAATGAACTCATATTATTTGATTTTAAGTTACCTTAATGACCACTATTACAAAATAAATAAATTTACAAAATAAAAAAATTACATATTGACGATTCAAAATAATCATAAAGATTTTATCGTAATAGAAAGAGTTTCACCTAGCTGGCTATATGCGGATTAATAGACTTCACACGCCTCTACGGACATTACGAATTTTTGCGATCATTTATGGCACTAGATCGGACATCTTGAGGTTAGATTCCCGGACATTGTCGTACTTATCCTTTTTTATTCATTACAAGTCAGCCTTTGACTGCAATCATACCTGATGGTAAGTGATGCAGTCTAAGATGGAAGCGGGTTAATTTGTTAGGAGGAGGATGAAATCCACACCCCTTCGGTTTCTGCACGACAACGCACCGTAACGCTAAATCGCTTGGCGGTGTTTCTCGGTAGGCTAGTAACAAGCTACAACCGAAGACTGCCACCAACCAGACCTGATTCCACTTAGAAAATCATAATCAGCCCAGCCGGGAATCAAACCCAGGATCTCCGTCTTATAAATCCAATGTAGGTATCTACGCCACGGAAATAGTCATGTTATATTTGTTAAAATTGTAATTTCAAATTTCTAAACATTTTTGTCCAAATAGATATTGAAAGTATATACAGAACTTACTTCAAAAATAAATTTTCGTCTGTCTTTGTCTGTTTGTTTATAATCGGTTAATAAATGTTCGGCTAATCTCTAAAATTGTTTATTTAGATTATAACAATCTTTCTTTCATTTCATTTGTCTAAGATAGCAAGATACAAAAGGAGTGACATGGGCTTATTTGTATCCTGATATTGAACGAGCGTGAACTAGTTCTTTAAACAGTTTTTACTCCTAAATAATTAAAGGGGAAAGGGAATATTGATCACATTTACAATTAGATATGGCTAATAAAACAAACAAAAGATGCTGGTTTTCTTAGAAGATTTTCCTACCTCCGCCGTTAAACAAGTGATGTTCAATCACATATACCAATAAATAACTAATAAGTGAAATAAATAACTAAAAAGTTATAGGTACGTGTAGGAATAGATCCTTTGAAAAAAGGCTTAATTTTTTCTACTAGACTGAACTTAGTATTTATAAACTTATTTAACATTTTTGGTTTAGTGCTTTGGCTTTAGAATTTAGATTATGAAGTCCTGTGTTCGAGCTCCGGGTCTAACTATCCAAATTGTCCAAAAAAATCAAAATTGTAATTTTTAGAATACAAATTGTACTATTGATTTTTAAAAAGAGCAACTGCTGCGTTTCTTGCCGGCTCTTCTCCGCAGGATCTGACAGACTTGACATTTCAAAAATGCTTGTAGCCTACTTGAAATAAATGATTTTGAATTTTTTGAAAAATTTTGCTTTTCTGTCCTACAAATGCTTCGTAGGTTGCCCAATTTGGCAAGCTGGTAGTTTTATACCCAAGCTTCGGGGTTCGTAAAAATGTCTAAATTGAAGCCGATGTGCAACGGTTGCAAAGTAAAAAAAAAAACAAAATTCTCGCATGATAATTTGGCGTATCGCACTGACAGTCGAACCGTAGATGGAATGATCGGCGTGACGTACCTACGATGTATTTTTTTCAACAATCGAAGTACTTATGAGTGTTATGTAAAACACAAGTTAAACACTTTTGCTCTTAGCTCGCCTACCCTTACCGGAGCAGCGTGGTCAGAATTTGTAGTGGGCCAATAGCCAGATTTAATTAATTAATTAAATTAAATTTTGGATATTATCCTTTCGTTGTGTTCGTTCATAACAATACTTAAACTTAAAATGGAACAGGGTACTGACATAACATGGTGTGTTATAGAATACATGATTCTCCGTATACATTTTATGGTCACAGTAAACACGATAACCTAGAACACTTGTATTGACATAGCATCATTACTGAATGCAATAATTACTGACGACTAGATATTTTGCTCGAAACTATCACACACATACTTGTCTATAGGTACGTATAGAAAAGTACTTAAAATCGTTTTCTTTTTATAATATTTATATATAACTCATAAACTAACACCAATTTATTGCGATGGTTCATTGATAAATTATTAAGCTTGTTTAAGGGGACGGGATTCATTGATTGCGTGTGTACAGTTCTTAATAATTTATTTATTGTGCTATTTTCTGCGAAACACCGATAAAGATCCTTTACATACGCTTCACTCCGAAACCTGAGCAGGAGACTATATGGTTTTTTCGCAATTGAATTTGATAATTTATAAATTACAGCGTTTATAAGTAAATTTTCACAATTTTTCCTGATTCTATCCAATGTATTATTATTACTTTATCCGTTCATCAAATACTGAAGTGTATGGTATTTATTTTATAAAAATTGGTTCAGATAATAAGTCCATCAGTTTTTTTTCGTATTTTGCAATTAGCAATTCTCTTTTAAAATCAAAAAGATTCTTAGCGTATGACTACTCCTGTTTTTGACAGAAATAAATTAAAGTTGTAATTACTATCATCAAAAGATATTCAAAAAGATAAATTGACTAGCAACAGTGACCCGTTTGATGAATTCTCAGATAATGAATTTATTTTTCAATTAGATTTTTTCAGGTTATATAGAGAAAAGATATCGTTAAAATTATAAAATTGTCCAATCTTTTTATGAAGTATATTTACAAATGTTGCTCCTGTGGGAAAAACTAATCAGAGTTGGTACATTTATTGCTGACTCTAGGTCAAATATATAATTTTCGAGTAACATTATGTGCTTCATATAAAACTTCCTTTACATGACCCTTCTTTTAATGTTGTTGTATGTGAATTAATTTTTTTATTATGTTATCGAATTTTGCATGTCAGTCTATGGTGAAAAGTATGCTCCTTTAAAAGTACAATAACATCTGTATACCTAAACGACATTATGCAAATAAAGAGTTTGTATTCGTATTTCTGTGACAAAAGATGCATAATTTATGTTCTCCAAGGTCTAATCTATCTACCTGCCAATAGCATTATCAAAATTAGGCTTCGCGTGACATACATAAGTAAAATATTGGAAGGTGTATATTTATAAAGAATTATAAATGTTAACTCACCTTGTTAATTTGACTCTGGACTATTTTCGGGAATCCCCATGCCGCCATCGCTATAGCCGCAATCAATACACCCATCGACACTCCAAAAAACAGTTTCGCGTTTTTTCCCAGCATTTTTATAATCTCACTTTACACTTCAAAATAAAGTTTAGTTTAGTTTATTAAAATTATTTTTAATTTTTTATTACTCAATCATCACTTTTATTAAACAGAAATAAAAATGAGAGATACAATAATTTAATAAATAAATATAAAGTAACAATTAAAGAAAAAAAGAAAAAATATTTTTGGTTTTTCGCGATCGTTGACTGGCTCGACGGGTATCGTAAACAATTGTAATCTGTAGAGATTCTTTGCACGTGTTTAGCTTTTTTAAAATTATTTTAATGAATTAAAAATGGCCGACTAAGTCTTGCTGTCGGCGTAAGTAAGAATACTATAATATTTGTTGTAACTTAACATAGCCTTTCCGAATGTATGTTATCGCAGAATAAAATACCGAATGACAATATATTTAGATTTCACGGAACATAATAACGGTTTAAACCTGTTACATGCTTGATAGATGTATCAAGACTGGTAGGTTGCTGTACGGTGTGCCTTACTCAGCTATGTAAACAAATAGGTGGAATTTTTAATTCTCTAACAGCACTTTGAATTATTAAATTGAATTAATAATAATAATATTTAATATTCATGAAACTGTTACATGTACTGTATTTTGAATTGATGATATTGTTTTTGTGATTGTAGCTGGTTTAATTATTATTAGGAAGTTTCTAAAATAAAAAATAATAAGTATCTAATTAACTATTCATTAATTATTAATTATATTATTTACAGTCGTTTGCCTGGAAGAGATCACTCTTAGTGATGAGGCCGCCTTTTTTTTAACAAGTACAAGTTGGCCCTAGACTGCTTTCACACCTGATGTTAAGTGATTATTCAATCTAAGATGGAAGCAGGCTAACTTGTTAGGAGTAGGATGAAATTCCACTCACACTTTCGGTTTCTACACAACATCGTACTGGAACGCTAAATTGCGTGTCGGTACGTCTTTGTCGGTAGGGTGGTAACTAGTTACGGCGAAAGCCTCCCACCAGCCCGAACAAGACAAATTAAGAAAAATCTCAATCTGCCCCGCCGGGAATCTAACCCAGGACCTCCGTCTTATAAATCTACCGCACATACCACTAGGCATATTTTTGGATCATAAAATGGTCATTTAAAATTTATTTATCTTGTAACAAATTCTTATTAATTGATTGATTGATTCTGAGAAAGATAGTGTTTGTTGCCAAAAACAAACTTTGTTATTTCAAACCTGCCAAACCGTGTTGGAGCAGATCGGTGGGTATATATACAACATTTTACACAGTTAAAATGTAAATTAGTTATATTGAATTAGATAAATTAATAATATTGCGACGAGCAATGGCGTCAGCCGAGGCTTTTTTACTAGGTAGTCGAGGCACTTACATTATACCATTTCTGTCGAGTAGATTACTATAGTAGTTTTTTGCCACTCACGGAAATCAAAATTAATATAAAAGCGTCAAAAAATATTTTTAACAAAAAATAACATAAACAAAATAAGTCTATTTTTTTTTGGAAACAGATATCTTTTTTATTTAAATTCATTTAAAATTTAAAGTGTAGGTACTTTTATTAATAAATAATTTAAAAATTGTCTGTTTGTTTGTGTGAGCTAATCTCTGTAACTAAAAATCGGATTGTAATTTTTTTTTATATAAATGATAACTAGACATATAGAGAGGCATATGCTAATTTATCCTGATATTTCCCACGGGAATGTGGGTGAAATTGCGGTCATCTCTTAGTATGATGTAACGTTCTTTTTATATTGACCTGCCATTTTGTATTTTTCTTTATAAAATAACTGCCCACTGTTCAGCCATTATTATCGCCTGGGGCATACTTGTAGCAGGAATTGAATGGACCAATTTGTCTTTTTAATACTTTATAACGAACCTATTTTATAAAGGATACTTTTTTTCATTTTTGTTATTTAAAATCACAATAATAAACAAATAGTAAAAAAAATAATTTATACAAAAGTATAATTAATAATATATACAAGAACTTTTGAATTAGTGTAGGATATGAAATATAAAAAGTCACTAAACATGAAAATGGTTTTGATACTGACGGACTGTAATGACCATCAAGGACTTCAATATGGTAATGTAATTGCGAGAGCACACTGACGACTTTTTGTTTTGTTTGTTCATTGTCGTGTCGTTTTTCTTGACTTTATATCTCAATGTACATTATAGTAAATTATTTTTGATCCATCCATGAAATCCTTGCTTATATTGTATGGGTCAATTTGTATGGATGGATGGATGTTTGTTACTCTTTCACGAGCTACTGAATAGATTTTGATGAAACATGACAATAACATAGCTTATATATCAGAATAACATATAGGCCACATTTTATCCCGAATTTCATACGGGAACGAGAACTACGTGGGTAAAACCGCAGACACCCTCTAGTGTGACGTAGTGTTAATTTTTAAGCATATTTTGAATTTATATGTAGATATTAAGGTTTTTAATCTGACATTTCTCTATATTTAGAAATATTAAAGAACAGACTACAAATTACTCAGTGGTGCTTGTTATGGAATTTCTAAACTATTTGAAGTTTGATCCTCGTTATGTACGGAGCTGGTCGTTCGTCACATCAATTGAGTGGTCGGGCAATAAATGTCACTTACAGTATATAGGTAATTAATCGTTCTATGCAGTTTTAGATATTCTATTTAACAAAATAGTTTTAGATATTTTATAAAATGCCTAGTAGGGACGTTTGGATACGATTGACTGTAAATCCTCGATAAGTTGTTAAGCAACGTTATTTATCACTCTTACCGATCGACCCGATGACTCTGTTAAAAATGCGTCGACTATAGTGCTAAAGCATTTTGCTATTTTTTCTTGCAAAAGCTTTATTATTGAATCTAGACTACCATTTCAGTGCAGTACAAACCATACACATTTTTAAATTATAAAGAATAATTGTATAAGAATGTGAAGAGTATTTTAATAATAAATTAAGTTCTCTAAAGAAATTAAGGTCTCAGTGTGTGAAACATTTAGTCGAGCGACATGACTTTAGTGTAAATTCCGCGGTGCCTAATTCAGATAGTCACGCTCGTATGAGACTCCACATATTTAATGACATATAATGACAGCACGCAAAATTAACCGCTTCGATGCTCAATTGTCCCCACAGTTTAACAATTTTCACAACCGACTTCGAAAAAGGAGTATACGACTTGCAGCATGCTTCTTCGTCATTATCAGCCTTATGTCCCTCTACAGTAGTGCTATTCTGTTACGACGCTTGACATTGTGATTCGTCTTCGTCTCTATCTCTCTCTGCCTGTCTGATACTTTTTTTACTGTACTGGGGGGCGTTTAACTTAGAAAATGCCACACTCTTGTTTTAAAGATACCCAAGTTATACGCTCTCCGAAGTATAGGTAGAGAAAGATAGAGACGAATTCGAAACTCACTCTCACTAATTTTGTTACAGAGTAGCGGTTCACGGCCTGGCCTTAAAGGGTAGGGGATATGGAGCTTATATCCACCAATCTGCTTCAACACGGCTTTGCGAACGTAGGACGTTTATTTTTGACTTTGTTCATTAACTTATTATATAAGTGCTAATTATTAATTAGGTTAATCAACTCGAAACGCGTTTTAACGGGTTGGTGGTGTTACCTGAAGTGTTACGGGTGTACACAGCTTCCCATCTCCTGGCTAATAAAAAATTACAATAATTTTTTACCTCACTAAGGCATTCAAACCCAGGACCTATTGATTTGAAGCCACATCGACTAACCACTTGATCAACGAGCTTACTCCATAATTATCTACTTTAAATGTAGTCACAGTTTCACAATGATTTTTTTATAGAAATAAGCTGTTGAAAGAACAAGGATCGCTAAAAATCAACCGAATACCTGAAAGCGGAATACGTATTTCCGTCAATTTACCAGTAAATAAACGAAAATCACGAGGCATTAATATAGGTATAAATACATAGTAATTCCACGGTACTTTTAAACTTGGCGCGACCGTAAACTGTCAACCGTAATCTAGATAAATGGTTCAGTGATTTGCTTGTCCCAATTTTTTATACGTTCCAATATTCCCTTTAATTTATTTATAAATCCGGAATAAGAAATCCAATATAAACTAAATGAACAAAAGCCCCAAAAGCCTCAATGGTTACGAAATTTGATTCAAATAAGAGATGTTCTTGGTTCAATATTTTTCCGTAATCAATAGTAGTATAAAATAAAAAGTAGATTAAAATCTTTATTCCATCTTCTTTAAGTTTTACTCTTGATGTGTAGCTTATGTGTACCTTCCTCTGTACAAGAAGTCTATGTATTAAAATTTTAGGTTTGAAATGGTAATATTATCTCTATATTTTATCTTATCTGATCATTGTTATTGCTGCTAATATGAGAAAGGATCTTATCTGCTCGAATGCGTCTAGGGTTAATAAGGTTTCAGACTTCGTATGTTTCAGATGTTATTTACAATGACCACAACCGTTTGCTAAGTATCCTTCTTGTGACACAGGTGTTAACGTCAGTTTACCAACTGCGGGCACCTAAAGAAAATATCTTGGAAAAACGAAAAGTTCAATATTATTTCACAGTCCGATCAAGGATTTGAACCCAGGAAGTTACGACTCAAAGTCACATTGCACTGGACTAATGAGCCAGTTGGTATTTATAATAACATTACATTACGACAGGAATAAAAATGATATCTATACTTATACTAATATTATAAAGAGGTAAAGTTTGTAAGTTTGTATGTTTGTAAGTTTGTAAATAAAGTTCTGTCGGGGCTAATCTTCTAACTACTGATCCGATTTTAAAAATTCTTTCACCAGTATAATGCTACGTTATTGGTGAGTGTCATAGGTTATATTTTATATTTGTATTGTATATATTACCCGAGTTATCACAGTTTTTGTTGCGCGAGTCGGACCGTGAAATTTATTAAATCGGCGTAAATCGCGTACGCTGCCTTAGTAATTGGATATAATTCAAAATATTGTATGAAAACTTTATGCATCTTAAAAAGTCCTACAAAAAAGTCCGCGATAGCATATATAGATGCAAAATGAGTGGTTAAACTTAGGCGAGTTCTGCATCCCTCTAGCTCTGAAGTGGCGCGCCTTACTGTACGATTGGTGTCCTGCCTTATTGAAATTTTATCTTAATGCCTTTCAACTGACTCTCCCAGATATATACGAAAAAGTTTTTTCGTTTGTTTAAACGGGCTAATCTCTAGATCTGCATGTCGGATTATAAATTATTTTGTTTATTATGAAAGTTAGACTCAAAAGTGAAATAGACTATTTAATACAAGCTATACACATCAGCTTGCCATAAATATATATTGTTAACGTTAATGTACTGTAATATCGTACAATGTTTAACAAATATGTGGATGTTTAGTATACGGGATGGGACGAAGGATGTTACTTCACGAGAAACTATAAAAAAATGAAATTGAGAGGGGTAGCGAGGAAAGAGCACAGTTTATATGAAAGTCTGTCTTTAAAATTAAAAGGGTATCTAAAAGATTTTCACGCGGACGAAGCCGCGGGCGACTGCTAGTAACTTATATATAGATAAGAAACTACCGGAAACATATTATGAAAGATGGTATTCTAAAAACATGTAACGCGCGTTGTGTATGACATCGTCCTGGGTTTTATCCATGGTTATTTTGCGACCACTAAAATCTTAAGAAGCTTTCGCTTTCTTGTTGGATCAAAGGTCAGATTCTGAAGGCTTCTATAGTCTTTGAAACGGTGCGTATTGTGTGGAGGTTCCTCACTCTGGAGCCCTGACCACCAGTTGCTTGAGCACTCAAATGCTTCGCAAGCTAAGGAGCACATTTCTTAGTGTTTTTATACAATGTGTTAGGTAAATGGTATAACAACCCGAAACATTTCGATCTTATTGACACAATTCTGTGTATAAAACAATTATATGAAATTTAAAAAAAAATCCATACTAACAAAACAAAAAGGGTTGACACCTTGAAGTTTTAAGCAAATTCTTGTACACATAGATATGTACAAGAATTTGCTCAAAATGCCCTCAGGATTCTGCCTAGGTAGTTTTTTTTATAGGCACGTATAAGCGAGCTAACTTGTTAGGAGTAGGATGAAATCCACACCCCTATCGGTTTCTATACAACATCGTACCGGAACGCTAAATCGTTTGGCGGTACGTCTTTGTCGGTAGGGTGGTAACTAGCCACGGTGAAAGCCTCCCACCAGCCAGACCAAGACAAATTAAGAAAAATCTCAATCTTCCCCGCCGGGAATCGAACCCAGGACCTCCGTCTTATAAATCCACCGCCCATACCACTGCGCCACGGAGGTCGTCAAAACCTAATACGTTGTATATAATTTTGTATATTCAATGACGTTGTTACAAATTTAAAATGAAAATGTATAAATTAATAAATGAGAGTTAAACTAATTAACTTATAAACTTACAAAATTGAAAATTTACTTCGTACATTATTCAATGTTGCATTTGGAATATAAAAGCATCTTTAAAAATTCATATATCTACAGTGTACGTAATAATTATAATTTACTAAAATTGGTTATTAAATATAATAGGTTAATAACATTAAATGCTAGCTGAGCGTAGTGTGACTGTTAGGTATTTGTTTTCGTCATCAATAACAATCAGATAACGTTATGAGCTTATCGTATCGGTATACGTTACCCAAGAGGACAATTTGAGTAATGGAAAATTTAAAAAAGGATAATTTTCAGACAGTAGATCGTAAAAATGTATTTATTGTATGTATTTAAATTTATTATTTATAGCAACATAAGCTTCATTAGACATATATTTGGCCTCCGTGGCCGATTTATAAGATGGAGGTCCTGGATTCGATTCCGGGCAGGGTCGATTGAATTTTGTAAATTGGTCCAGGTCCGACTGGTGGTAGGTTTCAGCCGTGGCTAGTTACCACCCTACCGACAAAGACAAAAAATAAAATTAGACATATTTGACAGTGCTACCTGGCATTTCGTGGAGTGTTCAAGCCTAATATAATACAATCGGCAGCATTCTTCGTTCCGCGGTTTTGTGACTATATTTAGTTGGAAATTGCACAGACTAGGGCTGAATTTGGTGAACTTCGTCTTTACCAAAGTCTATACGGACGGATGGTACATCAGTGTCATACACTAGGTACTTGTACAGGTACTTGTCTGGTCTGCGGATCGGTGGTAGCGAGACCAATAAACTCAGAGAGGCGATGGTAACACGATTGAATGCTATCCTTAAAGATGTGTTAGATTGGGGTGACGTCAATTTGGTGCAGTTCAATCCAACCAAAACGCAGGCATGTCTGCTCACTGCGAAACGGAGTCATTTTTCACTGACTCCTACTTTCCGAAATATATCCGTACCCATTACCGACCATATCGATCTTCTTGGTGTTAATATCTTGGCCAATATTAACTTCGGCGTTCCATAGAAACCAAAGCCAAAATTCGTGCATGGAGTATTTCAGTCACCTTTTTGATGGATCCGCTAAATATGCTGGCTGCTCTGGACGCTGTGGACCGCCGAGCCAGGACACTTATTGGCTCTGATCCACTACTTACTAATCTCCTTGAGCATCGGTTGGTTACAAGTTTGTCAGTGTTTTACAGGATATATTACGGTGAGTGCTCTTAGGAGCTATTTGACTTCGTACCTCCTTTACCTTTTTATCATCGCACTGCAAGTCACCGAGTGAGATTTCATCTCTACGTCGTTGATGTTCCCAGGACTTGTACAAAGCGTTTTACGTCATCTTTCATCATGCGCGTAGCTAAGTTATGGAATGCTCTTCCGAGGTCAGTTTTTTCTTGTTCTTACAACTTGGGCATCTTTAAAACAAGAGTGAATAAGCATCCTCTATGCATGTGCGTTCCACCTTAGACCACATCTACACTTACCATCAGGTGAGATCGTGGTCAAGCGCGAGCTTATTTCTTATTGAAAAAAAACACTTAGATTCAGAGATTAACTATTCCAATTAAACAAACAAACAAACACTTCCACTTTATATATTATTATTCGTATAGATATGGTTTTCTGTGTCAATTAAATTGAAGAAAGATCGAATCCTCAACCCCCATCAAGGTATTATCGTTTCTAACATGTAAAAATATTCTTACCAAAATGCTGACCCCCTATTCAGTACGTATAATGAAGTATGAAGGAGTTCAACCAAATTTGGACTTTAAAGCGGCAATATTGCGCTTTTTATAAAATTTGTATTTTCTCCTAAACTATATAACTAAATAACATACTGTAAAAGGCAAATCTTATCTCAAAAATATCCTTGTCATTATTAAATAATTTATTTTAATAAGGATTATTTATATTTAAGTTTACGTAAGCATAAGCTTTAATTTAAACCTAGTTCAATTATTTATGTAAAACTTTTTAAGATATATAAAGTCCTTATAACTAGCGGCATGTAAGTCTAGCGCTGAACGAAACGTAGAAGGGATGGCTGCGCATCGGTACCGTCGCGTACGCAATACAATATTTACGTTATTTACCTAATTAATAGCCAAATCATGTTACGACATCGTTTTAATCTGTGTATGAGTATGTGTTTGTGTACTTTACGTGCGTGTTTGTGCTTATATATGTTATAGTTTATAGTTCTAATTTGCAAAGATTTCGTATTACTTAAGACATAATTATATAGTATAGATAGTTACCATAAATGAATAAATAAATTTTGAAAAGCTTACGGGGAGTAGAACAATAAAACATTATTATATTGTCAATTTTTATTTTAGATATAAGACTAGTCTAATCCGAATTAGGCAATGGTAACACGCCTGGCGTCGCAAAACGGTATTTCTTCTAGGTATATTATTCCCTTTAAATTCATAAACAAACTTAAAAAAACAACAAAATATATAATTATATTTAATAAACCAACTTAAAATTAACAATAATAACAATGCAACTCAGAGCGAGACTATACACTGGAAGTCCGCGGTGCGTCGTTTCGTGCGCGAGAAAAACTGTAATAATTCGACGTAGATAGACATTCACCGGTACGCACGCCCGCCCTTCATTCCTCAAACACCCCCATGATACCTAAATTTTTACTTCTGCGCAATAACGGTCAGCGCTAGAGTTTCGTGCCGCTACTTGTATATATTCTGCCATTTTATGTGGTCCGCCATATTGGATTTAGAATGATGTCATACAACATATCATGCATTTTCATCCAATGTTAACATGTATACAAAATTTCAAAAATTGAGCTCAAAGATTCCACCTGAACAAATATACTTACAATGCAAGTTAAATAAAAAAAAGCAATTCAATTTAAACACTTATAGCTAATTAAAACTCGCGACAAGCTTTTATGATCATATAAATTTAATATAGTGAGGTAATAAGTTGATAGTTACAACTTTTAAGCAAAATTTATTTTCTTCTTTTTAGAGCGTTAAAAAAATTTTTTTGCTTTTAATTTATTTTTAATCTTTTAGTCATCGCTGGCTACATTTCTCAGTCTATTCACAGACAAAAGAGAAATAAGTTCCTTTATGACCGGTACGTCTATGTTCTGTTTTGATTGACTCTACTATTATATAAGCCGACGCCGTCGAAGATTGTGTATATGTTGTCCTCATGCAATGATAGCGCTGTTGTACCTAAATCCTACAACTGGTAAATCTGTAATCATTACGGTCTACAACAAAACATAAGGCGGCGTTGACACCTTTGACCAGATGTGTTATCCGATGTCTTGTTCTGGAAAGACTAACAGATGGCCAAGTAATACATAATTCACACATACAAAGTTTTGTCTAAGCAAGAAAACCAACTAAACCGAAGAAAATATACGAAATAACTAAGAACTGAACTGTCTACACCTTGGAAGACATCTAAATTGGAAATCCCCACTTTGTCAAGGCCTTTGAGGGAGAATATTGTGAATATCCTACCACGAACAAACTAAGAAGCTTCTCAAGAAGCTGAAAAGAAACCTCCTGCTAAAGTTCGCCGTTGCCGTAGTCTATGTACAACCAAAAAGAAAAGAATGTCTAAAATGACATGTATAAAGTTCAAAAAGACAGTGGTGAACATAAAAAAGATGTTTGCAACCTACTGTCTATAATTTAATTTTATTTCAGTATTATTTGTCATTTGAGACTGAATATATAGTCAATTGTTAGTTAGTAAGAAAAAAATCGACAAATGTTACTTATTTTTTTTTAAATTGTACTTTAATATTAACACTTGTAATTTTTGTTACTTTTTGTTAAGCATTTATAAAACACTATATAATTTCTTAATACTAAAAAGGATTATAAAGGATAGAATATAAGAAGCAAAGTAGGCGATGCTGACGGCGCAATCTAATTGGCAACCACTTCAGACGATCACGGTACTCCGAAACGTGATCAAACTTGCGTAAATCAAAAATAAAACGAATGCACAAATTTTGAAGACGCTCGAGTTTTTCAAATTGTACTTCGGTTAGATCGGGGCAACAACAATCAGCATAATCCAATAATGACTGAGACATAGAGTAGAAGAGACTGTGCTAAAGAGATTTTGGTTTTAATTGGAAGAAAATTTTTTAACCTATTTAAGGATCCAACCGAGGCAAAAACTTTGCGACTTACTTCACCCACTTGTGAAGACCAAGATAGTGTGTCATCAATGAGGAGGCCAAGATTTTTGATACATGTACTAAAGCTTTAAATTTGAAGTGATTGATATATTATTTAATTTAATAAGAGATAATGTTTGTACCCTATGGGCTGTGCAAAGTGCTAATAAAATTACTAATTTTTTGGTAATTCTATCGATACTTAACTCCAAGTTTGGGTACCAATTTGACACGTAATTAAGCACTAATTATGGGTCCCAAGTATAAGTATACTTTGGCTTATTAGGCTTCAGTTTATAAGCTCCTTTCTATAATCGTTTTATACAAACATCGGAACCTATGTTAAAATCCATAATCAAAGACAGAGCGGAACGGTGGCTGTTGAGGGAACCAAATGAACAACCTTCATTGAATTGCTCCGTTAGAAAAGAAAGAACCGATGTTTTTGAACAACCAAAAACGTCAATATTGTGTGAAGAACAAAACTGCCACCAAAGCTTTAATGTCACGTTATACTGTTTGATAGTGTTGTCTGCTAGCGAAGCCATGATGAGGTTTAACGAGTGGGGCGGAGTTCCCCGGCGTTTGAATGCCGTCCGCAAAGCCTTGCGACACCCAGGGTAAGTTTGGTGTGCAGGGGATGGTGCTCCCTGAAATGAGATTGAAGAAGAAATTTACTAAGATTCAGATAAAGTGTATGGAAATCTAGTAAATCTTGTAGAAGTGGGTACCGTGGTTGTGAAGGCCAATGGGGGAAAACTAAAATTCCCTTGGCCCCATCTTCGATAATCTAATAAAAAATTAAGGAAAAAGGCGGGAACGCGTAGATGTATTTAGACTTCCAATTTACCGTAAAAGAATCTACAGCTTAAGCATCTGGTTCTGGTTTCCAGGAAACAAACGAATCGCATTTAGCATTGTTGCGAGAACCAAAGAGGTCAATATTAGGGCAGCCAAAGTGTCTTTTCGTAATATTATAAGCGTGATCTGATAATTCCTACTCTTTATCAGGGTTGATCTTCCTAGATTCTGCGTCAGCATAATTGTCTTTTATGTTCACGTAAGAAGCGAACAACCAAATATTACGCTCCTCGCAGCACTGGCTAATACATCTGGCCAGATCGTTTAGATGCGGAAACTGGATTCCCCCTAGGCGGTTTATGTAACTAATTGCTGTGGTGTTGTCTACTTTCAGCAATATTGTACAGTTGTCGTCATTACTGGCGAAACTTTTTAAACCTAAAAATACGGCTAAAAGTTCTAAGTAATTTATATGGTGCTTCATCTCTACGGCTTTCCATTTACCGTGGACTTTTGCACCGTTACAGACAGCACCCCAACCTGTTCTAGATGCATCTGAATATATTTCTTTTCTATAACTTTGATTTCTTATAGGACCCAGATGTAAAAACATGATTACGCCACCAGTTAAGGTCTTCTAGGACCATTTGAGAAATGATAATTTTATGTTCGAAATTACTATTATGTTGTTGTAATGCTAGGTATTTCTGCCTTTCTAACAATTTTGTATAAAGCCAGCCGTATCGAACTGCTGGACAAGCTGCTACCAAAATCCTTATTAATTGCGCAAACTCGCTAATTGTACATTTTGAAAATTTATTATTTGATTTGAGCAAAGTGTCCATTGCTTTATTTATTGCTGCGGTACCGTTTTCTAATTGTTGTTGAAAACCAAACAATTTTTTGTTTCGTCCTCTAACTATATCTTATATGGCGGCTGAAATTTTCACATTTAACTTCGGAGCTTGCAATAATTTGCAATTGGTGGGTATAAGATGTTCTTTCATGAGCTTACCTTTATCATCTTTAGCCAACCCTTTCTTCAGTAGGGTGGTCCACAGACTAGCTAAGCTCTCGTGGACCTCTTTTCCGAAATCTGGCGTACTCGATGTAGAAGATCCCAGCGCAGATAGTAGCTCCGGGTCACATTCAAGGTTGACTCCGCTGACGGGGCCGCCGCATCCGAAGTGATGTCTGATATTTCCTGCAGGGAAGAAGCTGTCACTGGCGGGCCTTCTTCGTAAGGAAGAGTAGACGGATCCTCTTGTGGTCCGACGTCGCTCGTATCTATAAAAACATATTACGATATTTGAGCGGTCGAAAAAGTGGGTTATAATGATGATGATTGACCTCATCATCATCATCATTATCAGCCGGTGGTCGTTTGCTTGCTTGACATAGGCCTTTTTTAGGGACTTCCAAACACAACGATCCTGAACCGCATGTGCCCAGCGGCTCCCTGCAGCCCGTATGATGTCATCAGTCCACCTGGTGGGGGTTTGCCATTCTAGCACTTTCAGTCCCCAACGTCCATCAGCTGTTCGAACCACGTTACCCGCCTATTGCCACTTCAGTTCTGCGACTCGCTGAGCTATGTTGGTTATTTTGGTTTTTCTGCGGATCGCCTCATTTCTGATTCGATCACGCAAAGATACTGCGAGCATTGCTCTTTCCATCACCCGCTGAGTGCTCTAAGCCTTCTCATGAAGCCCACAGTTAGCGACTTTGTCTCAGATCCGTATGTCATCACTGGCAACACGCACTGTTCAAGGACTCTTGTCTTCAGGCACTGAGGAATTTTGGACGAAAAGATGTCACGCAGTTTCCCGAACCCTGCCCAGCCGAGTTGGATTCGGCGGTTCACCTCTTTTTCGAAATTAGACCTACCTAACTTGACCATATGCCCTAGGTATATATACTCGTCTACAATTTGGTGTGCAAAATTTTAAACAATAACACTACACATGATCTTTGTCTTGCTCATGTTCATTTTAAGATCCACCTGTTGAGAAACTCTGATAAGGTCATTGAGCATAATATTAAGGCCATCTAGAGATTCAGCCATTGTAGGCTAACCGTAGTTGAGTGAGGTACTCGCCATTGATGTTGATGAGCTTAAAGACGTCATCCAATGCGGCGGTAAAAAGCTTCGGGGAGATAACATCTCCCTCTCGTACTCCTCGCTGCAATTGGATTGTCTTTCTTTCTTACGGCCTTAGTCCAGTCTTCTGGGACTTGACCCTTCACCCAACCCATAAGTTGAAAAGGCAGTACAACTGACTTGCAACAATACTGCGTCCAGCCCTTCAGAATTTTATTTATTTATTTATTTATGAGATACGCCAACAATGGCAGCATTATACATTGATCGAAAAAAAAAATAAAAACATTGAGCATAAAATCTAGTGCTGATACTGACATTACTTACAGGCATATTCAACATTTTCATTTCTCCGGCTTAAAATTAATATTATGTGACATTAGTTATAAAATATATATATACTTAACAAATAGATTAGTACAAAACAAAAAAAAAATTACTATTTACATAATTATTATTTAAAACTAAAGTTAATTAAGCTATTATTAAATTAATTAAAAATGTATTTTTTTTATTACAAATTACGAATTTTTATTTTTTTTTAATTTTCCTCTTAAAGATTTCTAGAGAATCCTGAAACATGTCAACATCATGGTGTTCGGGACGGTTATAATTATTTATTAGGCGATTAATAGGAGAATATCTGCCTAGGTTGCTATATGAGAAGTGAGGCGCGAAGATGTTCTGCAGAGGGCGTCGCGGATTGTATCGCGGTACTTGTATGCTGATCTCATTCATCAATTCGGGACAATCTAATAAGCCGTTAACTATTTTGTACAATGTGATAAGATCTGCTACGTGTCTACGTTTTTCGAGTGTCTGCATTTTAAAGTGACTTAAGCGTGTATTATAATCTGCTCTATACTGGCAGGTGTTGTCTTTGTAAGCCAGGTACCTAGTAAAGGAGCGTTGAACTCGCTCTATTCTATCCACGTGGGTTTTATAGTGCGGGTTCCATGCAGAGACTGCGTATTCTAGAATACTACGAATCAGTGCGTCATATAACCGAATGATAGGAAAAGTACTTTTAAAATCTTTAGTATTGCGTTTGACGAACCCAAGCAACTTCCATGCCTTTGTTAGTATATGGTTGATATGCTGAGTGAACGTAAGTTTGGTGTCAATCATAATACCAAGGTCCCTTATAACTTGCACTTCTTCGAGTTCCTGATCTCGGATGAAATATTTTGTTTCCAGTACATTCTTTTTCTTACGGGTAAATTTAATATGCGCGCATTTAGAAACATTTAATATCATTCGGTTTGTGTTACACCAGTCATAAATAGAGTTAACTTCTTTTTGTAAGAGGTAACTGTCTTCAGAGGAATTCACTACACGATAAATCTTTAGGTCGTCTGCAAATATGGAACATTTACTGTAGCGTATTACTTGTGTTATGTCATTTATGAAGAGGGTAAACAAAACTGGTCCTAGATGAGATCCTTGAGGTACTCCAGAAGTAGCGATAAAAGGATCAGATGAGTAACCTTTAATTTTTACTCTTTGTGTTCTGTTACTTAGATAGGATCTAAACCACGAGAGTAAAGGCTCGTGGATCCCGTACCCACATAGCTTTAATATTAAGATACTGTGGTCAACTTTATCGAAAGCACTGCTAAAATCTGTATATATGGAATCAACTTGTTGTTTGTTGTCAACACATTTAGATATATAGGTTATATAGCTTACAAGATTTGATACACTAGACCGATTTCGACAAAATCCGTGCTGGTCGAGTGAACTAAAATTACTAGAGTAAATAATAATATATATATATATATATAAAGAGAATTTTGACTGATACTCTATCATACTCAGCAGCCTTACCTGATTTCATATATTTTAACGCTTTTATAATCTCTTCCAAACAAATCTCACTGCTATTAATCTAACTTTCATCAATTTCTACAGATTATACGTCTGTCCCTGCTTCATCTCATACAAATAAACTTTTTAAATTTTGCTTCCATCTCTTCAACATCCATTCTTGACCTTTTATTATAATACCATCTAAATTTCTGATCTTATTACAGAGGTAGTGGATTCGAGCATGCCTTATAGATTACCGGAAAAACTTAATGTTAGACTGAAAATCATCGGTAAGTCTCCTATCGTACATATCTCTACATTCTTCTTTCTTCTTTCTAACAGCTTCCTTAACGCTCACTTGCTTGCTTTTTTCAATCTTTGGTTAGCTTTTGAGCCAATCAGCCTAACCACGCTTTTTTTTTCTCATATACAACAGTCTGTATACTTTTATCCATCCACAGATTCTTTACTTTTCTCCTCATAGACATCCCGCATGCATTTTTAACTGGTTCTAAAGCCACTATATTCCATACATTTCATTATTTTGAAGTAAGACAGTTCAAAAAATTTTTTTTACTAGAAGGACTCGTAAGATATTTTTAATTTTTGTTATTATTAATCTTAGGGCGAGCTAGCAACGGGCTCTTTATAGAGTCTTTTTTATAGACTAGTTAATAATCTGAGGGCAATTAAGCATTCTTGATTAATGACTTGATAATTCATTTGTGAAATAATCGTACGATGTGGGTGTCATTAGCATTATGCAAATAAGGCGTCTCGTTACAAAGTATATATTACGTTCTTGTGTCGATGAAGTGACACTTGATCAGTTACTACTAGAGAAATGATTGTTTATCTGCTTGGTTTGGTGAGTGTGATAGTGGCGACATCTGTAGGTAAGTACGTATTACTTAATAAGGGAGAGACTTTACCATATTCATTATTTTGGAGTATAGCTGTAGGAAACCAATAAAGATTTAGACCGGCCGCATATTCTCAGAATTTTTCTGTTAGAAAAGTTGTGTCGTCGGGCGCACTCTGTTCATATATTTTGCTGTGGACCTCGCATACTATTAGAATTCTGACGTCTCTGACGCGCGCTTCTGTTAAGTACCGGATCCAAACGATCAGACGTTAGAAATTTTTCGGATCTGATTATTTTTTAACTAAGTAGAACTATAACGGTAATGAAAGTAGCTGACCAGCGTTCATTTTGTTTCTTTTCCTACTTTATGTAAGCCCAATTTGTTGCTGGCCAGTCGTGAATTAAAGTCAGACTCGCCGGGAGGAAGTTTCTAATAAGTGTGCGGCGTGGTATCGACGGGCGGCAGAAATTATCTAACAGAAATTCTTACAATATGCGGCCGGTTTTAAAGTTATATTTAAGAAGTACCTATATAATAAATAGACGGAGTCTGTCCGATTAGCCGAAACAACTGATACTGATACCGGCAATGGAGACCTCTACATAATATAATCCAGCTCTGCTCTCAAAATCAAATTTTGGTAAGGAAATAATGTAGGTATATTATATAATTATGCAATGCGTATAAATATTTGAGGACTTAATATTTGCTGAGCGGGAAATCTATGTTGCGTAAAATGTGCTTTGCGAATGTCGTTGTTGTTGCGAATTGAATGCGAAAAAATTACAATAGTGTAGACATTATACATTTAAAAGTGTTTTTTCATATCATTTGCGCTATTTTTAATTTTTGTACGTATAATTTAATATTTTCTTTAACTGTTTAACTTTAAGTTATGTTGTAATAGTTAACTTTAAGTTATATTTAATTTTATTTATAATTTTATGCCAAGCCACATTTCCCAGGTTAAGACTCTTTTAGGTAATACATCACAGGACTGCGTGCGATGTGAGTTGTGTCCTCATTCCCGTTATTTTAAGAATTAAGCCGGCCTCAATATTCATAAAGGTAAAAGCCAAACAAGTACAACGACAATTGTTTGGGCTACATATACCTAACTCGAGCACAACATCTGCTATCCCCCTATGGGAAACACTGAGTAACTTCGAGAACTCAACACCAAAAATAAGACGTATCCCACGGGGATCGCATCATGTTGTAGCATTATCCCTCCAAAAAACAATAGAAAATATATGACTTCACAACACAGTACATGACTGGAGACTTCTACTCACGTTTGCGTATCGAACGCTGCGCACAGACAAAAGTCGAAGCATCTCTCTTACTTAAAAAATAAAAAAAAAGTAACTTTTATTCTACGATGATTTTTTTACAAATAAAGGTATACGATTTAATACAGACTCCCTTAGTAATTTTAAACAAGGCCTTCAGATTTTAGTTATACAGATTGTCAACCTTTCTAGGCGTCTCCGAATGACGTAGTAGGGCTCTGATGGGTTTCAGGAATGGCTCAGCTGCTGGTCTTGATGATCTATCACCAAAGCACTTGAAGGATTTGGTTTGTGGTGCATATTTCGACCCAAGCGGTGGTCTCCTGAAAGCCATCACAGCTCTCGTGAACCTAATGCTTTGGTCAAGTACCTCAAAAGATATGCCCAACTCTTTATGGAGCAAATCTTTGTGCAGAAATAACGTTTTGAACTCAGCTGTTGGTTGCCAGCAGGAAGCTCTCGGACCCGCAATCTTTGGTTTAGCCATCCACCTCATCATTTCGATCCTAAATTCAAAATTCAATGTTTGGTAACCAGACCATGGAACGCTGGCTGATTATGCGAATACAGTTCTAGATGATTTAAGTAATATTATTTTTAAATTTAAAAATATCGGCCTAGAACTAAATTTCGAAAAATGCGAAATATATATCCCAAATTCATTTTCAGATGAATCAAAATTTGCAATTTTTGATTTTTCAGTCTCCAGGTATCAAAATTTTAAATAATGAGTCACTTCGTTTACACTCCAGTCTTAGAGGCGTCCAAGTTTTATCAAAGATACTGATAATTTCTAAATTCAATAACACCTCCCGTCGTCTTTTCACCCTCACATGGCTCTCATAATTATTATATTTTGTTTATGTACCAGAAGTCATATTTTTTAAGATGCTTACCGCTTTGGATATATCTTTCTTCATTGGAAACCATAGATTCTTTAGTTAGAAATATTGTTATTAACATCTTATCATCAAATCGGGCTTGGACTCAGGCTTCTCTTCCTGTCCGTTATGGAAGTCTGGGTATTCGCAAAATTTCTAGTATTTCCTTACCAGCATTTCTTTCCTCTGCCTATAGTACACTTTCTCTATTTAATAAAATTTTGTATAAGTGTTTAGGAACCTCAGAGGTATGATATTTGGCAGAGGCCAGAAATTAATGGACTTTGGCTAGTCCAAATACGCTGCCGGCTTCACTCTTCTCACAAAGACAGTGGGATGACATTTTAAGCAAACAATCATTCAACTCCCTTTTAGACAGTGCTATTAACAAAATTGACCGTGCTCTTCTTCTCGCTGTCTCTGTGAAAGAGTCCGGTTATTGGCTCTATCCTCTCCCTTCTAGAAACCTGGGGACCATGTTAGACAACACCACACTTTCGTTGGCGATTGGTCTTGGGCTTGGCGCAAATTTAACCCAGCCTCACCACTGTGGTGACAGCTTCGATCCCCTTGGCCACCATGGACTCTCCTGTTCGAAAAGCGCAGGCCGCTTCTCTCACCACGGCACTCTGAACGACATCATCCGCCGGTCTCTTGCTATTGATCACATGCCAGCTGTATTAGAACCCATCAGTTTGGCACGCAGCGATGGTAAGAGACCTGACGTATGACCCTCGTTCCATAGAAGTTAGGGAAGTTCGATGATAATCTAGCTGCATTCCATATCGAGGCTACCTCTTCTATGGTGCTGCGGCGAAGAACGCTGAACAGGCCAAGACGCAAATACGAAAATATAAAAGATAATTTAGTTTTTGTGCCTTTTGGTGTAGAGACTTTGGGGCCATGAAGACCAGAGGCTCGTGCTCTTGATGATATCTCAAAAAAAGTTATTTTATTATTAATTTATTTATACTTTAGTTGTATTACCACATGGCATGAAAAAAATCAAACAGAAAAAAAAATATTATGAAGGAAGTAGAGGCACAACAGGCGGCCTTATCACTTAGTAGCGATTTCTTCCAGGCAACCTTGGGCTTAGAAAATATTAGGATCAAACTGTAGTTGGTATAAAATACATGCATTCAAATAATTACATAGTAATACATAATAAATTACATAAATAACACAATAAAACAAATACTATAAGATAAAAATGCGGGTTGACGGGCTTAGGGTGATAATGTTTCTGTTATTAACGATCACTATCAGATGTTGATGATAGTGACTGGGACCTACCGCTTAACGTGCTCTCCGAGGCACGAAGGTGTAACACCACCAACTTCCAGACTCCGGGCTTGGAATGTACTGAGCATTTCATAAAAGAATGAAAAAGCTGAGAATTAATCCATGACCCGACCCAGGTATCGAACCCAGGACCTCGTGAACGAAGCCACATAGGGTAACCACTAGACCAACGAGGCTGTCATCAATATTACTCGTGTTTTAGATAGTATGATTTAACAGTCTTTTTAAAAATGATCAGTGATTTTGACTGTCGTATGTCTACTGGGAGATCGTTCCATAGCTGAATTGTTTTGACCAAACGTCGATCGTTAGTACGACGAGAACCAACATTCGTTTGCTGAGCATGCAATTCAGCTACATAGACGTAAGTTTTACCAAAAACTTACGTCTATGTAGCAGAAAAGTGAATATCTCCTTAAGATAGAGAGCAGAATTTGGGTTAAATAGGACACAGTACAGAAGTAAGAGTACGTGCAGATCCCGGCGATGAAGAATTGGAAGCCGCTTGAGTTTTTGAAGAAATTCAGATATGTCATATTTGTGTAGGCTAAATATGAACCGTATAGCGAGATTTTGAAGTCTAGTTTAGCTTACGTAAGCATAATCGAAAACAGAAAGAAGAAGAAATGGCAAACATAACTTTGGTTGGAATCCGCAGAACAGATTGTAGACGCCTTAACGAACTCAACGTTGTAAACGTCTTCCTACTCAACTTCTTGACATGTACGAACCACGTTAATTCCTTATCCATGTGTATACCAAAATTTTTAACGGAGTTACAGTAAGGTATAGTGATACCGTTATAAGTGATAGGAGAAAGATTAACCCAATCAGGAAGATTAACCTCTTAAGTTATCGAGTCTACAGATGACCAAAGAGCTGGCAGCTGCCTTGGGCAACGGATTAGTTTGGCCATCCGAAGGGGAAATGCTGCCAGTATCCTGGGCACTATGCCTTATTGCACTGGATTCGAGGATGTTTTAGATTTAATGTAATATAGAGGTCACGGATATGTAAATATAAATTAAAGTTTGCTGTAAATATAATATATAAATATAAGATGCCAAAAAAATTTCAAAGCTCCACACCATTTATGTTGTCCTATTTTCACGAGAAGCTATCATGTCAAAAAAAGGCTGCCATGGCAACCATCAACGAAGCTGATTACTTATTGCATGCAATTAGACCGTTGCAAATTAGACTGTATAACAATACGATAAGACATACATTACAATGTTATTTTGTGTATAAAAACATAAATACATCCTAGTATGTATAAAATATCTTGGGACACTTTTGACGTAAATTTTGCATTAGACCCGAAGTCCATAGTACTAACTATTAATATGTCAATGATTATTACCATATTATTCACAGAAATACAAAACGCCCACAATTATGTTTCAAATGAAACGTATGAGGGAAGAATTGCTGGAGGGAAGAGAACTGGAGATTTGTTTAACACTTATCAAGTGCAAGTGGCCAACGGCGATCAATTCTGCTCTGGAGCCATCATCAGCGAAAACTACATATTGACCGCAGCACATTGTGTTCAAAAGTGAGTTACGCGAAAGAGAGCAAGATTTTTTTAACCGACAAAAAAAGAAGGAGGTTCTCAATTCAACGTGTGTATATTTTTTTATGTTTGAGCACGCATAACTTTTCCTCCGATTTTGATAATTTATTTTTTTATTAGAAAGGGTACACTTTGATGGTCAACGTAGCGTTAACGGTACGTCGACGTTTCGCTTATTGACAACATGTATGATACTATCACGCACATCTCGTTAGAATCTCATTAGCAACAATAATAATAATACATGAAAACGACGAATTGTAGAACTTTATTCGTAACTTGGCTCACAACAATCCCACTTCATTGATATCATATAGTTAGTGCTCCAAATGCTCGCTTTAACTATATATACAATTTGTTTGTATCATCAATAAAATGTGTGAAACTGACCAAAAATCGAACATTTGCATAGGCAAAAGTTCGATTTTTGGTCATAGAACTTGGCTCAGAGCAAACCTACCATGTTGATGCCATATTAACTATATATTCGAATGGGCTTTTCTAACGATACATACTATTTATTATTGTCGCCAGATACATTTGAAAATCAATAAAATGTATGAAAATTATGAATCTTCAAACCTGCACAACTTATCTCGGTGCACTCCTACAACTTTGCTGCCATATTAACTATTGCTGCTAATAGGTAGTTCTAACGAGATTTAGTATTTATTTTCGTTGGCTGACACTTTCAGAAAAGGCCCACAAATGTATGGAGCCTGAATGTTCTCCTTTAAATGTATATATTCTTTTTCTTACCTGGAAATTATAACAAGCCTCTCTTCTGGTGCTATGACACTCTGAGATTAGTGTCTAAATATTGTATCTATGTATTGTATTTTAAATCAATTTTAAAAGTTTATCAAGTGTACTTTCCAACATTCCCAAATATTTATAAAATTCTTTTTAAATTTTTTTTAATACTGTCAGAGTACAGTGCGAAATATTCACTTTCTTGTAAGCGGTTTGACCATATAGAATTTTCCCAAAACTGATGATGATAATTTCTTTTTCTTTTACGTAATTTTCATCGAAGTAGCAAAGCCAACAGTAGTGTTTCTTGTCGGAGTCTATTTTTTCGGAAACGTTGCGCAGACGTTGTAGGAACGCTGACGGATCCCTAAACGCTGGTGGGATATGGGCCTTAGATCGCATATATGTTATGTTATATCTTCGTTTTCAGTACTCAGCCAGACGACGTCTTCGTCCGATCTCAAACTCATACTCTCAACGAAGGAGGAATAATTCTAAGTATAGCTGAAATAGTAATTCACCCAGAATACGACTACCCGCAAAACAACAATGATATCGCCTATATGAGAACCACTGAACGTATGAAGTTTAATTTGTTCTTTCGTCCTGCTAAATTGGATGATCCTGAGATTGAATTTCCAGATGAGATCACTGTGTCTGGATGGGGGAGACAAGGGGTAGGTATTGTTACCTATGGAATAGGTACATAGTATGTACCATTATGTCCCGAAAATTTCATAGAAGAATGAAAAAGTTAGAATTATTCCGTGCTCTGACCCAGGTTTCGAACCCAGGACCTCGTATCTGAAGCCACATAGGTTAACCACTAGAGTTAGACCAACGAGGCAGTACATTCCAAGCCCGGAGTACATTCCAAGTAGGGAAGTTGGTGGTGTTACACCCTCGCGTCTCAAAGAGCACGTTAAGCCGTCGGTCCCGGTCACTATCATCGACAGCTGATAGTTATCATTAATAAAAAAGACACATCAGCATTGTAGCAACGTGGTGGGTCTACGCTCTATATCCCCTCTCCTATACGGAGGGAGGTCTGGCCCTGAAGTGAGCCGTAAATAGTCTGATAATGATGATGATGTACCATTAAGGCTTGGTTCGACAACATCCCCGTGAGTTTTTAGGCTAATCACATACAGCAATTAAAAGTGTGCGTTTAATCGTATATCTGAACTGAAAATGAGGCACATAATATAGATTGGTCAATCCACGATTGCTCGTCGTTTTTTGTTTTTCAAACGCTTACAGTGCAAGTGTGCAATAAAAACTGCAAGAATGTGAGTTCTATTACTACGTGACGAGTAGCAATGTGTGCACACAAAGTGTCAAGTTAGTTAAGTCTACAAGAATGTCATCTTTGACTAGCAGTATGCTCTACTTCATTTTAACCCATTTTTTTTAAATGAATATGTCGTGTTGGTCCTACACAGCAAAATTATATTGTGATATAGGTTAATATATATGTCGGAGTATCACCATTCTCCTGGACATCATCTTTAGTGGTTCTTAGTCTCTTGGGCGTTTTCTTGGGTTCAAGCAAGCACAAAACAAAGTCTTTGTCTTCACGAACAGATCTATTGCAAGTTTACAATGTTTTGATACATGAAGTCGATTTCTATAATTCCTGACGTATTATAAAGATTCAGATCAGTAGTTTATTTACACCCATCTTACTTTACTCTCTAATTTAATTTACTTCTTAAGAACACTTTTACACTGGTTCAACTCGACCAAATATGATTCGACTAAATATCCTCACTGCACTCTAGACGTAAACTAACTAACTACCCAACTCCTTTGTTCCCCTCAAGATGGTGTAAATACTCTACTAGGACTTTGGCGCCTGACTCTTTTATTGAGGAGTATTAAAACGAATCAATCATTCATTCATTCATTTATCAAATCAAATTGAATTTAACTTTGTGTTAAGTTTTAAGAAAGCACCTATCTTATATCTCTCATCAAATGATTAACAATTAATTCTGTTTCGATTACTTCCATAAACAAACTCGTAAAATACCATAAATAATTACTTCCACAGATAGTAACATTTCCATAAACAATGACATCTATCACAATATTACAACAATCTATTGTAAGTCTCTAGATTCCTTCGACGCATATATTAACCAATTTAACAATATTTTAAAAACACACACACCCACAATCAGATAGGTACAAGTAGCGGCACGAAACTCTAGCGCTGACCGTTATTGCGCAGAAGTAAAAATTTAGGTATCATGGGGGAGCTTGAGGAATGAGGGGCGGGCGTGCGTAGCGGCGATTGGCTCCCCTGTCGCATTCCGTCCCCCGCACCGAAACGACGCGACGCGGATTTCCAGTGTACAGTCTCGCTCTGAGTTGCATTGTTATTATTGTTAATTTTCAGTTTGTTTGTTAAATATAATTATATATTTTGTTGTTTTTTTAAGTTTGTTTATGAATTTAAAGGGAATAATATACCTAGAAGAAATACCGTTTTGCGACGCCAGGCGTGTTACCATTGCCTGATTCAGATTAGACTAGTCTTATATCTATAATAAAAATTGAGAATATAATAATGTTTTATTTTTCTACTCCCCGTAAGCTTTTCAAAATTTATTTATTCATTTATGGTAACTATCCATATATTTTAATATTTTTATATTTTTAATATTTTAATATTTTTTACTATATAATTATGTCTTAAGTAATACGAAATCTTTGGAAATTAGAACTATGAACTATAACATATATAAGCACAAACACGCACGTAACGTACACAAACACATACACACACACGCATGCACGCACACACACACACATATTAAAACGATGTCGTAACATGATTTGATATTAATTAGGTAATTAAAGTAAATATTGTATTGCGTACGCGACGGTACCGATGCGCAGCCATCCCTACTACGTTTCGTTCAGCGCTAGACTTACATGCCGCTAGTTATATCTAGTATAATTATATCTATTTTTCTTTTATTTAAACAGTTCAATGATTGAGCTCAACTTCACGATGTCTTGTCTACCATAGCCCTAGTGTTTTTGTAAAACGTGACCCCATGATACCTCTTATTATTTTTATTCATTACAAGTTAGCCCTTGATGGTATATTTTAGCTATAATCACACTTGATGGTAAGCGGTAATAATACTTTTATATATTGTCCTCTGCACTCTAGTCAAAAACGTTGTCTAGTTAAAAAGGAATATAAAACTGTATGTATTGAAACCGATGTACAACGGTTGCAAAGCAGTAACAGAAATTGGAATTCTTAAAGCACAGTCGCAGTGAAGGTGTGGTGGTCGACGAGATGTAAGTGAGACGTTCGTACGATATATTATTTTCAAGAATCGACATGCTGATTGCGCTTATCCGCCGTGTATATTATGTGTATATATAAATGTGGCATATACATTTGTACTATGGGAAACGAAAAATCACTTCCATACAAGCACCGCAAAAGCTGAGTAAGACATATCTCGCCCGGTGAGGGTGTCGCTGTGGTCGCTGTTTCTGTCAACAATGTTGTTGTTGAAATTGACTTTATGTTCCTTTTTAAAAACAGGCACTCTATCGTTGATAATTGTTTGTCCGTGCAATGCATCAGTCGCCCAAACCCTGGACCATCTTTTGGGGAGCTCTCCAAGGTTTGACACAAAGCGGCTCAACCACACAATGATCTGTGACAACCTTTGGGTCGCACCGTTCAAGCTGGACGAATTAATGACAAAAAATCGGCGCTAGAGTTCTTCGTCCAGTTTGCCAGCTACGTCCTTAAGGAATTAAAATCTATTCTATCCCATGACTAGCGGTATCCATTTAATAGAAGTGTTAGTAATAGTTCTAAATAGGTACTTACTACTTTTAAGTATGTCTTATTTTTAATTAATTACCTATTAGTCTTAAAAACCTAGCATGAGGTTATCGTATCAAATAGCGAAAGTTACATGCTCGTGTCCCACAATAATATTGTAAATAACATGTATAATAATAATTAAGATATTATTTTTACTTCTGTTTGTCAACTTTATTACGCGTTTCGCGCTTTATTTAAAGGGCTGTTGCGAATAAACTAAATAAAATAAAATGCGCTTGTTTTGTTGTGTTTTGCTTTTTTGCGTTACAATTTGACGCAGCGGTTTAACTACAGTGCGTGCTAAGCTTAAGAGCGAATTATACAGATACCTTTTCGTTTATATTAATTTATATTTTACTACCCTTTTTACAGAATAGCCACGATTTCAGTGAAGACTTGATGTCAGTGAACTTAACAGTCATCCACAACATGCGGTGCCAAGTTATATACCCTGAAGTCACCATGACGAAGAATATGTTTTGTGCAGAAAACACTCGCGACGGTGGTCAGGGGGCGTGCAAGGTAATTTAATTTGACACTGATTTATAAAAACAGGTTTTAATTTGCGGAAGTTTGTCATAAATAGTTATTATTATTACTTTTCTACATAAACTTTACTCTCACACCCGGATTCACAATAAATACATATAAAATGCCAAATTTGTAATAATAAACTTAGTTTTAAGGAGTTGCATGGACGTTTCTGCAAGGCCCTCACGGGGCCGGATGTAAATCAAATAACATCTGTATCTTGGTTGCAATTCGGTGACCTCTTTGGGGAAACTGAGGGTTTTGTCTGTGCAATTATGGACGAGGTTATCAAGAAGAGAAACTACCGTTAACATATTATGAAAGATAGCACTCTAGACATATGTCGAGCGTGTCATCAGCCTGGGGAATCCCTCAGACATATAGTTTCCGGGTGTTCTCATCTTGCTAATGGCGAATACTTGCACAGACATAATCAAGTAGCCAAGATAATCCACCAATAACTTGCTCTTCAGTATGGCCTTGTCGATTTTGAGGTGCCTTACTATAGGTACGACCCAGCGTCAGTTCTTGAAAATTGCAGTGCTCTACTGGGATCGAACAATTATCACTGATACTTATATTGTAGCCAATAGACCTGATATCGTCATGATCGTAGAATAATGTCGGTTTTGAAAAAAATACGAAATTCACTTTTTACCATATTTGGATACTAAATTCTCGAAATAATATTACTGCATTAAAAAAAAAGTTAAAAGTAATTTGGATTTCAAATTAATCAGTCGGTAAACTGACGGATTTGATGGACGCTCATAGTAAAATGACGCTTGTGTATACTCGTCTTTGTACGACGAGCGGGAAACTACCCCCGCCCTCTTCCGCTCCCGACGGATCCGCGCAATCGCCTCTATTCGTCGAACTCGGCCACGCGATGATCCGAATTACATTTTTCCTTAACAATTTACAATAGTTTATCTTTGTGACGTATTTTTTAACTAGTTTTGTACATCTTATGTTAAAAAGTGTGCCAAAATAAAAAAGGACGATCATAGCTTTTGTTAAAACTTGTGGAAAATGACGCAATAATGCACAAATAACGAATTTTACTCTTGAGAGTACAGTGATGAGGAGGACTGCATACCAGGGACTCCAGGTAAGTTAGTAAATTATGTATTAATACTATAGGTATCATTTTTCTTGTATTGTATAAAATTTTACAAACTAAGTAATTATAGCGTGGGTTTTGACTATCCGTCGGTGTTCTATGGAAAATTATAAATGAAATTAATTTTGAATTTACGTAAAATTGATATTTGCTGTCTGATAATACTACAATATTCTGATGAGTTTATGTTATTTTTTACCAATTCGATTTTTTAAGTTGCGAGTGACTTTATTACATTATTCTATGGGCATGATAGTGACGCGTGATTACAACTGACGATATTCTGTGAACACGGTTTGGAATCTAACGGTCGTATCTGACAATCCTACTTTATACTTAGAACTAAATCCATTTCCGTCTTTGTTCTTTTGAAAAACAATGATTATTTGTATATATTTAGTATATTTTTTTTATAAAATAATAATCTGATCTGAGTAATAATTTACCTGTTAAAATAAAAAGAAGTTCATTCTATCATTTCTATTCTTTCGAACTGTTAGATTGTGAATCGTCTTGCGGTTGGTACAGTAAAAAATAGCTTGCTATATTAATAATTTTATATTGTATATTTTTTACATATACTGATATATTTTCAGAATGCCATTCGCCATTACTCCCATGACCACGCAACATCATTGGAAAGATGAAAGATATTCATAAGGATGTCTTTTCAGATGACGTAACCAGAACAAGCGAAATCATAATATCAACAAATGAAAATGATAAGTACCCGCACAAACCATCACCTACTTGTGTTCTTAGAGAAAATCATGTGGCCGTGTACGTGCGTGCATCCTCACCATATTTACTCCCGTCCAAAGGTATTTAATGTCTCGTGTCCATCTTAAATAGCAGCTCAGCTTCAACATCTCTAAATACCTCTACATTGTTACCTTGTTACCTGTTGCCTACAACGGTCAAACACCTATGCCCTCACCAGCAAAAACATGGTGAAGTATGAAACGTTTTTTTTTTGTCCCACCCACGATGGTGCCGACTATAGCAACTGTCCATCAATCAACACAGCTGTGTCTTCGTGCCAGTTGTCTCCAGCGCCTCTTATTCGATGTAGACGCGAAAAACGTGTCCGAAATTATGATGATTGGAAAGAAGTTAAGAGAAAACGTTTAACAAACGCAGGAAAAGAATACTCTTCCAAAAAGGGCGTTATGGTTCTAGCAAAAACTTTAGACTTTGCTCGTGTAAATATAAATGTTATACTATATTCATTGATATTTGAGATTAAAATTTTTTTGAAAAATAGGTGATCGTGAGAAACAATGGTTGCATGTTGCAAATTATACTACAAAACAAAACAAGAAAAGGGGTCTTCAAAGAGATTTAAAGCATAACGTCAATTCACTCACAAGTATTTTTTGCCAAAGGGCTTATCAAACATTTAGGTTTGTAAAACCATATTTTTGAGTACATATTCAATTAGTGAAAGGTTGGTTCGGACAGCTTGGGATAAACATGACGGAAGCATTTTGATTGAAAAGGACATGAAGTGAAAACAGAAATCACAATCGGATTGTTGATGATAAAAATATGGTAAAGTCGGTTTGTGCTCACGTTAATTCATTTGTACCTGTAGAGTCTCATTTTATTAGAGCAGCGTCTAAAATACTGTATTAAGATGGTGACTTGAGCATCGCTTGGATGTTCAATTTGTACAAAAAATGGCCTGAACTGAACACTGATTCAAATACAGCTTCTAGTCTTAAACAGTACAGAGACATACAACACTCATTTAATTTTGATTTTCCAACCGCCCAAAAAGGATACTTATGATCAAACGTTTAAAACAAACACAAAATGCGTCTGTAGACCTTAGAGAAAAGTAAGCAAACCATTTAAATAGCATAAAAGTATTTAGGATCTTGAAACAAAATGATAAAAATGACGCTGTTAATTGTAATGGACGCATTGATTGTGCTACCTTCGATTTTTAAAAGGTTTTGTCATGTCCTTATGGGCAAATGAGTGTATTCTATTACAAGCGAAAGCTGTAATGTTATAATTTCACCATATACGATATGATTGGCAAACAAGGTTATAGCTATATGTGGGATGAAGGTGTTGCCAAACGTCCGGCCAGCGAAGTGGCTAGTTGCATTAATGAGTTCATAAACTAGTTTGTATCGAAGGGTGTGAAAGAGTTTCGATTTTGGTCAGACAATTGCGCTGGCCAGAACCGAAATCGCATAGTACATAATGTGAATACTCCAACTCCAACAAAGCTTATGTGGGACAATTCCAATTACCAATGAAAAATATAAGGATCTTATTAGTCTTTGTGACAATAATACCTACCAAATACCATAACTTTTTCAGAAATTTAACTCATGATCGTTATGTTTCTAATAACAACAATGAATTTGACTAAATGTGAATAATTGTGCAAAAGAATTGTTTAATATTATTTTAATTGTTTAGTGTGCTAATTACTTCATTTCAGTTTAATGTTTATTATATTGATTAAAAAAGGTTACGATTTGTATTTTATTTAAGATGTCAACCAATTTCTTTATTTAAAGCTCACCTGCCTACCTGCTCATGGTCAAAATATAAAATGACATAACATATCCGCCAAAATTTTATTCAGCTAGTCGATAGAACATGATCGGAAAGTAACATCCATCATTATTTGAACAGTAACTTTCCGAAGAACTATGTCGGTTAATAATAAGTGACTGTGTTGACTCCAAAGTAAAATGAAGCATGTGATTTTTCAGGAAAACTTTATCATTATAAGTTATTATTCTTATTCCATTTTAAAACAACCCCTATTTTTAACTTGTATACAAAATTTCATAATTACAGATTTAGAATTTAAAAAGTTATGTCAAAAAAACTAACATGATTTTTTAAAATGGCTCTCCTGTAAAGTTTAGTAAATGTCAGATCCGTCACTGTTCTACGACTATGACGATATAGTGATAATTGATCGATTAACGCACCGTGCAATGATTGTTGATATTACTGTTCCACATGACGATAATCTGGTGAAAGCTGATAAGGAAAAAGTATCAAAATACTTGGACCTTGCTCATGAGATTACCGTCATGTGGAATGTTGATTCAACAATGATTATTCCTATAGTCGTTTCGGTCAACGGTCTTATAACGAAAAGCTTTGACGAACATCTTAAAAAGCTTTTGCTTAATTGTTGGATCAAGGGTCGGATACAGAAGGCAGTAATTCTTGAAACGGCGCGTATTGTGAGGAGGTTCCTCATTCTGGAGTCCTGACCACCGGTTGCTTGGACCCTTGGGCCCTTCAGCAGGCGGAATGGATTTTTTTATAAATTCGGGCGAAAGATTCACCCCAGCAGGCAAACTAAGCGGCCGGGGGTCAGGGCGACAGGTGGAGAAACCGGCGAACTATCCTAACCGAATATAGCAAGACCGCCTTCTGCATCTTGGCTGCGAGCGAACTGCCACGGAAGCCCAGCCGTCTTAGATAATCGTTCGGGCTTCGTAGCGTTAAAGATGTTCGAACGCTGAAAACCGTGCCCGATCTGCCAGGTTTTGTTCCGTGACAGTTAAATGACGGCTCAAGCAACAAGAACTCGCGGTACATTGCAGCTCGGTAGCCAGTCCGTCCAGTTTCTCCCCCTGTAGCCCTGTAGTACGATCGCCTGACATTCTTATTCATTTAAGTAGTCGATCTCATGCGACGTACTCCACCAGCGGCGGGCTGCGAAGATTGGGCCCCAGGGGACCCAGTCGGAGTCAAGCCTTCTGGTGGGGATGATGGATGCGCCGACGTACCCGGTGATAATGGCAGTCGGCTGGTTTGGCTGACGGGTCGCATGTTGCCACGTCCAGCGCCAGCCCCAGACGCGCCCTGGCGGACCCTAGGTAGCGGCCCTATACGTTCTCTTATTTGTTGCTCCATCATCATTGGTGTGGGCGGTGAGTGGTAGTTACATCACCCGGGGTCCACTCAGGTCCCCGAGGAGGCTGTTGTATAGAGGCAGCTTACTCATTTTCGGAGAACCAAAAGATGTTAAAGGGTTCTCCGATCTCCCTTAGTCGCCTCTTACGACACCTACGGGACAGATAAGGGGTGGCAACATTCTAATCTGCCGATGCCGCACGGCGTTAGTATTATTATAAAAAATATTATAAAAATAGCGAGCAAACGAGCAAATGGATCACCTGATGTTAAGTGATTACCGCTGCCCATGAACAACTGCGACACCAGAGGCGCCACTGATGCGTTACCGGCTTTTGAGGTGTTTATTTACTCTCCCCTTGGATATCCCCAAATTGTAAGATTGTGGGAACACCGAGGATGGAAGCTCATTCAATATTTTATAAGTGCGAGGCAGAAAACTCCTAGTATACCGGATGGTAGTACTATACCAGGCATCCAGATGGTGAGGATGAAATTTGTTTCTGCGGCGTGAGGTACGGGCAGAGAATCTTGACGGTGGTATTAGACTAAATAATTATTTTCTAACATGTCATTAATATGCAGTATGAACAAGGTGGAAGACAGCACAGAGCCCTAAGGTACTCCAGCATTAATGAACTTAGGATCAGAGCAAGAACGAGTAGTATGGTGAGATCCGCCATAGCGAATGCACTTCGATCCTTTTGGATTTTTGTCATCGGCCCGCCCTTACCTTCCCTTTATTAGTTCAAACAGTGGGTGTCTATGAGTTGGATGGTTACATTTAGGTTGGAGGCACAGTAGTCCTTTGGCAGTGCCACCCCAGAGGATCTATTCGTTTTCTAGCCAGTCCGTCTCATTCACACAAAATGTGTTTCATGAATTCTGTGTCTTTCTGTATGAAATACCCATTTTGCATACCCTGATGCTATTATGGTCTGTGTACGCTGCTATGCATACCGTAGCAGTTTCCTGCTCAGTTGACTTACCTTCACTAGAAAACCTGCTTTTATTAAAAACTCATAAACTGTTTTTGAGTGCTTTAGACCTTCTACTTTGTTGTCATGTCCTCGGCATATTATGATGTCAGCGCCATGTCATCATTAGTTAATAATTAATTTAATTTGAGATTTTCCACGAAAAGCTAACGAATCCAAGCGATAAAGTCACCTAGATCTAACAGAATACTCTACGTATGTTTCACGGTCACATGATGTGCAATTGCGCAGTCAGGATGTTGGTGTTGTTACAACCCCGTGCCTCGTAGAGCACGTTGAGCCATCAACATCTGATAGTGATCGTTAATTAAGTGAACCTAAATTGTGCAGCGCCTAAGCGCCAAATTTTCTCTTCTACAAGGAGGTAGACCTGGCTCTGTAGTGAGCTGTCAGCAGTCCGATTGTGATGATGATATTGGTAAAGTATATAAGGGAAGACTGCTTCGTTGGTCTGGTGGTATCCTGGGTCGGGTCACGAAATAATTCTGACTTTTTCATTCTTCTCTGAAATTTTCAGGCCATTTCAAGCCCGGAGTCAGTGATCATGCTTCCTCATGCCTCGGAGAGTACGTTAAGCCATCGGTCCCGGTCACTATTATCAACATTTGATAATGATCGTTAATACATGAAACATTATTATCCTAAGCTCCGAACCCGTATTGGAGCAGCGTGTTGGATCTACGCTCCATATCCCCTCTCCTATAAGAAGGGAGGCCTGGCCCTGTAGTGGACCGTTAATATGATAATGATGATGACGATGATATAAGGGAAGGGTATATAAAAATTCTAAAGCTTATATAGTTGAAAAGTTTCAATCTTTGAAAATCTTTAGTCGACTCATTATTCCTCCTTATCTCTAGAGATGAGAGCATTGTGATCGTTTGCAAGCAACTTTGTGTGATGTGTTTGTTATCCGCAGATCCGTAATTACTTTCATTTCATGTTTATAAAATGTTTACTCGAATGGATTTTGGATTTATAATAACCCTCTCGACAAAACAGAAGGGTTTCATAAGTTTGTGTCTATCTGTTATATGATTAGGATGTCTGTAGATTGTGCCGTCATAGCTGTAAAACAGGAGGACCGATTACGTTGCAGATTTTATATTTGATAGCTGTAGTCACGGTAATAGTATGTATACAGGATTTTAACTCGGCCTATCTTTGAATTTAAATGCCTACATATACATACATATGTATACATGCTAGGGCTGTCGCCTCCAGCATTTTAATTATATTTGCTTACTTTGTGTTTCCATTTAGTTTCGTCATTACGACACAGCCGAGGCTGTCTTGCACATCGAGCGCATATCGAGATCGAGGCGCGTAGGTATAGCTCGCGCTTCGTTCGCTTGTATGAAGTTGGAAAACTCAAGAGATAATATTACTTGCTGCTGTATAGATAATATTGCTGTTGTGATCGACAGGGTTATTATATGATAAAAATCAATCTTATGTCAATCTGAGGTTGTTAGCGTTTTTAAATTATGATGGAAACGACTTTTAACATCATATTTGTTATTCTAGTTGGTGGAACCACTTGCCACTGTTGGCGGAATTAAAAAAAATACATTTTAACTTACTTCTTAATATTTTTTTAGGGTGATGGGGGTGGGCCAGCAACTAGGACAACTCTTTCTAGGACGGACCGCCTGGTTGGAATCAGTTCTTTTACCCGAGGATGTGGTGCTAGTATGGGGCCCAGTGTCTTCACCAACCTGCGGGCCAGGGAGATACGCGACTTCATTTTTAACGGCACAGGAATGAATAGTTCAGGAGGCAATAGTACAGGAGGCAATAATACAGGAGGCAATAGTACAGGAGGCAATAGTACATGAGGCAATAGTACAGGGAGATTTTAATTGCTGATTAAAACGATAGTAATGAAGGAATTGATTGTAATTAATATAATATGTTGGTAAAATTATAATAGTGTTTTATTTTACTTGTTTAACAAAAAGGGTTGACATCTTGAAGTTTTATACTAATTCTTGTACACATATCTCCCTCAGGATTCAGCCTAGGTAGTTTTTTTTCTAGGCACGTATTTTCTCTCCTTAACTCGCGGTTGACGGTTTGATAGGGTATTTACGTAATACGTTGTGTATAATTTTGTATATTGATTAACGTTGTTACAAATTTAAAAAGAAAATGTTAAAATAAATAAATGAGAGTTAAATTAAATAACTTATAAATTTAGGAAATTGAAAATTTTCTTCATACATTATTCAATGTTGCGTTTGGAATATAAAAGCATCCTTAAAAATTCATGTATTCAGTGTACGTAATAATTGTAACTTACCAAAATTGGTTATTAAATATAATAGGTTAATAACATTAAATGCTAGCTGAGCGTATTATGACCATTTTAGGTATTTGTTTTCGTCATCAATAATGATCAGATAACGTTATGAGCTTATCGTATCGGTATACGTTACCCAAGAGGACAATTTGAGTAATGGAAAATTTAAAAAAGGATAATTTTCAGTCGGTAAATCGTTAAAAATGTATTTATTGTATGTAATTAGATTTGTTATTTATAGCAACGCTAGCTTAATTAGACATATATTTGACGGCCTCCGCGGGGCATTAGTTTGCGTGGTGGATATATAAGATGGAGGTCCTGGATTCGGTTCCGAGCAGGACTGATTGAATTTTGTAAATCGGTCCGGGTCCGACTGGTGGTAGGCTTCAGCCGTGGCTGAAGCGTTATGATGTAGTGTATAAACCGAAGGGGTGTGGATGTTATCCTGCTTCTAACAAGGTAGACCGCTTATCTACATCTTAGACTGCATCATCACTTACCATCAGGTGTGATTGCAGTCGTCTAACTTGTAATTAATGAAAAAAATGTAGAAACAATTGTTTACATCTACAGCTGAAATGTTAGTCTTATTGTGTTTATGTAATAAAAACTTTAAATTTTTTATTACATAAACACAATAAATAGAATAGAAGTCAGTGCCAAGTTTAAGGAACATTTATTTAACGTAGTAAAGCAATTTCTGGGTTCTAGGTAACGTCCTTAAAGTAGAAACTGTGAAAGGCATCTCAGATAGGGTTAAATAAATTAAAATCATCAAGTCATAATCACAAATTCGACCATTTATTGCAATATCGTTCACATATTAATCACTTGAATCATTACGTACAAATTTGTGATATGGTATCACTAATAATGCTCTAATACTTTTCAATATCAATTACGCTAAAGATGAAACTTATAAAATTATGTAAGTTAGAATTATTTCAATATTCACACAAATTACGCACCTTAGATTTGACGACTCGTTACTGTCTGACTTTTTTAAAAAAATATGGCGGCGGCTGACCCACAGACACACTCGAACCATCAACAACATGAAAGTACGTAAAACAGAATGACAGATAAAATATGGTTGAGGCATGAATGAATATGGTGGTGTTACAAAACCTTGGCTGGCACCGACTCCTAGATATGCTTAAGTAAATTAAAGAAACTAAATGACACAGTTAGTATTTACTTTTTAGTGCGTTTTGAGTTGGTTTAAAAATTTACATTTTTTACTTTTTAGTGATTTATCGCCACTTAACGTACTCGTACTATACTGTCATAGTATATTATGCGACACTTGTAGCCAAAAAACTACCGATACTTACACTAAAACCGAAATCGCTGCAAGTGTGCCTATAAAATTTGAAGAGTTCCTTAAATTTTCCCAGGATATCAACATTAGATCCTAACATGATGACAATGGAATCACATTGGAAGTGTGCCCTTCCTAATAAAAAAAGAATTATCAAAATCGGACAACTCTGTAAAAAGTCATACATAAAAAAAAATTATATATGTGTCGAATTGAGAACCTCCTCCGTTTTTTTTCGTCGGTTAAGAAAGATTTTGTTTTTTTTTAAGTATAAAATATTATTATTGACGGTATTCCAGGAAAGGTTGTTGCCACTAGAAAACATAGTGACCGGCGACAAGAGGTATGTTTTCTTATTTTTCTTCATAATTTTTTTTTATATACTAGTTAATAATCTGAGGGCACTTAAGCAATTGATTAATATTAATGACTTGTTAATTCAATTAGTGAAATAATTGTACGATGTGGGTGTCATCAGTGTTATGCAAATAAGGCGTCCCGTTACAAAGTATATATTACGTTCTTGTGTCGATGAAGGGACACTTGATCAGTTACTACTGGAGAAATGATTCTTTATCTGCTTGGTTTGGTGAGTGTGATAGTGGCGACCTCTGTGGGTAAGTACGTGTTACTTAATAAAGGAGTGATTTTACGATGTTCATTATTTTGAAGCTTAGCTGTAAGACACCAATATAGATTTAAAGTTATACTTAAGAAATACGTAGACTTTTTTATCTAGATTTTTCCTAAAAAATAAAAGTGTGACAAAAACGTATCTACAATAATGAAACGAAGGTAAAACGAGTAATTATAAATCTATAATAATATTATAAGGCTAAAGTATATGTTTGTTTGCATACGCTAATCTCAGAAACAACTGGTTCTAATTAGAAACATCACACTTCAATCAATAGGAGTGAAGAATCAGTGGAAAATGTGGAAAAAACGGGGAATATCATTCATTGAGGGGTAATATCTATACATATTACTCGTATATAATAAAATAGTAACGAAGTCATTTCTGTACATTAAATATTTTTTGAAAAAAGTAAGTGGTACAGACCACAAACAAAGTTTTTTTTTTAATTTTTGTCTGTTTGTCTGTTTGCGCATCACTTTAAAACTACTAGTTTTCACAGACGAATTAAACTTAGCTTTGGGCAGGATTTAGGCTTTGTTTCATTGAGATTGGGCGTAAGAAAAAAATTTATGATTAAAAAACCGAATTTCACTAAAGACAAAATTCCGACGAAAGTACTAAATTAATTCAAATGAAACTTGGGCGATAAGAGTTCATGCTACGAGGAAGGATATAGGATACTGTGTATCCCGAAAATCTGTATCTCCCTTAGGAGTAGGGTTGAAAGTCCACGCGGACGAAATCGCGGGCGTCTTCTAGTAATGAATAAGTTAAATAATAAGTTATAAGGAGTAACTTGGGCTATTTTTGTTTTTGTAATCTTATTTATTCTAATTCCAAGCTGATGAAGTCGCTGGCATTTACTAATTTAAAATGTTTCTTAGCTGAAACACGCATAAGTAACACAGTGGTATCGAATGCATTGTTAATGTTGCAAACCGCTACTAATAATTTCGGGGCAGGCAGAATGCAAACGATACTTAATAATTATTTAATTAAAAATTTATTACAATAAAAATACTGGTGACCGAAGGGCTGGCTCATTTTTTGCGCAAAGGATTAGCCTGGCTATGCAACGCGGAAATGCAGCCAGTATTCTTGCCACCATTCCATGTGGGCATGATTTGTATAGTTATTAGGGTAAGTTAGCTTAAGTTCCTTATTGTATAAAAATACTATAATTAAACTACATGACTAAGTATGTAAAAGATCACCGATCTCTTTTATTTTAAAAATAAAGACTTACCCTAGCTAATCCTAAAGTGACTGAAGATTGGCGATCGATCAGGAAGTGATCTTCGTAGGCTCCTTACTTTAGAGGCAACAGCGGTTAATATGAATCTTGCATGCAGTTTCAGCTCTTCATGTAGCTGGTGCCGTGTGCACGGTTTTTAAGGCATCGCTTATGCGCCTTCCTTGACTTGGCTGTACGTAACACGCCAAACGTTTGTACCATGTTTTTTGCAGAAATACAAAACGCCGACAATTATGTTACGAATGAAAAGTATGAGGAAAGAATTGCTGGAGGGACGAAAGTTGATAACATTTTTAAAATATACCAAGTACAAGTGATCGCGAATGGCGATCAATTCTGTTCTGGATCCATCATAAGCAAATACTACATATTGACGGCTGCGCATTGTGTTGAAAAGTGAGTAACGTGAAAGAGAGCAAGCCTACATAAGTATTGTAGTAGTAATAGTGGTGCAGAAATACGAGGTCCTTAGTTCCTGGGTAGGGTTATGAATATTGAGCTTCCCAGAAATTTTCAAAATTTTGCCAAACTTTTGTGGACTTAAATATGGCCTTAGAGAGCAGGTTAAGTGGTTAGTTATTTATCATGTTAAATCGTCAGTCATTATTATTATCAGCATCTGTCATTACAATATCAAAAACTTTTTACTAACCCTGCATTGAGCCAGAATTCTAAACTCCATAGACCCTCGGCTATAAGAAATGGTTTAATTGGTATCCCACCTATTACATCACATATAAATATGTCTATCTATATCTTTTATTTATTTATTTATTATTAAGAAAAATCAACAGCGTAACCAGTATATAAAACGTTTGTTCGCATTTTGTAAAGATTTCTCAAGAGACCGAAACATGGGTGGAAATCTGAAAAATACCTCCCAGACTTTCTTAATTTTTGCTGAGTGTCTAAGGTCTGTGTGCACCAAGATTTCGATTATCATAACTAACAGTTAACATAACTTTACTATAAATTTACTGTTCACGACAACCCGTACGCCGGTTAAGAACGTAAGCTCGGTTAAGATCAAACCGAAATCGTGGTGCACACAGGCCTAAAGATGTGTATAGTCTAGCGTCATCATGATGAAAAACCACACCCCTTCTGTTGATTAATTCCGGCCGCTTTTTCTTAATTTCTTGCTTTAATCATTCATCTGCATGGTGGTAACAGCTCATAATGAATAATGCCCTTTCAATCCCACCACACACACAGCACTACACAAACAGAAGACAATTCCCAGTTCTTCAGCTAGTAGTACGGATTGTAAAATTATTTTTATTTATTCTGAAGGGTAGACTCAAGAGTGAAATAGACTATTTAATATCAATTTATACCCATCAGCTTGCCTTAAATATATATATATATATATATATATATATATATATATATATATATATATATATAATATAGTTAATGTACTGCAATATCGTACAATATTTAACAAAAATGTAGATTTAGTACACGGGAAATGACGGAGGATATTGACTTGACGGGAAACTATAAAAAAAATTAAATTGAGAGGGGGGAATAAGCACACTTTATATGAAAGACTGTCTTCAAAATTAGATGGGTACCCTAAAGGTTTTCACGCGGACGAAGTCACGGGCGACTGCTAGTTATGTTATAAAATGTTTTCGTTTCCAGTACTCAGCCAGATGACGTCTTCGTCAAAGCTCTAAGTTATGAATTCCTTGAAGGAATTTATCTAAGTATATCTAAAATTGTAATTCACCCAGAATACGACTACCCGCAAAACAACAATGATGTCGCCTATATGAGAACCACGAAACGTATGAATTTTGAAAAGGATTATATATATCGACCTGCTGAATTGGATAATCCTTCGACTACATTTCCAAATTTGATCACTGTATCTGGATGGGGCAGACGAGAGGTAAGTATTGTTACCTATGGAATAGGTATATAATACTACGAGTATATACCATTAAGGCTTCCTTCGACAATATCCCCATGAGTATTTAGGCTTAGCACATACTGCAATTAAACGCGCGCGTTTTTTGTCTCCCATAGTCTCTTTTATATATTATTATCTTCTGCACTCGTCCAGTTAAAAACAAATGCAATACTGTATGTCAATTCTAATCCATAATTCTAAAATATTTTTTTATCGACTACGAGTTGGCCCTTTACTGCTATCGCACCTTATGTTAAGTGATGATGCAATCTAAGATGGAAGCGGGCTAACTTTTTAGGAGTGGGATGAAACACCCCTTTCGGTTTCTACGCGATATTGTACTAGAACGCTAAATCGCTTGGCGGTACGTCTTTGTCGGTATATATACGTCAGTATTGAAGCCGATGTACAACGGTTGCAAAGTGTAGGCAACAGAAATGAAAATTCTCGAAGCACAGTCGAAGTGAAGGCGGGATGATCGACGAGATGTAAGCGAGACGTTTGTACGATGTATTTCTTGTTGTGATTAAACGCCGAGCATGTGCCACATCTATGGAAAATGAAAATCATGTACATACAAGCACAATAAAACCAGAGTAACGTATGTACTACAAACTTATCTGGTCCGGTGAGGGTGTCGCCGTGGTCGCTGTTTCTATCAACAGAGTTCCGTGTCTGATAAGTTTGTAGCACTAAACGTTCCTTTTTAAAAACCAGGCACTCAATCGTTACTATTTCATGCGCTTGTTTTGTTGTGTTTTGTTTTTTTGCTTTTTCAAGCCTACAATTTATAGCAGCGGTTTAATTGCAGGGCAGGCTAAGCTTAAGATAATATATATTTAGGTAATTCAGAATTGGTAAAAAAATCATAACTTTCACAAGTTTTACTAATTTTTGTCCGGACCCTTTCCAAAACATCCAAAATAACTCGAGATCGTAATAACGCCGTTCCCGCTATCTTAGCTTGTCTATTTGACAGTTTATGTCATTGTCAAAATAGTCAAACACATACTGACATTGACGTTTCGTATTACTCAGAGTAAATAAAGCAAATTTGGTTAGACAAATTCCTTATTCGGCCGTTCCTGACAAAGGGGTCGTCCCGACCCTGACATCACGTGGACCGGGACCAGCGTTACCAGTCTCTAACGGCTGGATCGTCATCTTTCACCTCACCGAGGTAGCATACGAGCAGTCAGATGCGCCTCCAAAAGAACGCTCGATGCATCGCTTCAGGAGCGCGCGCGGTATACGCCATCGCAGGCGTGCAGTATGCGCCGTCGTAGGAGCGCAGTATGTGCCTTCACAGGCCCGTAGCATGTACCTTCACAGGCACGCAGCACGCGCAGCATGTTCAATCGTTGAGGCTTGAAGTTGAGCGTACTCACCGCAGGTTGGGCGGACTACCCGCATGGTGGGCGGACTGACCGCATGATGGGCGGACTGACCGCATGATGGGCGGACTGACCGCATGATGGGCGGACTGACCGCATGATGGGCGGACAAACCGCATGATGGGCGGACTGACCGCATGATGGGCGGACGAACCGCATAATGGGCGGACTAACCGCATGATGGGCGGACAAACCGCATGATGGGCGGACTGACCGCATGATGGGCGGACTAACCGCATGTTGGGCGGACAAACCGCATGTTGGGCGGACAAACCGCATGATGGGCGGACTGACCGCATGATGGGCGGACTAACCGCATGTTGGGCGGACAAACCGCATGTTGGGCGGACAAACCGCATGATGGGCGGACTGACCGCATGATGGGCGGACGAACCGTAACATGGGCGGACTAACCGCAGGTAGATCGGACTAAACGAGGCATAACCGGACTAAGACCGTAGGCAAATTCGGACTAACCGCAGGTAGATCGAATTGATCAAAGAATGAACGAACTAAAACCGTAGGTAGATCCGTCTAAAACTGTAGGCAGATTGCAGCTGGTAGTCAGTGCTTCTCAACACTTTGCAGGAAACAGCTCGCAGTACGCATTTTTTTTTTTTTTTTTTTTTTTTTTTTTTTTTTTTTTTTTGAACACACCACGGCGAGCACTTCTCCTGAAACTAGCAGCGTTAACAGCACACGCAAACAATAGTTGACGCAGTATCAAGAGGCGGCATCTTGTCATTATGAAAACAGTACCAAAGTACAGTACACCGATACATGTTATGCTTAGATGCAGCAGTGTGTCGGAGCAACAAGCAACCTACATTGGTTCCTCAGCGACACTCCATGAAGCGATAGGCGACCTGGGCGGCCTCCTAAGCTTCTGGAACGAGCTCGGCTGCTTGGAATAAACCAGAGGGGACCAACACCGGAGGAATCACGCACAACGGCCAACATCGTGGCCAAGTGCGGGAAGAAAGAAGAAGAAGGCGGTACTTAGAACATGAATCTACTACTAGTAGTGTGTAGCGGAGACCATAACACTGTGTAAATACTTTTCCACTAATTGTTTTTACCAAAACTGCATTTAGTTAAACTTAACCATAAGCGATGTAAATTAGTATCGGCCAAAAGTCCCAATCATCGCTCGGTCTATTCTGACCTCAACTTACAAATCTTTTTAATTTTATATCACAACTGTTATTAATTTTGCATATGTTTATTTTTAACATTTTATTTTCCATTTAATAAGAAACCTGGGTAGATAACACTGCATCCAACAGATAACAAGTACCTCTAGCAACAGTCTAACAGATATATGCACGGGTGCCAGGAAACACACACCAGTGAAGCAGTATTGTTCAGAACTTCAACTAAGTGAACTTTTTGTAATTTTTATAATGTGAATGATGCCGCTACGCTACATGTGTGTCCTCCTCAACATATTTCAATCACACAAATTGCATTCACAAATTGCATTAGTAATTAATTTTTAAAATTGTTATCACCTTCAAGCCGGTGAGACCTTGTCACTTGGTACAAGTACAAAACTATAACACACTGAATACTGCAAACATTGATTGACATAACAAATTTACATGCACATACATAAATGTAAATTGTTACTAGATTTCAATTATTACACATTGCATTAATTATTAATTTTAGAAATGATATAACTCACAGTGAGATCTGGTCACTTGGTGTAAACACAAAACTTTTTGTAACACACTGGATACATAGCAGCCAGTCAGTCAGAGAAATTAAGTTAAATAAAATGTTTGTAAGTGTTTAACATTAAACTGTTCTTTCAATCTTTAACAATTATTTTTATTTAATTTTTTTTTTTACTATCACTAACTATTTGACAACCCTCGGACGCAAACACACATGATAGCAAGTGATCATGCAATACAATGAAAGCGGGGTAACTTATTATTGGACTTGGATGAACACACAGTACACAGAACACCCCTTTTGTCTTCTACATGACGTTGCACTAGAATATCAAATCCCTTGGCAGTCTTGTTGCCTACAGAGCCACGAATGAAGCCTTCTACTAACTATACTTGGGCTAACAAAGTCTCAATCGGCCAAGACAGGAATCGAACCCCAAGCCTACTCTTATGAATCAAATGTGCACACCACTGCACTATGAGGGCTGATATTAACATTTGTAGAGTTAGTTTTACATGAGTAATGAATTGAAACTCCAATAGAAAATTGACGCGCAATTACACGATTTATCAAATGAGATATCAGTTTTCTTACCAAACAATGACGAGAAGCTTATAAATCTGTTACCTCCAGTTAAACCACCTGAATAATTCACTTGAATCCGTTACTTTTTGGTTCACTTTTACTTCATTCGTAGAGGCGAAATACCATCTTTGTATTTTGCATTGAAAACACTCGCGATGACAAATTTTGCAAGTGGGCATTAGGTTGAATCCCAGTTCTGAATTTAGGTAATTCAGAATTGGTAAAAAAATCATAACTTTCACAAGTTTTACTAATTTTTGTCCGGACCCTTTCCAAAACATCCAAAATAACTCGAGATCGTAATAACGCCGTTCCCGCTATCTTAGCTTGTCTATTTGACAGTTTATGTCATTGTCAAAATAGTCAAACACATACTGACATTGACGTTTCGTATTACTCAGAGTAAATAAAGCAAATTTGGTTAGACAAATTCCTTATTATATATACACTTTTCGTTCAAAAATACTAATATATATAATTTGTATTTTACTACCCATTTTACAGAATAGCCAGGATTTAAGTTATGACTTGATGGAAGTGAACTTAACAGTCATCCACAACTTGCGGTGCCAAGTTATGTACCCTGAAATAGCCATCACGAAGAATATGTTTTGTGCAGAAAACACTCGCGACGGTGGCCAGGGGGCTTGCAAGGTAAGTTAATTAGACTCCGAATGATGAAAGCAGGTGTTACTTTGCAGATATTCGTCATAAACAGTTAATAATTATTTTAATTTGTTGTGATTTGTAATAGGTTTGCGTTGGAGTTGATTTTAAATAATACAGTGCGAAGATTAAAATAAAACGTTGTAATTCGTAAGACATACAGTGCGAATCTTTTTCAAGAACATTTTTGAATTTGACGTTTGATGAACCGTAATACGTAAAACGATCGGCGGTGTAGGTAGGTGGACCAATCGCAGCCCACGTACGTTCCATTGCTCCAACATGCCCCCGGCCTTGGAAACCTTGGCTTCCAATAGGTTAGTCATCAGGTTCAAGTAGTGGGCATATTTTGGTGTAGGTACGTCGCACGAGCCCTGACGTAGTGCGGATCTCGGCCACTCGCGCGATGCCGTCCTTCCCCGGGATGTTCCTGACAACTCGTCCAAGATGCCATCTTAATGGAGGAAAGTTGTCTTCTTTGATTACGACCATCGTATTAGGTTTAAAGTTTTGCGTATTCTCCCTCCATTTCGTTCGTGTCTGCAGCTCTGAAACATATTCTTTAGCCCAGCGAGTCCAGAAATGTTGACGGATTTGTTCCACTCGCTGGTAACGGTCGAGGCGATGAACAGGCGTATCGACGAGGCTGTCGCAGGCAGGCGTCGTGAGCGGGCGGCCAACCAGAAAATGAGCAGGAGTGAGAGGTAGTAGATCATTAGGATCGGATGAAATCGGAGATAGCGGACGGGAGTTAAGGACAGCTTCGACTTGTGTTAATACCGTGCTAAACTCTTCGTATGTGAGATGCGCGTTACCCACCACTCGACGAAGGTGGTATTTACACGAGCGTACTCCTGCCTCCCATAATCCACCAAAATGAGCACCGTATGGAACAATGAATTTAAATTTTATGTTTTGTTGAGTAGCGTAATCAATAATTTCATCGCCACAGCGTTTTAAAAAATCTGCGAATTCGTTTTTTAACCCTAAAAACGTGCGTCCATTGTCAGACCAAATTTCGTCGGGTTTAGACCGACGCGAAATAAATCGAGTCATGGCAAGCCAGTAAGTCTTAGCAGTGAGATCACTAACTAGCTCCAAATGAACTGCGCGTGTAACGAAGCAAATGAAAATGCATATGTATGCTTTAGAGGTTTTAGCGCCCTTTCCTTTCCGGTTTAGAATCGGGACCGGACCGGCATAGTCCACGCCACATCGATTGTATGCAAAGGTGGGTGTAATTCTCTCTCGGGGTAAGTTCCCCATAAGACGCTTGCATACAACGCAATCGTGAAAAACTTTTCTTGCGAGATTTCTGCCTGCAAGTGGCCAATAAGATTCGCGAATATGGAAAAGAAGCGCTTGTGGTCAGCATGTAATAATGTATTGTGTGTGTGTCGGAATAATAAAAGAGTGAAGCGATTTTTGCCTGAATGTAAAATGGGATGTTTTTTGTCATAGTCGAACTCCGATGAATTGTCTAACCTGCCACCGACACGTGTAATTTTGTCTTTGTCAATAAACAAATTTAGTCTGCTCAAATCATTTTTATTCTTAAGCGCGTGATTATTCACTAACGACTTGTACTCGACTGGAAACGATTTCAATTGAGATAGTCTAGTAAGTAATTTGTCGGCTTTCCTCAGCTCATCGACGTTAAGAACACCCAACCGCTTATTACCACTATTGCGCGTATTGTGTATAAAGCGTAAAATATATGCAGTCGCGTGTCTCAACCGAATGAACTGAGAGAATCGTTCCAAATTAATAAAATTACTATCCTCGAAGCTCGACATATGACTGGTGAGTGCGGTCACCTCTGTACCTTTTATGTCAGGCAAATCGCCTGTATCATGTTCTGTATAAAAGGGAGGTACGTTTTTACAAATAAATTTACTATCGCGAAGAAACTCCGGCCCTTCCCACCATAAGTGTGAAGAGGACAGATCGCTAAGATTTAAAATCCCGCGTGAAACCAGATCGGCTGGGTTATCTTTCCCGTTTACATGACGCCACGGGAGTTCTTTCGTTAACTCATGTATTTCTATAGTTCTATTGTGAACAAACGTTTTTAATAATCGTGATTGCATGCGAAGCTAGGCTAAAACAATAGTCGAGTCAGTCCAAAACATAATATTGTCGAATTGAAATTTGAATGAATTTTTAATTTTGCCATATAATCGTGCTCCTATGAGGGCACCTAGTAATTCTAAACGTGGTATGCTGACCGTGTTCAAGGGCGCGACTTTCCCTTTCGAACATAACAAACGAACAGTGGCTGTATTATTATTTGAATTCACTGTTCGAATGTAAACGCACGCGCCGTAAGCTGTTTGCGAGGCATCGGTAAAAATATGCATCTCTTTATATATAGCTGCACTATCCATAACATAGCGAGGTACTCGGATCGTCTTCAGGACAGGCAGAGACGTAACGAACCGATTCCATTGGCTTGCGATATTACTAGGTACGACGTCGTCCCATTCTAATTTTAATAACCACAGCCGCTGTAACAACATTTTTGCTGTTAGAATGAATGGACTTAAGATACCTAAAGGATCAAAAATTTGAGATGCGTATGACAAAATTAGACGTTTAGTTATAGGTTGAGTACTATCAATGTCAAACTGTGTATTGAAGTAAAATTCATCGCTGTCGTTAAGCCAACCTATACCTAAAGTTTTGTGAGTACTGTTGTCACTGAGCGTCAGTTGTTTACAAGACTGCGCCGATGTGCCTGTAGGGAACGTTGTCGTAGGTTCGGATGATTTATCGCGCGTAAAATTAAATATCCATTTATGAAGTGGGAAACATCCCGATTGCAAAGTCGCAGATGTTTCGTTACATAATTGAATTAAATGTTGTTTATCATCAGAACCCGTGATCATATCGTCTACGTAAAAATCTTCGTTAATAATTCTGCGCACTTCGTCGTTCGTAGATTCAATTAATAATTGTTTCAAGCAACGAACACTTAACAAAGGCGTGGACGCGGTACCATACGTAACGGTATTCAAACGATATATACCGAGCGGTTGCGTAGGTTCGTCTCGCCAAAGAATCAGCTGAAGATCGCGTTGGTCTTCGTCTATTAGGCATTGTCGATACATCCTTTCGATGTCTGCGCACGCGACGTACTTATGCTGCCTAAACCGAAGAAGAATTGAAATTAAATCACCTTGGATAGGTGGACCTACCAACTGTATTGCGTTGAAACTAAGGCCAGTGCTGGTCACTGCGCTTGCGTCGAAGACCACACGGAGCCGTGTTGTGCTGGAGTCGCGAAGCACTCCACTATGCGGTAGAAAATAATGCGTTGAGCCGTAGGTTGAAACGCGTGTCATATGACCTAGGCTTTCATATTTGTGTAAAAAGTCTGCGTATAATTTTTTTAAAGCAGGCTCGCGTTGTAGCCGCTTTTCTAAAGATAAAAACCGTCGTTCTGCGTGAAAGTATGAATCACCTAACATGTCAGGTGATGCTCGTAATGGTATCCTGACGATGAACCGTCCCTCATCATTGCGCTTCGTTGTTTGAGAGAACAGCTCCTCGCAAGTACGTTCGGCATCTGTGCGGATATCCCGATCCCTAGGCAGTTCTTCGACTTCCCAGAACTGACGGAGTTGTGTATCTATCGATTGCGTGAAATTACACTGGATACTGCTAACATTGCGCGATTTAAATATTATAGATCCTGATATTACCCAGCCTAAATGCGTATTTTGTAAATAAGGCCCAGTAGGTAACCTTATATTACCTGCGTCTAATAATTCCCAAAATTTATCTGCCCCTATTAAAATATCAATATTTCGAGAATTAAGAAAGTGCGGATCGGCCAGCTGTAAACTTTGCGGTATACGGAACTTAGCGCGTTCGTAATGTACAGCGGGCAATGTAGACGAAATTCGTTGTAATATGAAACATTGCAGATCAGTGGTGTAAGGTGTAATGCGTGATTTAATCTCAATGTCGCAGGTTTGATTACACTGCGTCACTGAGTTACTTACACCCCTAATTTCATGAGTGGATTGTAATATTTTAACCCCTAATACTTTGCAAAAGGGTTTGCTTATAAAACTACGTTCACTGCCACTATCTAGCAGAGCGATTGCGCGCACGTAAACATTATGACAATTTCGTACCTCGATCAATGCAGTAGATAACAAAACCGGTTTTAAGGAACGATGTGTGTGTCTAATATTTAAGTGTGCATTTATTGAATCGCTACTAGCTTCCGCGGGGACAGGTGCGCGGAGGGCGACGGTGCGACATTCGGTAGTTTTCGACTACTTGACGAGTGAAGAGTAATTAATGCGGTGTGGATTGCTGGTTATGTTTTTAGAGTCGTTTTGAGAGGCTTGTGTGCAAATAATTGAATTGTGCTTATTATTGCAAAATCTGCACGCGCCATATTGACAAAACTCAACTGTGTGTTTTGCATAACGTAAACAATTCTCACACAACTTGTTATCGCGAATAACTTTGAGTTTATTGTTTAAATTCGAGTTAATGAACTTGTTGCAAGCGTATAATCGGTGATCAAGTTTGCACATAACACATTTCTTAGGCGCGGAGTGATATTCGTGTGGTTTGTTGGTGGAAACATTGCATTTGTGAATACTAGATGACTTCGTATTATTTTTTATGTCCTGCGTAATTTTAATATTTTGTGTTTTATTTGAGTCTTGCAAAGTTTCCAGCATGTCTGCTCGATGCTTAAGGAAGTTAATTAAATCGTTGACTTTAATTTTGCAATCATTATTAAGTGAAGTGCATTTGTACTGCTCCCATTCACGCTCCGTGATCCTGTCGAGTTTTGAGACGATAATAAAATTAATTAATATGTCCCACGTATCGACAGGCTCACCTAGTATTTTTAAGGAACGTAAATTCTTTAAAATAGTATCAATTAGTGTTCGTATAGATACGGGAGACTCCTTATTTAATGCCTGAATGTTAAAAATACGTTTTATGTGATTTTGCACTAATAATCTGCTGTTATTGAAACGATTTAGTAACAAATCCCAAGCAATTAAATAATTATCTGAAGTAAATTCTAATGCATCGATTACAAGCTCTGCGCTGCCTTTCAATGACGACTTTAACTAGTGGAATTTTTGTATGTTATTTATTTCGTCGTCGTGTACCAAAGAAAGAAATGTATCCCTGAATTCCAGCCAATTCTCGTATGCACCGTCAAATGATGGTAATGTAATGGTAGGTAATTTAACAGATTTTAAACAACTATCTGCGCATAATTTAGAACATGTAGTGACCTCACTGCTATTACTACTGCTTCTACTATTTAACAGGAGCTCAGCTTGAGATACAGTACTGTAATAGCAGTCCTCAAACTGTTCCCTTTGTGACAATTGCTCATCTAAATCACATTCACGGACTCGTTCTTCGATGTTGGTTTGTATGCTATTAAATTCGCGAAATAGATTCGTGGCTCCTTCGATTCGTAATTTTAAATCTATTTTGTTTTCTGGTGAAGCCAGTTTAATGTTAAAGTTATTTACATGAGTGCTAAATTTAGTAAGTCTACTTTTAAGAATGCCGCGTTTTTTAACGTAATCTTTCACAAGTAATTCTAATTTTTCGTCTGGTAGACCTAACTGGGGAGATTTATCACGGTTGCTCATTGTGGAATATGAAAAGAAGGAGTACTTACGGTAGCAGACCAGACCACGTCAGCTGCGCGGATGTGACGGGTTCTACGCGGAGCAAGTTGTAGGATCACGAGAACACTGTAATTTAAGAAGATATTACACAAGTGAAGTGGAGGTTGACGGATAGGAACAGGATGGGTTGACCGTACCGTACGTATGCGATCTTCCGTTCTTCTTCTAATGTCCGTTATTGCCGTCGTTTTTATCGGTTCTTGCGTTTGAATCCGGCTCGAAGGACCAAATTATGTTGTGATTTGTAATAGGTTTGCGTTGGAGTTGATTTTAAATAATACAGTGCGAAGATTAAAATAAAACGTTGTAATTAGTAAGACATACAGTGCGAATCTTTTTCAAGAACATTTTTGAATTTGACGTTTGATGAACCGTAATACGTAAAACGATCGGCGGTGTAGGTAGGTGGACCAATCGCAGCCCACGTACGTTCCGTTGCTCCAACAAATTTGATATTTTCCACGCAAAGCCGACGAACCCAAGCGATAAAGTCACCCAGATCCGACACAATACTCTCTACGTATGTTTCACAACCGGAACCTCCACAGATGTTGACTCTACGATCTGCAATTGCGAAGACTTGCATAACTATAATACTGTTTGCCGTAACTGCATGGTTATATGATGTGCAATTGCGCATTCAGAAAGTTGGTGGTGTTACAACCCCGTGCCGTGTAGAGTGCGTTGAGCCATCAACATTTGATCAACAACTGATCGTTAATAAAGTAAAACCAAATTGGAGCGGCGTGGTGGGTCTAAGCGCCTAATTTCCTTTTTCTACAAGAAGAGAAGGTTGGCCTGGCTGTGTAGTGAGCCGTTAATAGTCTGATTATGATGATGATATGAGAAGTATATAAGAGAAATATAAAAAGAAGCATATATAAAAATTCTAAAGCTTGGTTGAAAAGTTTCAATGACTATTTTTGTTGACTAATTCTTCCTCATCCTTATCCCTATGACAGCATTCTGATCGTTTGCAATCAACTTTGTGTGATGTGTTTATCAACATGTATCAACTTTAGGCTGGTCCATTATTACTTTCAGATCCATGTTTATGAAATGTATACTCGAATAAATTTTAGATTTACGGTAACTCCCTCGACAGAACAGAAGAGTTTTATTTGTTTGTCGTGTCTGTCTGTTATATATCTAGGATGTCTGTACATTATAGCGTCGTAGCTGTTAAACGGAAGGACCGATTACGAAGCGGGTATTATATTCGAAAACTGATGTGATCGAGAGGGTTGATGACATTAGAGATGGACAAATTCCGAGGTTCATTCATTTTCAGGTTGTTAGCGTTTTTAAATTATGATGGAAACAATTTCTAACATCATGCTTGTTATTCCAGTCTGCCACTTCGATTTTCAAAAAATTACATTTTAACTTATGTTTTAATATTTTTTAAGGGTGATGGGGGTGGGCCTGCGTCTAGAGCAACTTATGACAAGTTCAACCTGGTGGGAATCAGTTCTTTTACCAGAGGATGTGGAGCTGGTATGGGGCCCAGTGTCTTCACCAACCTGCGGGCCAAGGAGATACGTGACTTCATCTTAAATGGCACAAGAATTAATAGACAATAGTACAGGAGCCAATAGTACTATAGTACAGGAGGCAATCGTAAAGGGAGATTTTAACCGTTGAATTAAAATTATAGTAATGAAGGAATTGATTGTCACAAATAAATTATACTAGCTAAATATGTAACAGTGTTTAATTTAGCAGAGTACATTTCATCATTCTGCAGAACCTCCCTAAACCCCACCATGGTCACTCAATGCTGGTACGCGGGCTTAAGGTAATGTTTAGGTCTCTAACGGTCTCTCTATCACGTGTTAATGATAACGGAGCTACACATTGGGTCCAACGAGGCACTTGTAATCCTCTTATGTTTGTAACTTCTTTAGCTATTCGGCATATACTTAATAGAGCAGTAAAATCTTGAGCTGGTCAAAAATAGCCTCCGTGGCGCAGTGGATTCATTACAGGGAGGTTTTAGGTTTGTTTCCGGCTGGGTCAATCAAGATTTTTCTAAATTACTCCAGGTCTGGTTGGAGGGTAGCATCCGCCGTGGATTGTTACCACCCTACCGACAGCGATAAGTGGAGGATGCAGGAAGATGTAGGGGCATGTGATTCGAATAACTGATGGACGTTAGAGGCCCAACGTGCTAGAACAGTGACCCCGCACCAGAAAGTGCAGTGTTGACTGTTGGGCTGATGACATTAAACGTGTCGCAGGGAGCCGCTGGCCACAGGCTCATGATCGTTGTCCGTCGGAAAGTCCCTAAAATGGCTTATATCCAGAAGTGGATGTCCATCAGCTGTTGATGATAATGATGATGTTACAATTAAAACTATCATATAAAAATTAAATAAAAACACATCCCATATTTTATAACCGTGTTTAATGGTTCGAGGCGGCAATGTTTCGAATGACCTGTTCAAATATTTTAAGACTAGCCTATTCGCCCGCGACTTCTTCCGTGTAAAAACCTCTTGGGTTTCCTCGTAATTTTAAAGGCAGACTTTCATATAAAGCTCCCGCTCCCCTATCAATTTAATTTTTTTATAGTTTCGTGTACTAGATCTACATTTTTATTAAACATTGTACGACATTACAGTACATTAACAATATATATTTATGGCAAGTCGATGGGTATAGCTTGATACTAAATAGTATTTCACTCTTGACTCTAGCGTTTAGAATAAACAAAAATAATTTTACAATCCGACATGCTGATCTAGAGATTAGCCCGTTTAATCAAACGAAAAAACTTTTCCGTGTACTATACAGACATGGTTTGCCATGCAAAATAAATTGAAAACAAAGATTGAATTCTAAATCCATCACTGTATTAACGTTTCTATCATGAAAGCATGTCAGTACCAAAATGCTGACCATTATTTTATTCAGTACATATAATGTAACACGAAGGAGGTCAACTTAATTTGGTCGTTATAGCGGCAGTGTCCCGTGTTTAGAAATTTGTAATATCTCCGAAATTATATCACTAATTACCATATTATAAAAGGCAAATCTTATCTCTATAATATTCATGTGATTATTAAATAATTTATTTTGATAAGGATTTAAGTTTAGTTGTATAAATAATGACGTAAACTATATGAATATGAATTAAATGATTTATTACAGTGTCGCGCTTTTCAGAAATTTTGTAGAATCTCCAAAACTATATAGCTTATTAACATACTCTAAAAGGCAAATCTTGTTTTTATAATATCCTTGTGATTATTAAATAATTTATTTTGATAAGGATTTAAGTTAACTTGTATAAATAATGACGTAAACGTAAGCATATGAATTAAATGATTTATTAAAACATAAAAAGTTTTATATCTAAAATATAAAAGATATATATATATATAGTGTCGCGGACTTTTTTGTAGATCTTTTTAGGATACATAAAGTTCAATTACTTTCAATTACTCCCAATAGTTATCGCAGCGCATGCGATAAAGGCGATTCAACAGGACTTTCCGTTCCGACTTGCGCGACTAAAACAGTGATAACTTGGCGTTGTACGTAATATAAATTTTTTTAACAAAAAATAGAACCGGAATTTTAAAAACGCACTAGTAAGTAAAAAATAACTGTGTCATTTAGTCGCTTTAATTTACTTAAGCATATCTATGAAGTTGGTGCCAGCAAGTTTAAGGAACATTTTTTTAACGTAGTTAAGCAGTTTTTGGGTTCTAGGTAATGTCCTTTAAGTAGAAACCTTGGCTGGCACGTATATATACATATATGTCTCGAATTAAGAACCTTCTCCGTTTTGTCGTCAGTTAATAAAGATTATCTTTATATTTCGATGGTTAGTATCTAAAGTTTAAGGTTTTAACTGGCTTCTATAACCACAATATTTCATACATTGCATTAATTTTGAAGTAAGACAGTTCAAAAAAAATTTTTTTTACTAGGACTCTTAATATATCTATAATTTTTGTTATTATTAATCTTTGGGCAAGCTAGCAGGCTCTTTATAGAGTATTTTTTATAGACTAGTTAATAATCTGAGGGCAATTAAGCATTCTTGATTAATGACTAGCAGTCGCTCTTGACTTTGGCCACGTGAAAACCTATTAGGTACCCTTTTAATTTTAAAGACAGACTTTTTTGCCCGTTTAAACAAACTAACAAACTTTTTCGTATATTATATAAATATTTTCTGCCATGCCAAATAAATTGACCGAAAAGATCAAAGATCAGTACCAAAATGTTGACCCCTATTTAGTACGTATAACATAATACGGAGGAGGTCAACTTTATTTGGAAGATATAGCGGCAGTGTTAGAAATTTTGTAATATCTATCTCCGAAACTATATAACTAATTAACATACTGTAAAGGGCAAATCTTATCTCTTTAATATCCTTGTAATTATTTAATAAATTATTTTGACAAGGATTTAAGTTTAGTTGTATAAATATATGTATATATATATATATATATACATATATATATATATATATATATATATATATAAAAATATTTATATATATATATATATATATATATATATATATATATATATATATATATATATATATATACATATATATATAAATATTTTTTGTAAGTTTTTTGTAGCACTTGTATAATTGGTAATAAAAAAATTAAATCGGCTTTATGCGCGTCGCTATTGGGTATAATTGAAAACAATGTTTTCAATTATACCCAATAGCGACGCGCATAAAGCCGATTTAATAAATTTCACGGTCCGACTCGCGCGACAAAAACTGTGATAATTTGGGTAATATATACAATACAAATATAAAATATAGCCTATGACAGTCACCGATAACGTAGCCTCCTACTGGTGAAAGATTTTTTAAAATCGGATCAGTAGTTCCGAAGATTAGCCACGACAGATCTTTATTTACAAACTTACAAACTTTACCTCTTTATAATATTAGTATAGATTAGTGAAATAATTGTACGATGTGGGTGCCATCAGTGTTATGCAAATGAGGCGTCCCGTTACAAAGTATATATTACGTTCTTGTGTTGATGAAATGACACTTGATCAGTTACTACTGGAGAAATGATTGTTTATCTGCTTGGTTTGGTAAGTGTGATAGTGGCGACATCTGTGGGTAAGTACGTTAATTTTTTTGGAGCTTAGTTTTAAGACACTAATATATATTTAAAATTATATTTAAGGAATACTAGACTTTTTTATCTCGATATTTTACTAAAAAATAATAAAAGTTTGACAAACATGTATCTATAATAATGAAACAAAGGTAAAATGACGATGATGAATATGTTTGTTTGAACGAGCTAATCTCAGAAACAACTGGTTCTAATTAGAAACATCACGCATCAACCAATAGGAGCGAAGAATCAGTTTAAAATATGGAAAAAACGAGGAATATCATTAATTGAGGGGTAATATCTATACACATTACTCGTATATAATAAAATAGTAACGACGTCAATTCTGTACATAAAATATTTTTTGAAAAAAGTAAGTGGTATGTATTGTGGGCAACTTCTGCCCATTTATTTTACCCACCAATATAAGGCCAGTTTGAATTATCTGCCAGCGTTGAAACTGGAGTAAGTGTAATGCATACTGATTACAACAGCGGAATAAAAATATTTCAAGAACCAGTAACAAAAAATTTAAAAATTACCTACAAAATATTTACTCACGTAGAACATTTTGCATAGCACCATCCATCACATTCATAAATTAACCACCAGTTACCGAACGAACGTAGGTCTTAAACATTCGATTACTACCAAATAAAATACAGTAAGCCAAACCACCTAAATCTCCCACTAGACCAGATCTGAACTAATAAAAATAATAACAATCGGCTGTCAGAAATCGAACAGGGAACCTTCGAAGAACTAAGTAGGTTAGTTAGTAGATATGTCCTCACCTGGACACTTAACAACTGGTAAAAAATAAATAAATGAAGGACGAAATAAACTTACGTGGTGTAGTGGTATGCGCGGTGGATTTATAAGACGGAGGTCCTGGGTTCGATTCCCGGCGGGGCAGATTGAGATTTTTCTTAATTTGTCTTGGTCTGGCTGGTGGTAGGCTTTCGCCGTGGCTAGTTACCACCCTACCGACAAAAACGTATCGCCAAGAAATTTAGCGTTCCGGTACGATGTCGTGTAGAAACCGAAAAGGCTCGCTTCCATCTTAGACTGCATCATCACTTAACATCAGGTGTGATAGCAGTCAAGTGCTAACTTGTAGTCGATAAAAAAAAAACCAAGCCTCGCGGATAGACACATCTAGTGCTTAATAACTTACGCTAAGCCTATAGCCTAAGTAATCTATTTATTCTGTAATTGTTCTTGCTCTTATAAAGTATATCTTGTGCCTGTGATCAACAAACTTTAATCTGTGCTATCGCTATCATTTCTTCTTCACTCCTTCTGCAACTTGTCCTTCAAGACTTTATTTATATTTGCGAATAAGTTAAATACTAGTAAAATAATAAGTTATAAGGAGTAACTTGGGCTATTTTTGTTTTCGTAATCTTATATATTCTAATTCCACGCTGATGAAGTCGTTGGCATTTACTAATTTAAAATGTTTCTTAGCTGGAACACGCATAAGTAACACAGTGCATTGTTAATGTTGCAAACCGCTACTAACGTTTTGGCAGCAGGCTAGGGGGTTTAAAGAATGCAAGCGATACTAATAATCGACCGATAGTAATTAGAACGATAATTATTTGATTAATAATAAATAAAATTAAACCGACTTCAAAACGCACTGAAAAATATAAAATAAATGCGACATTTAGTTACTTTAATTTACTTAACTTTTAACTTTTAACTTAAAATTAACCGAGTTTATAGATATACTATAAACTCGGCGCCATCCAAGTTTAAGGAAATTTTATTCAACAAATTAGCAAAGTACTTTGTGCGAATTAGGTATCGTCTTTACAGTAGAAAGCTTACAGGTGGCACCGACTTCATACGACCGTTTTAAGTCGGTTTAATATTTTTTTCATAATTTTTAGTGGCTTATCGACAACGAATAGACTTAAAACTACTACTTAGATATACGTACTCCTAAACTATGAGTAGGCACCTATATTCACCAGCAATTTATAAACTACCGTCATCGCTGCAAATGTGCCTATGAAGTTTGAAGAGTCCCTTCGATTTATCCACGATCTCATCATCAGATCCTAACATGATGTCTATGAGACAATTTAGGAAGTGTACCCTTTCTAATAGAAAAAGAATTTTCAAAATCGGATTATTGTATAAAAAGTTATGTGTGGTCGCGTAAAAAAATCCCTATCTCAAAAATTACTGACCCGATTTTAATGAAACTTTCAGTGTTTCCTAAGTTTAATAACTCTTAGTATAACAAAAAAATAATTACTTAAATCGAACTTGTAGTTCCGGAGATATGCGAACACAAATACAAAAACATAAAAATTCCCTATCTCAAAAACTACAGAACCGATTTTAATGGAACTTGCAGTAAACTCTAAGTTGAACAATACCTAGTACAACGAAAAAAGAATTACTTAAATCAAACTAAGTTAAGTAATTCTTTGTGGAGGTATTTCTCCGAAGATTTTTATTATACAATACATACATACGCTTTTGAAATTTGACACATTTGTTCAGACGCTGATATAGACAAACATATCGCACCTCTATATCTAAACAGGTATTAACTCAAAAAAGCTCATTTTACAGGAGAGTGTGACTGTGCTTTGCAGACGTTTTCTGTATAGATGTATGAACTTTATTTTACAGCTGTATGTGATAAATGTTAAGAATCTTGGGTGTTAATAAAGGGCTGGGTCTTAATAATGCATTTTGATAGATGCTTCCTTATAACTTATCAAATTGTGTATATATTTTTGTATTATTTGGAGTTTTTTTTTATCGACTACAAGTTGGCCCTTGACTGCTATCACACCTGATGTTAAGTGATGATGCAGTCTAAGATGAACGCGGGCTAACTTGTTAGGAGTGGGACGAAAATCCACACCCCTTTCGGTTTCTACACGACATCGTACCGGAACGCTAAATCGCTTGGCGATATGTCTACGTCCTCATCTTGCCAGTTATACTGGATCAACTAACGATCAAAATGGCGACAATTCGAAATAATACTCCATCAAATTTCAACAATATGGGCGTAACCCAAAATAACTCCAATTTGTTTAAGCCCGGTACGTGCATTCTACTTGTCCCAACTGGCGTTGTCGCTATTTTGAATGCGAGGGGGGTGGGGTCGCTCGTTCTACAATATAGGTGTACAAAGACATCTAGCGGCGAATATTGGTAATAGTTTTTAATCTAATTTATTGGTCGATAGGTATTGAAATGACAAATTCAAACGTGTTCATAACTCAAAAATCAAGAATTTTGACTTAGTTCCCTTTAGATCTAGGGGTGCGATATGCGAATACTAGGCAGTTCTGGAAATATTCATACGGGTCGAATAGATAACCTCCTTTTTAAAAGTCGATTAAAAATTAATAACAATAAAAAGACGATAATTAAGTCTAAGTAGATATGTAAAAGATCACCGATTGATCTCTTACAGTTTGAAACTAAAAACTTATCCTAGCTAATCCTAAGGTGACTACAGATTGGCGATCGATCAAGAAGTGATCTTCGTTCTTAACTTTAGAGGCAACAGCGGTTCACGTGAGTCTTGCATGCAGATCTTGTAGTGTCAGCTCTTCATGTAGCTGGTGCCGTGTGCACGGTTTTTAAGGCATCGCTTACGCGTCATCCTTGACTTGGTTGTACGTAACACGCTCACCGTTTGTACCATGTTATTTGCAGAAATACAAAACGCCGACACTTATGTTACGAATGAAAAGTATGAGGTAAGAATTGCTGGAGGGAAGGAAACTGGCGAGTTTTACAACTCATTCCAAGTACAAATGGTCGCTAACGGCGATCAATTCTGTTCTGGAGCTATCATAAATGAATTCTACATATTGACGGCTGCGCATTGTGTTGACAAGTGAGTTACGCGAAAGAGCAAGCTTAAAAAATTATAGTAGTTATATACTTGCTTCCTGCTCTGCTATAAGAAATGGTTTAATAGGTATCCCACCTATTAAACCATATATAAATAGTTTATTTAGTTATTTATTGTAAGGTAAAATCAACAGCGTAAGTAATAAATAATAGGTTGGGAAAAAGTTTCTTCGCATTTTTTAAGAAAATACAAAACATATTCTAATATAGTATATTTATATTTAACTAAAGTATGTAGGTACCATTTTGTTTCATCAATTTTTACCATCATCAGGGACATGATCCCATTGCTATAGAAATTTTGGGACAAGAGGTAGTACTCTCGAAATGTTAACATGACACTGCCTAAAGATTTCTGAAAATACCAAAACATGGGTGGAAATCTGAAGTTCTATAGTTGAAGCAAGGTCAGGACTATATGGCGGATGCATTAACACCTCCCAGCCTAACTCTCATAATTTTTTCTGAGTGGATAAAGATGTGTGAGGTCTAGCGTTATCATGATTAAAAACCACACCTCTCCTGTTGATTAATTCCGGCCGCTTTCTCTCAATTTTTTGCTTTAATCTCATCAGTTTTTCGCAGTAGATTACGTGACCGATGGTTATGCATGGTGGTAACAGCTCATAATGAATAATGCTCTTCCAATCTCAACACACACACAGCATCACCTAGCTGCGAGTTAACTTGGGTTTTGCTATAGTCTGTGAAGCCTGACCGGCCTTTGACCACGACCTTTTTTGCTCGTTCTTGTCGTAAAAGATGCATTTTGCATCACCAGTTATCAGCTACTTAAAAATGGTTGGATTTCATTACGTCGTAATAAAGAATCACAAACGAGAATATGGTTCATTAGGTTTCATTCAGTGAGCTCGTGAGGTACTCAAATGTCGAGCTTTTTTCAAATGCGCCAAAACTGTTTTGTGATCAATTCTCAGTTCTTCAGCTACGTCGTAACTAATAATATGCCAACCTTGCTCTACTTTTACTATTTTATCCATAATAGGGTGGCCAAAGCGACGTGCAATTTTGAAATCAAAATTTGCGGATTGAAAACGCTTAAACCACAATTGTGCTACTCTTACAGACACTGCATTAGGTCCATAAACATCGCATATTTTTCGCGTTTTGCGTTGCATTTTTACTTTTTTTGTAGTACAATTTTAAAATGTATTGTATTTCTTCATTAGATTAGACTCATCTAGACAGTATGAAAAACAAATGAAAACCACACAATCCTAATCCTAATTTGAATCGGGAATTCTTCGGAAAATCGGGAAATTCGGAAAATCTTAAAAATTTAAACTTTCAATGATACCAAAACCAACCAGAGACAAATAGTATAGCCAAACAGATTTTATTACAAGTTCATACATACTATAATGCGAAAAGACTATTTCCCCGACCTATTACGTTATAAAATGTTTTCGTTTCCAGATCTGCGCCAGAGGACGTCTTCGTCATAGCTGATAGTTATACTTTACTCGAAGGAGGAATTATTTTAAGTATAGCTGAAATAGTTATTCACCCAGGATATGACTACCCGCAAAACAACAATGATATCGCCTATATGAGAACTACGAAACGTATAAACTTAGATATATTTTTTCAATCTGCTGAATTGGATAAACCTTCGAATGCATTTCCAAATTTGATCACTGTATCTGGATGGGGCAGACAAGGGGTAGGTATTGTTACGTGTTAATTTACCTATGAAATAGGTACATAATTAAATTAAGGCTTCCTTCGACAACATCCCCATGAGTATTTAGGCTTAGCACACACTGCAATTAAACGCGCGCATTCAATCGTATATCTAAAAAGGAAGCACATAATAATAAATTATAATAAAGCAAAATATGTATTTAGTAATGAACCACTGGAAAACTTACTAGTGTATTTAAATCTATGTACCTAAAGCCAATGACGCATAAAGAAGTGGAAAAAGATATTCTTAGCCTGAATAATACAACTGCAGAAGGATATGATGGTAATAATACCAAAATTATTAAAGCTTCAAAAAGCTACATTATCCCAGTATTAACTTATTCAATAAAGTGTTTGAATCAGGATGTTTCCCAAATATATTAAAAAAATCTATTAATAAACCGATATATAAGAAAGGTGTTTTTAAAGATTTAGGAAATTATAGACCCATCACACTTGGGTCTATAATTTCACTTTACACACACAACATCCCATTTCACATTTTCAATTACACACACAACATCCCCATATTTCCAAAAATTTTTGAGAAATGTAAAGGAGAATGCCAGTCAATGTATAGGACTTTAATCCACTAATAAAAACATATTGTACAACAATGTGTTATTTTATCGCATTTTTTTTACTATTTAATATAAATTACATTTAAAAACTCTAGAAGTCGGAGTATTCGACACGAGCCTAACGTTGGTTATCGTCCATTTCCGTATTGTTGTTCCGTATAGTTGTCACACTGACATGACAGTCGCAAAACTTCATTAAATGCATTTTTAAACAGGCTTAACGACTTTGGATTCTAGCCTTTTAGAGCCCATATTTGATAAAAATACAATAAAAACGATTTAAAAGGCTAGAGCCCAGTGCAACAATAAATCTTTAAAAATGCGTATTGAGTGTAAATTAAAAGGAAATAGACGATTGAATAGGCTGTATGGTCACAGATCTTTGCCTGTACCTAGGGGATGAATTAAAAAAAAATAAAAGCAAATAGTTTAATTACCTTTTTTACCATAATTTTATTCCGATGTCCAACACACAAAATGGTTTATTGTAAAACATTTATATAATAATAGGATGTTTTTAGTATATTTACAATTTGTGTTCTTTCTGGGTTAGAATCTGGGATTCCCCTTTAATATAATAAGAAAAGAGCAATACGGGTTTCAGAAAGATAAATCTACAACGCTAGGCCATATTTTCTTTGCTTGAAGAAATTTTGAAATGCGTAGATTTGCATAAGAATATAAAACTGTGTTATATGCAGATGACATTGCAGTTATAGTATCTACTGAAAAGGGCAAGCAGATTAATGCAAATGAAATGAAGTTAATTTTACTATCAAATCCATTATAAGCTGGCTTGATATTGACAATCTTCAAATAAATTTGACTAAATCTAAATCCATTCACTTTCGTATTAATAACTTAAACACTCCATTAAATATACAATATAAAGGCAGAAAAGTAGATTTCATTAACAGCATAAAAATTTCTTGGTGTTCATCTTGATAGCCAATTATTGCTCAAAAGTATGGTGTCCAAGCTATGTGTGGGGCGGCGCCCCTTAATTCTTGTAAGTCATTATTTCGAAAAACTTAATCTACTAACCTTACTAAATGTGTTCAATATCTGTGTTTTTTTTAAAATACGAGCAACTTTTTAGTAAAAGATTTAATATGCACTCAGAGAATACAAGAAATACTAATGATATTATAAAATTATGTCTCAAAAACTGCCCTGGAATATGCATTAAGATATTCAACCGAATCCCGAACTCAATCAGGGCTCTACCACTGAGACGATTTAGAAAAAAAATGAATGACTGGCTGTTAACTAAAGACTTGTATAGTACTGATGAACTTTTAAAATAATTAATTTTAAATCGGATCAGTAGTTCCGAAGATTAGCCCCGACGGATCTTTATTTACAAACTTACAAATTTTACCTCTTTATAATATTATATAGATTTAGATTTACTTTTATTGCTGTATAAATTCAATTAACTTTGCACACCATGTTTTGTGGTAGAATGTGAGTTGTAGATTAATTTATAAGATCCATATTGTATTTACTACATTCTAGCAAATAAAGATAATATTATTATTAATAGCATTTTATACAAGAGTTAGCTGTACCCACTTTTTTCAGGGACTGATTTGAACCGTGACATGTTAAGTTTTATCGTGTAAATGCGAGTTTTTGGTCTCCCTTAGTAATAATATTTTTATAGTTTATTTTCTGCACTCGTCCAGTTAAAACCAAATGTAAAACCGTATGTCAATTCTTGAAATATATTTTTTATTCTTGTTTATTTTTGTTTATTTATATATTCTTGAAATTGGAATTCTCGAAATACAGTCGAAGTGAAGGTGGGATGATCGTCGCAAGCGAGACGTTCGTACGATATATTTTCAAGGATCGAAATCCTGATTGTGATTAAACGCCCTGCATTAGCCAGATATATGAGAAACGAAAAATCGCGTGCATACAAGCACAGTAAAACCAGAGTAACTTATAGCACTACAAACTTGTCTGGCCCGGAGAGGGTGTGGCCGTGGTCGCTGTTTCTATCAACAGAGTTCCGGGTCTGATAAGTTTGTAGCACTATACGTTCCACTTTAAAATCAGGCACTCGTTCGTTGCTATTTCATGCGCTTGTTCTGTTGTTTTGCTTTTTTAGCGTTTTTAAGCCTTCAAATTAACGCAGTGATTTAATAGCAGTGCAGGCTAAGCTTAAGATTTGATAAGAGCGAATTATATAAATATATTATCGTGTACAAAAAATACTCATGTATATAATTTGTATTTTACTTTCCATTTTACAGAATAGCGAGGATTTAAGTAATAAATTGATGTCAGTAAACTTAACAGTCATTCACAATTTGCGGTGCCAAGTTATATACCCTGAAAAGACCATCACGAAAAATATGTTTTGTGCTGAAAACACCCGTGACGGTGGCCAGGGGGCTTGCAAGGTAAATTAATTTGACACCGATTGATAAAAGTAGGTGTTACTTTACGGAAAATCGTCATTAATCGTTAATATTTATTTTAATTTGATAATTTCCACGCAAAGCCGACGAATCCATGCGATAAAGTCACCCAGATCCGACAGAATACTCTCTACGTATGTTTCACTCCGAAACCGGAACCTACTCAGATGTTGACTCTACGATATGCAATTGCTAAGACTTTTTTTATTATCGACTACAAGTTGGCCCTTGACTGCTATCACACCTGATGTTAAGTGATGATGCAGTCTAAGATGGAAGCGGGCTAACTTGTTAGGAGTGGGACGAAAATCCACACTCCTTTCGGTTTCTACACGACATTGTACCGAAACGCTAAATTGCTTGGCGATACGTCTTTGTCGGTAGGGTGGTAACTAGCCACGGCGAAAGCCTCCCACCAGCCAGACCAAGACAAATTAAGAAAAATCTCAATCTACCTCGCCGGGAATCGAACCCAGGACCTCCGTCTTATAAATCCACCGCGCATACCACTACGCCACGGAGGTCGTCAAAAACTTGCATAACTATAATACTGTTTGCTGATGTGCAATTGCGCATTCAGAAAGTTAGTGGTGTTACAACCCCGTGCCGTGTAGAGCACGTTCAGCCATCAACATTTGATCAACAACTGATCGTTAATAAAATAAACCCAAATTGGATCGGCGTGGTGGGTCTAAGCGCCAAATTTCCTCTTCTACAAGAAGGTTGCCTGGCTGTGTAGTGAGCTGTTAATAGTCTGATTATGATGATGATATGAGAAGTATATAAGAGAAGCATATATAAAAATTCTAAAGCTTGGTTGAAAAGTTTCAATGACTATCTTTGTTGACTCATTCTTCCTTATCCTTATCCCTATGACAGCATTGTGATCGTTTGCAATCAACTTTGTGTGATGTGTTTATCAACATGTATAAACTTATGGCAGGTCCATTATTACTTTCAGTTTATGGTAACCGCCTCGACAGAACAGAACGATTTCGTATGTTTGTCGTGTCTGTCTGTTATATATCGCCATAATACACGGGTGGACCAAATACGTTGCGGATTTTATATTGGAAAGCTGATGTGATTGAGAAGGTTGATGACATTAGAGATTATCATACATACGAGCAGCTAAGCTATGTATGATAAAAAATCTGAGGTTCATTCAATCTGAGGTTGTTAGCATTTTTAAATTATGATGGAAACGATTGGAGAATTTAAAAAAAATTACATTTTGACTTATGTTTTAATATTTTTTTTAGGGTGATGGGGGTGCCCCAGCGACTAGATCAACTCTTACTAAAAGGCTCACCCTGGTGGGAATCAGTTCTTTTACCCGAGGATGTGGAGCTAGTATGGGGCCCAGTGTCTTCACCAACCTGCGGGCGAAAGAGATACGCGACTTCATCTTAAATGGCACACGAATACAGGGAGGCAATAGTACAGAGAGATTTTAACCGTTGATTAAAATTGTAGTAATGAAGGAATTTACTGTCACAAATAAATTATGTTGGCTTAATGTGTAACAGTGTTTAATTTAGTAGAGTACGTTTCATAATTCTGCAAAACCTTCCTAAAAACCAACATGGTCTTTCAATGCTGATTGGCGGGCTTAAGGTAATATTTAGCTCCCTAACAGTCTCTCTAAATCTATTAATCCTTGATCATAAGTTTAACAATAAAAATCTTAAAATCTAAATGTTAGTTTTTATTAGTGAAGTATAAAATTATAATTGGTTGTTAGTAACGGTTAGTGAAACTATATGAACATAATATTTATACTAAAAGGATCCCTCATAGGGTACAGGCCTCCCCCAGTCCCTTCCATGTTTTTCTATCTTTTGCCTTTATTTCCCACTGATTTCCTGCTATAAATATAAGGACGTCAGTCCAACGTGACCTTGGACGACCTACACTTCTTTTTCCTGCTGGACCTGGCCATATGGTTGTTGTCAAGGACCATCGTTGGTCGGTAGTCCTAGCGATGTGTCCAGCCCATCTCCACTTTAGTAGTTGAGCTCGTTGCAGGGCATCACTTAATTTCGTTTTCTTCCTTATTTCCTTGTTTTGGATTTTGTGAAGCCTGCAAATATTTAAAATGCTACTTTCCATCGCCATTTGACACACTGCTATTTTGTTTTTTACTTTATTGGTGTAGACCCACGTTTGATAATTTCTTCATCATAATTTATTTTTGGGACCAATATTTGTTCCATCCTAGATTTATTCTTCGGTCCACTTCTTCCTCGGTGTTGGAATCCCTAAATAAGACTTGTTTGCCCAAATATATCGGTCTCTCTATCACGTGTTAATGATAGCACATTGGGACCAACGAGGCACTTGTCATCCTCTTGCGTTTGTAACTTCTTTAGTTATTCGACATATACTTAATAGAGCAGAAAAATCTTGAGCTGCTCAAAAACAGCCTCCGTGAAGCAGTGGATTCATTAGAGGGAGGTTTTAGGTTTGTTTCCAGCTGGGTCAATTAAGATTTTCTAAATTAGTCTAGGTCTGGTTGGGTAGCTTCGGCCGTGGCTTGTTACCACCCTACCGTCAGCGATAAAAGGGCAATGGACGGGGCATGTGGTTCGAATAACTGATGGACGTTAGGGGCTCAAGATGCAGATGGTGGAATGGTGACGCCGCACCGAAAAGTGTTGACGATTGGACTGATGACATTTAACGTGTCGCAGAGAGCCGCGACGAGACGGAAAGTCCCTAAAAAGGCTTTTGTCCAGAAGAGGATGTCCATCAGCTGTTAATGATGATGTTACGATTAAAACTATCATATAAAATTTCTAATTAATAAAAACACATCCCATATTTTATGACCTTGTTAAATGGTACAAACCGGCGATGATCGAATTCAGGATGACCTGTTTAAATTTTATAAGATTTTTAATTCTTCTGGAAATCTGTTCAGCCAAACTCTTTTTTGGGCTCCATACGACTAGGATAGGCTTTAATTCTGCAAATGAAAATATACGTTAACATTCCATACTATTATTATTTGTCCGTTCTTTATCGTTCCAAAAATTTGTTGAGGGTAGATCGATACTTACCCAAAAAAATCTTGTCTTTTACCCTTACATCTCTTTGACGATGTTCGACGAAAACTTAGTGAATAGCGACTAAATGTTTTATGAATTCGGTGCCATCCAAGGTTGCTATTTTAAGAACGTTACCCAAAACCTTCAAAGTGCTTTGCTACTTCCTTCGTATAAATAAACGTTCCTTGAACATGGATGGCACCAACTTAATGGATATGCGAAATTAAATTAAAGCAACTAATTTATGTTCATTGGATCTCATCAAGTTAGCAGTGATAGACTGGCTATGTACAGATACGTATGTATACGTATAAGTCGGAAATGGTAAAATATCGATAATTCATACAAGTTTTATAACTTTCAGAAAAGTAATCCCATGACGCAATCTATAGCAGTCACGTCTGTTGACTTCTCTTCTTCTTCTTTTAATTTAGGCTTTTAGTAATGCAAAATTAACACTGTATATTTCGCCGATGTCGAGTTTTTTAAGAAGAGGCACGATGGAGATTGGCCGGTCTAAAGTTATAAAAAATTTAAAGAATAAAAACCCGGTTTCAAAGTTTTCTTTACCTGCAATAGAAAAGTTAGTACACATAAAGTTGTTAGTATGAGAATAAACTAAATATATTGTACACAACACAAAGACAGACACAATATTATACATTGTACATATATTCTAATATTATAGTTTTAATTTATTAGCTTTAAAAAATTTACATAAATATTTAACACTAGCAGTGCCCGCGGATTCCGTTCCGCGTTAGAAATATTTTTGTCCCGGCCCGTTTGTCCCGCGTAATACTTCAGGTTGAAAGTTCGGGATAAAAAAGAATTATGATTAATAAGTCTAGTAGATGCACTTGCCCTTTTGCTGGCAAGCCACTGTAAACGTTCGCTGCTAGATTCCCTAGCCCGTATGTTCAACGTATTATGTATGTGGTTAGCCAGTCGCTGAGAACTTTCAGTGCTAGACTCTCTCACACATCCCGTAGAGGTAATAGCTCTTTGACTGGCAAGCCGCTGCGGACGTTCGGTGCTAAATTCCCTATTACGGATGTTCGACATATTCAGTCTGCGCTTAGTCAGCCGCTGAGACTTTTCAGTGCTAGACTCTCTCACACCTCCTGCAGAGGTAATAGCTCTTCGGCTGGCAAGCCGCCGAGAACGTAAGGTGCTAGATTCCCTATTAGGGATGTTTAACATATTGAGTCTGTGGTTCGACAGTGGCTGACACCTTTCATTGCTATGCTCTCTCACACGTCCTGCAGAGGTATTAGCTCTTCGGCTGGCAAGCTGCTGCGACCGTTCGCTGCTAGGTTCCCTATTACGTATGTTCGACATGTTCAGCCTGTGGTTAGCCAGTTACTAAGACCTTTCAGTGCTAGACTCTCTTACACGTCTTGCAGAGGTAATAGCTCTTCGGCTGGCAAGCCGCTCCGACCGTTCGCTGCTAGGTTCCCTATTACGTATGTTCGACATGTTCAGCCTGTGGTTCGCCAGTCGCTGAGTTCGCTTAGTGCTACATTTTCTCACACGTCCTGCAGAGGTAATAAGTTCTTTGGCTGGCAAGCCGCAGCAAACGTTCGGTGCTAGATTCCCTATTACGTATGTTCGACATGTTCAGCCTGTGGTTCGCCAGTCGCTGAGTTCGCTTAGTGCTACATTCTCTCACACGTCCTGCAGAGGTAATAAGCTCTTTGGCTGGCAAGCCGCTGCAAACGTTCGGTGCTAGATTCCCTATTACGTATGTTCGACATGTGCAGCCTGTGGTTCGCCAGTCGCTGAGTTCGCTTAGTGCTACATTCTCTCACACGTCCTGCAGAGGTAATAAGCTCTTTGGCTGGCAAGCCGCAGCAAACGTTCGGTGCTAGATTCCCTATTACGTATGTTCGACATGTTCAGCCTGTGGTTCGCCAGTCGCTGAGTTCGCTTAGTGCTACATTCTCTCACACGTCCTGCAGAGGTAATAAGCTCTTTGGCTGGCAAGCCGCAGCAAACGTTCGGTGCTAGATTCCCTATTACGTATGTTCGACATGTTCAGCCTGTGGTTCGCCAGTCGCTGAGTTCGCTTAGTGCTACATTCTCTCACACGTCCTGCAGAGGTAATAAGCTCTTTGGCTGGCAAGCCGCAGCAAACGTTCGGTGCTAGATTCCCTATTACATATGTCCGACATATTCTGTCTGTGGTTATTTAGTCGCTGAGTCCTTTCGGTCGCCGGTTTTCACTAGACTCTAGAAGATCGTTGCGATCGATATTCTCTTGCATTCGCAAGACGCCGTGTATGCTCAAATGAAGTCTCTCCTATTCGGCGTATAGCGGCCGCTCTTGTCTGAGATGGATGTCTGTATCTATGTATTCATTCACATTCTGACACTATTTCATCAAAACAATACGATTACTTTAAATAATCAAACGGCGGTCCTTATTAGAAATTTTAATAAAAAAGTTGAGTAGGAAATACCCAGATTGAAGAAATTAGTAAATTTAGTAGAACAAAAAACGAAGTTGTTAAGAAAACAAAGAATCAAATGTTTAATTCTTTGTTTTCTCAAAAACGCGGCCGGGGCGGCGCGCAGCGCACCTCACGTTTTTATTTGCTTATATCTTTGAAGATATTTGTTTAAACTGTATAGAATAAAGGGCACAAATATTGTACATTAAATTATATAGCTTTTTCATTTTTTTTTTATCAACTACAAGTTAGCCCTTGACTGCTATCACACCTGATGTTAAGTGATGATGCAGTCTAAGTCATGCGGGGGATACAAAGATTCAAAAATGATAAATTAGGTAGCTGTTACCGTAGTACAGAAATCTTGTCTTACAGTTACTTATGTCCTGTTCTAAAAGGGGATCCAGATCCCCAACCACCCCCATCCCCCGTTATTTACGACCGTGGATTAATCTACGATTTACATCTAGTTTTGATCTAAGTAGATAATCCTTTTACATGAACCCTTTAACCTTTTAAATAAACCTACTATGAAATCAATGTATAGATTAATATCATATGGGCTAAATAAGCTTCACAAAAATTAATTATTTATACCTATTATAGTTTTCGCAGCGCACGCGATTAAAGCAATTTTTTTACAACTTTGATTACATAATTTTTATAACCTATGGCACTCTACAGTGACGAAGCTTTCTATTGGTGAAATAATTTTGAAAATTGGTTCAGTAAATCCAGAGATTACCCCTACGTCACAAGATCACAAACTCACACAGTCACAAACTCGTCCTCTTTATAATATTAGGTATAGATAAGGACTAAACACCAACTTTAGGACACACTCAACATTTAATGGGCGGGGAATTTTGAGGGGCAAGATATCATAGAGACTGAGAGCAAGTTTGGGGCAGGAAAGAAGAATGTGTGCAATTGATCCCTTGTCCAGACCATGTTCACATAAGGAACTGTCTCGTATTCTCATTTCCCTCAGGTGCACTGGAGTACAAGCAAGACCAATCCGAAGTCGAGTAATCGTAGAAATGACGCATCGATTAGGTTTTTTGTGGGAAAAGAACCAAGGCCTCCTTGGAATATCTAGTTGAATTGAAGCATAGTGTTTGCCTTTAACCTCTTTTTATTCCATCCATATTGAGTTCCAAGAGCATTCAAGGTCTGTTTTTGCTTTGGAACGAAGGTCTTGAGGTTAATTTATCATTTGGGTCAAGGTTCAAGATTCAATTGCTATTTTAGCCCAATTGTCAGCTGTCTCATTACCACGAATGCCAGTGTGACCTGGAACCCATGCCAATACTATGTTTAATCCTCTCTCTTGACAAGTGAATAATGTTTCCCGGATTGTGAATAAGGTAGAAATTCTAAATTTGCTGTGAAATGGGTAGTCCTTAAGGGCCTGTAAACAACTTAAGGTGTCTGTTAGGATAATAGCTTGTTTAATGTTATGAGCATCTACAAATTTTATAGCTTCCAGGATTCTTACAGACTCTCTAGTAAATACTGATGTTTCCGGAGGACATTAATATTATCTTTGGGAATCCAGCAGGCCACACCAAAAAAGCTAGTCTGTGATTTTGAGGCATCAGTAAAAATTGTTAGAAAATCAGACCAGCTACTTTGAATTGAACAATGGTCTGATATTTGTTGATTGAATTCATAAGTGTTTACAAATGTAAACTATTACAGTTTATGTTAAATAATTTATTTTATTTTTTCAATCCATATAAAAGGTCCGACTTTAACTTTTTTAAATTTTAAGTTAACTTTAACATAGTATAAGTACCAGTTACAGAGTAACATTTATATAAGTAGTATTGTTTTTATATTCATATAAGTAGTATCGAACCAAATCGATACATTTTACTGGTTAAACTAACTCTTTTGTGTGCCGAACTACTCGTGTTCAATGATTTCAGCTTAATTTTAGTACAACAAACCTATAAAGTAATAATAATGGCGAACTAATAAACTAAAACTTATTTTGAAATGTCAATAAATAGTTTGATTTATAAAGGCGTATTGCATTTAAATTCCTAATCATGACAAATGTTCACTGCCAAAGTTCACTCTTACTTGGCGGCATTTTATGCTATCATCATCATCATCATCATTATCAGCCAATGGACGTCCACTGTTGGACATAGGCCTTTTTTAGGGACTTCTAAACACAACGATCCTGAGCCGCATGTGCCCAGCGGCTCCCTGCGACCCGTTTGATGTCATCAATCCACCTGGTGGGGGGTCGACCAACACTGCGCTTTCCGGTGCGCGGTCGCCATTCTAGCACCTTTGGCCCCCAACGTCCATCAGCTGTTCGAACCACGTGCCCCGCCCATTGCCACTTCAGTTCTGCGACTCGCTGAGCTATGTCGGTTATTTTGGTTCTTCTGCGGATCTCCTCATTCCTGATTCGATCACGCAGAGATACTCCGAGCATTGCTCTTTCCATCGCCCGCTGAGTGACTCTGAGCCTTCTTATGAAGCCCGCAGTTAGCGACCAAGTCTCGGATCCGTATGTCATCACTGGCAACACGCACTGTTCGAAGACCTTCGTCTTCCGGCACTGAGGAATTTGGGACGAAAAGATGTCACGCAGTTTCCCGAACGCTACCCAACCGAGTTGGATTCGGTGGTTCACCTCTTTCTCGAAATTGGACCTACCTAACTGGACCATATGCCCTAGGTATATATACTCGTCTACAATTTCGAGTGCAGAATTTTCAACAATAACTGGGTGGAGCGAAACATGAGCATTACACATGATCTTTGTCTTGCTCATGTTCATTTTAAGGCCCACCTGTTGAGAAACTCTGCTGAGGTCATTGAGCATATTATTAAGGTCATTTAGAGATTCTGCCATTATCACTACATCGTCGGCAAACCGCAGTTGAGTGAGGTACTCGCCATTGACGTTGATGCCAAGTCCGTTCCAGTCCAAGAGCTTAAAGACGTCTTCCAATGCGGCGGTAAATAGCTTCGGGGAGATAACATCTCCCTGTCGCACTCCTCGCTGCAATTGGATTGGCCTCGTAGTCTCATCCTGTATACGGACTGACATGGTGGCGTTTTCGTACAGGCACTGCAACGCTTGGATGTACCGGTAGTCGATTCGGCACCTCTGCAATGACCTTAACACAGCCCAGGTTTCCACCGAACCAAAGGCTTTCTCATAGTCCACAAACGCCAAGCAAAGTGGCCGGTTATACTCTTCGGTCTTTTGTATAACCTGCCGCTGCGTATGGATGTGGTCTATGGTACTAAAGCCTTGTCGGAAACCGGCTTGTTCGGGAGGCTGGAAGTCATCAAACCTACGAGCGAGACGATTCGTGATGACTCTGGAGAACAACTTGTAGACATGACTCAGCAGCGAGATTGGTCTGTAATTCTTCAGCAAGGTATTGTCACCCTTTTTGAAGAACAGAACAACCACGCTCCTGTGCCACGCCTGAGGCGTCTTGCCCTCGTGAATGACAGAATTGAACAATCGCTGAAGGACTTCCAGTATCGGTTTACCACCCGCTTTCAGGAGTTCTGCTGTAATTCCATCATCACCTGGCGCCTTGTTGTTCTTTAGGTGTTGTAGCGGCGTAAGTCACATTTCTGCGACTTAGAGATCTGTCTATTGATACGTCGGTAGTTCAGAGCGTTCCCTGAAGACTGTAATCGCATTCCTTGTCTTTCCTCCATGAGCTTGAGTGTTTGGTCAGAGAATTTCTTGTTGGTTTTGGGCGGTGGGTCTTATAGAACTTAGACCCAACCGAATGGACAGTTTCCACTAGCCTGTTGTTCAGATCGTCCACATCAACACAATGTGCTAGGCAATCGAAACGGTTCTGGAGTTCCAGTTGAAAGCTTTCGGGGTTTTGGATGTGGGCACGAGTAGGTCGGAGCGTTGACTTCACCAGTCGGTACCGTTCAAGCTGTACATTGATATTCAACGTGCCTCTTACCAGTCGGTGATCACTGCCGGTTTTGACCTTATTGATCACAGAGACATCGTTGAATATATGCCGTCTGGTCGACAAGATGAAGTCAATCTCATTTCTCGTGGAACAATCGGGGCTCAACCAGGTCCATTTCCTATGTGGTGGCTTCTTGAAGAAGGAGTTCATCATAAAGAAGCCCTCCTTCTCCATTAAGTCAGCCAACATTTGGCCCCTGTGGTTCCGTTGCCCATAGCCAAATTGCCCCACTCTCAACTCTGAACCACTCCTCTCACCCAGCTTTGCATTGAAATCCCCCATAACAACATTGTAGTAGGAGTTCGAAGCATACAGGGCTCTTGAAATATCCTCATACAATACCTCTACCTCCTCGTCGGGTTGTGCCGAGGTCGGTGCGTAAACCTGTATAACCTTCAACGAATACCGTTTGGTAATTCGGAGGACAAGGAACGCTACCCTGCTCGACACACTTTCGACTCGTACAACATTGTTAACGAGGGACTTGTGAACGATAAACCCAACACCACCTTGGGACAGATGTTCGCCCTCCCGGTAGTATAGTAAATTGCCGGAATTCAGGATTATCGAGTCCTCGCCCTCTCTTCGGACTTCAGACAATCCTATAATGCTCCAGCGCAACTTACTTAATACTTCTTCCAGTTCGATCACCTTTTCGTCAGTCCTCAAAGTGCGTGCGTTGAATGTTGCCAGGTCCAGTCGTCGGGGTTGGCAGCGGAATCTCTGCCGGAGATTCTTGACACCCCTTGCCCCGCCGTTACCATGACCGCTGCCAGAGCCAGGAATAGCGGGGCTGCCGGGGACTAGGGGCTGTTTTCTTGGACCATCTCCCATAAAAGAAATGCTCTATAGTGACCACGCTGGGCAGGCGGGTTGGTCACCGCAGAGCTGGACTATTCGAACCAGCTGCCGCTGCTGCCTGACACTGGCCTCATTTTGTAGTCCAGCCTATTTGGAATGGTTATACCGCCATTCATCGATCGCCAGAGCCTCGGCGGTCCATCTGCAGGGTGCACCGCGAGCAGGTGAGGTTGACATTTTGGGAGGCCGACTGGAACTATCATCCCCCTTACACCCCAATGCTATACTAAGAAAATAAACAAATAATAGTCAAATATAATATCAAGTATCAAAAGTAGGTTATATTTTGAAGGAAACGAAGATAATCACGATAAGAACAAGCGTTTTTAGACGTACTTTAATGTATAATTAGTATGTTCGATATAATTTCTCTATAATTTTATATTTTTTAAACGACTTAAAAAAAAAAAGGAGTTTCTCAATTAATTCTTTTTTTGTTGGAAAGTAGTTAGTCCGGTGGTAGTACCATGATAAGGAAATTAGGATCTGATGATGGGATCCTGGAGAAATCGAGGGGAACTTTCAAAAATTGTAGGGACAATAAGTACGTTTGTTGATTTTTCCGATAAGTATTTAAAAGCACTACAATTTGATGAAGGTCTAGAGTCGATCTGATGATGGAGCCGATCTACATATAAGAGAACTACTTGACGATCTACTGCATTTACCTTGTGTTTGAGCTCGATTAATTTGTCTTGATAAGAACTTTACATTTAGATGAGCTGTGACTGTCATTGAGGGTCTGGTGATGAAGACAAAGTACAGTTAAGGGAGCTCCGTAACGGCTTACAGTAGCTACCTTGTGTTTGGGCTTGATTAATTTGTCTCGATGAAAAATTTACATTTATATGGACTGTGACTGTCATTGAGGGTCTGGTGATGAAGACGAAGTACAGTTAAGAGAGCTCCGTAACGGCTTACAGTAGCTACCTTGTGTTTGGGCTTGATTAATTTGTCTCAATGAGAAATTTACATTTAGATGGACTGTGACTGTCATTGAAGGTCTGCAGATGAACACGAAGGACAGCTGAGGGAGCTCTTTAACGGTTTACAGTAACTACCTTGTGTTTGGGCTCGATTAATTTGTCTCAATGAGAACTTTACATTTAGATGGGCTGTGATTGTTATTGAAGGTCTGGCGATGAAGAAGAAGGACAGCTGAGGGAGCTCTTTAACGGTTTACAGTAGCTACCTTGTGATTGGGCTCGATTAATATGTCTCAATGAGAAGTTTGTAAGGTTATACAATCCAGTTGGTTTAATGTTAACTAAGTCATGATCTGATTATGAGATCTACGAAAACTCGAGGAAACTCTGCAAACTTTATAGGCACATTTGTAGGAATGTTGGAATATTATAACTAGCTAGTGAATATTGGCACTTATGATTTAATTCGAGTAGGTTCTTTAGTATGTTCGTTGTTGATAAAACACTAAAAAGTATGAAATAAAAAAAATTTTAACAAAAAATAAAAAGGCGTTTTTATTTTTTGTAAAAATTTTTTTAGTTCATTCGCAGACGCAAAAACGTCGTCAACAAAAATTTGTTAGAAAAATGACCTGTTGAAATTGTTAAAGGCTGACTAATAATGGATGAGAAGAGAGTTGTAAAACCTTGCAGGTGAAGCGATCACATAGATATTGACTTCTTAAATAGATTGGAGGGTCAGCACATTCCACTTGTAGAGTATTTGTAGGAGACGACTTCATAGCACCAAGTACTTTTCTCAGACTGTTGTATTGTATTTTATTTAACTTTCCTAAAGCTGATTTGCTTATTGAATTTAGGACAAATGAACCATAATCCATGTGACTACGGATTATAGCACTATATAGCAGCTTCTGTGAGTAGGGGTGAGCACCCCACCAAACACCTGATAGTGCTCGTAGGATGCTAGCACCACACATTTTTTACTAATATACTGAGCATGAGCTGCGTCATTGAGTCTAGACTCAAGAACTACACCTAGAAGTTTTGTTTAATTTACTATTGAAAATTGTTGGTTATCATAGCTAATGTAATGGTCTGGAATGATCCTTTTACGGGAAAAGATTACAGCCTTGCATTTTGCAACAGAAAGAGACATACCGTGCTCTGATAACCATTGCCCTAGATAGTATAAAGCAGAGTTAAGCCTTCTACTGACTATTTCCATGGAATTAGACCTAATATAAAGTGAAATGACGACCTCCGTAGCGTAGTGGTACGCGCGGTGGATTTATAAGACGGAGGTCCTGGGTTCGATTCCCGGCGGGGCAGGTTGAGATTTTTCTTAATTTGTCTTGGTCTAGCTGGTGGGAGGCTTTCGCCGTGGCTAGTTACCACCCTACCGACAAAGACGTATCGCCAAGCAATTTAGCGTTCCGGTACGATGTTGAGTAGAAACCGAAAGGGGGGATTTTCGTCCCACTCCTAACAAGTTAGCCCGCTTCCATCTTAAGACTTTATCATCACTTAACATCAGGTGTGATAGCAGTCAAGGGCCAATTTGTAATCAATAAAAAAAAAGAAATATGGTCCGCATACTGTAAGATGTTACAAAAATATACGACAGACAATTTGAGATCGTAGGTGTAAATGCTATAAAGCAGCGGACTCAGGACCGAGCCCTGAGGGAGACCTCTCCAGATTGTTCTCGCAGGAAGAGAAGAAGATGAAGTTTTCACTAGGATATTTCTGACCGATAACAAGTTGCAGATGACTTGTATTAATCTTGGCGGAACACTCAGCTGATGCAGTTTATGCCTGAGTATTGGGAGAAGAACACTATCATAAGCTGATGCTATGTCAAGGAGTACACCCACAAGGTACTCTCCTTTAACAAGGACTATTCGTATGTCTGTTGTAATAATTCCAAGGCTATCCATTGTGCCAAGTCTCTTCCTAAATCCAAATTGGGATTTAGCCAATATATCGCTACTTTCTACTATCTATTCCAATCGGTTTTTAATAAGGTGTTCCATAAATTTGGAAAGAGTGGAAGAAGAGCAAGAGATCGGTAAGAATTTAAATCCATGGGGTTTTTGATCAGGTTTCTTTATTGGGATTATGACCTGAGTCCTCCAAGATTTTGGGATGAATCTTATTTCAAGAAATCTGTTAATCATATTAAGATAGCAATATTTAGCTTTATCATTAAGGTTTACAAGGAAAGGATAAGGAATGCCATCCTCTCCAGGGGCTGTGTCCTTCAGGCCGGAGAGAGCTCCCTGAAGTTCTGTGAAAGAGAATGGAGCATCCATTTCACCAAGAGAGGGAAGAGGTATGATAGTAATTACATTACCAATGCATGAAACATAGGGAGGAGCCAATTTGTCTGCAAAATCTTCTAACCAAACTTTTGAGTCATTTGATGTTGCATTACTAGTTGAAACTGCATTATGAAATCTTTTGATTTTATTCCAAACAAGTGATGAAGGAGAACGAGGGTCCAGTGACTCACAGTAGCTCACCTATCCAGTGCTTTTCTTTACAGACATGGCATATCCATCATCCCTGTCATCTCTGAGACAAGCATACCCTGAGATCCTAAAGTAGGAGTCTGGTTTAAGCCAGGTCTCAGAGATGGCAAGAAGGGCTTAAGTTTATTAATTAATACGGACAAATCAGGTATTCTGCTACGAGGACTTTTACAATTCCATTGAATTATTGTGACTGAGTCCACTATGAAGGAAGGAGATTATATTGGATAAAATTTGGGCAACGTTGGACGGTAATGATTGAGGATTAATTTGTTTTAATAGGGTAACGAGGAGGTCAATAAGGATGGGAGAGTCAATATTTTTGGAGTGTGAAGTATTTTCAGTATTTATTATTTATTTATTTATGTTGTGGTTAGTTCGGATGTGGAAGGAAGTCGTTTTAGGACTGAAAGCTTTTTCAGCATATGAAGGGCGGCTAAGGGGGAAACGGGATGATGCTTCGATGAAAGAGATATTTTCTTGTGATATAGCATGTTTTATACATTGTTGAATCTTCATTAGTAGCAAAATGACGGCCCGAGCAAAGAATGAACACATGAGACTTTATTTAATGTTATGTCACAAGAATCACCAGTGTGATGATTTAAGCATTTGTAGCATCTAGGTTTAGATCTACATTGAGATTTTACATGCCCAAAACGACAACATTGGATATTGGGGAAGAAGAAGGTTTCTACTGGGCCCTCCCAGTAGAAACCTTCTTCTTCCCCAATATCCAATGTTGTCGTTTATAATATATGAAAGGAGAAAATTTTGGAAGGAAGAGTTTGACCCCTAAATGTTATTACCACAGATTGGGTTGGGATCCAGGTCACCTCACCTTCTAATACTTGTTTGCGATTTAGTCTTCGGATTTTGAGGATCTCTCCACAGTTAAGTGGTAAGACTAAGGAGTCCAAAAACTCGTCTAGTTGCCACTCTGCTGGCACACCCCTTACTAGTCCCATTCTAGTTACATTAAATGGGAATGTATGCATTGAGTTTAGCTGTCTCCAAAATTGGGTTTGTTAAAAAATTGTTGGCCGCTTTCCTATTCGTGAATTCCACGGTGATCTAGTTCCGCCCAACATTTTTGATACCATCTCTAAGAATTGATTAAATTTTATTTTTATAAATTTAATCATTTGTTATAGTATAAAAATTGGCTAAATTTGATTGCTCTGATGGTAGTGCCGGCTGAGGGATCTGACACTTCGCGTGATATGTAGATATATAACGAATGGTCCATGGTCTGATTCTAGGTATTTTTTTTAAATATTAGCCAGAGATGGGTGGATATATGTGTTTTGAGCACACGGGTGACCTGTTGATGGGTCAGAAGTTTTTTTAGAGGGAGAGGGACTCACCTTCTCCTCTGCTTGCGTGTGCGCTTGTCGTTTACGGCTTGATTGGGGAGTTGGAAGGGAATATAATATTTCCACAAATTCCCCCGGGTCAGGAGGATCTCCTCGACATCCATGATTTATTAATTACAGACAATAGCAGATAAACATAATAATATAACACTTACAAACACTAACTAATGCAAGTAAGAAATATAAAAAAAACATTAACAAAACCCTCACAGACACGTGCGTCAACCGAGTTCGCGAAAAAAAAACTTGACTTCTTTTTTGACAATGACATTTCTTTGACAATGACGTTTCTGTTATAGACTAAATAACGTAAGTTTGGTTTTTGTTTCTTATTATTATATTATATTTAATACATAAATATATATAATATATAGATAAACACCCAGACACTGAAAAATATCCATGCTCATCACACAGACATTTTTCCAGACGTGGGGATTGAACCCACAGCTTAGGACACAGAAGCAGGGTCACTACCCACTGCGTCACTCGGTTGGCATTGAAGCAGCATTGGAGGAGAAGAATCGCTAAAAATCCAAATCAAAGCTTTATCCTTTGCATATTTCGTTTCTTTACCATCTATGATCCATGGGGTCTTTTCGCAATTTCATCATTATATTCACATAAATTATTATTGTACTACTGTATGGGCTAAATTAGACAAAATTATACCGGAAAACCAGAAAGTGGAATACATAATAATATATTTCTGTAGATTTACCAGTAAATAAAAGAAAATCGCGAGGCATTAATAAAGGTATAAATACATTTTATTTGCTAGTAAATAAGAGGCACCTACGTGGAAATTCCGCGGTACTTTTAAACCTGGCGCGACCTAAACTGTCAACCGTAATCTAGATAAATGGTTCAGTGATTTGCTTGTCCCAATTTTTTGTACATTCCAATATTCCCTTTAATTTCTTTATAAATCTGAAATACGAAATTCAATAAAAACAAAATGAACAAAAGCCTCAATGGTTATGAAATTTGATTCAAATTGTTATGAAATTCTCGGTTCAATATTTTTCCGTAATTAATAGTAGTGTAAAATAAACCTCACGACTCAAAGACACATTGCAGTGGGCTAATAAGCCAGTAGGTAGGTAGGTAGGTATAAAAACATTGCATTACAACAGGCGTAAAACGATATAACTTATATAAAGATGAGAAACTATCGGAAACACATTATGGAAGATAGCATTCTAGACTATATGTTGTGCATGACATCGTTCTGGGTCTCATCCATGGTTATTTTGCGAAAATCAAAATCTTAAGATCTTTCGCATTGTTTTTGGATCAAAGATTGGATTCAGAAGGCAGTTGTCTTTGAAACGGCGCGTATTGTGGTGAGGTTCCTCACTCTGGAGCCCTGACCACCGGTTGCTTGAGTACTCAAATGCTTCGCAAGCTAAGAAGCAGATTTCTTTTATAATTTTTTTTAATAACAACCCGAAACTTTTCGATCAAAACATTTCGATCTTGTTGACACAATTCCGTGTATAAAATAATTATATGAAACTAAAAAAAAATCATACTAACATAACCAAAGGCGTGACATCTTGAAGTTTTAAGCAAATTCTAAGACACATATCTCCTTCAGGATTCTGCCTAGGTTGTATTGTACATATTAAACGAGTTATCACAGTTTTTGTAGCGCAAGTCGGATCGCAAAAATCTGTTAAATCTGCTTTTTACGGATACACTGCCTTAACTATTGGATATAATTGAAAACATTGTATGAAAACTTTATGCATCTTAAAAAGTTCTACAAAAAAATCCGCGATAGCATATATCTATCTTTTATATTTTGGTAGATATATAACTTTTTGTGTTTTAAAAAATCACTTAATTCATATGCATACGTTTACGTCATTATTTATACAACTAAACTTAAATCCTTATCAAAATAAATTATTTAATGATCACGAGGATATTATAGAGATAAAATTTGCCCTTTACAGTATGTTAATTAGTTATATAGTTTCGGAGATATTACAAAATTTCTAAAAAGTGCGACTCTGTAATAAATCATTTAATTCATATGCTTAAGTTTACGTCACTGTTTATACAACTAAACTTAAATCCTTATCAAAATAAATTATTTATTAATCACGAGGATATTATGGAGATAAGATTTGCTTTTTACAGTATGTTAATTAGTTATATAGTTTCGGAGATATTACAAAATTTCTAAAAAACATAACGCTGCCACTATATCGTCCAAATTAAGTTGATCTCCGTGTTATGTTATACGTTCTAAATAGGGGTCAACGTTTTGGAACTGATATTCTTTGAGAATTAGATCTTTGCTTTCAATTTATTTGGCATGGCGGACCATATATTAATATAATATATGAAAAAGTTTGTTCGTTTGTTTAAACGGGCTAATCTCGAGATCTGCATGTCGGACCGTAAATTATTTTGTTTAGTATGAAAGGTAGACTCAAAAATGAAATAGACTATTTAATACAAACTATACACATCAGCTCGCCATAAATATATATTGTTAATGTTAATGTACTGTAATATCGTACAATGTTTAAAAAAATGTAGATCTTTAGTACACGGGACGGCATGGAGGAAAGTGCTTCACGGGAAACTATAAAAAAATTAAATTGCGAGGGGTAGCGGGAAAAGAGCACACTTTATATGAAAGTCTGTCTTTAAAATTAAAAGGGTTTTCACGCGGACGAAGTCGCCGGCGACTGCTATATAGCTATAATGACGTAGGCGAGCGCTAAGAAACGTTTTTTCTAATGCTCACCTACTTAAGGGATCAAACGGGAGTTCAAGTCTACACCAAGTTTCACGCGGACGAAGTCGCGGGTGACTGCTGTATAGCTATAATGACGTAGGCGAGCGCTAAGAAACGTTTTTTCTAATGCTCACCTGCTTAAGGGGTCAAACGGGAGTTCAAGTCTACACCAATCCGCTCCGCACGTCCGCTAGTAATGAATATAATACAATATATGAAAAAAATTACTTTTGTACTTAATACTTATTAAATATCAGTTAAATATGAAAAAAACATATTTAACTGATATTTTATTTTAATTAAATTATAATTTGACAACACTAATTGATTTAATTATGTTTTCATTTTTAAATATATCTGTATTGGCAAACGTTTTCTGTTTCACAATGGTTACTTAATAACATTTTTATAATTTTAATAATTTTCATTAAATAATTTTGACATTTTAATTACCTAACCTTATTTCTAAGTTTGTAAATATTTGCACGCCTTGTGGCAAAACATGTGTGTGATCTTTTTACTAGAATTGTATTACTGTATTATCCATGTTTAGTAAATAAATAAATGATTTGATTCATTTTGATGGTAATATTTTTTGGCTAGAAGGACTTTTAATTTTTATATCCTAACTAATATTATAAATGCGAAAGTAACTCTGTCTGTCTGTCTGTCTTGCTTTCACTCTACAACTACTGAACCGATTTAAATGAAATTTGGTACACAGTAAGTCTAGAGCCTGAAAAAGGACATAGGCTACTTTTAATTGCGAAAAAAGGGTTGTAAGGGGTTAAAGGGGGGATGAAATGTTGTATGAAAGTATCGTCATTTTGAAAGCTTAAGACCTATTTCTTAGGCAGTTGATTAGATATTAATAAATATGACATTCAAAGCTTAGATAAATTAGGCTGCCGTAATAAATAATTCCACGCGGACGCAGTCGCGGGTAAAAGCTAGTTGTTTATATTATTATTAATCTTACGTCGAGCTAGCAACGGGCTCTATGTAGAGTATTTTTATATACTAGTTAATAATCTGAGGGCACTTAAGCAATTGATTAATGACTTGTTAATTCAATTAGTGAAATAATTGTACGATGTGGGTGTCATCAGCGTTATGCTGATAAGGCGTCCCGTTACAAAGTATATATTACCTTCTTGTGTCGATGAAGGGACACTTGATCAATGAACTGGAGAAATGATTGTTTATCTGCTTGGTTTGGTGAGTGTGATAGTGGCGACATCTGTGGGTAAGTACGTGTTACTTAATAAGAGAGAGATTTTACCATAATATTCATTATTTTGGAGCTTAGCTGTAAGATACCAATGTAGATTTAAAGTTATATTTAAGAAATACCTAGACTTTTTTATCTCGATTTTTCCTAAAAAATAAAAGTGTGACCAAAATGTATCTACAATAATGAAACGAAGGTAAAACAACTAAATATAAACCTATAAAAATATTATAAAGCTAAAGTATTTGTTTGTTTGAACGCGCTAATCTCAGAAACAACTGGTTCTAATAAGAAAAATCACACTTCAACCAATAGGAGCGAAGAATCAGTGGACAATGTGGAAAAACGGTGAATATCATTAATTGAGGGGTAACATCTATAGATAACACTCGTATAAAATAAAATAGTAACGAAGTCAATTCTATACATTAAATATTTTTGACGTGACAACGTCTTATAATTCGATAGAGCCGGCTGCACGCACGAAAAAACATGACTCATGCGTCGTTACCTCGCTTTGAGGCGTTCCATGTAAGGCTTGAAGTGCAAGCGAGAGCGTGGAACGAGCGACAAAGAAGCACAATCGGCCTTTTCGTTCGGCAGCGTTCGACATCCGTCTATTAAATATAATTATTAAATATATTAATTTTAAATTAAAAATTAATATATTTCTTATAAATTTATAAAATCAAAATCAATAATTTTATTAATTTAAATTAATATTTATAAAAATATACTTAAATTAAAAATTTTAATAACAAATTAAATGCTACCATTCCATCAGTATTTTCTTAAGACATTGTCACGTTCAACTATCGTCAGTAAACTGACTTTACAGACAACCAATTTTTTTGAAAAAGTAAGTGGTGTGTATTACATACGCGATACAGACCACAAAACACCGTTTTTTTTTAATTTTTGTCAGTTTGTCTGTTCGCGCATCACTTAAAAACTACTAGTTTTCACAGACGAATTAAACTTAGCTTTGGGCCGGATTTAGGCTTTGTTTCATTGAGATTGGACGTAAGAAAAAAATTTATGATTAAAAAACCGAATTTCACTAAGGACAAAATACCAACGAAAGTACTAAATTAATTCAAATGAAACTTGGACGATAAGAGTTCATGCTACGAGGAAGGATATAGGATACTGTGTATCCCGAAAATCTGTATCTCCCTTAGGAGTAGGGTTGAAAGTCCACGCGGACGAAATCGCGGCCGTCTTCTAGCAATGAATAAGTTAAATACTAGAAATATAATAAGTTATAAGGAGTAACTTGGGCTATTTTTGTTTTTGTGATCTTATTTATTCTTATTCCACGCTGATGAAATCGCTGGCATTTACTAATTTAAAATCTTTGTTTGCTGGAACATGCATAAGTAACACAGTGGTATCGAATGCATTGTTAATGTTGCAAACCGCTACCAACAATTTCGGGGCAGGCTAGGGGGTTTAAAAAATGCAAACGATACTTAATAATCATTTAATTAAAAATTTATTACAAACAAAAAAAAATATACGTGTTGAATTGAGAACCTCCTCCGTTTTTTTTCGTCGGTTAATAAAAATACTGGTGACCGAAGTGCTAGCTTGTTTTTTGCGCAAAGGATTAGCCTGGCTATGTAACGCGGAAATGCAGCCAGTATTCTTGCCACCATTCCACGTGGGCATGATTTGTATAGTTATTAGGATAAGTTATTAGCTTAAGTTCCTTATTGTATAAAAATACTATAATTAAACTACATGACTAAGTATGTAAAAGATCACCAAACTCTTTCATTTTTGAAATAAAAACTTAACCTAGCTAATCCTAAGGTGACTAAAGATTGGCTATCGATCAAGAAGTGATCGTCGTAGGCTCCTTACTTTAGAGGCAACAGCGGTTAACTTGAATCTTGCATGCAGTTTCAGCTCTTCATGTAGCTGGTGCCGTGTGCACGGTAGCGCCTTCTTTGACTTGGCTGTACGTAACACGCCAAACGTTTGTACCATGTTATTTGCAGAAATACAAAACGCCGATAATTATGTTACGAATGAAAAGTATGAGGAAAGAATTGCTGGAGGGGAGGAAGCTGAAGGAGTTTTCAGAGAATACCAAGTACAAGTGGTCATTAAATACGATCAATTCTGTTCTGGAGCCATCTTAAACGAATACTACATATTGACGGCTGCGCATTGTGTTGAAAAGTGAGTTACACGGAAGAGAGCAAGCCTACATAAGTATTGTAGTAGTAATAGTGGTGCAGAATCACGAGGTCCTTAGTTCCTGGGTAGGGTTATGAATAATTGAGCTATACTTGCTTCCCAGAAATTTTCAGTAAAATTTTGCGAAAATTTTGTGGACCTAAATATGGCCTCAGAGTGTAGGTTAAGTCGTTAGTTACTTATCATGTTAAATCGTCAGTCATTATTATTATCTGCATCTGTCATTACACTATCAAAAACTTTTTACTAACCCTGCATTGAGCCAGAATTCTAAACTCCATAGACCCTCGGCTATAAGAAATGGTTTAATAGGTATCGCACCTATTACATCATATATAAAATAAATGTCTATCTATATCTTTTATTTATTTATTGCTAAGAAAAATCAATAGCGTAACCAATAAATAAAAAGTTTCTTCGCATTTTGTAAAGAATCTCAAGAGACCGAAACATGGGTGGAAATCTGAAGGTGCAAACTGGTAACAGCTCATAATAATGCCCTTTCAATCCCACCACACACACAGCATTACCTTTTTGTGAGTTAACTCGGGTTTCGCCACAGTCTGTGAAGCCTGACCGGCCTTTAACCACGATCTCTTTCACATGTTCTTACCGTACGAGATCCATTTTTCATCAGTAGTTATCAGCTTCTTCAATAATGGTTCAGTTTCATTACGATGTAATAGAGAATCATATATATATATATATATATAAATACACACATATATATACATATATACATGTGTTAATGTACTGTAATATCCTACAATATTTAACAAATTAAATTGAGAGGGGGGAATAAGCACACTTTATATGAAAGACTGTCTTTAAAATTAGATGGGTACCCAAAAGGTTTTCACGCGGACGAAGTCACGGGCGACTGCTAGTTATGTTATAAAATGTTTTCGTTTCCAGTATTCAGCCAAAGGACCTCTACGTCAGAGCTCTAACTTACAAACTCAACAAAGGAGGAATTATTATAAGTATATCTGAAATTGTAATTCACCCAGAATACGACTACCCGCAAAACAACAATGATGTCGCCTATATGAGATCCGAGAGACGTATAAAGTTTGGTTCGTTCTTTCAACCTGCAAAATTGGATAAACCTTCGGCTACATTTCCAAATTTGATCACTGTATCTGGATGGGGCAGACAAGAGGTAAGTATTGTTACCTATGGAATAGGTATATAATACTACGAGTATATACCATTAAGGCTTCCTTCGACAATATCCCCATGAGTATTTAGGCTTAGCACACACTAAGTACAATTAAACGCGCGCGTTCAATCGCATATCTGAAAAGGAAGCACATCATAGCATTCTATACAAGAGTAAGCTGCAGCCACTTTTTTCAGGGACTGATTTGAAGCCTGTGACATGTTAAAATAAAATAAAATAGTCATATATATATAACTTGTATTTTACTACCTATTTTACAGTATAGCCAGGATTTAAGTGATGACTTGATGGTAGTGAACTTAACAGTCATCCACAACATGCGGTGCCAAGTTATGTACCCTGAAATAGCCATCACGAAGAATATGTTTTGTGCAGAAAACACTCGCATCGGTGGCCAGGGGGCTTGCATGGTAAATCAATTAGACACCGAATCATAATCATAATCATAATCATAATCATTGATGAAAGCAGGTGTTACTTTGCAGAAATTCGTCATAAACAGTTAGTAATTATTTTAATTTGATATTTTCCACGCAAAGCCGACGAATCCAACGATAAAGTCACCCAGATCCGACAGAATACTCTCTACGTATGTTTCACTCCGAAACCGGAACCTCCTCAGATGTTGACTCAACGATCTGCAATTGCGAAGACTTGCATAACTATAATACTGTTTGCTGTAACTGCATAGATATATCATGTGCAATTGCGCATTCAGAAAGTTGGTGGTGTTACAACCCCGTGCCGTGTAGAGCGCGTTCAGCCATCAACATTTGATCGACAACTGATCGTTAATAAACTAAACCCAAATTGGAATGGCGTGGTGGGTCTAAGCGCTAAATTTCTTTGACTCATTCTTCCTTATCCTTATCCCTATGACAGCATTGTGATCGTTTGCAATCAACTTAGTGTGATGTTTTTTTCAACATGTATCAACTTAAGGCTGGTCCATTATTACTTTCAGATCCATGTTTATGTAATGTATACTCGACATTAGAAATTGTCAAATTCAGAGGTTCATTCATTCTGAGGTTGTTAGCCTTTTTAAATTATGATGGAAACGATTTCTAACAGCATGGTCGTTATTCTAGTCTGCCACTGTTAGAGGATTTAAAAAAAATACATTTTAACTTATGTTTTAATATTTTTTAAGGGTGATGGGGGTGGGCCGGCGTCTAGATCAACTTATTATGAGATGTTCACCCTGGTGGGAATCAGTTCTTTTACCCGAGGATGTGGAGCTGGTATGGGGCCCAGTGTCTTCACCAACTTGCGAGCCCAGGAGATACGCGACTTCATCCTAAACGGCACAACAATTGATATAGAATAGTACAGGAGCCAATAGTACTATAGTACCGGAGACAATCGTAAAGGGAGATTTTAACCGTTGATTAAAATTATAGAAATGAAGGAATTGATTGTCATAAATAAATTAAGCTAGCTAAATGTGTAACAGTGTTTAATTTATCAGAGTACATTTCATCATTCTGCAGAACCTCCCTAAATCCCACCATGGTCTTTCAATGCTGGTTTGCGGGTTTAAGGTAATGTTTAGGTCTCTAACGGTCTCTGTATCACGTGTTAATGATAACAGGGCTACACATTGGGACCAAGGCACTTGTAATCATCTTGTGCTTGTAACTTCTTTAGCTATTCGACATATACTTAATACAGCAGAAAAATATTGAGCTGATCAAAAACCGGTCAAACAGTCCAAAAACCTGGTCCGTGGCGCAGTGGATTCATTAGAGGGAGGTTTTAGGTTTGTTTCCAGCTGGGTCAATTAAGATTTTCTAAATTAGTTCAGGTCTGGTTGGAGGGTAGCTTCGGCCGTGGCTGGTTACCACCCTACCGACAGCGAGTTGCAGAACTGAAGTGGCAATGGAGGGACATGTGACTCGAATAGCTGATGGACGTTACAGACCCAAGATGCTAGAATGGTGACCCCGCACCGGAAAGACCAGTGCGGACTGATGACATTAAAGGTGTCGTAGGGAGCCGCTGACCACAGGCAGCTCAAGATCGTTGTGTGACGGGAAGTCCCTAAAATGGCTTATATGCAGAAGTGGATGTCCATCAGCTATTAATGATAATGGTGATGTTACGATTAAAACTATCATATAAATTAAAACATATTTAACTGATATTTTATTTTAATTAAATTATAATTTGACAACACTAATTGATTTAATTATGTTTTCAGTTTTAAATATATCTGTATTGGCATACGTTTTCTGTTTTGCAATGGTTATGTATGTTACTTAATAACATTTTTATAATTTGAATAATAGACATTAAATAATTTTGACATTTTAATAACCTAACCTTATTTCTAAGTTTGCAAACATTTGCACGCCTTGTGGCAAAACATGTTTGGATCTTTTTACTAGAATTGTATTACTGTAATATCCATGTTTAGTAAATAAATAAATGATTTGATTCATTTTGAAGGTAATATTTTTTGGCTAGGACTTTCAATTTTTATATTGTTTATATTATTATTAATCTTACGTCGAGCTAGCAACGGGCTCTATGTAGAGTATTTTTATATACTAGTTAATAATCTGAGGGCACTTAAGCAATTGATTTATGACTTGTTAATTCAATTAGTGAAATAATTGTACGATGTGGGTGTCATGAGTGTTATGCAAATAAGGCGTTCCTTAACAAAGTATATATTACGTTCTTGTGTTGACGAAGGGACACTTGATCAGTTACTACTGGAGAAATGATTGTTTATCTGCTTGGTTTGGTGAGTGTGATAGTGGCGACATCTGTGGGTAAGTACGTGTTACTTAATAAGAGAGAGATTTTACCATATTCATTATTTTGGAGCTTAGCTGTAAGACACCAATGTAGATTTAAAGTTATACTTAAGAAATACGAAGACTTTTTTATCTGGATTTTTCCTAAAAAATGAAAGTGTGACAAAAATGTATCTACAATAATGAAACGAAGGTAAAACGACTAATTATAAATCTATAATAATAATATAAGGCTAAAGTATCATAAGCTATATATAATAGTTCGTTTGAATACGCTAATCTCAGAAACAACTGGTTCAAATGAGAGACGTCACGCTTCAACCAATAGGAGTGAAGAATCAGTGGAAAATGTGAAAAAAAACGGGGAATATCATTCATTGAGGGGTAATATCTATACATATTACTCGTATATAATAAAATAGTAACAAAGTCAACTACATAAAATATTTTTTGAAAAAAGTAAGTGGTATGTATTACACACCAGATACAGACCACAACGTGTTTTAAAATCATTGTCTGTCTGTTCGCGGAACACTTTAAAACTACTAGTTTTCACAGACGAATTAAACTTAGCTTTGGGCAGGATTTAGGCTTTTTTTCATTGAGATTGGACGTAAGAAAAAAAATCATGATTAAAAAACTGAATTTCATTAAGGACAAAATTCCGACGAAAGTACTAAATTAATTCAAATGAAACTTGGACGATAAGAGTTCATGCTACGGGGAAGGATATAGGATACTGTGTATCCCAAAAATCTGTACCGCTCCCTTAGGAGTAGGGTTGAAAGTCCACGCGGACGAAATCGCGGCCGTCTTCTAGCAATGAATAAGTTAAATACTAGAAATATAATAAGTTAAGGAGTAACTTGGGCTATTTTTGTTTTTGTAATCTTATTTATTCTAATTCCACGCTGATGAAGTCACTGGCATTTACTAATTTAAAATCTTTGTTTGCTGTAACACGCATAAGTAACACAGTGGTATCGAATGCATTGTTAATGTTGCAAACCGCTACTAACGTTTTCGGGGCAGGCTAGGGGGCTTAAAGAATGCTTAAAGAATTATTTAATTAAAAAAAAATTAATTAAAAATTTATTACAATAAAAATACTGGTGACCGAAGTGCTAGCATATTTTTTGGCCAAAGGATTGGCCTGGCTATCCAACGCGGAAATGCAGCCAGTATTCTTGCCACCATTCCACGTGGGCATGATTTGTATAGTTATGAGGATAAGTTAGCTTAAGTTCCTTATTGTATAAAAATATTATAATTAAACTACATGACTAAGTATGTAAAAGATCACCGATCTCTTTCATTTTAAAAATAAAGACTTACCCTAGCTAATCCTAAAGTGACTGAAGATTGGCGATCGATCAAGAAGTGATCTTCGTTCTTAACTTTAGAGGAAACAGCGGTTAACGTGAGCCTTGCACGCAGATCTTGTAGTGTCAGCTCTTCATGTAGCTGGTGCCGTGTGCACGGTTTTTAAGACATCGCTTACGCGCCATCCTTGACTTGGTTGTACGTAACACGCTCACCGTTTGTACCATGCTATTTGCAGAAATACAAAACGCCGACAATTATGTTACGAATGAAAAGTATGAGGAAAGAATTGCTGGAGGGACGAAAGCTGAAGGATTTTTCAAAGCATACCAAGTACAAGTGGTCACTAAAGGCGATCAATTCTGTTCTGGAGCCATCTTAAACGAATACTACATATTGACGGCTGCGCATTGTGTTGAAAAGTGAGTTACGCGAAAGAGAGCAAGCCTACATAAATATCGTAGTAGAAATAGTGGTGCAGAATCACGAGGTCCTTAGTTCCTGGGTAGGGTTATGAGTAATTGAGCTATACTTGGTTCCCAGAAATTTTCAGTAATATTTTCCCAAAATTTTGTGGACCTAAATATGGCCTCACAGAGCAGGTTAAGTCGTTAGTTACTTATAATGTTAAATCGTCAGTCATTATAATTATCTGCATCTGTCATTACAATATCAAAAACTTTATACTAACCCTGCATTGAGCCAGAATTTTAAACTCCATAGACCCTCGGCTATAAGAAATGGTTTAACAGGTATCCCACCTATTAAATCATATATAAGTATGTCTATATCTTTTATTTATTTTTACACTCATTTATTTATTTACAATTATTTTAAAAATTTTTAACAATGCTTCTAAAATTATAAAAAAATAAAACACTATTAAAAATTTATAAAAAAATTATTCCGCCTGCTGCGGGGCCCGGGGGTCCAAGCAACCGGTGGTCAGGGCTCCAGAGTGAGGAACCTCCTCACAATGCGCGCCGTTTCAAGAATTACTGCCTTCTGTATCCGACCCTTGATCCAACAACTAAGCGAAAGCTTTTTAAGATGTTCGTCAAAGCTTTTCGCTATAAGACCGTTGACTGAAACGACTATAGGAACAATCATTGTTGAATCAACATTCCACATGGCAGTAATCTCATGAGCAAGGTCCAAGTATTTTGATACTTTTTCCTTTTCAGCTTTCACCAGATTATCGTCATGTGGAACAGTAATATCAACAATCATTGCACGGCGCGTTAATCGATCAATTATCACTATATCAGGCCTATTGGCTACAATATACCTATCAGTGATAATTGTTCGATCCCAGTAGAGCAACGCACTGCTATTTTCAAGAACTGACGCTGGGTCGTACCTATAGTAAGGCACCTCAAAATCGACAAGGCCATACTGAAGAGCAAGTTGTTGGTGGATTATCTTGGCTACTTGATTATGTCTGTGCAAGTATTCGCCATTAGCAAGATGAGAACACCCGGAAACTATATGTCTGAGGGATTCCCCAGGCTGATGACACGCTCGACATATGTCTAGAGTGCCATCTTTCATAATATGTTTCCGGTAGTTTCTCGTCTTGATAACCTCGTCCATAATTGCACAGACAAAACCCTCGGTTTCCCCAAAGAGGTCACCGAATTGCAACCAAGATACTGATGTTATTTGATCTACATCCGGCCCCGTGAGGGCCTTGTAGAAACGTCCATGCAACTCCTTACTCTGCCATATCGCCACACGATGTGAGTTACTAATTACTTTAGGCTTACGCCAGTTCTTTTTGCCAAGGGATAGTGGGGTAAAACCCTTGTCCACTGCAACGACATCCTTATGCATACCCACATTTATCTTGAGAAAATAATCTCTGAGATTGCACACCTCACGATTATGGAGGTTCTTGGCGTTCAAGAAACCACGTCCTCCACACTTGCGTGGGAGGCACAATCTCATTACAGATGAACGTGGATGGTGCATCCGATATGACGTCAGCAGTTTGCGGACTTTACAGTCCAGGGAGCCCAGTTCAGTTTGAGTCCACTTTAGAATGCCAAAAGAGTATATGAGTAAGGGCATGACCCAGCTATAGTAGGCACGCACCTTATTACCACCTGATAAAAGACTTTTTAGGACTTTTTTCAGGCGGCCAAAGAAGCGTTCCTGCACTAGTTGTTTCATATTCCTTACCTCAATACCGAGTGCTTCTGACATTCCAAGGTATTTATAGGTCTCCCCTTCGCAAAGTGATTTGAGAATAATAGTTTCTGAAAGTACTATATTCTCAGAGCTCACAACTCTACCTCGCTCGATATTGATTACCGCACACTTGTCTACACCAAATTCCATCCTTATGTCACTGCTAAAGGTTTGAGTGATATTCAACAATGACACAAGGTCTGAACGCTTTGATGCATACAGTTTGAGGTCATCCATATAAAGCAAGTGAGATATGAGCTCACCACCCCTGCGAAGGCGAAAGCCTAGCCCTGAATCCATCAGCAAAGTACTGAGAGGATTAAGAGCTAGGCAAAACCATAAAGGGCTCAAACTATCGCCCTGGAAAATACCCCGCCTAATCCTTATCAGTTCTGTCAATTCAGAACTCTCAGAGATGCCTGGATGATTAAGGACTGTCATCCACTGACACATGCACGACTCGAGAAAAGAGCATAGGGTTGCATCGACCTTGTACAACCACATGACCTCCATGAGCCATGAATGAGGCACTGAATCATAGGCCTTCTTATAGTCAATCCAAGCAGCTGTGAGATTTTTTCTGTTTCGCCGAACCTGCTGGCAAATAGCAGTGTCAATGAGGAGCAGTTCCTTCGTACCACAAGACCGGGCCTCGCATCCATTCTGAGTTGGGGCCAAAATATTATTTGCATTAATATGCATTGTTATTTTTCTAGTCAAAATGGATGTAAGGAGCTTATAGATGGTAGGTAAGCTTGTAATCGGTCGGTAGTTTTTGGGATCCGTGGTACTTCCGGATTTGTATAATAGGAACGAGACACCAGTTGTTAAGAATGTCGGTAGCGGTCCAATGTCAACGGCGCTTTGGAATTGCATTGCCAAGATTGAATGCGCACTACGGAACCATTTCAACCAGAAGTTGTGCAATCCATCCGGACCTGGACATTTCCAGTTGGAAGCCGGCCAAATTGCACAACCTACGTCTTCCGCAGTTATGGTTATTGGAACCATTTGTTCTACCGTCGCGCATTTCTCCTTGACAATACTCATCCAAACGCCGGTTGTGTGATCAATGGGGGCCGACCAGATGCTACGCCAGAAATCTGACATAGCATCAGAAGTTGGAAACTCTCCATTAGTCACACAAACACTAGATTGCTCCCAGTTCCTATATACTTTCCGTTGGTCACTTTGAAAGATCCGATTCTGATAGTATCGGTCATTGAACTTTTTATAACGCCTGATACGTTTTGCCCATGCATAGATTTTCTGCTTCAAGAAGTCGATGCGTTCCGTGACACAGTCGAAGTACTGGGACGGACGTGTTATTTATTTATTGTTAAGAAAAATCAATAGCGTAAGCAATAAATAAAAAGTTTCTTCGCATTTTGTAAAGAATTCTCAAGAGACCGAAACATGGGTGGAAATCTGAAGGTGCAAACTGGTAACAGCTCATAATAATGCCCTTTCAATCCCACCACACACACAGCATTACCTTTTTGTGAGTTAACTCGGGTTTCGCCACAGTCTGTGAAGCCTGACCGGCCTTTGACCACGACCTCTTTCACATGTTCTTACCGTACGAGATCCACTTTTCATCACCAGTTATCAGCTTCTTCAAAAATGGTTCGGTTTCATTACGTTGTAATAGAGAATCACAAACGAGTATACGGTTCATTTTCCTCCAAGTTTCCTTCAGTGAGCTCGTGAAGTACGCAAAGCTTTTTTATGTAGTTTTATTCACACTAACTCACTAACACATATATATTATATATATATGTGTTAATGTACTGTAATATCCTACAATATTTAACAAGAATATAGATTTAGTACACGGAACGGGACGGAAGATATTGTTAGACGGAAAACTATAAAAAAAATTAAATTGAGAGGGGGGGGGGGAATGAGCACACTTTATATGAAAGACTGTCTTTAAAATTAGATGGGTACCCTAAAGGTTTTCACGCGGACGAAGTCACGGGCGACTGCTAGTTATGTTATGAAATGTTTTCGTTTCCAGTATTCAGCCAGAGGACGTCTACGTCAGAGCTTTAACTTACAAACTCAACAATGGAGGAATTATTTTAAGTATATCTGAAATTGTAATTCACCCAGAATATGACTACCCGCAAAACAACAATGATGTCGCCTATATGAGAACCACGAAACGTATGGAGTTTGATTTGTTCTTTCAACCTGCAAAATTGGATAAACCTTCGGCTACATTTCCAAATTTGATCACTGTATCTGGATGGGGCAGACAAGGGGTAAGTATTGTTACCTATGGAATAGGTATATAATATTATATACCATTAAGGCTTCCTTCAACAATATCTCCATGAGTATTTAGGCTTAGCACACACTAAGTACAATTAAACGCGCGCGTTCAATCGTATATCTGAAAAGGAAGCACATCATAGCATTCTATACAAGAGTAAACTGTAGCCACTTATTTCAGGGACTGATTTGAAGCCCGTGACATGTTAAAATAAAATAAAATACTTATATATATATATATATATGGGAGGGACGAGCGGGATAGGCGGAGAGTTTGGTTCATCTTCGTCCGCCATCTTGGGTAGTGTGGGTGATGTTTCTTCGGAATAAACTCGCAGATTGATCACAAATAACCTCTTTAATCGATTTACTTAGTAATTTACACGAAATATGGTAACTCTAATGCGATGTAGACGGATCGCAATACGAAACGTGGAGAGTTCTGCGCTTGCGTCCGTTCCGTCTCGCGGCTGGCGTTAGAATGCCATTTTAAACCAAGCACAGACCAATCCCAAGCGATGACAGCTGTCAATGTCATAGCCTGACGTTTCGCACGATCGAAGCGCCACCTCGGCGACAACGTTTTGCACGATCGCAGCGCCACCTCGCCGACATATATAATTTGTATTTTACAGAATAGCCAGGATTTAAGTGATGACTTGATGGAAGTGAACTTAACAGTCATCCACAACATGCGGTGCCAAGTTGAAATAGCCATCACGAAGAATATGTTTTGTGCAGAAAACACTCGCGACGGTGGCCAGGGGGCTTGCATGGTAAATTAATTAGACACCGAATCAAAATTATAATCATAATCATAATCATTGATGAAAGCAGGTGTTACTTTGCAGAAATTCGTCATAAACAGTTAGTAATTATTTTAATTTGATATTTTCCACGCAAAGCCGACGAATCCAACGATAAAGTCACCCAGATCCGACAGAATACTCTCTACGTATGTTTCACTCCGAAACCGGAACCTCCTCAGATGTTGACTCAACGATCTGCAATTGCGAAGACTTGCATAACTATAATACTGTTTGCTGTAACTGCATAGATATATCATGTGCAATTGCGCATTCAGAAAGTTGGTGGTGTTACAACCCCGTGCCGTGTAGAGCGCGTTCAGCCATCAACATTTGATCGACAACTGATCGTTAATAAACTAAACCCAAATTGGAATGGCGTGGTGGGTCTAAGCGCTAAATTTCTTTGACTCATTCTTCCTTATCCTTATCCCTATGACAGCATTGTGATCGTTTGCAATCAACTTTGTGTGATGTTTTTTTCAACATGTATCAACTTAAGGCTGGTCCATTATTACTTTCAGATCCATGTTTATGTAATGTATACTCGACATTAGAAATTGTCAAATTCTGAGGTTCATTCATTCTGAGGTTGTTAGCATTTTTAAATTATGATGGAAACGATTTCTAACAGCATGCTCGTTTTTCTAGTCTGCCACTGTTAGAGGATTTAAAAAAATACATTTTGACTTATGTTTTAATATTTTTTAAGGGTGATGGGGGTGGGCCGGCTTCTAGATCAACTTATTATGAGATGTTCCGTCTGGTGGGAATCAGTTCTTTTACCCGAGGATGTGGAGCTAGTATGGGGCCCAGTGTCTTTACCAACTTGCGGGTCAAGGAGATACGCGACTTCATCCTAAACGGCACAACAATTGATACACAATAGTACAGGAGCCAATAGTACTATAGTACCGGAGGCAATCGTAAAAGGAGATTTTAACCGTTGATTAAAATTATAGTAATCAAGGAATTGATTGTCACAAATAAATTAAGCTAGCTAAATGTGTAACAGTGTTTAATTCAGCAGTGTTTAATTCAGAGTACATTTCATCATTCTGCAGAACCTCCCTAAATCCTACCATGGTCTTTCAATGCTGGTTTGCGGGCTTAAGGTAATGTTTAGGTCTCTAACGGTCTCTGTATCACGTGTTAATGATAACGGGGCTACACATTGGGACCAAGGCACTTGTAATCATCTTGTGCTTGTAACTTCTTTAGCTATTCGGCATATACTTAATACAGCAGAAAAATATTGAGCTGATCAAAAACCGGTCAAACAGTCCAAAAACCTGGTCCGTGGCGCAGTGGATTCATTAGAGGGAGGTTTTAGGTTAGTTTCCAGCTGGGTCAATTAAGATTTTCTAAATTAGTTCAGGTCTGGTTGGAGGGTAGCTTCGGCCGTGGCTGGTTACCACCCTACCGACAGCGAGTCGCAGAACTGAAGTGGCAATGGAGGGACATGTGACTCGAATAACTGATGGACGTTAGGGACCCAAGATGCTAGAATGGTGACCCCGCACCGGAAAGACGAGTGCGGACTGATGACATTAAAGGTGTCGTAGGGAGCCGCTGACCACAGGCAGCTCAAGATCGTTGTGTGACGGGAAGTCCCTAAAATGGCTTAATGATAATGGTGATGTTACGATTAAAACTATCATATAAAAATTAAATAAAAACACATCCTATATTTTATGACCTTGTTAAATGGTACGAGGCGGCAATAAACGAATTAAGAATGACGTGTTAAAATATTATAAGATTTCCAATTTTTAATTCTTCCGGAAATCTTTTCAGACAAACTCTTTTGTGAGCCCCATATGACTAGGGCAGGCTTTAAGTGTGTTTATGAAAATATAAGTTTACATTCCATACTATCATTGTAAATGTATAAGTGACTTTATTTGTCTGTTCGTTATCGTTACGAAAATTTTTTAAGGTGAGGTACTTACCCGGCAACGAAGGGTTTCCACAAAACTAAGTGAACAGAGACTAAATGCTTTATAAATTCGATGCGATCGAAGGTTTCTACTTTAAAGTCGTTACCTAGAATTCACAAAGTGCTTTACTGCTTTCTTCATATAAATAAATTTGGATGGCACCGACTTTATGGATATGCTAATGAGGCAATTATTTTTTACTTTTTAGTGCCTTTTGAAGTCGGTTCAAAGAATCTCATCAAGTTAGCAGTGATAGATTGGCTCTTTATATATACGATTTTATATACTGATTAATATCTGAGGCCTAGTTGGTCTAGTGGTTAGCCTATGTGGCTTAGATCATGAGGTCCTGGGTACGAATCCTGGTTCGGCTCACAGAACATATGTCAGGTTTTGATTCTTCTATGAAATTTTAACACATACCAAGCCCGGAGTCGGGAAGTTGCTGGTAATACACCCCTTTGCCTCGAAGAGTACGTTAGGCCGTCGGTCCCGGTCACTATCATAAACATCTGATAGTATCATTAACAAATGAACAATTATAAACCTAAGCCCGTCAACCCGCATTTTTAACCGACGAAAAAAAACGGAGGAGGTTTTCACGAACTTTTTACAGAGTGGTCCGATTTTGATAATTCTTTATTTATTAGATAGGGCATACTTCCAAGGTGGTCCCATTGTCATCATGTTAGAATCTGATGATGATATCTTGGGGAAATTTAAGGAACTTTTCAAATTTTGGAGGCACGCTTACAGCGATTTCGGTTTTTATCTCGGTATCGGTAGCTTTTTGGCTACTAGTGCCGTATAATATACTATGACAGTATAATACGAGTACGATACGTGGCGATAAATCACCCAAAAGTAAGAAATAAAATTTTTTAAATAAAAATACAACCGACACAAAACGTACTAAAAAGTAAAAAATAACTGTGTCATTTAGTTGCTTTAATTTACTTAAGCATATCTAGGAGTCGGTGCCAGCCAAGGTTTCTATTTTAAGGACGTTACCTAGAACCCAAAATAAAGGTTCCTTAAACTTGGCTGGCACCGACTTCATAGATATGCTTAAGTAAATTAAAGCAACTAAATGACACAGTTATTTTTTACTTTTTAGTGCGTTTTGAGTCGGTTCTATTTGTATTTAAAAATTTTTAGAAGACAATTACACACATCGCTATATAGCCCCAAAGTAAGCGTAGGTAGCTTGTGTTATGGGTACTATGATAACTGATGAATATTTTTTTATACAAAATGCTGCTCCAATGGCGTCCGAGTGGTGCAGTGGGTAGTGACCCCGTTTCTATGTTATAGGATGTGGGTTCGATCCCCACGTCTGGAAAAATGTTTGTGTGATGAGCATGGATATTTTCCAGGGTCTGGGTGTTTATCTATATATTATAAATATTTATGTACTATAACACAGAAAAGGGTCACTACTCTCTGCGCCACTCGGTCGGCATTGGAGCAGCATGGGGGGTCTCCACCATATCCCTTCTTCTACAAGGAGGGAGGCCTGGCCTTGTGTGTAGTGGCCCGTTAATAGATTGGCAAGAAAGCGGGCATTATTAAACTTGATCATTTAATTAGTGAAATAATTGTACGATGTGGGTGTCATCAGCGTTATGCTGATAAGGCGTCCCGTTACAAAGTATATATTACGTTCTTGTGTCGATGAAGGGATACTTGATCAGTTACTACTGGAGAAATGATTGTTTATCTGCTTGGTTTGGTGAGTGTGATAGTGGCGACATCTGTGGGTAAGTCATCATAATTATCATTATCAGCCTATTAACGGCTCACGGGTCAGTAGGAGAGAAAGGAGCAGCACAGTACAGTGGGAAGGAGGTTTTGTCCGTGGCCAGTTACCATCCTGCCGGCAAAGAGGAACCGCTAAAAACCGATTTAGCGTTTCGGTACGATGTCGTGCAGAAATCAAAAGGGGTGTTAACTTTCATCCTACACCTACCAAATTAGCCCGCTTCCATCTTAGGTTGCATCATCACTTCCCATCAGGTGTAAAAAATTCCCACTTGACGGTACGTCTTTGTCGGGAGGGTGCTAACTAGCTTCGGCGAAAGCCTCCCATCACCCAGACAAATAAAGAAAATCTCAATCTACCCCGCCAGGAATCGAACTCAGGAACTCCGTCTTATAAATCCACCGCGCAAACCACTGCGCCACGGAGGAAGTAAAATACTAGAGAACATCCGCGGTTTTACATGCGTAGTTCCCGTTCCCGTAGGAATTTTGGCATAAAATGTAGCGCGCGGTTTCATCAAAATCCATTAAATGTTTTTGGGTGAAAGAGTAAACTATACATACAAACATTCGCCTTAATAATTAATATTAGCAGGGATTATTTACAGAAAGACACAGCGACGTTAATTATGCTACAAAAGAAAAGTATGAGGAAAGAATCGCTGGAGGGAGCAGAACTGATGAGTATGACAACGATTTCCAAGTGCAAGTGGTCGCTAACGGCGATCAATTCTGTTCTGGAGCCATCATCAAAAAAGACTACATATTGACCGCAGCACATTGTGTTGAACAGTGAGTCACGTGACGGAAACCAAGCCTACAAATCAAATGTTGTAGCCTATTATCCACTACAGGGCCAGGCCTCCCTCTTTATAGGAGAAAGGATATGGAGCGCAGACCCACGCTGCTCCAATGCGGGTTGGCGGGCGATTAACGATCACTATCAGATGTTGATGACAGCGACCAGGACCGAAAGCTTAACGTGCTCTCCGAGAAATATGACGATACGAGTTGGAAGTGTCGCGTCATCCGGGACCTTTTATTGATAACACTGCCTAATCTATTAGACATATAACAAAACAATATATGGAAGCATTGCAAAAATCTATATTAGGACTAGAAAAATGTCTGCAATGTTATTTATTTATATTTTAATGCTAGCCTGCTATAGGAATTTCTTTTCAAAAAGGGTTTTGGCTTATAGCGTTTTTGATTTTTTGCAATGCACTAATTCGCTCGCGGGTGACGTCGCGGGCGTCTACTTGTTGTAAGTATAGAGTTCTTTCTTCGCTGGAAAATGCATTTACGCATGCCGCATACGACCGAGTCCGGGTATGTTAGACGCGCTGGCTGAGAAGCAGCCAGAATACCCACTAAACCCCAGCGGAGCCGCCTGCGCCCTTGTTGGGACGTCATCGCGGAAGCAGGCACTTTGAAGTCCGGCGTGCTCCTCGGTGCACTCAGTGGCGTTTACAAGGGTGGCAGGAGGTACGCATATCGGCGTCTCCTCCCACGTGTTCTTCTTTTGCGGAGCGGGTCAGCATATTGTCTCTCTCGCTCGGAGACCAGCCTAGAGTCCTATATATATATAACATATATTAATTAGTTTTTAAATTCCAGTACTCAGCCAGACGACGTCTTCGTCAGGATTCGAAGTCAAATTCTCAACGAAGGAGGATTAATTATAGGTATAGCCGAAATAGTAATTCACCCAGAATACGACTACCCGCAAAACAACAATGATGTCGCCTATATGAGAACCACTGAACCTATAAAGTTTGATTTTTTGTTTGGGCCTGCTGAATTTGATAATCCTCATACTGAATTTCCAGATGTGATCACTATATCTGGATGGGGGAGACAAGGGGTAGGTACTGTTACGTATAGAATTTATAATAGTATGAATCATAAAGGCTTCCCCACACGAGACGTGCAGTACCATCTCCATGAGTTTTTTATCTCAAGCTGCGATTAAATGAATTCAACAGTTACTTTTACACTTTATTTTTTTCTACCCTAATTACAGAACGACGAAGATTTCAGTGATTATTTGATGTCAGTGAACTTAACAGTCATCCACAATTTGCGGTGCCAAGTTATGTACCCTGAAATAGCCATCACGAAGAATATGTTTTGTGCGGAAAACACTCGCGACGGTGGCCAGGGGGCTTGCATGGTAAGTTTAAATTGATAGTGTTGGAAAAAAGGAATATAAAAGGAGGCGTTACTTTGTAGAAGTTTGTCACGAATAGTTAATAATTCATTTAGTTTGATATCAAAAAGTTACCTATATTCGACAGATCTCTCCTACGTATGGTTCACTCCGCATAACAAATACTTTATGCGGTACTGCATGGTTTTTTCCCTGGGGAGCAAAATAGCCCTACGGACTTTTGCCGTTAGGCAGGGTATGTCTGACTCGCACGGACTAAAATAACCCCCCTACTTCTTGGTCAGCGCGGAACCGTTTTGTAATACTTCATGAAGATTCCTCTTGTTTTATCTGCCTCGCTATCTCTGTTTTGCTGTCTCTCCTTTTTTCTCTTCTCATATAGCTCGGAATATCTGGGCGTACCTCAGCCATTCATCCTCACCCGATAATATGCGAGCAATGACATTACTAGCGTTCACCACGTCGCCTGTTCCCTCGGCATTTGCTCTGAGGTCTGTGTAACCTGGACATTCAAAGAGCGCATGCCGTGGGGTATCTTCATTATCGCAGAAGAAACACTTCTCCTCTGTTGCTCTACGAAAGACGAAGAGGTAGGTTTTGCCCGCTGAGCGCCTGCGTCAACTTCTATGTGATCCCTCTTGTGCGATTTTATCTATGTGTCCAGCTCCTTTTTTCTGGTTCTGTCAACTCTCTCTTCCACTCCTTTAGTGAAATTTCTGGAATTTCTGTGAGTGTCCGATCCTTGCTCTCGACCAGTACATGGTTACATGATGTGCAAAAATGTCTCAATCACAATCATCATCTGATAGTGATCGTTAATGAACTAAATCAACATTGGAGCGCCGCGGTAAGTCTAAGCGCAATATCTCTTCTTCTACAAGAAGACTCTGTAATGTATCGTTAATAGGCTGATAATGATGATATTGGTAAAGTATATAATATGAGAAAAGTATGATATACAAAGTTCTAAAGCTTAAAGCTCGAGTTACCTCAAACTTCGGTTAGATGACAGCATTGACGATCGTTTGCAACTTTTAGTGATGTGTTTGTTTTGAATATGTATCAGCTTATGGCAGGTCCAAAATTCCTTTTCTATGGGTATTAAATTTTTTATATACATTTTTATTTACCCATCCCGACAAAACAGAAGGACGATGAGATGTTTGACGTGTATTTCTGTTGTCTTTGTGTCTGTTTATGAAAAACCATACGTTTAGTAACTATGATACTTACCATCATAGTTACTCATAGATTAAAGACAACTAGATAGAGCCCATAGCGTGTCCACTCGTGAGACAGCAAATCAGCCTTATTGACATGACATGTCAACATTTAAAGTACATCATAAAACGTTATGTTTTAAAATATCGTAAAATACGAAATATTACTTTATATAAGATAGTTTAGTAAACGCATAATACATGAAATTTGCTAAAAAATAACATATCTAAGCTTTAAATCATCAATCAATGAAGTTTATGCCTACTTACGTATGAAACGTAATTCCTTCGATTTTCTGTTCGCTGCGACTGTTGCAGCCGAAAATATTACAACCCACCATAGCACGATAACGTTTAAATTAATATCGTAACCGCAAAGTTATATTATTTATCAGCAAATTGAATAAAAAGCTAATAATTGCTCAGATATGTCCCTTGTCTGTCACAAACTCCACTCTTGACAAACAATAAAAACGAACACGCTGAAAGGGACAAAAAATAATCTTGTGTCAGTTTCTAATTAAGGCCGAATGAAATAAGTCTATCACGCTCTTGAACCTACAGCCGCGTTATGACTCCATCTAGTAGTCTTTAATCTATGTAGTTACTAAACATATGGACCGATTATGATGCGTTTTTTTTAAAGCTGACGCAATTAAGACGGTCTTTAAAAACAATAAAAGATAAAATACTATAAGAAGCATATGTTTCAATTATGATAGAAAATATTTCTGATATTTGTTATACTGCTGCCATTGTCCAAAGTTTTAATAAAAATTTACTTTAATCTTTATAAACTGACGAAAAAAAACGGAGGAGGTTCTCAATTCGACACGTATATTTTTTTTTTGTATGACCACGCATAACTTTTTACAAAGTTGTCCGATTGTAATAATTCTTTTTTTATTAGAAAGGGCATATATCCAAGGTGGTCCCATTGTAATCATGTTAGGATCTCATGATGATATCCTGGGAAAATTGAAGGATTTCTTCAAATTTTGGAGGCACGCTTACAGCGGTTTCGGTTTTTGTCTCGGTATCGGTAGCTTTTTGGCTACTAGTGCCTTATAATATACTATGTCAGTATAGTACGAGTACGTTACGTGGCGATAAACCACTAAAAAGTAAGAAATAAATTTTTTTAACAAAAAATAGAACCGACTCAAAACGCACTAAAAAGTAAAAAATAACTGTGTCACTTAGTTCCTTTAATTTACTTAAGCATATCTAGGAGTCGGTGCCAGCCAAGGTTTCTACTTTAAGGACGTTACCCAGAACCCACAAACTGCTTTACTACGTTAAATAAATGTTCCTTGAACTTGCTGGCATCGACTTCATAGATATGCTTAAGTAAATTAAAGCAACTAAATGACACATATTTTTTTATAAATTTTCGTACTTATTTTTAGGGTGACGGGGGTGGCCCAGCGACAAGGAAAGCTTTTCTTGACACGGATGTCCTGGTGGGAATCAGTTCTTTTACCCGAGGATGTGGTGCTAGTATGGGGCCCAGTGTTTTCACCAACCTGCGGGCGAGGGAGATACGCGACTTTATTTTTAACGGCACAGGAATGAATAGATCAGGAGACAAAAGTACAGGCGGCAATAGTACAGGAGGCAACAGTACAGAAGGCAACAGTACAGGAGGCAACAGTACAGGAGGCAACAGTACAGGAGACAACATTACAGGAGGCAACAGTACAGGAGGCAACAGTACAGGAGGCAACAGTACAGGAGGCAACAGTACAGGAGGCAACAGTACAGGCGGCAACAGTACAGGAGGCAACAGTACAGGAGGCAACAGTACAGGAGGCAACAGTACAGGAGGCAACAGTACAGGAGGCAACAGTACAGGAGGCAACAGTACAGGAGGCAACAGTACAGGAGGCAACAGTACAGGAGGCAACAGTACAGGAGGCAACAGTACAGGCGGCAATAGTACAGGAGGCAATAGTACAAAAGGCAATACAGGTACAGGGAGATTTTAACCGTTGATTTAAATGATAACCGAATATATTATTTTGGCATATTTGTAACAGTGTTTTATTTAGTAGAATATATTTTATCATTCTACAGAACCGACACTGACAGACTTCTACCTAGATATTATAAATAGTACCTATTACCAAAGACGTTACATGAGCGCCAAGAATTAACGTTTCGGTACGATATCAGTTAGCCTGCTTCACTCTTATATTGCATGAAAAAAATTAAATAAATTAAAAAAAAAATTTTAATTAATTAAAGGCTCTAATGAAGCAGGCAAAACGGAAGAAGTAGGTGCATCTTTATTAAAGCTGACATTTGTCAGGCTTTTGTAGGTTGAGTGGAAACGCCATATTAGAATTTAAACTATCAATGTCATTCTTTGTCATTTTTTTATGTCATTTGCGAAAAGACTTTGCATTATAACATTATTTTTTTATATTATTAATATATAAACGGCTGAAATTTACGTCACTGATGTCGGAGTATATATTGTTTCGAACTCTTACGTTGTCCATAGTCATAAGCTTGTTATTTTATGCAATGCGACGTAAAGCAAACTGCGGGTCACGCGCGCTGCCGCACGTAGCGCGCATTGAGAAGTGTCTAGTCAGGCATACTCCGTCAACAGTGACGTAAGTTTCAGCCGTTTATATATTGATAATATGGAAGAATCATGTTATAATGCAAAGGCCTTTCGCAAATGACATAAAAAGATGATAAAGAATGACAGAAAGGATAACCTCGATGGGAATAATATAATCTATGACCCTATTTTTACATGGCTAGATTTCATTTTTATAGGGTATATGAACTACACAATGCCCACATTTTAGTGTTAGAGGAGCGTGACCGGCTACAGGAAGCAGTCAGTAGCTTCAATCAATGTATAGATACTTATGATGAAGCTCTGGCAAAGATAGCAATGTTGGAGGGTGAATTGAGCAGTGCTTACAAAAAATCAATGACCTTCAGTCAAAATTACATAAATTTGATGTAAAAAGTACAAATAACTTATATGGAGAGCTGCTTACTTCATCCTTGTCAGGTTCTACACCTGCTGCATACATTGATCTGACTTGTGACAGCCCTCATGTTAAAAATAATATAAAGCCACAAGCTAGACAGCCCTACTTAAATAGTCATAACAAAATTAAAAAATACCTAAAAATTAAAAAGGATATAAAAAGTAATCACCAAAAGTTAGTTCATTTCAAAAAGTTAAATAAAAAAAATGTGGCTATACAAAAGGAACAGTCAATATTATTGAATAAATTAAATTCATACTGTTCTATCCTTGAAAACTCCAAGAACAAATATGAAACTGAAATTAAAAGCCTTCAGCAGGAATTATACCACTTGGAAGATTCTCTACAATCAATGACTAGAAAATATGAGATGTCTCAAAGCCAGATCAATGAACAAATCCTAGCAGCGGATGAATTGTTAGCATTAGGTACGTACAATATGGCTCGTCTAGAATCTCTGTCTAATAAGTGCCAATGTTCTAAACTTGTAGGTAGCGAGGTCTGTAGTGATGTATTAGATGAGTTAAAATCAAACCAGTGTAGTAGCAGTATTGTTAATAATTTGGTAGTTCCCTCTAGGTCAAATTGTACAAATCTGTCAAGTAATGTTGCAAAAAAGTCTCTTATAATGTCTGATGGTATAGGACAAGGGTTTGGTTTAATAATGAGCCAATATCTCAACCATCCTGTGACTAACCAATGTTTTCCAGGAGCTAGTTTTAATTATTTAATAAATAGCCTCAAGGCGGAGAATATGACAGGCTTCACAAACACTATTTTGATGTTTGGAGATAGTTTTAATATAAAAAAGGGTCACATTATAAAATGCATAGAAAAACTTTTATTATTACACAATAAAAGTAAATGTAAATTTGTTCTGTGTGCATTTCCTTACTGTAGCACATTAACTAAGAAAGAAAATATGCATATTTATAATCTGAATCTTTTATTATACAACCTGACATTCCGTCACAGCGACGCAATATTTTTCTTTGACATAAATAAATTTACATCCTTATGTTGGTTGACTAAAGATAAACTATATCTGTCCAAAAAATGTAAGCATAAGGTTGCATCACTGTTAGCATACAATTTAAACGATGCAGTTACAAGTTTTGTAACACAGTCTTTTGACAATTATACAATTTGTACTAATAGTACTGATATTTCTATTCTTGACCAGAGTACTTATGCTAGTACTGTCATAGATTGTAATATATCTTTAAACTAGTTGATAAGACAAAGGAGGAGCTCTGCAACTTGAACATTGTACACCAAAATATACAGAGCCTCACCGGCAAAGACTTAGAAATTGAACTATTTGTTGAAAAATTTAATGTGCATATTCTATGTATTACAGAGCACTGGCTCACTAGCTCACAGTTAGCAGTTAATATTAATAATTTTTTATTGTCAAATGTGTTCTTCAGAACGACTGCAATTCATGGTGGATCTCTAATTTTTGTACGTAACAACCTAAAATGTAAAAATCGAAAAGATATAGTTGGTCTTTCTGTTGAACGCATTGTTGAACTATCTTGTGTGGAGTTGGAACAATTTGTTGTAGTGTGCGTGTACCGCCCACCTACTGGGGACTATGATTACTTTGAGGAGACAATGGAGGAGGTGATGAAGCGATTGAGTACTTCTACTAAAAAAATACTGATATGTGGTGATTTTAATGTTGATATTTTACAAGTGAACTCAATGTCTCTAAGGTTTCTTAACTTATTTAAATGTTTTAATTTAAGACACGCTTTTAATGAACCTACTAGAATTACAGCCACTTCAGCTTCTTGTTTAGATAATATATTTTACAATACTGATATAGTTGACAAGGTGATAATTAACAAATTAAGCTCTGATCATTGCGGTCAACTTATCACTATTCTAAACAACAAACCCATGAGCAACCAATGGTTAAACTTCAGGCCAATAACTGAAGGTAAATTAGAGAGATTCAAAAGCGTAATTTATAGCAAAATTCCAAGTCTATCTTTTGTTAATCGTGACCCTAATATTCTTTTTGGTGCACTTTTTGAGACAATAGACAGTGAGTTTTCTAAAATATTCAATTTAAAACGTGTTAATTTAAGCCAAAAATTAAAGTTCAGCGACTGGGCTACTGTAGGTATTTATAAAAGTAGAGATAAATTGTATGAGTTGTATGATGAAAAACAGTATAATCACAGTCAAAAATTTTTGGAATTTGTTAAAAATTATTCAAAAACATTCAAACGCGTATGTATTAATGCAAAATCCATACACATGAAAGAGTTACTAATTAGAGCTGACAATAAGATACAAACCTCGTGGAACATAATAAATAACGCAACTGGCAAAATTAAACCTCGCCATATGAATCATGAATTAATTGTTGATAATAAAAAAATAAACAATAAAAACGAGGTTGTTAATGCTTTTGAAGACTTCTTCCAAAATGTACCTATCTTATTAACAGATTCACTAAATTCGTCTCCTACGTCAGCCCAGAGGTTACTAAGAGACAATGTGAAAGAGTGTAACATTCTATTTAAATTTAATTATGTAACTGCTTTGGATATTATAAAAACATTTAAACTACTTAAATCAAAGAGGACTGGCGATCTGTGGGGGATGTCAGTAAAAGTAATATCTAATATAATAAATATCATTGCTCCACACTTAGCTGTTATTTTTAATGAATGTGTGGACTCAGGTACTTTTCCAAACCTAATGAAACATGGAAAACTTATTCCACTTTTTAAATCAGGCGACCAAGCAGATCTCAATAATTACAGACCGGTTTCAATATTGCCAACACTAAGTAAGGTCTTTGAAAAAATAGTTTTAAATCAACTGCTTAGTCATTTTAACTTAAATAACTTACTTCATCCTGACCAATATGGTTTCACTAAAGGTCGCAATACTACTGATGCAGGTGCAAAACTATTAAAACACATCTTTGATGCCTGGGAAAGGTCTAAAAATGCTATTGGCGTATTCTGTGACTTGTCCAAGGCTTTCGATTGTGTTGACCATAAAACTCTTTTGCTTAAGTTAAGCCACTATGGCATTAAAAATGTTGCACTTAATCTCATTGCCTCTTATCTTAGTGATAGAACTCAAACGGTATGCATTAATGATATAAAGTCACGTGGTTCATCTCCTAAAATGGGCGTTCCACAGGGTTCAATTTTGGGTCCTTTTCTATTTTAGTGTATATCAATGATTTACCATACCATGTTAGCGACATTTGTGAAATTGTACTGTTTGCTGATGACACATCTTTAATTTTTAAAACTGATAGAAATAAAAGTGACTTTGACGATGTAAACCGTGCTGTATCGCATGTGTCGCATTGGTTTACTGCTAATAATTTACTATTAAATGCAAAGAAAACTAAATGTGTTGAGTTTTCTTTACCGAATGTAAAAAAAATAAATAAGTCTTTAATGATAAATGGTGAAACGCTAAAAATGGAGAGTTCTACAGTCTTTCTAGGAGTGACCTTGGACTGTAAACTTCAGTGGAGCGCTCATATAGAGTCACTGACAGCTAAACTTAGCTCAGCAGCATTTGCAGTGAGAAAAATAAGACAGTTTACCGATGTAGAAACAGCTAGACTGGTTTATTTTGCTTACTTCCACAGTGTGATGTCTTATGGCATCTTGTTGTGGGGAAAGGCTGCTGACATAAATTCTGTCTTTATACTTCAGAAACGAGCAATTCGGTCGATTTATAAACTTAAACCACGCGAGTCCCTTCGAGTCAAATTTAAAGAAATAGAGATTCTTACAGTAGCCTGTCAATACATATTCAATAACCTAGTTTATGTTAAACAAAATATAAATATGTATAAACAGAAAAAGGATTTAAACGACCGTCTTCCTAGAAATGGACATAAGTTAGTCATATCAGCTTATCGCCTCCAAAAAGTACAAAAATCTTTCGTAGGATTGGGTGTACTCTTCTACAACAAGATGCCTAATTCAGTTTTAGATCTGCCATTGCATAAGTTTAAACAATGTATTAAAACTCACTTACTGAGTCAGGGTTTTTATACTATCGATGAATTTTTAAATGACAAAGATGTTGAAAGGCAATTGGATAGGCTTTCAACTTCACACAGGAAGTAAAATAAATAACTTCATGTAACAACACACTTAATATTGTAAAATTGATAATATTATAAAAAGAGCAACTGTTGAGTTTCTTGCCGGCTCTTCTCAACAGGGCCTGCCTTCCGAGCCGGTGGTAGAGTCACTACAAATAGTCCAATTTGACGTTTCAAAAGTGCTTGTAATAAGCCTACTTGAAATAAACGATTTTGAATTTGAATTTATGGGTATAATAACCCACCATGGTTCTTTAATGCTCGTTGGCAGGCTTATAGTATAAGCTTTCAAACGGTCTTCCTATCAGGTGGTTATAATAATAATTGTGCTACACATGGAGAATAACGAGGCAGTTATAAGCCTTCTAACCTCGTTAGACATTCGAAATCTAATAAAGCACGAAAATCAAATATAGTCAAAAACGTCATTCGTGGCGCAGTGGTATGCGCAATGGATTCATAAGAGGATGTTATTGCGTTGGTTCGCTCGACGATTAAGGTTTTCCAAATCGGTTCAGGTCTGGGTGATGGTAGCCTTCAGTCCTGGGTTACCACCCCACCATTAAGCGCTCCGGTACGCAGTCGTGTAGAAACTAAAGTAGTGTACATTTTATCCTAACAATTTGGCACGCTTCCATCTAAGATTGCATCATCACTTAACTTTGACTTAAATTGTAAAGAATAAAAAAAGTATAATTCTGAAGCTGCAGTGTATCTCCATTCGACGTCATATCTCTTCTCTTAGGCCTACTGGAGGTGAAGCGTTTACTCTTATTTAGATCCTAATAAAAGCTGACATAAATCTTTAGTCATAAAATAAAGTTAATGTAAGTGCGATCCAAATATTTCTCCCCCTCATAAAAATGTACACATTTAGTTCGTAATGGAAGAGGTTTACGATTTAGGTCACTGACACCACGTTCACGTAATAAGTCAAATGATGTCATGAAATAAAAGAGAGATAAGGCCCTAGACCTCTACGCTGCTATGCTATGCAGGCGAATTTAGGACGATAATGTATAGCTTGTTAATTAAACATCACTATCAGATGTTGACGATATTGATCAGGACCAACGGCCTAACGTGCTCGGATGCGTCACACCACCAAATTCCTAAGTCCGGGCTTCAGAATTTACTGAAAATTCCCCAGAATAAAGAATATCTCAAACATTTTCCTCGACCCGACGGGATTAAATCCAGATAGGCTAACCATAGGCTAAACACTACGTAGCATATTGACCTAGCGATGGTGTGTACGCTAGCATAGAACAGCCACTAAATGTTGGTAAGTATCCTATGGTATTCGTAATAGAAAGCAACATCGAACGTTTTGTAGGCAGCCGCTGGACGTAGGCAGCTGCAGTTATTTCGAAGTCCATACAAGAGTTGTATGTCTGAGTGTGAACCTTTAGCTGATAGCAGGCTTCGGTCTTGGCTAGTTACTACTTTGCAGGTCGACATACCGCCCAGCGATTTAGCGCTTCAGTACGGAGTCGTGAAGAAATCGAAAGAAGTGTGGATATGATTCTACTAATAAAACTTTGTCCGCTTCCATCTTAGGCGACAATTTCTCTTCCTAATGCGAAATAAAAGTACCTCTAACATCGACAAAAAGAATGTTCTGTTTAGAACAGGAAAACATCTTTTTACCCGACTGCGTCAGAAGGAGGGTTATGTTTTTCGAGCGTATGTATGCATGTATGTATGTATGTATATATGTATGTATGTATGTATGTCCATTTCTTGGGCATGCGCTACAGCCTAAACGGCTGAACGGATTTTGACAAGTGAGGTGTCGTTGAATTTGTCTAAATTGTGGTAGTGACATATATATTATCTCAGCAATATGGATATCAATTGAAAGGTCGTAAAAAGACCATTTCAAAAATATAAATATCATATCATGTTCAGTCTTCCTAGGAGTGACCTTGGACTGTAAACTTCAGTGGAGCGCTCATATAGAGTCACTGACAGCTAAACTTAGCTCAGCAGCATTTGCAGTGAGAAAAATAAGACAGTTTACCGATGTAGAAACAGCTAGACTGGTTTATTTTGCTTACTTCCACAGTGTGATGTCTTATGGCATCTTGTTGTGGGGAAAGGCTGCTGACATAAATTCTGTCTTTATACTTCAGAAACGAGCAATTCGGTCGATTTATAAACTTAAACCACGCGAGTCCCTTCGAGTCAAATTTAAAGAAATAGGAATTCTTACAGTAGCCTGTCAATACATATTCAATAACCTAGTTTATGTTAAACAAAATATAAATATGTATAAACAGAAAAAGGATTTAAACGACCGTCTTCCTAGAAATGGACATAAGTTAGTCATATCAGCTTATCGCCTCCGAAAAGTACAAAAATCTTTCGTAGGATTGGGTGTACTCTTCTACAACAAGATGCCCAATTCAGTTTTAGATCTGCCATTGCATAAGTTTAAACAATGTATTAAAACTCACTTACTGAGTCAGGGTTATTATACTATCGATGAATTTTTAAATGACAAAGATGTTCAAATCCAATTGGATAGGCTTTCAACTTCACACAGGAAGTAAAATAAATAACTTTATGTAACAACACACTTAATATTGTAAAATTGATAATATTATAAAAAGAGCAACTGTTGAGTTTCTTGCCGGCTCTTCTCAACAGGGCCTGCCTTCCGAGCCGGTGGTAGAGTCACTACAAATAGTCCAATTTGACGTTTCAAAAGTGCTTGTAATAAGCCTACTTGAAATAAATGATTTTGAATTTTGAATTTTGAATTTTTTTGAATTTTTTATTACTTTTTTAACAAAAAATGGCAAAAAGTGTACTAAGTGTACCGTCTCATTTCTATACCATAAACTAAAACTAAAAAGTCTTAAATAAAATTATTATTATAAAAACAAAAAACCCGAATTAGATATTTAGATAATAGAATTTTAAACAGATATAGTGATCCTTGTTTTTCTCTTTTCAGTCCATAACTTCTAAGCAGTCGGGTTTTTTGTTTTTATAATAATAATTTTTTGATATTCGTTTTACCTACTACAAATAAAATTGATTGACCTTACCTTCACGAACAGATATATTGCAAGTTCACAATGTTTTGATACATGAAATAGATTTTTATAATTCCTGACGTATTATAAAGATTCAGAACAGTAGTATATTTACACCCATCTTACTTTACTCCCTAATTTAATTTACTTCTTAAGAACACTTTTACACTGGTCCAACTCGACCAAATATCCTCACCGCACTCCAGACACAAACTAACTACCCAACTCCTTTATTCCCCTCAAGATGGTGTAAATACTCTACTAGGACTTTGGCGCCCGACTCTTTTATTGGTTGGAGTATTAAAACAAATCAATCATTCATTCATTTATCAAATTAAATTAAATTTAACTTTGTGTTAAAGTTTTAAGTAAGCACCTATCTCATATCTCTCATTAAATGATTAACAATTAGTTTTATTTCGATTACTTTCATAAAAAAACTCGTGACATACCAAAAATAATTACATCCACAGACAGTAACATTTCCATAAACAATGACATCTATTACAATATTACAACAATCTATTCTAAGTATCTAGTCTAATTCCTTCGACATATATATTAACCAATTTAACAATATCTTAAAAACACACATACCCACATTCATCTCAGATAGGTACCTAGTATATCTATTTTTTTTTCTTTAAACAGTTTAATGATTGAGCTCAACTCCACGCTGTCTTGTCTACCATGCTCCTAGTGTTTTTGTAAAGCGTGAATCCGTGATATCTATTATTATTTTGAATTATTACAAGTTAGTTTATGTAAGCTAAGATGGAAGCGGGCTAACTTGTTAGGAGTAGCATGAAATCTACATTTCATCTTTAGTTTCTACGCGATACCGTACCGGAACGCTAAATCGCTTGACGGTACGTCTTTTTTAGTAGGATAGTACCAATGACCAAAGCTATTTTGCTAAGCTAATTTGGAAAATATATATTGGCAGTAACAAACCAATCAAGTGACCTTTGTAGAAAAATTAAAGTCGAGTCGGTCAACCTGAAGGTATGGGCAACGGAACGATTTTTCTGGCTAAGTCACATTTAAATATGTAGTTTATCATCATACGATACGTTTTTTTGACATTATAAATATAATATTGGTAAAAAAATTAAGTAGAGCATCATTCCGTTCGGTCATGACACGCAGCGATACAACCTACAATAGCCCGTGTACACCGAGCCGTGGTCGACTCGAGACTGATGTTCGAACTGTACTCCCCGCACCCTTCGGTTTCCCCTTGCGAGAAATAGTGGGGCGCGTCTTAATGAATTAACTAAAGTCTACTGGCCGTAGAGAGCTGAAATTTTTTTTGAAGATTACGTCCTGTGCCAGACAACTATGATGCCCCCATGCCTCTTTCAATTTTAATGTAGAACCAGCAAATCCCCAAATTTTCGCTGTAAAATTTGGAGTATGATATATACTTACCAGGACTGAGACTCCTCTGAATTGAAAGCTGGATCATACACTGGCTGGAGTCGACCTTAGGACAAGCAGTTTCTCACATGGATACGGCTACGTTGCTTGCTCTCGCGTCACCAGTCCAGATTTACTCTATATTCTGGCCTCCGAAGGCACTACATCAAACGGTGTTAAGTGTATATAGAAGCATTGTAAATAGTTTTTTCCAATACTCATGAAATCATTAATTCATATCAATACTAACTGTATATACTGGTTACTGAATCGAAGTCTACGCGAACGAAGTCGCGGGCAACAGCTAGTGTTTTATAAATTCGATGCTATCCAAGGTTTCTACTTTAAAGTCGTTACCTAGAACCCAGAAAGTGCTTTACTACTTCTTTCGTATAAATAAACATGGATGGCACCGACTTTATGGATATGCTAATGATGCAATTATTTTTTACTTTTTAGTGCCTTTCGAAGTCGATTCAATGAATCTCATCAAGTTAGCTGTGATAGATTGGCTCTGTATAGATACACATTCATATGATTTTTATATAGTGATTAATATCTGAGGCCTAGTTGGTCTAGTGGTTAGCCTATGTGGCTTTGAGCACGAGGTCCTGGGTACGAATCCTGGTTCGAGTCACAGAACATATGTCAGGTTTTGATTCTTCTATGAAATTTTAACACATTTCAAGCCCGGAGTCGGAAAGTTGGTGGTAATACACCCCCTTGCCTCGAAGAGTACGTTAGGCCGTCGGTCCCGGTCACTATCATAAACATCTGATAGTATCATTAACAAATGAACAATTATAACCCTAAGCCCGTCAACCCCCATTTTTAACCGACGAAAAAAAACGGAGGAGGTTTTCAATTTGACACGTATATATTTATTTTATTTTTATTTTTTTATGACCACGCATAACTTTTTACAGAGTGGTCTGATTTTGATAATTCGACACCAACTTCATAGATATGCTTAAGTAAATTAAAGCAACTAAATGACACAGTTATTTTTTACTTTTTAGTGCGTTTTGAGTCGGTTCTATTTTTATTTAAAAATTTTTAGAAGACAATTACACACATCGCTATATAGCCCCAAAGTAAGCGTAGGTAGCTTGTGTTATGGGTACTATGATAACTGATGAATATTTTTTATACAAAATGCTGCTCCAATGTCGTCCGAGTGGCGCAGTGGGTAGTGACCCCGTTTCTATGTTATAGGCTGTGGCTTCGATCCCCACATCTAGAAAAATGTTTATGTGATGAGCATGGATATTTTCCAGTGTCTGGGTGTTTATCTATATATTATAAATATTTATGTATTATTATACTATAACACAGAAAAGGGTCACTACCCTCTGCACCACTCGGTCGGCATTTTCTTCTACAAGGAGAGAGGCTTGGCCCTGTAGTGCCCCGTTAATAGATTGATAATGATATTGATAAATAATCTGAGGGCAAGAAAGCGGGCATGATTAATGACTTGATCATTTAATTAGTGAAATAATTGTACGATGTGGGTAATTCAACACTGTTATGCAAATAAGGCGTCCTGTCACAAAGTATATTAATATGTTCTTGTATTGATGAACACTTGATCAGTTGCCCACAACTGGAGCAATGATTGTTTATATTCTTTGTTTGGTGAGTGTGATAGTGGCGACATCTGTGGGTAAGTCATCATAATTATCATTTTCAGCCTATTAACGGCTCACGGGTCAATAGGAGAGAAAGGAGCAGCACAGTACAGTGGGAAGGAGGCTTTGTCCGTGGCCAGTTACCATCCTGCCGGCAAAGAGGAACCGCTAAACGATTTAGCGTTTCGGTACGATGTCGTGCAGAAATCAAAAGGGGTGTTAACTTTCATCCTACACCTACCAAATTAGCCCGCTTCCATCTTAGGTTGCATCATCACTTCCCATCAGGTGTAAAAAATTCCCGCTTGACGGTACGTCTTTGTCGGAAGGGTGCTAACTAGCTTCGGCGAAAGCCTCCCATCCCATCACTCAGACAAATAAAGAAAATCTCAATCTACCCCGCCAGGAATCGAACTCAGGAACTCCGTCTTATAAATCCACCGTGCAAACCATTGCGCCACGGAGGCCGTAAAATACTAGAGAACTTTTTTGGCATAAAATGTAGCGCGCGGTTTCATCAAAATCCATTAAATAGTTTTTGGGTGAAAGAGTAAACTATACATACAAACATTCGCCTTAATAATTAATATTAGCAGGGATTATTTACAGAAAGACACAGCGACGTTAATTATGCTACAAAAGAAAAGTATGAGGAAAGAATCGCGGGAGGGAGCAGAACTAATAACTACACCAACGATTTCCAAGTGCAAGTGGTCGCTAACGGCGATCAATTCTGTTCTGGAGCCATCATCAAAGCAAACTACATATTGACCGCAGCACATTGTGTTGAACAGTGAGTCACGTGACGGAAACCAAGCCTGCAAATCAAATGTTGTAGCCTATTATCCACAACAGGGCCAGCCCTCCCTCTTTATTGGAGAAAGGATATTGGAGCGCAGACCCACACTGCTCCAATGCGGGTTGGCGGGCGATTAACGATCACTATCAGATGTTGATGACAGCGACCAGGACCGAAAGCTTAACGTGCTCTCCGAGAAATATGACGATACGATTTGGAAGTGTCGCGTCATCCGGGACCTTTTATTGATAACACTGCCTAATCTATTAGAGATATAACAAAACAATATATGGAAGCATTGTAAATCTATATTAGGACTAGAAAAATGTCTGCAATGTTATTTATCTATCTTTTAATGATAGCTTGCTATAGGAATTTCTTTTCAAAAAGGGTTTTTGCTTTTAGCGTTTTTGATTTTTTGTAATGCACTAATTTGCTCGCGGGTGACGTCGCGGGCGTCTACTTGTTGTAAGTATAGAGTTCTTTCTTCGCTTCGACCGAGACCGGGTATGTTAGACTCGCTGGCTGAGAAGCAGCCAGAATACCCACTAAACCCCAGCGGAGCCGCCTGCGCCCTTGTTGGGACGTCATCGCGGAAGCAGGCACTTTGAAGTCCGGCGTGCTCCTGGGTGCACTCAGTGGTGTTTACAAGGGTGGCAAGAGGTGCGCATATCGGCGTCTCCTCCCACGTGTTCTTCTTTTGCGGAGCGGGTCAGCATATTGTCTCTCTCGCTCGGAGACCAGCCTAGAGTCCTATATATATAACATATATTAATTAGTTTTTTAAATTCCAGTACTCAGCCAGAAGACGTCTTCGTCAGGATTCGAAGTCATATTCTCAACGAAGGAGGATTAATTCTAGGTATAGCCGAAATAGTAATTCACCCAGAATAAGGTAAACGTCCCAATAGTCGTCAGTTTCTGAACTTCGCTACCTTTGCAGCCTTGCCAGATTACTACTAGTCATAGTAGAGAAAAACTAATTACATGACAAGAGAGCAAATTTAATTAATTTTTAGAAATATAATTTTGGTATTAATTAGTTAATATAATGTAACTAAATATTTAAAAACTTTTCAAAATGAGCGATTTGTACCAGTATCCGTCAGGTTTGTCCTAATTATCGTCAAAATGTCCCAGAACTCGTCAATTTTTAAAAAGAATTTGAACTTTATTGACTTAGACATAAAGTTCATTTTATTAATTATTTATTTTAGTTCAATACATAATTATGATATGATTGTATTGATATTAGCACTCCAGCTTTGAAAATCTGTAGTCATAATGGGGGAATAGTATGCAGTCGATCTGGTGGTACTTGTTAATGGTAAATTTCCGAGCACTGTGTCTTGCCAATCGATCGAACTATAACCAAATCCTACAGAGATTTTGCAATGTGACGTACTAGTTATGGAAAGAGACAAAATCAAACATAATAAGATTGACTGTGAGTCGTTATGTTTCATCGAGTTCGATGCTAATTTGTTTGTGAAGCATTTGCTATAGGCAACATTATTTGGTATCGTTCCCCTCCGTTCAGAACGCACAATAAGAAACTGCCCTCCAAAACAAAGTTATTAAACTAAAATCAGCGACCGACTCGAACCTAAACGTGAACATGTATGACCAAGCGTAGAACACGGCATGTAACAAAAAGATCAAAATACAGGACACTTGAAGAAAACTTTTAACGCAGCCTCCAAATCCTACAAAAGTACTATTGCCAGGGCAAAGTGCATCAACGAATTGGTCAGAGGTTGCTTAAAATGCCACCTGGATATCGTGCTTTTTGGTCTCTTTCCAAAGGCATTCAAGGCAACTTCTGCCGTTCTTCTTTTCTATCTCTCTGCAAATTAGACGATACAATGGCCTATTCTGCTAAAGAGAAAGCAGAAATTCTTGGTACTCTCTTTGACAATAATTCTACGCTTGATGATCGGGGAAATACACCGCCTACCATCCCGCGGTGTAATAGCTCTTTGCGCGACATATTTTTCATCCAGCGTGAAGTGCACAAAGCGCTTTTGTCCCTAGACATCAACAAGGCAAGTGGGCCGGATGGTATCCCAGCGGTTGTGTTGAGAACTTGTGCACCAGAGCAGACTCCAATCCTGACACGTCTGTTTCAACTATCCTACTCCTCTAGTACTGTTTCGACTACTTGGAAGACTGCCTTGGTACACCCAGTACCCAAAAAAGGCGATAAGTCAATTTAATCCAACTATAGGCCTATTTCTATAAACTCCCTGCACTCCAAAGTGATGGAACAAATTATCAACTTCTTGGGTACCTAGAAGAACGTTAACTCCTCAGCGATTCTCAATATGGCTTTCGCCATGGCCGATCAGCTGGCGACCTCCTAGTTTACCTCACTCACCGTTGGGTACAAGCTTTAGAGAGTAAAGGAGAAGCTCGCGCAGCGAGCTTAGATATTGCGAAGAAGTTTGATGAAGTATGGCATAAGGCACTTCTGCCCAAACTACCTTCTTATGGACCCCCGGAGAAGCTATGCGATTGGATCGCCAGCTTTCTTAATGAACGGAGCATTAAATTCGTAGTCGACGGTTTGTGCTCCCTTCCCAAATAAATTAACACTAGTGTTCCACAAAGTTCTGTGCTGTAGCCCACATTATTCATACTGCACATAAATGACATGATTTCCAGCAACAACATGCGTTGCTATACGAATGATAGCACGGGCGACGCCCTTTACAATGATCGCGTACAGCTTTCTCTTAAACAGCTGGAGGAGTGTAGGTCCAGACTTGTGTCTGAAATTGAGACTTCCCTGAATCATCGTTACTTTCAGTCTCAACATAGGCTCTTGCCGTATAAAGCCCAAGTACGTCCGCACATGGAGTACTGCTCACATCTATGGGCTGGAGCACCTTAATACCAACTTCTACCACTTGATCGCATTCAAAGGCGGGCAGTTCGCTTTGTTGACAATTCCAAACTCACCAGCAAGTTGGAGACCTTAGAACACCGTAGGGACATTAGCTCTCTATGTGTGTTCTATCGTCTTTATTATGGCGAGTGCTCTGAGGAGCTGTTTGAAATTATACTACCCCCTGTCTTCTCTCAGCGGAACTTGCGGCGTAGAAACCTGTTTCACTTACACCATCTGGATGGCTGGCTATCTACAACCTCTAGATTTTCTAGATCGTTTCTACCGCACATATGCAGACTCTGGAACCAACTTCCTGCTGCGGAATTTTCTGACAATTATAATCTAATTCTTCTATTAAAAATTTCTGTCAATTATAATAAAACAAAATAATTAATCATAGGGGTATTTAAGGGGCAATCCAATCAATCAATTCCTCAAAGGCTGACAACGCATTACCAGTAACTCAAGTGTTGCAAATGTATATAGGCGGTGGTAATCACTCATCAGGTGACCCGCAGGTGAGCTGGTTTGCCCGCTTTAATAGCGATGAAAAAATATATATCTAACGATATGTTTAAACAAAGCAGCTTAACGAGCTAGTAAAGCTGATATTTAAATATAACACGTTAACCTAAAATCATATTTAACTTCAATTTTGACTTATGTTAAAAATGAAGGCATTGTAACTATCAAGCGGATATATTATCATCTTAACATTTAAAGCTAAGTTAAAGACTTAATACTACCAGGCCGTGCCTAATGCGACTTTCACCCTTATCCCCACGCAATAAAGCTGAAACTAGAAACGGTGTCAGATTTACGTTCATTTGCTGTGTATGTCCCAGTGGTCGTCAAAATTTTGACGAGTTCTGGTTCAAGTTGGGAATTCAAAGTACGAGTAGACGTCACACGCCCAAAATAAAAATTAAAAGAAATATAACATGGTTTTTTTAATTATTTCGATAGAAAATTAAATTGACTTTTCTATAAAAGAATTGGATATATCAAAAGTTGACAACAAATGTTACAAAAGTTACATCGTATACAAGCATGGCGAGCTGCGATTCAGTGCCTAAACTTGTAAAAAAATACAAATATTCAAAAACGCAAACTTTCGTTTATTGTTTCTCAAACACCAATAAAGTGCTGATTAAAACTTTGCATACAAATTATCGTGTATAATACCACAAACATGTTAGCATAAATAAATTTTACTTAGTTATTATAAGCAATAAATAACAGGCCTTTTTCCATATTATGACGGCTATTGGGACACTGTCGACTTTACCAGCGTTTACCTTACGACTACCCGCAAAACAACAATGATGTCGCCTATATGAGAACCACTGAACCTATAGAGTTTGATTTATTGTTTGTGCCTGCTCGATTTGATAATCTTGAGACTGAATTTCCAGATGTGATCACTATATCTGGATGGGGGAGACAAGGGGTAGGTACTGTTACACACGAGTCGTGCAGTACCATCTCGATGAGTTTTTTAGGTTAAGCGCATACTGCGTTTAAACGAATTCAACAGTTACTTTTACACTTTATTTTTTTCTACCCTTATTACAGAACGCCGCAGATTTGAGTGATTTTTTGAGGTCAGTGAACTTAACAGTCGTCCACAATTTGCGGTGCCAAGTTATGTATCCTGAAGTGAGCATCACGAAGAATATGTTTTGTGCGGAAAACACTCGCGACGGTGGCCAGGGGGCTTGCAAAGTAAGTTTAAATTGATAGTGTTGGAAAAAAAGGACTATAAGAGGAGGCGTTACTTTGCAGAAGTTTGTCACGAATAGTTAATAATTCATTTAGTTTGATATCAAAAAGTTACCTGTATTCGACAGATCTCTCCTACGTATGGTTCACTCCGCATAACAAATACTTTATGCGGTACTGCATGGTTTTTTCCCTGGGGAGCAAAATAGCCCTACGGACTTTTGCCGTTAGGCAGGGTATGTCTGACTCGCACGGACTAAAATAACCCCCCTACTTCTTGGTCAGCACGGAACCGTTTTGTAATACTTCATGAAGATTCCTCTTGTTTTATCTGCCTCGCTATCTCTATTTTGCTGTCTCTCCTTTTTTCTCTTCTCATATAGCTCGGAATATCTGGGCGTACCTCAGCCATTCATCCTCACCCGATAATATGCGAGCAATGACATTACTAGCGTTCACCACGTCGCCTGTTCTCTCGGCAGCTGCTCTGAGGTCTGTGTAACCTGGACATTCAAAGAGCGCATGCCGTGGGGTATCTTCATTATCGCAGAAGAAACACTTCTCCTCTGTTGCTCTACGAAAGACGAAGAGGTAGGTTTTGCCCGCTGAGCGCCTGTGTCAACTTCTATGTAATCCCCCTTGTGCGATTTTATCTATGTGTCCAGCTCCTTTTTTCTGGTTCTGTCAACTTTCTCTTCCAGTCCTTTAGTGAAATCTTTGGAATTTCTGTGGGTGTCCGATCCTTGCTCTCGACCAGTACATGGTTACATGATGTGCAAAAATGTCTCAATCACAATCATCATCTGATAGTGATCTTTAATGAACTAAATCAACATTGGAGCGCCGCGGTAAGTCTAAGCGCAATATCTCTTCTTCTACAAGAAGACTATAATATATCGTTAATAGACTGATAATGATGATATTGGTAAAGTACATAATATGAGAAAAGTATGATATACAAAGTTCTAAAGCTTAGTTTCAAATGGCTCTGTCTTTGAAAAGCTCGAGTTACCTCAATCTTCGGTTAGATGACAGCATTGACGATCGTTTGCAACTTTTAGTGATGTATTTGTTTTGAATATGTATCAGCTTATGCCAGGTCCAAAATTACTTTTCTATGGGTATTAAATTTTTTATATACATTTTTATTTACCCATCCCGACAAAACAGAAGGACGATGAGATGTTTGACGTGTATTTCTGTTGTCTTTGTGTCTGTTTATGAAAAACCATACGTTTAGTAACTACTTACTTACTATCATAGTTACTAAACATATGGACCGATTATGATGCGTTTTTTTTAAAGCTGACGCAATTAAGATGGTCTTTAAAAACAATAAAAGATAAAATACTAAAAGAAGCATATGTTTCAATTATGATAGAAAATATTTCTGATATTCGTTATACTGCTGCCATTGTCCAAAGTTTTAATAAAAATTTACTTTAATCTTTATAAACCGACCAAAAAAAACGGAGGAGGTTCTCAATTCGACACGTATATTTGTTTTTTTTTTATGTATGACCACGCATAAATTTTTATAGAGTTGTCCGATTTTGATAATTCTTTTTTTATTAGAAAGTGCATACTTCCAAGGTGGTTCCATTGTCATCATGTTAGGATCGGATGATGATATCCTGGGTAAATTGAAGGAATTCTTAAAATTTTGGAGGCACGCTTACAGCGGTTTCGGTTTTTGTCTCGGTATCGGTAGCTACCAGTGCCGTATAATATACTACGACACTATAGTACGAGTACGTTACCTGGCGATAAATTACTAAAAAGTAAGAAATGAAAATTTTTAACAAAAAATAAAACCGACTCAAAACGCACTAAAAAGTAAAAAATAACCGTGTCATTTAGTTGCTTTAATTTACTTAAGCATATCTAGGAGTCGGTGCCAGCCAAGGTTTCTACTTTAAGGACGTTAGCTAGAACCCACAAACTGTTTTACTACGTTAAATAAATGTTCCTTAAACTTGCTGGCACCGACTTCATAGATATGCTTAAGTAAATTAAAGCAACTAAATGACACAGTTATTTTTTATAAATTTTCGTACTTATTTTTAGGGTGACGGGGGTGGCCCAGCGACAAGGAAAACTTCTTTTGGCTTGGATGTCCTGGTAGGAATCAGTTCTTTTACCCGAGGATGTGGAGCTAGTATGGGGCCCAGTGTTTTCACCAACCTGCGGGCGAGAGAGATACGCGAGTTTATTTTTAACGGCACAAGAATGAATAGTTCAGGAGACAATAGTACAGGCGGCAATAGTACAGGAGGCAATAGTACAGGAAGCAATAGTACAGGAGGCAATAGTACAGGCGGCAATAGTACAGAAGGCAATAGTACAGGAGGCAACAGTACAGGAGGCAACAGTACGGGAGGCAACAGTACGGGAGGCAACAGTACGGGAGGCAACAGTACGGGAGGCAACAGTACGGGAGGCAACAGTACGGGAGGCAACAGTACGGGAGGCAACAGTACGGGAGGCAACAGTACGGGAGGCAACAGTACGGGAGGTAACAGTACGGGAGGCAACAGTACCGGAGGCAACAGTACCGGAGGCAACAGTACAGGAGGCAACAGTACAGGAGGCAACAGTACAGGAGGCAACAGTACAGGAGGCAACAGTACAGGAGGCAACAGTACAGGAGGCAACAGTACAGGAGGCAACAGTACCGGAGGCAACAGTACCGGAGGCAACAGTACAGGAGGCAACAGTACAGGAGGCAACAGTACAGGAGGCAACAGTACAGGAGGCAACAGTACAGGAGGCAACAGTACAGGAGGCAACAGTACAGGAGGCAACAGTACAGGAGGCAACAGTACAGAAGGCAACAGTACAGGCGGCAACAGTACAGGCGGCAACAGTACAGGAGGCAACAGTACAGGAGGCGGCAGTACAGGAGGCAACAGTACAGGAGGCAACAGTACAGGAGGCAACAGTTCAGGAGGCAACAGTACAGGAGGCAACAGTACAGGCGGCAACAGTACAGGCGGCAATAGTACAGGAGGCAATAGTACAGGAGGCAATAGTACAGGAGGCAATAGTACAAAAGGCAGTAAAGGTACAGGGAGATTTTAACCGTTGATTTAAATGATAAACAAATATATTATTTTGGCATATTTGTAACAGTGTTTTATTTAGTAGAATACATTTTATCATTCTACAGAACCGACACTGACAGACTTCTACCTAGATATTATAAATAGTACCTATTACCAAAGACGTTACATGAGCGCCAAGAATTAACGTTTCGGTACGATATCAGTTAGCCTGCTTCACTCTTATATTGCATGAAAAAAATTAAATAAATTAAAAAAAAAAATTTAATTAATTAAAGGCTCTAATGAAGCAGGCAAAACGGAAGAAGTAGTTGCATCTTTATTAAAGCTGACATTTGTCAGGCTTTTGTAGGTTGAGTGGAAACGCCATATTAGAATTTAAACTATCAATGTCATTCTTTGTCATTTTTTTATGTCATTTGCGAAAAGACTTTGCATTATAACATTATTTTTTTATATTATTAATATATAAACGGCTGAAATTTACGTCACTGATGTCGGAGTATATATTGTTTCGAACTCTTACGTTGTCCATAGTCATAAGCTTGTTATTTTATGCAATGCGGCGTAAAGCAAACTGCGGGTCACGCGCGCTGCCGCACGTAGCGCGCATTGAGAAGTGTCTAGTCAGGCATACTCCGTCAACAGTGACGTAAGTTTCAGCCGTTTATATATTGATAATATGGAAGAATTATGTTATAATGCAAAGGGTTTTCGCAAATGACATAAAAAGATGACAAAGAATGACAGAAAGGATAACCTCGATGGGAATAATATTATAATCTATGAAAAAGCTTAGTGCGTACAATACTGACCCTATTTTTACATGGCTAGATTTCATTTTTTATAGGGTATATGGGTATAATAACCCACCATGGTTCTTTAATGCTCGTTGGCAGGCTTATAGTATAAGCTTTCAAACGGTCTTCCTATCAGGTGGTTATAATAATAATTGTGCTACACATGGAGAATAACGAGGCAGTTATAAGCCTTCTAACCTCGTTAGACATTCGAAATCTAATAAAGCACGAAAATCAAATATAGTCAAAAACGTCATTCGTGGCGCAGTGGTATGCGCAATGGATTCATAAGAGAGTGGTATTGCGTTGGTTCGCTCGACGATTAAGGTTTTCCAAATCGGTTCAGGTCTGGGTGATGGTAGCCTTCAGTCCTGGGTTACCACCCCACCATTTAGCGCTCCGGTATGCAGTCGTGTAGAAACTAAAGTAGTGTACATTTTATCCTAACAATTTGGCACGCTTCCATCTAAGATTGCATCATCACTTAACTTTGACTTAAATTGTAAAGAATAAAAAAAGTATAATTCTGAAGCTGCAGTGTATCTCCATTCGACGTCATATCTCTTCTCTTAGGCCTACTGGAGGTGAAGCGTTTACTCTTATTTAGATCCTAATAAAAGCTGACATAAATCTTTAGTCATAAAATAAAGTTATAAAGTGCGATCCAAATATTTCTCCCCCTCATAAAAATGTACACATTTAGTTCGTAATGGCAGAGGTTTACGATTTAGGTCACTGACGCCACGTTCACGTAATAAGTCAAATGATGTCATGAAATAAAAGAGAGATAAGGCCCTAGATCTCTACGCTGCTATGCTATGCAGGCGAATTTAGGACCATAATGTATAGCTTGTTAATTAAACATCACTATCAGATGTTAATGATATTGATCAGAACCAACGGCCTAACGTGCTCGGATGCGTCACACCACCAAATTCCTAAGTCCGGGCTTTAGAATTTACTAAAAATTCCCCAGAATAAAGAATATCTCAAACATTTTCCACGACCCGACGGGATTCAATCCAGATAGGCTAACCATAGGCTAAACACTACGTAGATTATTGACTTAGCGATGGTGTGTACGCTAGCGCTAGTACGTTGGGATCCTATGGTATTCGTAATAGAAAGCAACATCGAACGTTTTATAGGCAGCCGCTGGACGTAGGCAGCTGCAGTTATTTCCAAGTCCATACAAGAATCGTATGTCTGAGTGTGAACCTTTAGCTGATAGCAGGCTTCGGTCTTGACTAGTTACTACTTCGCAGGTCGACATACCGCCCAGCGATTTATCGTTTCAGTACGGACTCGTGTAGAAATCGAAAGATGTGTGGAAATCATTCTACTAATAAAACTTTGTCCGCTTCCATCTTAGGCGACAATTTCTCTTCCCAATGCGAAATAAAAGTACCTCAACATCGACAAAAAGAATGTTCTGTTTAGAATAGGAAAACAACTTTTTACCCGGCTGCGTCAGAAGGAGGGTTATGTTTTTCGAGCGTATGTATGTATGTATGTCCATTTCTTGGGCATGCGCTACAGCCTAAACGGCTGAACGGATTTTGACATGTGAGGTGTCGTTGAATTTGTCAAAATTGTGGTAGTGACATAGGCTATATAAATTTTTAAAATGGCGGCTGTAAATGGGGGAAAAAAGGGGGGATGTGTGTATTTTTTTCTCTTATCTCAGCAATATGGATATCAATTGCCATTTCAAAAATATAAATATCTTATCATGTTCATATTACTTATTTAACAAAAACTGGCAAAAAGTGTACCAAATGTACCGTCTCATTTCTATACCATAAACTAAAACTAAAAAGTCTCAAATAAAATTATTATTATAAAAACAAAAAACCCGAATTAGATATTTAGATAATAGAATTTTAAACAGATATAGTGATCCTTGTTTTTCTCTTTTCAGTCCATAACTTCTAAGCAGTCGGGTTTTTTGTATTTATATTAATAATTTTTTGATATTCGTTTTACCTACTACGAATAAAATTGATTGACCTTACCTAAACGGGTATAGGACCTGCTCATTTTAGAGATGTGATCATTGAGAGAAAACACGTTCGAAGAATACGATGCTTTGGGTCAACCAGAGGCATCAGCTACACTTCTTGTGCCTGCAGCTTAGATTGTACAGTGATTTTCTATTATTAGACTTGGGTTTTTGAAATAATATTCTGATGTCTTCAATATCGTTTATTTTTTTAATTACTACCACCGCATGGAAAAAGCAGTCTGTGACGAGAAAAGATTCGGCCAGACAAATCGACGCATGCTGTTTTAAATTATTTATTACAACACCACACTTTTATACAATAAACATTTCATTAAAAACCTGCATACTTTGTAACAATGAAAAGAACACTCGCGACTATTCTGACATGTCAATTTTTTAACCGACGACAAAAAACGGAGGAGGTTCGGTTCTCAATTCGACACGTACATTTTTTTTTATGTATGACCACGCATAACTTTTTACAGAGTTTAGTTTACTAGTGCCCTATCCTATAATATACTATGACAGTATAGTACGAGTACTAAATTGAGGCGATAAATCACTAAAAAGTAAGAAATAAAAATTTTTAACAAAAAATAGAACCGACTCAAAACGCACTAAAAAGTAAAAAAATATTATTATAAAACAAAAAACCCGACTGCTTAGAAGTTATGAATTGAAAAGAGAAAAACAAGGATCACTATATCTGTATAAAATTCTAAATACTTTATGGTGCAAACGGGGACAAAATACTTTACTGCCTGCGGGGAAAGAAACATCTACCAAAACTACGTTTGTCCCCGCCTGCAATACCATAAAGTATTTAGAATTTTATACAGATATAGTGGTCCTTGTTTTTTCTTTTCAGTTCATAACTTCTTAGCAGTCGGGTTTTTTGTTTTATAATAATAATTTTATTTGAGACTTATTAGTTTTAGTTTATGGTATAGAACTGAGACAGTTCACTTGGTACACTTTTTGCCATTTTCTGTTAAAAGGGTAATATAAGCATGATATTTATATTTTTGAAATGGTCTTTTTACGATTTTTTATTTCATATCCATATTGCTAAGATAAGAGAAAAAAAATACACACAACCCCCCTTTTTTCCCTATTTACAGCCGCCATTTTGAAAATTTATATAGCCTATGTCACTACCACAATTTTGAAAAATTTAACGATACCTCATATGTCAAAAACCGTCCAGCCGTTTAGGCTGTAGCGCGTGTCAAAAAATGGGCATACATACATACATAAATACACTCGAAAAACATTACCCTCCTTCTGACGCAGTCGGGTAAAAATAACTGTGTAATTTAGTTGCTTTAGTGTACTTAAGCATATCTAAGAGTCAGTGCCAGCCAAGGTTTCTACTTTAAGGACGTTACCTAGAATCCACAAACTGCTTTACTACGTAAAATAAATGTTCCTTAAACTTGCTGGTACCGACTTCATAGATGTTATGCTTAAGTAAATTAAAGTAACTAAATGACACAGTTACGTTTTACTTTTTAGTGCGTTTTGAGGCGGTTCTATTTTTTGTTAAAATTTTTTTCATAACATTAGACGGTCGACAGACATAACCTTACGTAACCATGGATAATAACGTATTATATTGTGTATGGTAACAAATACTCATATTTTAAAATGCTAATACTGTGCATTAGAAACAAGAAAAGTGGTTAAACTTCCCAGACCGCATTCTTTATCATAGCCTAACCTTAACTTTTGTTTAGAAAAAAATTACAAAAAAATGCCAAAGTGGTTATAATCACTTTTTTAGAAATTTGATAGCAAGTTATGATAGTAGTAACTTTATTAAGCTACCTGCATCACTTTATGAGCAAAATAATGAAAGTTTAAAAACTCATCAATCAAACTTGAATCCTATTAATATTATAAACGCGAAAGTTTGTAAGTTTGGATGGAAAGATGTTTGTTGCTCTTTCACGCAAAAACTGCAGAATGGATTTTGATGAGACTTTTCAATAATAGGTGCAGCTTATACATCAGAATAACACAGGCTACTTTTATCTCGAATTTTTTATGAGAACTACGTGGGTGAAACCGCGGGCGTCCTCTAGTGAGATAAATAATCATAACAACTATAATTACAAACAATTATCAATCTAAGGGTAATTTAGAAGCATGTCAATCAGCTGTCACGATAATTATGAGGGTGATTGAAAAGCAGTATGCTAATTGTTCACCCTGGAAAGAGTATATATCTCGATACTTTCGTTTAGGAAGACGTCATTTAATTTCGAGAAATACTCTCTGTCATCATGTGGTTTTATCGTTTATTTGGTTTGCTGAGTTTAACAGAATGGGCTTATTCGGGTGAGTAATTCATAACTCAGAGGATCTATAATCATCCACTAGATCTTCGGGTTTATTTGCGGTGATACGTGCAAGAATCGCCTCTTTTTTGGACCGCTTACGTAACATTTCCAACGAAATTCTCATAGAAATGCATGAGCACTTGGATGTTTTTTAAGGTAGTTAGGCTTGTACTTGACTAAAATCACGCCTGATGGAAAGCAGTGATGAGGTGTGCGCTTACCTACCTTGTCGATATCTTCCGGCACTGGTCAAAATAACATCGCAGTGCGAATCGGAAATGAATGTATAATTTAAATTTTGCTTATTATTTTTTAATTACCTAGGATTTAGTTTTAATAGATTTAGCAATATTTATTTCAGAATCGATATCTTTCCGCCCAGAAGCTCAGAAAGGGGTGAAGTTGATAGACTCGAAGGCATCGTCAGGAATGGAGGCTACCATAGAGGATCAGCCCTACCAAGTGTCCTTCAAAATAGACAACACGTACTACTGCGGCGGTGTTATCATAGGAGAGAAGGACATTATAGCGCCAGCACACTGCACATACGGGTATTTTTGTCATAACTAAGTTCTTTTTTAATGTTAGTTGTTGTTTAATATGTTCAATTTGCAGTCGTGAAAACTGTGTTTGGTGTGGGTGGGCAAAAGTCCAACAGGCGAACTCATGACACCACTGGATTGAGTTTAGACCCCTTCACTCTAGAGCTATTATAAATTATCTTTTTTTGGCTGGTTGGAGGCTTCGGACGTGGCTAGTTACCACCCTACCGACAAAGACGTACCGCCAAGCGATTTAGTGCGTTCCAATACGATGTATAGAAATCGAAAGGGGTTTGGATTTCATCCTACTCCTAACAAGTTAGCCTACTTCCATCTTAAATTGCATGATCACTAACCATCAGGTATGATTGCATATTGCTAATTTTATAATAAATAATAATAAAAAAATCTTACGTTAGACTACCGCTCAAAAGTTTTAATTCTATCCCCTGAGAACGTTGGGGATTTTGTTACCAGATAAGATTTAATCTTGCCGCAAGAATAAAAAATTAAGAGAGTTAAATATTCAGTAAATTCAAGACTATCCTTCATATTTTCTCAAGTTGTAGATATTAAATGTTTATATTTTTGCTTTTGTTATCCAACAAAACGTGAAGCCTGTAGTATTCGAGTTGTATTACTGTTAATAATTATCTTACCGATAGGTTTAAGTCTAAGTTTCATTCATTAGACTGTATTAACATGTTTTATTTTATTTTATTTTTCATTTGTTTACATTTTGAGATTGTCATAGTCTGCAAATTTAAATTTAAATGGTTTTATTATTGGCTTTTAAGTAATAGCGTGTTTTTATCTACTTTACTGTACTTATAAACTTGTTATTATTTAACAAGAAATTGAACATCACTTGACCTATAAATATATTTGCATGCTGTAAGGTGCAATAAAGAATTTTGAATTTGAATTTGAAGTTTTAGCTGGATATTTTCAACAGATATTTTAATTGGTAGGGTCATAGTTAAGGAAATTTTTAAAACCTTTTCAATTCCAGCGTCAGTCCTGAGCAAGTTGTCCTGAGAGCTGGCAGTACGTTCCGTCACAATGGGCGTGTCATACCCATCGCGCAAGTGGTCACCCTTGACTGGTGATGTGACTATCGTTGGATGGGGCAGAAGGAGGGTAAATAAATTTTTCAAATTAGAATTTATCGAATTCCAACATTGTTGTTCGATTCCCACATATGGCAAAATGCTTGTGTGATGAGCATGTGTATTTTCCAGTTTCTGGGTGTTTATCTATATATTATAAGTATTAAAATAACGACTCCCGAAATATACAATTTTTTATTACAATGTTATCATGACCACTCAAAATTAGTACACAAGTCCAACGAAATCTCTTCGGCAGTAGGTTGTCAGCCCCCTCGGTCCAGCTATTTTTAGTTTGGCAATAAATTCTAAATTCAAAATTAAATATGTGGTACCTTGACGATGGTACTTTGGGTGGTAACTCAAAGACGGTTTTAACTGATTTACTCGAAATTAATAAGAAATTTAAAGATATTGGCCTTGAACTGAGTTTCGATAAATGTGAATTATATATTTCAGACTCCTTTGTTTCCAAATTCTTCAAAATTTTAGAAACGTCGCTCCTAACATTAAAACCGTTTCCAAGGACAGTCTACAACTCCTTGGATCACCTGTCCTTGATGAAGCCATCTCTCCCTTTCTTAATAATTCTTTCCAAATTCAACGACTATTCAGATCGCCTCCTTAAAATTGCAGTCACTCTGCTCTTTTTATATTAAAATTCTGTTTGTTCATTCCAAAATTCACATATTTGCTCCGCTGCTGCCCTATATGGAAACACCATTATTTAATTCAGCCGATCGATCAGTTAAAACCCAAGTTGAATCCATTTTGAATGTACAAATGAATGAACAGGCATGGACTCAAGCTACACTACCGATAAGGTATGGTGGCTTGGGACTCGCAAAATTTCCAGTGTTGCTCTTCCGTCATTCTTGGCCTCAGTTCATAGCACTTCCCACCCAGAGTTCAACGAACCCGCATTCGACAAAGACGTAGGGTACATGATCACCGCTGAGCCTTGGGACACCATCGTGTCAGAGTCACCCTAAGACTTATAGACAGTACGACAGGTAGAGACCGGGCGAGACTCCTGGCATCAGCCCAGAGTCAGGTCACTGGCTCTACCACCCAGGTCCAGATCCTTCTCCGGCTCGACTGCGCTGTGCATTGAGCACGACTGTTATCTTGGGTGCCCGCGTAGACCGCCCACCACGGACTCACCTGCTCATCGGGCGCCGCATTCCGCACTTAATGAGATCGGAAACTCGTCATCAATTTTTCCCCCAAATTAGTGCGTGACGATGGCAAGCGCCCTGACGGGATGTCATTAATTCCCTGGAGTATGGGGCGTGCGCTGGTATGGGACGCGACATTTGCCGAACTTTAGCATTTTTCGACCTCTGGACGTGCCGGAGTGACGCAGAGTCAAAACATTAGATACGTTGCCCCACTCAGTATGAGTTCTTCAGACGTCCTGGGCTGTGGGTGTTCATAAAGATTCCCCACAGAGGACAAAAAGTTGTGTGTGATGAGCAAAATTTAGAATTATGTATTTTTCATTAGTCTGATTATAATTATTCTGTTTTTTTTATATATATAATTTTCGTGCCTTTAAATATATTTCTGTTTAATTATTTAATTTTATGTGTAAATCAAAGTATTTATGTATAATAAATATAAAAATATTCATCAGTTATCATAGTACCTAAGCTTACTTTGGGGCTAAATAGCGATAATTTATTTATTTAATTATTTTTATTTTAAGTCTAGTGCTAGTAACTAAGTTTAGTTATAAGTAACTACTGTGAAACGTAAATATTATCTGTCTGTACCCTACTATCAGTAGAGCTGAAAATTCTGAGATTTTCTTTCTTCTAAGAAATTTTCACTATATTCCAAGCCCGGAGTCGGGAAGTTGGTGGTGTTACAGCCCCGTGCCTCGGGGAACTCGTTAAGCCGACGGTCCCGGTCACTATCACCAACATCTGATCATTAATAAATGAAACATTATCACCCTTGACCGCCAACATTGAAGGATCTATTTTCTATATCCCCGCCTCCTATAAGGAGAGAAGCCTGGTCCTGTAGTGGGCTGTAAATAGGCTGATAATGATGATGATGATGAATGTTTTATATGTTATAACAATTCTGTAATTCCAGGGAGAGCCGACGGATATCCCTAGCAGAGTAATGAAGACGTTGGCTCACATGTACGATGCTATGAAGTGCCAGATCGCGTACCCGACGCTTATGTCTAAGAACAAGGCATGCTCTTCCAATTTCCACTTAGGAGGAGAGGATCTTGAAGACTGCAAGGTTTGAACGTTTAAAGATTTTGTGCTAAACTAATCCTGAACAGTCGTTGATTTAAGTGTCATCACTATCACTATCAGTACATACCTATTATAAGATAAAGTCCTCCGGAGCGTGTCTGTCAATCTGTCCGCGATAAACTCAAAGATTACTAAACGGATAATTATAAGGTTTCACCAATAGATAATTCCGAGGAAAATTTACAATTTGTTAAAGTTTTTTGTAAAATAAATTATCAAATATAACGATAATTGTATAAAGTGTCGCGCTGCCTGGAAGCTTGAATTGAAAGCGCTACCTAAATCCTTAGAGATATAACAAAACAATGTTAATAAGGAATGTTTCTCTTTATTAGGATGACATAAAAGTTTACGATGGCATAAACCTTCTTCTTTGCTACCTATTTACTTAAAAAAAAGGTCAAAATCATAGTTGGTGGAAGGCTTCGGCCGTGGCTCCACCCTATCGACAAAAACATGCCGCCAAGCGATTTAGCGTTCCGATACGGTTACGTGTAGAAACTGAAAGTAGTGTGGATTTCATCCTACTCCTGACAAGTTAGCCCACTTCCATCTTAGATTGCATCGTCACTTACCATCTGATGTGATTGCAATACGTTACTGTTGTCACGAGCAAAGATACAGGTGTATGCTAGTAATGTTATATAACATATGAGTACTGGCGATTAGCTCTACCTGTCTAAAGCACTGGTAGTTATTATGTAGCCATAACCTAGACCCGCATATTCGATTGGCATTATGACTGTGGCATTGGCATATATATCGTGATTATTTCATCACCTATATGATGGGTTATAAGTTTGCTACTCATAATAAAGTCAATCCCAATATTAACTATCATCATCATTATCATTAACAGCCAATTTATTACATTACATAAAAAATTATTTAGAAATTTTCCGAAAATATTTTTTAGTTTTATCATTCTTTTATTTTAAAAAGTTACAGGGGGGATTTTATCACTTTGGAAGTGTCTCTCGCGCAAACTATTCAGTTTACAAAAAAATGATATTACAAACCTCAATATCATTTTTCAAGACCATAAAAACAGCACGCGTATGGGTTTGAAGAAAAAAATTCGAGTTTCAGTTTTAAGTATGGGGAACCCCCAAATTCATTGCTTTTTTTCGACTATCGTTGGATGGGGCAGACAGCGTGTAAAAATCTTAATGCGTTTCACAGAATAAATCTACTTACCAAGTTTCAAAATTGTAGCTATACCTACATTCGGAAAGAAGTTGCTGTTACGTACAGACGAACAGAAAGACATGACGAATATAATGAAAGTTCTCTTTTTTGCGTTTTGGTGACGGAACCCTAAAAAGGTTCTATTTCACAAATGTTGTGAAATAAACCAAGCCTGAGGTATGGCCCATCTATTTTCATTTGCAACTTTTATTTCGGTGCTAAAATTTTTGGTCGTTTTGTTCCGACGCTACCAATTTATTGTGACGGGCCATGACGCAATATTTGGACATTTTCCTTTTTCTTCTGTTAATGGAAACATGAGTGAAAATATTTTTATTCAATTTCGTTTTTCATCCGACGAATTTAAAATACTCATTTTTCTTTAAGAGCACGATTTTAATATAAATATAAAAAAATATATATGGTGCTTTTAAATATTCGGCGTGAATCGCGGCTAACAAAAATATTGACAGACGAATAAAAGTTAAAAAAAAATGCATTTTTGGGTTCAGTATCGATGATAAAGCGCCCTATAAGTTCAGAAATATCTTCAACGTACAGCATCGGACCTGTTACAGTTTTATTATACGTATAGATTGTCTCTAACATTGAATTATAATATTCTATGTAAAAGCACTGTTAAGCTCAGCATTTTTTAAAGAATAATGTTTGTCTATTCTGTGTTCAGAAGAAAGAATAGTTCCTGTATATTTAAATGTTTAGAAAATATAAAAAATATATTCTAGAACGAATATTCAAAGCTACTGCTGCTAGCAGGTCTGGTTGGGCAGCGAGAATAATTAGAACAGAGAAGGCGAGCATTGACGGGTCACAAATTACCTACCTATGTAAATACCTACATGGTGTACCTAGCATGTCTCGAACTCTGGTCGGCGTTTTTCTCTCTACCACACGATGGACCCGGCATCCGCACGATGAATCCATTGAATGCTAAGATATTCGTCTCTCCGTTTTGATTATGCTATAAGATTATGACTGTTGTATTAATTTTTCAGCGTGAAACTGATGGAGCAGCAATCCAAGATGGCATGGTGGTAGCTCTAGTAACATTTACAGGAGTTTGTGGTCACGAGGCGTCACCGAGTCTCTTTGCAGATCTCGCCGCACCTGAAATACGTGACTTTTTACATGACAGCCTTGGTGTGTGATCGAAAACTATCTACATGTCGATTTTGTAACGAAATTCGACAGTGCCAGTCTCTATGTCGTCTCTTCTTGTCTTTTTCTAACTCGATACAGGAGATAGAGAGATATAAAGGCTTGTACTGTCGAGTTTCGTGATAGAAACCTCATGCTGAATTGTAACTGTAACATTCAATTTATTATAAATTTGTAAAATCTATTTCTGTACTTAGACTTCCGTTAAAGTAGTGTGTGTCAGTTTAATCCAGGATTGCTGTGTGAATTGATATGTCATTTTACAGTTGAAATAACGGAAATAGGATTGGCGACTAATTTATGTCAATCAGTTCTTGGTTTTCCAATTCGATTCATGATGGATTCATGCCACAATACGAATATGTTGGTGTTGAGCCTCCTAATTTAAAATGTATACATATTTAAATTAAAGTTTAAAAATGATCATTTCATTTGCATCACATTGCTTTTTGGCTGTGTTCTTAAAAATTAACATAAATTATTTTTCATTTATGTAATACGCAATTATTATGTTCAAATTTGACTCTACCGATGTATGTATTAAGTTTATTAAAATGTATACTTACATTATAATAACTTGTTTTATTTCATACGTTAGCGACTACTTTTTGCTATTTTCCCGTTGAACTAAAATTTCGAAAAATATTTTTGTCAGTACGTGTAGGGCTATGTCACAGAAAGATGCTACTTTTTAAGTTTCGTCTAACTAAAACATATCGCACCCTCAGTAATATAAAGGCACAAGTCAAAATTTTACAAAATCGAGATTTTAATTGCTAAGGGTACAAAATGAAATTCTCTATCGGTTAGCTCCGACAGCGGGCGAAAAAGGACAATAATTACTGAGTTATTACATTTGTGCCTCTCTCACACTCTCCTGCCCTGCATCCCGATTTTACTGCTACAAGGTGATATTCAGTAAAGTGCCCATACGTGTCGAAAGTAGACTGCTTAAACGTTGTGCGATTCGTATTTGTGCCCTTATATGATGAAAAAAAGGTAAGTAATGTTCTGAATATTTTGTATTATAAAGAATACTTTGTGATTGGGCCGTTATATTAGACAAAATGTTGTCAATTAGTGGTTCTTATCCTTAAAAGACCACTCTATCGCTAAAAAGCAAAGATGTTAAAAGAATCTATATCTTACTGGTTCATTATAACACAAAAAAATATATTACGTTCGATGGCACAATTTACTATAGGCCCTTATTAACACTTATAACTTGAACTTTTTTCTAAATTCTGTCTTTAAAATAAACAGGAAAATTAAAAAATTTTGATTAATATCAAAATTGAATTAATACAGGTTCATCAAAAAGATGATATTTATTTCATGTTTGTGTTAAATATTATAATTTTGTAATAAAACTCGAATCCCGACCAAGAAAAATAACGAACTTACCAAAACCACCAAATCAGCATAGAATGGATTACAGTGAAGATGATCCATAATTAATCGGAAATGTAAATCGACTTTAACATGGCTTAAATTTAAATTAGGGGCTTTGATTTATATTACTTGTATAGTTTCAGATTCTTTTAAACGAAACTAAAGAGAGTATGTCATTGAACTTCTATAGTTCAACCAAAATTAAATCTGTTACTCATCAAAAAGGAACTGGTTTCGATGGTCGTGATGAGGAAATTCCATAATCGCAATGGACTGCGCCTTTAAGAAGCCACGAAGAAGTAATAGAGAATAGAAATATCATTATATCTCCTCAGAAGTTAATCACACGCTGTTGTTTGTGCTCTCGCTCTTCATTCAGTTCTAATAGCTCCAGTATTTCAAGTTCTAGCTGTAAGAATGGATTATTAGTCTCCCTTGCTCTTTTAATAGCTGCTATGTACTGAAATGGGGAGTATATAACTCCAGTTTTATATAAAAATTGCAAAGGCTGTCACTGCTAGCCATCACCGGCAGCATGAACACAACACCTACCGTAGTCCTGGAGGCACTAATGGGTATTCCACCGCTTCATCAACACATACAAAAAGAGGCAGCAACAACAGTCTTCAGACGAAAAGTTTGTCATCAATGGTAAGAAACACACACAGGTCTTCTTGATATACTAAAGGTATCAAACACCAACAATCCACATTTCAGATGGATTTGTGACAAGACAAACCACTATCTAATGGACAAACCTTACAAAATCAACATAAACGAAACCACTTTGGATGAAACAACACCAGACAAAATAAAGGTATATACTCGTTCCTACAGATGAATCAAAATCGGACACAGGAACCGGTGCAGGAGTCCGCTGCCAGAAGCTAAATATATACATCGTACAGGCGCTCGGGAAGAACAATTCTGTCTTCTAGGCGGAATGCGTTAGTATTACAATTGCAGCAATGGTTAGCATAAAGGTAACAAACTTCAATATTAATATACACAGTGACAGCCAAGCAGCACCTAAAGCTCTAGATACACACAATACCTCTTCCAAGCTGCTGCTTGACTGTCACAACGCACTTGAGGAACTATCAAAGTAAACCAAGTAACGGGGTTAAGAGACACAGAGGCAATTTCGGCAACGAAAGGGCAGAGGAACTTGCACGACATGACACAATACTGAAAGTTATAGGATAGTACCATACCTATCAGTGAATATAAAACCTGGTTACACAAAGACCCCTACAATAAATATGGACACAAACAACAGGCTGTAAACATATCAAAGAGGCAATACCGTGTCTCGACACACAGTTAATCCGTGTAAAGCTTAGAACGGACATAGGACTGATTACAGGGCACTGTCCACTAAACAAACACCTTTCAATTCTATGTATGACCGACATCCCTCTATGCAGGATATGTCTAGAGAATGACAAGACGCCGATACACGTTATGCGCAGTTGTAGAGGAGTATCGGAACAACGTGAAGCACACTGGCTCCAAAGCGACACTCCAAGAGCCAATCGGCGACCTGGTTGGGACCTTGCTAAGCTTCTGCAGCGAGCTCGGCTGGCTAGAGTGAGCCAGCGGGAGCCTACACCAGGGGATCCACGCACAACGGTCAAGTGCGGAGAAACCCAGGAATAAAGAAGAATGTTGAGGAAATAACCATGCAGAAGGCTTACTTAGAAGCACTTCAACTTAGTTCTGCTAAAAAAAATTATCTCAAAGGCTTCATTAATAATAAGCAATTGATAGATCCATACTATGCTTCCTATTATAATAGTATGTTATCATAAATTTAAAATATTATTAATATTAAAATTATAATGTAATTTGCATTACTTTTTTTACGAGAAATTTAAGGTTGATGATGTTTAAATTTTTATATTTATATGGATAATGAATATGAGAAATTTAATTAAATTATTACTTACAATAAACAAATTATTACATTCAGTTAAATTGTTATTTTATTCATAAAACAGAAATAATGTCAGAAGAATGCAGTTTGTTTTAGTGTAATACAGTACCAATTATATTTAAAACTAAATAATTACAGACACTTTAGGCATATATAGGAATAAACTTAAAAAGGTACTATATTTCAATTGCGTTTTTAAGTATTATATGGGCCTAACTTAAAAATGTTTTTTTAAAAGCTTGTAATTTAAAAACTATTATAAGTAATTTTATTATTTTTATGCCTACTTATAAAGTAGCTATCAAATAATAAATTTGCCGATTTTCACATTTATAGTACAAACAGTACCAATTTTATTAAAAAAAAAAGTTGATATGCTGGAATCCGGAATCTTTAAACGCGATTTCCCAAAAAACTACTTTTTTGGATTATGCCTCTATATTACTGAGGGTGCGATATGCATTCACATCAATAGAGCTACGTCTAATTTCAGTCTAAAATTACCTACGAGATATGCAGACTGAGGCAGGGATAATATATAAAGCTGATCACACATCTGCCTGTCAGTTTCTCTTTTCTTTTATTTCGTCCAGAGGAAACTTTACGAGTTCTCTGTTGTATTTGTAAACAGTGCGTCTTATTTATTAATCAACCAAGAGGGCTTAGGACTTAAGCACATCTATTATCAGCCTATTTAAGCCCACTACTGGGTCAGTCCTCCTTTCATACAGGAGAGGGGGTATAGTGTATAGAGTTTAGACTACACACACACATTGCTTCAATGCCAGTCGACATGTTTATGGTAACAATGTATGATTTTTATGTAACGATCACTATAAGATATTTACCATAGTAAGCGAGTTCGACGGCTTATAGTTTTATTTACAGAATTTGTATGAGTTTACGCACATGACGTTTTTCAAACTAGCACATTTTACGCGATTAGGACACTGAGGCCTGTGTGCACCAAAATTTCGTTTATCATAACCAACGGTTTACATAAGCCAAACGTAAAATTTACTGTTCACGACAACCCGTACAGCGGTTAAGGACGTAAGCTCGGTTAAGATAACCGCCCGGTTTACGTCCTAGACCGGCGTACGGGTTTATTATAAATAGTAAATTTATAACAAAGTTATGTTAACCGTTGGTTATGATAACTGAAATCTTGGTGAACACAGGCCTAAGAAAACTTAAGATAATCGCGATGTCTTAACGTCTTAACGCGCGACCTCCGTCTTATAAATCTTATAAATCCATCGCGCATACCAATGCGCGATGGATTTATAAGACGGAGGTCCTGGGTTCGATTCACGGCGGGGCAGATTGAGATTTTTTCTTAATTTGTCTTGGTCTGGCTGGTGGGAGGCTTTCGCCGTGGCTAGTTACCACCCTACCGACAAAGACGTATCGCCAAGCGATTTAGTGTTCAGGTACGATGTCGTGTAGGAACCGAAAGGCGTGTAGATTTTCGTCCCACTCCTAACAAGTTAGCCCGCTTCCATCTTAGACTGCATCATCACTTAACATCAGGTGTGATAGGAATCAAGGGAAGTTTGCCCTTGACTCCGATAGCCGATAAAAAAAAAAAAGTTAATACATTCACGAAGAAAGCACTTTGTTAGCTCGTTTAAAAGACGTCGTGTGCATAGTCCCTAACCTATTGTTATCGAATAGCTGTACTAATTTGCAATCAACTTTACAATCGCAAATCGCTTTATGACTAGTCCACATTGTTCGTGTGCCATTCCAGTCTAGCGATCTAATTCACTCAATTGCAGCTAAACAATAGCATTTCTGTTCCTAAGTGGCTTGAACTAGCTGCTTTGTACAATAGACGAAGTTACGAGTAGATATGCAATCTATCTGGTGTTAACAACATAATATAGTGTGACACTTTAGACATTCTATAGAGCAGTGATTCCCAAAGTGGTATTCATACACACCCAGGGATCGATAGCGACCCTATATTAACGCGAATTATTGGGGGTCGAGAAGTTCAAGTATTTATGACACGATTTGGCTTAGGAGCTCGTTATGTGGGTCCAGGTCATGGGATCCTGGTTCAATCCTGGGTTTGATTATCAAGCTTAGAGATTTTCTTACTTCCCAAAAATTTTCTGTAACAGATTGTTTCAAAAAAATTCTGTAGCAGAAAGAAACTTAACGATGTGTCTCTGAACGTGTACGTTTAGCCATTGGATCCGGTTGGTATGGTACACGTGGAGTTACAAATTTAAACATTTTATACCGTAAGTTTGCCAACCCTTATTAGAGCAGCGTAGTGAGTCTTATACCTTTAAATCCCTTTTGCTATAAAGCTTGATCGTACACTGTAGTAATAAGTACAATAATTAGTAATAAGGAACAATGAAATTTGTTGTAACTCTTGTCACGTTGTGTAGCGACATCTGTCGGCAGTGCGGCTAAGCTTGTGATTGATTCGTGGATCGTGAGCGGAGCACGGCAAAAAGTTGCAGGTTAGCGCCGATAGATGGCTCTGTCGTTAAACACAGCGGTGTCGTTTCTATTTCGTATTTCTTTTGGATTTAAAAAGGAAAAAAGAAAATAAAACAAATAGTTAGTATTTTGGAAAATAAAGGTTTTGTGTTTTGAAAGTTTCGCTTATCCTCTATGTAAGCATAGAGGAAAGTCCCTTTCCTGACGTCTAACTTTATGATGGATGTCTATGGCGGAAAGCAGCCATTTTGAGAGAAGTCTTTTCAATTCGTGACGCGATGGCGTGAAGACGAAATTGTGGCCGATTGAAAGGATTCGCTTCGCCCATGGGTTCAGGGCTTCCAATTTTGCAAAAACCCAGTAATAACGTTATAAAAAAAATATAAGTTATGAAGTAACAACATTTCGGTGAGTTTGGCAAATTACTTCGTTCGACTCCATGGCGTGCTCACGCGGAAAGTATTGTATAACTTTTCCGTTTTCGTTTCAGGTTCCCTAGCAAGTTAATTATGTTTATTTCCGTCATCGGGAGGGAATAAGCGAGTGCTACTTGGCTAGGTAAATATGGGTGAAGATCACCAAAGTATTTTTCGAAAGCGTGGCATGACGTCAGAGGTCAGCGAACTAATTATTGTTTCTTTGTTTCAGCGGGTTTATCGTTATATTTATTCTACGTTTATGTCTATGGTTATCTACATTCAATATTTCATCGTTATTCGTCCAGTTAGACCATTCAGTTATTTGGTTGTGGATTTGGAACATTCGAGAGAAGCCTTCGTTGGAAAAGATTCGGTGGATACCGGCGTGGAGGGCTTCAGTCCGTATTTCCGTGCGACGCGACAACGGAAAGGATTGGCTATTCCTGGTTTCGAGGAGCGCCTCGGTTTCGGACCGGCGCGACGTTGGAAAATCGGAGGAAGTGCCCTATCGCACCGTACAAATGGTGAGATGAGCTAACAGGTCAGTGAACTCACATATTGTCCGACGTAGAGGCCAACAATCTAGCGAGGTCAATGAACTCTAGAATTATGAAATAGTTTCTTCAATTAGACAGTAAATGCAATAAGCTTAAAGGTTGGTGGTATTCTGTTCCATTACTTTCGGTTATATTAATTATGTTCCGTTAAAATTATGTTCCGTTATTATTCTGTTCTTTAATATTTTTGTTACATCAATGTTCTGTTCCTATAATTTGTGATTCGGTGGTATAATCATAAATCTGATTAAGCTAGCACCTACTGTGTCTTGTAGACACCGGTAACCTGTCTCAGTAATGATGTGGTATTAACTTTGGGTTGGTTTTGGACTGACGTTTAGATTTGAACCCAAGCGCTCTGCTGCTAAGGCTGTCCTAGACCGGAGTTCCGGAAACCACAGTCAGTCCTGTCCATTAACATAGATTGGTATGACACAGGAGACCGGTGAATACAATTAGGTTCTTTAATTTAGTATTTAAAATAATCACTGTAACAATTCAGCCACCGAATAAACAGACTCAGCAAACGTTTTGAATCTTTTACTATTCTCTTTCTTTGTACCAGACTATGTATGTATCAACCCGTACCAGGACTCAACGCTTATGAGTTAAATGTGTGACCAAGAGTCCCCTTTTTCCGATTCTTTGCGGCCGTTGGCTCCCAGCACCAACCCGGGGGGGTTCACGGTGTCGCACTCTATAGCCAGAGTTACAACAAATTTCATTGTTCCATGATCTAACATAAAGAAGAAAAACGATGTAGTCTGGGACAATGTAAGTAAGTCGAAAAGATAGTAGGAATTAACATGCTATAGTCGTTTGAAGAAGTGACTGGAATAGTATACGCCAGTTGTTAAAAACAGCAGCAATTATCATATAACAAGTGATGATAAGTGCTCTAGTAGCGAAGACATTTTTGTCAAAGCTATTAATCAGGTGGTATGACACACGCAGTTACGTGATATTGACAATGTATTACTTCAAACACTGGCTATGATTAAGAAGAAAGACAATGTAGGTTTCAGGCCAGTGCTAGATTTATTAAAGTTAGTTCTTGACTGCTATCACACCTGATGTTAAGTGATGTTGCAATCTAAGATGGAAGCGGGCTAACTTGTTAAGAGTAGGTTGAAATCCATACCCCTTTCGGTTTCTACACGACATCGTACCGGAACGCTGAAACGCTTGACGGTATGTCTTTGTCGGTAGGGTGGTTACTAGCCACGGCGAAAGCCTCCCACCAGCCAGACTAAGACAAATTAAGAAAAATCTCAATCTGCCCCGCCGGAAATCGAACCCGGGACCTCCGTCTTATAAATCCACCGTGCATACCACTGCGCCACGGAGGCCGTAAGTCTGGAACAATATAAGCAAAATAAAAGAAATTAGGAATTATTATGTTACAATATTCCTTTGAACACTTGCAATAATAAGAATGATTAAAGGTGATATCGGTTTCAGTCAAGCACTAGATAAATATTAATAAAGTGAGTAGGACAATAATATATTGTACAACCAAGTTGAAAAACAGCAGCAATTATGATGTTACAACCATTCAATCCTTCAAACACATCTTCTGGGAAAGAAGAAAGGCGATCTTGGTTTCATTCTGGATTTTATAAAGTGACTGAATTAATGTCAGCAAGTGGGAAAAAACATATGAATGACTGGAACAGTGTAAGCCAGTCATCAAAAACAGCAGGAATTATCATACTACAAGTGATGACAGGTGAACTACGAGCAAAGTCACTTCACTGTGCTATTAATTAAGTGATATGACACACGCAGCTACGTGATGTTGATGATCTATTTCTTCAAACACTGCCTATAATAAAAAAGAAAGACGATGTAGGTTTCAGTATAGAGCTGGATTTAATAAAGAGTTTGGAAAAATATAAGCAAGTCAAAAAGACAGTAGCAATTATCACGTTACAACCATCTATTCCTTTGAACACTCACATTAATAAAGAAGAAAGGCTTGGTCGGTTTCATTCTAACACTAGATTTCGTAAAGTGACTGGTTTAATGTCAGCAAGTGAGAAAAAATATATGAGTGACTGGAACAGTGCAAGCCAGTCGTCAAAATCAGCAGGAATTATCATATTACAAGTGATGACAGGTGCTCTACTAGCAAAGTCACTTTACTGAGCTATTAATCAGGTGATATGACACACGCAGCTACGTGATGTGGGTGCTTTATATACGGCATTGTAATGAGCCACTCAGGCAGGAGTATATAACTTTCATGTTGGTTTGTGTCGCGTTTAATTTGGTCAGTCACTTTCCTTCATGCTACAGTCATGTGGTGTTATGTATGGTGTTCGGTGTTTGTGGTTGGGTTGTGCGCTTCTGGTGAGTTTTTTTTTAAATAACCGAAACATATACAAACTTAATTATTTCATAGTTCTGTGGGGGAAGTTATATTTGCTTGCCATATTTATTTTGACAGCGGATAGGTGCAGTGGGTTCGGGTTTCGATCATCATCTAGAAAAATGCGTGTGTGAAAAGAATGGATGTTTTTCAGTGGCTGAGTGTTTATTTTATATATTACAAGTATTTTTTTTTTATTGAGATAGAATACAATAAGGAACTTAAGCTAACTTATCCTAATAACTATACAAATCATGCCCACGTGGAATGGTGGCAAGAATACTGGCTGCATTTCCGCGTTGGATAGCCAGGCTAATCCTTTGCGCAAAAAATGAGCCAGCCCTTCGGTCATATGTTGAGGCAATTAGGCGCCGTGAAATGTTACGTAAGAATTTTTTGGCACTGCGACTCCATGGCCCAAGGGTCTCCACGGCAAAAGGTACAAATATGTAACTCTCTGTCAGAGAGACATAGGCATAAAAAAAAGAAAAGAAAAAGTATTTATTAATAAAATATATAAAAATATTCAACAGTTATAAACTTTAAATAATATAAAAGTTATCAACAGGTACTTATAAAATATGTGTGTTTACTTTGGGCTATATAGCGATGTGTGTATTGTTCTATATTATTTTTTTATTCAATAGTTCTATTTATGTTGACTTTTACTAAGCGCCTTTAATTCAAAATGTAATATTGATTATACAAAAAACAACAAATTCTCTAAAAAATACCACAAAATATTAAATATAAGTTATATCCGGTAGGAGAACGGATTCTAGCCGGGTACACTTCTGTACTTTTGCTACACTCGATCCTAGATCAACCAGAAGGAGCTAAGAACACTCCTAAATTTTTTTTCTATCAGAATATGTCATCATATCGGGGGTTGGCCAAGCCGTTAGGGAGTTGTAAGGAAAAATATAAATAGTGCGGACAGACAGACAAACAACAAGAATTTAAAGCATTCCGCAGAAATGCAATAATTAATTTATAAGCTTGCATTTGGTAAGAGTCCCTTGAGAGAGCCCGTAGCTTCTTTATTACTTAAGCTGTAAGTGTTCTTCGAGAGGGTTTTATAAATAAGAGAGGCGTACGGTACCTTATAGGAGATTTCTCCATCTATAACGTCGCTTGTATAATAATTCCAAACCCGATTTTGAAAATCAAAATCAAGTTTGGTTTTCCAGACGGACTCCAGATGTTGACTCCAGATACATCAACAAGGATATTATCATCAAATCGTTATAGAATTTACTTTCAATTTGATTTATTTTGCTGACTGTACCGAGCACTCGTAATGACTAATGTCTCGCAGCGTGTAACAACTTTCCTTTGATCGTACGTAGTATAAATATTAGGTCTACTGATTTTATTTACATTTATTTAAAACTAATCTACTCCCTACCATCGACTCACTACGGTGAATTAAATCTAAGTAGACAATTTTCTATACTAATATTATAAAGAGGAAGCGATTGTGAGTTTGTGACCTTGTAAGGGGTAATCTCTGGATTTAATGGACCAATTTTTAAAATTATTTCACCAATAGAAAGCTACGTTATTGTAGAGTGTCATGGGCTATAAAAATTTCCAAAGTTAATAACGCATCTTTACTTAAATTTGAATTATGTAATCCAAGTTGTAAAAAAAATCACTTTAGTTGCGTGCGCTGCGAAAAGTATTGTGGATAGGACAAAACAATGTTAAAGAACGTATCAAAATCTGTAAAAAAGTCCGCGATAGCATATGCCTATCTCCCACGGATAACTCACAATAACTGCTTTTACAGTTAAAATTGTGTATTAAAAATAATTATTAATTATTTTTAATACACAATAATTATTAATTATTTTTAATACACAATTTTAACTGTTGAAACTTATTTAGCCCATATGGCATTAATCTATATCTTTAGAAATATGTAAGAACGGAAATTTAATGTAAAATATTTTGCCCTTTACTCTATACACTTTAAATAAATATCTTCAAAGATATTAGCAGAATAAAAACGTGCGGTGCGCACCGCCCCGGCCGTTGCGTGGCAATGTAAGCAGTAAGTACATTTTATTCTTTGTTTTCTCAACATCTTAGTTTTTTGGTTCAACTAAATTTACTAATTTGTTTAATCATTTTTTTTCAACTCAACTTTCTTTAATTCTACTCAAATTTTTAATAAAATTTCAAAGAGCCACTGTTTTGATTATTTGAAGTAATCTCATTGTTCTGATGAAATAACGTCAGAATGTCTAAAACAATATCTCAACTATATAGATATACATCTCAGACAAGAGCAACCACTGTACGTCGAATATGAAAGAATTCTTTTGAGCGTGCACGGCGTCTTGCTAATGAACGAGAATATACATCGCAAGCATCTTCTAAAAAGTCCAACACTGAAAGGTCTCAGCGACTTGCTAACCACAGACAGAATACGTCGGACACACGTAAAAGGGAATCTAGCACCAAACGTTCGCAGCGGCTTGCCAGCCAAAGAGCTGTTACCTTTGCAGGACGTATGAGAGAGTCCAGCACTGAAACGTCTCAGCGACTGGCTAACCATAGGCTGAATATGTCGAACATACGTAATAGAGAATCTAGCACCGAACGTTCGCAGCGGCTTGCCAGCCAAAGAGCTGTTACCTTTGCAGGACGTATGAGAGAGTCCAGCACTGAAACGTCTCAGCGACTGGCTAACCATAGGCTGAATATGTCGAACATACGTAATAGAGAATCTAGCACCGAACGTTTGCAGTGGCTTGCCAGCCAATTAAAAAGCTATTTCCTCTGCAGGTCGTGTGAGACTAGCACTAAAACGTCTCAGCGACTGGCTAACAACTGACATAATACCAACGCTGAATATACATGATAGGGAGTCTAGCACCGAACGTTCGCAGCGGCTTGCCAACAAAAGAGCATCTATAAGACTTGCTGTCATCATCATAATTTTTATTTATCCCGAACTTTCTACCGGAAGTATTTTGCGGTACAAACGGGTCGGGACAAAAATATTTCGAACGCGGAACGGAGTCCGCGGTTACTGCAAGTTATTAATAAAATATTATTTATATAACCTTTTGTCCATGCTTTTAACTTTTTTATTTTACTATATAATTAAACAAGCAGTCGCTCGCGATATCGTCCGCGTGAAAACCTCTTAGGTACCGTTTAATTTTAAAGACAGACTTTGATATATAGTGTGCTCTTTCCCCGCTACCCCTCTCAATTAAATTTTTTTATAGTTTCCTGTGAAGCAATATCCTCCGTCCCGTCCCGTGTACTAAAGATATACATTTTTGTTAAACATTGTACGATATTACAGTACATTAACATTAACAATATATATTTATGACAAGCTGATGTGTATAGCTTGTATTAAATAGTCTATTTCACTTTTGAGTCTAGCTTTCATAATAAACAAAATAATTTACAATTTTACATGCAGATCTAGAGATTAGCCCGTTTAAACAAACGAACAAACTTTTTCGTATATTATATATGTCGGAGATGCACCTTTCTCCTTGACATCATCTTTAGTGGTTCTTAGTTTCGTGAGCGTTTTTCTAGAGTTTCATCAACCACAAAAGAAAGTCTTGGTCACAAAAGAAAGCCACAAAAGAAAGATGGCGTCGCGACCCCACTCTTGCACTTTCGCGCCCTGCTCTGTGATTGGTCGCAATACTATATCACATGCTATTGAAGGCGATACATCAATACACTAACTTTAAAAATGATTAGATGAGATATTACATAATATTACACGCCATAAAGCTAAGTGAATTTAACTTAACTGATCACAATGTTTCAAGTAAGCGGCTATCTCATATCTCTCATTAAATGATAAACAATTAGTTATATTTTGATTACTTCCATAAACAATCTCGTGACATACCATAAATAATTACTTCCACAGATAGTAACATTTCCATAAACAATGACATCTATCACAATATAATAACAATCAGTAAGTCTTTAGTCTTATTCCTTCGACATATAAATATGGTCTGCCATGCCATCAATAAATTGAAAAGATCAAAGATCAAATTCTCAAAGAATATCAGTACCAAAATGTTGACCCCTATTCAGTACGTATAACATAACACGGAGGAGGTCAACATAATTTTTACGATATATCGGCAGTGTTATATTTTGTTAGAAATTTTGTAATATAGCCCAGTGCAGATAGCCTCAAACATAATAAAAAGTAAAAGAAAATCACAGTAGGATGAAACCCATTTCAAAAGGAAGAGAATGCCATAAAAATTAATGGAAAAATAAATTACGGGCGATCTGAGGTCGGGAAGGGGTAGGGGTTGAGGGTTTAGGGGTAAAACACGGATTTTCTCGATTTCCGGCAAAACTAAAAGTCCTATGGAAAAGACTTGAATGGCAAAGTTGTAGATAATAAAAAGATCTAAAACTTTTGTTTCTACACTTTTTTCACATAACCTCAAAATTCATGTGAAAAATTCAAAAAACCAAGTTTTTGGTTTTTTATTTTTATCTTTTACAAAAATTGTTTTTTTTTATCGAAATTTTGTGAAAATTTACCTTTTTATGTCCCAAATACGCTGTAATTTATTTGATTAAAAATATTTATTTTTCACCTTATTTTGAATTAATATCGAAAAAAACACCCTAATTTTCAATCGAAAATTCACCCGTCAAAATATCAGCTTTTTTTAAAAAGTTGGTATGGTTTCTGTTTGTTGAAATCTCTACTTTCCGAAGGTGAAAAAATATATATATGTTACTATAGTAAACCTTCTCAGAAAAGGCAAAATCTAGACTAACGGTTTTTACAGCTGCAATGAAAATGCAGGCGTAGACGCCTATTTATCACTATTTTAAGATAATGTAAGTCGCTCAGGTATATACCTGAGTGACCTACGAAACATTTTAGCCCACTAAAAGGTCACATTACAATGTCAACATAGAAAAGTGGAGACGGGGCTAGGCGGATCTGAGCTTTGTTGGGTCTACATACTTTTTTTTTAACACTGAGAAATGTGTTTATGCAAAGATATAGGACAGCTAACTTCTCAGAGGGTATGTAGGACTCATCGGCTGAGAACCAACCGGAATACCCGCTAAAACCAAGCGATGTTCCTTCCAATCGTCTGGTGATTGGGTGCCGGGAGCATCGTATCTAAATCTTCCGTAACCTAATTAGCAGAGTCCACCGAGCCAGACCCTCAACTGGGCCTTACTACATACCTGCTATTACGTAGCAGCAGTAAAAACCGTTAGCCTAGTTTTTGCCTTTTCTGAGAAGGTTTACTATGGTAACATATATATATATATATATATATATATATATTATTTCCCCATCGGAAAGTAGAGATTTTAACGAACAGAAAGCATAATAATTTTTTGAAAAAAAAAATATTTTGACGGACAATTTTTCGGTTGAAAATTAGGTTATTTTTTCGATATTCATTCAAAATAAGGTGTAAAAATAAATATTTCAAATCAAATAAATTATAGCGTGTTTGGGACATAAGAAGGCAAGGAAAGCCAAATTTTATAAAAATAAAACTTTATTTGTAAAAGATAAAAATATAAAACCAAAAACTTTGGTTTTTGTATTTTTCACACAAATTTTGAGGTTATGTGAAAAAAGTGTAGAAACAAAAGTTTTAGATCTTTTTATTATCTACAACTTTGCCATTCAAGTCTTTTCCATAGGACTTTTAGTTTTGCCGGAAATCGAGAAAATCCGTGTTTTACCCCTAAACCCTCAACCCCTACCCCTTCCCGACCTCAGATCGCCCGTAATTTATTTTTCCTTTCATTTTTATGGCATTCTCTTCCTTTTGAAATGGGTTTCATCCTACTATGATTTTTTTTGGTTTTAAAAATTATCGACCCTGGACTAATATCTCCGAAACTAATTAACACACTGTAAAAGGCAAATATTATCTCTATAATATCCTTGTGATTATTAAATAGTTTATTTTGATAAGGATTTAAGTTTAGTTCTATAAATAATGTCGTAAACTTAAGCATATGAATTAAATGATTTATTACAGAGTCGCACTTTTTAGAAATTTTGTAATATCACCGAAACTATATAACTAATTAACATACTGTAAAAGCAAATCTTATCTTTATAATATTCTTATGATTATTAAGTTATTTATTTTGATAAGGGTTAAGTTTAGTTGTATAAAAAATGACGTAAACGTAAGCATATGAATTAAATGATTTTTTAAAACACAAAAAGTTATAAATCTGCCAAACTATAAAAGATAGATATATACTATCGCGGACTTTTTTGTAGAACTTTTTAAGATCCATAAAGTTTTCATACAATGTTTTCAATTTTACCCAATATCTAAGCCAGCGTACGCGCATAAAGCTAAATTTGATAAATATTACGATCCGACTCGCGCGACAAAACCTGTGATAACTCGGGTAATATATACAATACAAATATAAAATATAGCCTATAACACTCACCGATTAAGTAGCATTCTACTGGTGAAATAATTTTTAAAATCAGATCAGTAGTTCCGAAGATTAGCTCCTAAAGAGTTTTATTTACAAACTTACAAACTTTACCTCTTTATAATATTAGTATAGATGACGTAAACGTAAGCATATGAATTAAATGATTTTTTTAAAATACAAAAAGTTATATATCTGCCAAAATATAAAAGATAGATATGTGCTCTTGCGGACGTTTTTGTAGGAATTTTTAAGATGCATAAAGTTTTCATACAATGTTTTCAATTATATCCAATAGCTAAGGCAGTGTACGCGATTTATGCCGATTTAATAAATTTCACGGTTCGACTCGCGTGACAAAAACTGTGATAACTCGGGTAATACACACAATACAAATATAAAATATAGCCTATGACACTCATCGATAACGTAGCGTTCTATTGGTGAAAGAATTTTTAAAATCGTATCAGTAGTTCCGAAGATTAGCCTTGACAGAACTTTATTTACAAATTTACAAACTTACAAACTTTACCTCTTTATAATATTAGTATAGATAAAGCCAGCATTAAAAATCTACGTAGGACTGTCCATATCATCTATAGGTAAAAAAAAAACTTTTAAGTTCCGTCTGAAATTTGTTCAAGTAAGAAATGTACTTTTTCATATTCTAATTATAAAAAACCCAGACCAGAATTAAGAGAAAAATAAGGTCTTGTAGAAATCCGACTTTTTTTAAATCTCCAGTAAAAGAATCTTTCAAAGAGCACCTGAGAGTATATTCATACCCTTTTATCTTAAGATCTACTTTCATTCAATATATTATGAATAGCGGAAATCCTTGATGTAGTCTACTACTATTTTTTGAAGTGAGTTAACTTGTTTTTTGTGAATTCATAGTCTTTCGGTTTCTACTCGATATCCTACTGGAATGCTAAATCACTGGACAGTACGCCTTTGCTGTAGGTTGGTAGCTAGCTATGGCCGAAGCCTTCTACCAGCCAGATACGAACTAATTTAGAAAATTTTAACTGGCCCAGCTGGTAATCGAACCCAGGACATCAGTCTTATAAATTCACTGCGCATACCACTGTACCACGGAGATCGTCCAGATGCACCGATGTAGAATTAAAGAAGAATATTTTTAAAAATTTAAAAATACAAAGATATCTTGAAAACAACCGGCTTTTGTTTCTACACACAAGGCGGGATAATTAAACTAAAAACATTGACTTTTAAACGAGCAAATTCTAAGTTTCTTGCCAGCTTTTTTCAACAGGTTCTGTCTTCCGAATCAGTGGTGGAGTCATTACGCACTGACAGACTTGGCGTTTCATAAGTTCTTAAACAGCCTACTTGAAAAAAATATTTTGATTTTTTTAAATATAAGAATACACGAAGACGCGTTTACAGAATCCCTTGACGTGCACACAGATTTATCAAATTATCGCAAAAATAGCAAGGTTTGATATTAATTGTGTATTCAGGCATCTGTAAACCTGCCTTTCCTCACTGTATGCGAGTAACAATACCCTCATTGTTCTGTGAACAGCCTGCTCTTAGAGTTCATTGTTAGGTGACTTTGCAACTAACGTAGAACTAATGCATCTAAACTAAAGATAAAGACCTTTAAGGCTTTCATTATCATATAGCTTTATTCGCAGAAATGGTGGAGCTCGTTAGATGTAATTTATCGCAAGAAGATTTGTGAACTAATCTCAGGGAATCTTTTCAGAATGAATTTGATTAAATTGCTTTGTAAATGGCATGGTCTTAATGTGGATAGGTATTTTAAAATTTACTGCCTAAAAATGACTTCAGATCATAAGGTTAAGTCTGAAAAAATAATGGGCGAGAAAAGTTCGTATCAGGTTAGATTATTATTCGAAATAACTGTCTATTTTTTATTTTAATTAATGTACAAAGTAAATCACATCAACACCGAATCACATTTTGCAGGACATGCTAAGAAAACTACCAACAAACTTAAAAGAGCTAACTATACATATATATCTTAAAGCTTTTTCTATTTAGTTTATCCTTTGTGAAGGTCCAATAGCAGAATAACTAATTCTATTAGGTAAGAAGGTATTAGGTAGGAAATGTCGATATCAACATCTTGTTTGTACGTTACATATAAATTATCTATAGTTTTTATAAGTATAATATGGAATCTCTTTTGATTGCAATAATAAATGTCCACTTAAATTTGAGAGTATCTATAAACATACTATATCGAATACAGCTTTGCTTAAATTGCACAAAACGTCTTTAAAATGGTATTGAGGTTTTTAATATATTTTTTTTCTAAACTGAATAGTTTGCGCGAAAGATACTTCCAGAGTGGTAAAATGTGTCCCCCTCTGTAACTTCTAAAATAAGAGAATATTTTTTTAGACACAATTACTACTTGGTTTTAACAACTTAGCTTTTGTCACAAGGGACATTTTTTTGTTAAAAACAAAATGAAATATCAATCAAAATAATATAAAGTTTATAACTTATATGGTATAAGTAAAGTCAAGAGCAAAAACTATACTACAGTTCTATATAGAACTATTGGGATATAATTTGACAGCACGGAAAATATCCCAACAGTTCTATAGAACTAAGTTATGGGGTACTACTGGGATGCATCCGTTAGTTACCGTACTCCTCCGAAACGGCTTTACCGATTTTTACCAAATTTTGTATGCGTATTCAGTAGGTTTGATTCTAGTCTAATTTTCGTCTAATTTTTTTTGAATTTTTAATGCCAAACAACGTTTACTGGGTCAGCTAGTTTAATATAAAAATCTATATATTACAGAAATAATTCTCTCAGAAAAATACCCTTTGTTCGAGACTAATCGAGTAGTAACGAAGGTCGACGAGAGGATCGTGGGGGGCGAGGAGGCCAACATAGAAGACTACCCTTACCAAGTGTCCTTTATCGTGAACAATCAATATTTCTGTGGAGGGTTCATTGTGAGTGACCGCTACATCCTGACCGCAGGGCACTGCGCACAGAAGTGAGTAGACTTTGAGACAGTGTTGCTAATTAAACTAGATATTGTACAGACATCTTTGTTTTCAAGGAACTTAAACTTCAAGCAATTTAAACTTCAAGGAAGCATCTTCCAAGTTTCAAATTTCTCTGCAAAGTTGTTTATAACTTTAATATACTACCAATTAGATACGCGATATAATTACGATTTATTTACTTAGTTGATGTCAACTTATAAAATTTTTAAATTGAAATCTTCTATATTAAGGTTTTTGGTAATCGTTAGTGTCGTTTTGTTCACTTATGATCTTTACTATTCCAATATTGTATTTTATAATACCTACTTTTTTATTTAATACAAGCCATATAATGACACCTGATGTAAGTGATGATGCAATCTAACTTGTCAAGCTAACTTGTGATCAAATCCTCACTCCTTTCGGTTTCTACACGGCATTTTACGGAACGTTAAATCGCATGGCGGTACGTCTTTACCAGTACGGTGGTAACTAACCATGGCCGAAGCATTCCACCAGCTAGACCTGAACCAATCACCAATCGCCTGTCTTACAGAAACCGGGTGCGGATGTTAACCTACTCCTGACAAGTTAGTTCGCTGCCATCTTTGATTACACCATCACGTGTGATTGCAGTCAAGGGCTAACTTATTCTGAATAAAAAATTTAAAAAACTTAATCGGCTATGCAAGGAATCGAACTCGGGGCCTCCGTCATATAAATCCACTGCGCCACGACGCCGTTGTCGTCAAAAACAACAGTTTTTGAGCTGTAAAAAATAGCTAACTATCTCAATAAATAGTATTTTTTTATTGAAAACATTAATTACTGCATATGATCTTCATTTTATTATTTTTCAGTGTTGACCCCTCAACAGTGGTCCTGAGAGCTGGCAGTTCATTCCGCAAGAATGGCACAATAATACCGGTCATAGAAGTAGTACCACATCCTGAGTATGACGACCCTCCCTTTGACAAGGACGTCGCTTACATCAAAACCGCGGAACCCATACAGTTCAGCGCAACTATGCAGCCTGTTGCATTAGCGCCTAGGAATAGGCCAGTGTCGGGGGAAATTAACGTTGCTGGCTGGGGCAGATTACAAGTATGTGACATCTTTAGCCATTTTCTACCAATCTGGTGTAGACCTCCTTTAACCTCTTTCATTTCTTTCTGTTTTGGGCTGTCAAAATCCAATTATTGCCCGCTACCTTAAACGTACGTATGTGATATGACATACGTTATATTAAACTAACAGGTAAACTTAGCTCAGCTGCATTTGCAGTGAGAAAAATAAGACAATTTACCGATGTAGAAACTACTAGACTAGTCTATTTTGCGTACTTCCACAGTGTGATGTCTTATGGCATTTTATTGTGGGGCAAAGCTGCTGACATAAATTCTGTATTTATACTTCAAAAACGAGCAATTCGGTCGATATATAAACTAAAACCCCGTGAGTCCCTTCGTGATAAATTTAAAGAAATAGGAATCCTTACAGTAGCCTGTCAATATATATATAATAACCTAGTCTTTGTCAAACAAAATATAAATATGTATAAACAGAAAAAGGACTTAAACGATCGTCTTCTTAGGAATCGACATAAATTAGTTTTATCAGCGTATCGCCTCCGAAAAGTTCAAAAGTCATTCGTTGGACTGGGTGTACTCTTCTACAACAGGATGCCCAATTCAGTTTTAGATCTGCCGTTGCATAAGTTTAAGCAATGTATTAAAACTCACTTACTGAGTCAAGGTTATTATACTATAGATGAATTTTTAAACAACAAAGAGGTTGAGAGGCAATTGGATCAGCTTTCAACTTCACACAAGTAGTAGAATAAATAATTTTATGTAACAAAACAGTTAATATTGTAAAAATTAATAATTTTAAAAGAGCAACTGTTGAGTTTCTTGCCGGCTCTTCTCAACAGGACCTGCCTTCCGAGCCGGTGGTAGAGTCACTACAAATAGTCTAATTTGACGTTTCAAAAGTGCTTATAATTGGCCTACTTGAAATAAATGATTTTGAATTTTAATTTGAATTTGAATCTAATAGACGACTGTGGTTTCGCCCGCGTAGTTCTCCTTTCCGAGGGAATTTCAGACTATGTGTTATTCTGATATGTAAGCTATGTTATTTGAAGTCTCATCAAAATCCATTCACTAGTTTTTGCGTAGAAGAGTAATAAACATCCATCCATCCATATAACCTTTCGTCTTTATAATATTAGTAAAACTTTATACTAAAGGACAGGAAAGTGCTTGGTCCTGTGGTAATATCAGGATACAAATAATACCTATGAAACTCCTCATGAGTCTGGCTATAATATACAAAAACATTTTTTACAACTCAAAAAAACAACTACAAAAAAAATTTTTGACATAGATATACTTTAATTTTTCTTTATTGAAAAGCTGTTAATTTGAAAGTTAAGTCTGACACTTTGATTTTATCTATTTGTGTATATAGCTAACTAACGAATTGTAGCAATTAGTAAACTCTCTCCCAGTCGTTCAAAGGCGTAAATAATCGAAAGCAACCTTTCAATAATACTTTTTAGCAAAAAAATTGAACCGACTCAAAACGTACTAAAAAGTAAAAATTAAATTTTACCAGGATATCATCATAAGATCCTAGTATGATGACTATGGGACCATTTGGGGAGTGTGTTCTTTCTAATAAAAGAGGAATTATCAAAATCGGACGACTCGACTCTGTTTAAAGGTATGCGTGGTCACATGCAAAATATATATATATACGCGTCGAATCGAGAAACTCCTCTATTTCGTCGGTTAATTTTGTCAACCCTGTAATTATATAATTGTCGTATCTGCAAAATGCAGTACTAAAACCTTTTGAATGAATTAGCATCTGCTGTTCGTTATTTCAATGGTCAACTTATCCAAGGTGTATCTTTTTCAGCAAGGCGCAAGCTCAATACCAAATAGACTGATGAGAGTAAAGTTGCGAGTGGTAAACTACTGGCAGTGTCTGTTGGCGTATCCGACAGTGCTCACCAGGAACGAGCTGTGTGCGGGGAACTTCTTCTTGGGAGGGAAAGGTACTTGCCAGGTGTGTATTTGTAATTAATTAGCAGACGCCCGCGATTTCACTTGCGAGACAGATAGGGTTTTTGAAAGTAAGAATAGGTATAACAAGTTATCCTAAAAATATACATATATGCCATTGTTGACTTTTTGTACTTCAACAATCCTTTCATACAGTTTTTGTTATTTAATCAAAGTTTCCTAGGCGAGTGTTTCTTCCCACTTTTATCGTCTAATTAGAGCCATTTAACATAACCTTACTAAATTATATACTAAAATCTCCCTCAGGAAACACTATGTACTGGTGCAAACCGCATGGACATTCGTTCTGTGAGTTTATCGCGAATAAACAAACAGACGTACCGGGAGACTGTATTTTATAACATGTAGTGATAATTTATTTATTTTTCTATTTTTGCTATGTTGGCGAATTCGATAGAAAAACCTTAAAGTACCTACGTTTAATTCAAATCCAGTTTCGTAGTATCCTCTGGCGATGTTAACTTTACTATGTTCAATTGTCTTTATTTTGTTGAATTACTTTCTATGGTGAGAGGATCGCTTTCTTTGGCGGCAGATATTTTGATAATTATGAAATAGGTCTTCTGTATAGGTTTCCATTTTCCGTGGTTTTCTAACTCTTGTTAATGTTTTGAGAGGTTGCCATCCCAAACGTCTTCATTATCATAATATTCTTCATACAATGTTAAATTCCAATAGTCATTGGCTTTGAAGAGAATAGACACATGATTTTAAATAATTTAGTAGGTATTTTGGTACCTTTTATTGTTTTTGGAACGAAGTTCCTTATCGCGCGTTGTGAAAGGGGGCTAGACGGAAAAAATTCGTACGAAAAGTTGTCACGACACTTTTTGATCAAAGGATCTTGCCGCCGCCTTTGATGTGTGTGCGCGTGAGCGGCGGAGGCGCCCGCGCTGTATGCTGTTTCGCGCTCTCGTGGCGCCCTCTGGTGTTTCGGTGTACAACAACAAATATTATTATTACTTAAAAAAAATAAAATTTTATTACAATTCCTTCACTAATTAATCGAAAGGAACTTCGTTCCATCCGGGTGTCCCTTGGCACCTCTCAACTTTTTTTATTTAAGAAAAATCATACAAAAATATTTGGTCAGTACATGGACATCTTTTTTTTCAGGGTGATTCCGGTGGTACAGCAGTCCAAGATAACTTAGCCGTCGGTATAGTTTCCTACGGCAGAGGTTGCGGTAGTGCCTTCGCTCCTAGTGTATTTGCAGACATTGCTTCGCCGACGATTCGTGACTTTATTACCAAAAATACTGGGTTGTAAGCGATACTAATAATATAAAAAAACTAGGAATAAAATAATGTTTTCCAGTCAATTTGTCTATTCGCTTTATTCAATACGTAGGTAAAAACTTTGTGTACGTCAATGCATCGAGGTATGTAATATCCGTACGATATGAAATGGAGAAACTTGGAGACTTTCCCTAGAGAGTCGCTCTAGCCAAAATAATAGAAGCGAATGTGCTGTCATCTGAAGCTTGCAGTATAATGCTTGGTATTTCGTTTACCCTGTGACCTGGAATGGCACTTCAATACTCCTAAGAATCATACATGTGTGTGTAGTGTAAAAATTTTTAACAAAAAATAGAACCGACTCAAAACGCACTAAAAAGTAAAAAATAACTGTGTCATTTAGTTGCTTTAATTTACTTACATGTTATTTTCTACTTTTTACGTACCTAGAACCCACAAACTGCTTTACTACGTAAAATAAATGTTCCTTAAACTTGGCGGGCACCGACTTCATCGGTTCTATTTTTTGTTAAAAATTTTTATTCCTTACTTTTTAGTTATTTATTGTCACGTAACGTACTCATACTATACTGTCATAGTATATATACGGCACTAGTAGCCAAAAAGTTACCGATACCGAGACAAAAACCGAAATCGCTGTAAGCGTGCCTCCAAAATTTTAAGATTTCCTTCAATTTCCCCAGAATATTATCATTAGATCCTAACATGATGACAATGGGACTACCTTGAATGTATGCCCTTTCTAATAAAAAAAGAATTATCAAAATCGGACAACTGTGTAACAAGTTATGCGTGGTCATACATAAATCAAAATAAAAAATAAAAAAAATTATACGTGTCGAATTGAGAACCTCCTCCGTTTTTTTTCGTCGGTTAAAAATATATGAAATATATACATTCCAATTCGTTTATTTCAGGCATTTTTAAAACTTTAGGTTTCTATCTGTTGTGTCTCTACCGGCAAGGAATATAGATATAAACACTTATTTTTACGAAATAGTCGGCTTAATTTTGAAACTTTTCGGCGTAATTCATTATGATCTTGTTGTTGAGCATATTTCTCGTGGAGTGAGTACTAAATAAATATAAACTATAAATCGCAATTGTACTACGAGGTATCGAATTTGATATTTGAAGAATACTGTCGTGGACTAAGATCGTGAATACCAAATGAATTATTCAACTTATTACTGACACTCGTATAATAATATTTAATAGTTATAAATACAATTATTATGCTAAGAGGAAATATTTTTATGAAATATAATTATTAGATATAATTAAATATTTCTTTTAAGGGTAGGTCAAATACAAACAATTATAAAAGATTATGTTACTGTGTAATAAATATTAAACATTATTTATTAAACCAGTTCTTTTTATTTTTTTAATATTAACTCGCCTTAAATTTCCAGTACACTGTGAATAATGAAAAATTCTAAAACCTATTATCAATATAAAATTTAATAAAATAAACCTTTAACAATAACGTTAGAACATATATTTTGGGAATTCGGTTTTGTGAACTGAGAACACGAGGTACGGAAGCCTCGGAGAGCACGTTAAGCCGTCGGTCCCGGTCACTATCATCAACATCTGATAGTGATCGTTTATAAATGAAACATTATCACCCTAAGCCATATCACCTCTCTTATAAGGTGGGAGGCCTGACCCTGTAATGCAATTTAATGGGCTGATAATGATGATGATGATGATGATGATGCTGTTACAAGTATATGCAGTATACTACTACAACCAATGTGTTTGGCGTCTTCCCAAAATAAAATATCTGTACCTTAAATTACTTTTTGCAGTACGTCCATACATTAATTAATTATTTATTATTAGCAAAAAGTATTTTATGGCAGCAAAACATACTACTAACGTACCGTATCCGAGTTATGAAGTTATTATAAAAAAACTAGATAAAATCTTTAACCTTGTAAGGATTATGCTTGTATGGAATATTAATTTATTACAACACACAAGTAGAATCCAGCAGTCTTATTACATTCTAATTAATCAGCTTAACAATACAACAACATTTAACAAAACTCTAAAGTGCAAGTTTCGAACACAGGACCTCCTGATCGAAGTATAGGCTAATCACTAGAAAAACGACGAGGCAGTCAAAAAAAGGATTCAGCTACTTATAGTAGGTACATATTAATGGTAGGTAGATTTAATAAAAGTCTTACGTTATTGCCGAGGTCTAAAATCTTATTGAAAACAAAGTTACATATCTGACGCAAACACAGCCAAGTTTATGCAAGTATTCACTAAATATATTATTAGATTGTGTATCGATAAGAACATATAAATAGCTTGTATTGTTTTTCATATAACCACGAGATATTTTGGCATGACGTCACTGGGATTCCAGCTGAATATCATTGTTGCACTATATGATGCAGCATGCCGATTCTGTTACAAAATTCCACAGTGTGACTCTCTCTTCTAAATACGGTATTAAAGATAGAGGTATAAGTCTGTCAAGTTTCGTTTCAGAATCGTTATATGCATAATTGCATGGCCTGTAACATTTTGATTAGTCCTCTCTGCTGAGAGAGCATTTGGAGCTTCATTAACGCTAATTTTTTTTTTAATTTTTATTCATGACAACTTAGTCCTCAACTAAATCACACCTCGTGTTAAATGTTAATGCAATCTAAGATAGAAGCGGGCTAACTTGTTAGGAGTAGAATGAAAATACATACCACTTCCAGATTCAGGCAGACCTGGCAGAACAAAGGCAGGTAGATTTGCTCATTTATTGCTTTCGTTTCGATGGTAAAGACATGTACTAGATAAAAGTACCTATCGTATACTAAAGTAAACTATCGTAACTAATTCCGGGCTGCTACTAAGAATTTTTCGGAAGAAAAACAAGATTAGTATCTCAAATAATGGCAATCGGGTTCGCTAGTCTTAGATGAAGATTAGAAAACCTACATACTAGCACAGAATATATAATACAAATACATACATACGAGTATAGAACAAACAGCACACAGGAAAACGATTGAAAAGGGTTCATTTTCCCTTGTTCGTTTAGGAGTACCATCCGCATCGTGTGCTCAACAAGATTCAATGGAACTAATTAGACATCTTGACATGGAAAGAAATGTTCTTTCTAGTCAGACTCTTCGTGTCTTATCTATAACAGTAGGTAGGATTTTGATATATGAGGTGTCGTGGCGGGGACAAGCAATACTTCGCTTACAGCGGGTAAAGTAAGATTTACCAAACTACGCCTGCCCCCTCCTGTAACACCATAAAGTATTTAAAATTATATAAAGATTTTATGATCCTTGTTTTTCTCTTTTCAGTTCATAACTTCTAAGCAGCAGAGAAGGGTTATTTAAACGGGTAAACGAGAATGCATGACACCTGATTTTAAGTTATTACCGCCGCCAATGTTCATTTGCAATACCGGAGGCACTGCTAATGCGTTGCCGGCATTTGCGGAAATTATTTATTCGCTGCTTAAATTTCCTCATGTTAAAATTAGCAGGTAATTGTAAAGAAACATCGTGTCGCCAGCCACGATATTAATTACTTACACATACATTACTTATACAAACAAAGTGTGTCGCTGCGACACATCACCTGCTGCTGTCGGTGATCTCGCGCCCTAGTGACACGATTTGTTTTGTAAACGAGACGACCCCCGAGGTTTATAATAAGTGGAATCCATGAATTTTAAATTACCTCTGCGAAAAAACTTTCTTCTTGAATCAATGATAAAAACGGCAAATGTGTTAGAAGTAGTAAGTTTTCACGTACACTTTACTCAAGACTGATTCTTGAGTGATTAAAAAACCGTTGCGCAACTTGCAGCTTCGTATCACCTGTATGAACTTCTATGAATCTATAAAATAAGATATGAAACAAGATTCGGTCGGCTTCGAACTCACACCTGAAAAGATTCAGTCCCATTGTGTAGCGTACCGACGGCGTAAAGCGAATAAGAGGAATAAGTCATTTGACTACTTTCGCGAAAGAATCAATAAGTTGAAATATGTAATAAAATGAATACATTTTTTTGACTTGTATAATACCTGACTTCCAGATAGGGAGCCTAAATAGAAAACCTTTTAGAAAATTTTATATAAAAATAAGCTTGGAAATGTCTTCTCTATGCCGACGATCAAGTATTGCTTGCATCGTCTGCTAATGAGTTACAGGAAATGGTAACTATTATGAATGTAGCTCTGAAAAGGAAAGGAATGAAAGTGAATGTTAGCAAAACGAAAGTAATGGTTTTTGAAAGAGATGAATATGTGACAGATTGTAATATTGTGATAGATGGAGAAAATGTGGAAGAAGTAAAAGAGTTTGTATACCTGGGTAGTAAATTTACGAAAGATGGAACGTGTGAGAGTGATATTGAAAGAAGAGTAAATGCTGGGAACTTGGTGAATGGTGCTCTGTATGCATTTATGAACAGCCAGAAAGTGTCCCAAAAGGCAAGGTTGGCTGTGCATAGAGGTGTGTTGGTGCCCACACTTATGTATGGTAGTGAAAGTTGGGTATGGCAGAAGAAGCACAAAAGTAAAATAAATGCAGTAGAGATGAGAGCATTGAGGAGTATGTGCGGGTTAAAATTGTGTGACAGAGTTAAAAATAGTGTGATAAGAGAAAAGTGTGGTGTAAAAGAGGATGTAGTGACTAAAATTGAGAAAGGGATGCTTAGATGGTTTGGACATGTAGAGAGAATGGATGAAAGAAGATTAACAAAAGAGATTTACAAGGCGAGGGTGAATGGAAATGTTGGAAGGGGAAGGCCTAGGCGAATGTTCCTGGACCAAATTCAGGACATTTTAAATAATGGCCAGGTCAAGAGTACCCTAAACCGACGAACTTGCATGAAAAGATTAATGAGAGTGGAAGAAGCTAAGGAAGTATGCAAGGACCGTGGCAAATGGAGGGATGTGGTCTCTGTCTACCCCTATGGGAACAAGGCGTGATGTTTATGTATGTATGTATGTATAAGCTTAGGTCGGCAAACGGTTTCCAGCTGTTCACACTTTAGACGTTTTTGTTCTATTGAGCCATTAAAACAATCATAAAACGATTATCACCCTAAGCCCGCCAACCTACACTGGAGCAGCATAGTGGGTCTGAGCTCCAGATATTTTCCACCAGTCAGGGAGCCAGGTTCTTCTAGCGGGCCATCTCTTTCCAACAAAAGAAGGATCATTAAAATCGGTTCATAAACGACGAAGTTATCCGCAAAGACACATAAAAACATTTCCCTCTTTCTGACGCAATCGGGTAATAAAAAAAAAATTATATAAGAACACTCCTCAGACTTTTTCCTATAAGAATATGTCATGATATCGGCAATCGGCCAAGCCGTTTGGAAGATGTAGGGGAACATATAAATAGTGCGAACAGATGCACAGACAGACAGACAGTTTATGTATGACTACGCATAACTTTTTACAGAGTTGTCCGGGTGAGTTTTTTGGTTAGTTGTGTGTCGAGGCGTGGTATTGCCTCTTTAGTGTGTTTACAATCGAGTGTCTGTGTCCAAATTTTTGCATGTTTGTTATAGGTGTCCTTGTGTAACCATGTTTTGTATTCACTGAAGGGTATAGGAACTATGGGGTTAGGTCCTATAACTCTCAGTGTTGATGCGCGTCGCGCTAGTTCGTTCGTAAAAAGGGCATATTTCCAAGGTGGTCCCATTGTTATCATGTTAGGATCTGATGATGATATCTTGGGGAAATTGAAGGAACTCTTCAAATTTTGGAGGCACGCTTAAAGCGATTTCGGTCTTTGTCTCGGCATTGGTAGCTTTTTGGCTACTAGTGCCGTAGAATATACTATGACAGTATAGTACGAGTACGTTACGTGGCAATAAATCACTAAAAGGTAAGAAATAAAAATTTTTAACAAAAAATAGAACCGACTAAAAACGCACTGAAAAGTAAAAAATAACTGTGTCATTTAGTTGCTTTAATTTACTTAAGCATATCTAGGAGTCGGTGCCAGCCAAGGTTTCTACTTAAAGGACATTACCTAGAACCCACAAACTGCTTTGCTACGTAAAATAAACGTTCCTTAAACTTGGCTGGCACCGACTTCATAGATATACTTAAGTAAATTAAAGCAACTATATGACTAGGGAATGCAATCCCGACTCGAGAATGCAAATAACCCTTTTCCGCGGGATCCCGGTATAGTTTTTCCTTCAGTAGTGAAAAACAAGACTCAGATGACATACCACCGAATGTGCGTGCCAGTCACTTTCATTTTGAGCGTCATTCTATAATTCATTACATTTTTTATAATTGTGTTTGGCGAAAATGGTAATTTTTAACCTTTTGTGACAAACAGACTCTTCATGTCCTCAGAAGTACAGAGCACTCTGAACGCCAAACCATCTTTGGCTGCCATTCGAGAAATTATCAACTCTTTTGTTACGTTAGTATCGGATGGAAAATAATCACTGATTTTAATTTTTTTCTGTGGTGTTTCGTGATTTTCATGATCTTCTGGTGTAAATTGAGCCTCCACGATAATAGGTGGCAGCGCAACTGACGACGGCGCTCTAGTAGACCCTGACGAAGTCGAAGGTAGTGCTACATTATCCGGCTCAAGTGTACTTGTTGTTCTCCCGGCGCTGGCATTCAATTTTGTGTCAATTTTATGGATTGACATAATATGGACGTGGATCCTTTGTAGACCCGGATGAGGTTTTGAGAACAGCTTTATACAAGTTGCATAGAGCTGTCAAATGATTAATCATTATTTAGATTAGATTTAGATATTTTAAGAAAGCAGTTAACTTCTTAAAATATCTACATAAAAAATAATCACTACAACTGCACAACTAAAACAATGACCAACGTAAGCAAACAATGACTTTCTCTCCGCGGGTATATACTTCTTTCTCACTTACTCGACACAGTTCTATATTATCCGCTAATATTCGGAAATAGTCAAAATAGTTATTTAACGACGTTAACGTGTGTAGCGTCGCTGACTACTGCCGCCCAATCCCGTCAATCTCGAACGGGATCTCGACATATGATGCGTCGGGATTGATCCCGAAAAATTACCCGAGATCTCGCGAGATCGGGATCCCGCGGGATCGGGATTGCATTCCCTATATATGACACAGTTATTTTTTACTTTTCAGTGCGTTTTGAGTCGGTTCTATTATTTGTTAAAATGTTTTTCTAATATATGAAATATTGTGTTATAAAACTCGTTATATAACTTGTTATGCACTCGGTCATAATTAACTAAGTATTTTAATGTTAATTACTTTTATCTAATAGTATTTTTAATGACTAGAGCACGTCCGCGGTTTCATCCGCGTAGTTTTTGTTCCCGTGGTAATTTCGGGATAAAATGTGGTCTATGTGGTCATCTGATAAGTAAGCTATATTATTGTTAAATTTCATCAATATCTATTCAGTAGTTTTTGGTTGAAAACTTCTGCTTTAATATTAATATTAGTAAGGACAATAGCCCGCCAACCCATATCGAAGCAGCGCGATGGGTCTAAGCTCCATATCTCTTCTCTTATAAAGTAGGTACCCTGCCTTGCCTTGCCCTGGAGTGGCCGATTATAAATAATATATGTAGTAGACTTATAATAGAGCAAGAGTCCGCGACGGCCAGACCTTCATTATTTTATAAAAGTTGAAATTTTCTCTGTACATGTCTCCTATACAGGTAAGAACGACCAGCGACTATAGAGTTTGGGTTGTGGTTACCTGGGCACATAGATTAAAGACAACTAGATAGAGGCCATAGCGTGTCCACTCGTGAGCCAGCAAAACAGCCTTATTGACATGGCATGTCAACATTGAAAGTACATCATGAAACTTTACGTTTTAAAATATAGTAAATTACGAAATATTACTTCATATAAGACAATTTAGTAAACGCATAATACATAAAATTAGCTAAAAAACAACATATCTAAGCTTTAAATCATCAATCAATTAAGTTTATGCCTACTTACGTATGAAACGTAATTCCTTCGATTTTCCGTTCGCTGCGACTTTGGCAGCCGAAAATACTACAACCCACCATAGCACGATAACGTTTAAATCAATATCATAAACGCAAAGTTATATTATTTATCAGCAAATTTAATAAAAAGCTAATATTGCTCAGATATGTCCTTTGTTTGTCACCAACTCCACTCTTGACAAACAATAAAAACAAACACGCTGAAAGGGACAAAAAATAATCTTGTGTCACTTTCTAACAAAGGCCGAATGAAATAAGTCTGTGACGCTCTTGAACCTACAGCCGCGTTATGACTCCATCTAGTTGTCTTTAATCTATGCCTGGGCAGGTAACAGGCAGTAAAGGTGTATAAAATAGTACTTAAAATTTGTTAGAGCATAAAGCTCAATTTTTTATATTTTCTACGGAATAACTGTAGAAATCTTGTCATCCATTGCCGGACACTTATGACAGTTGCTACCCCTTGCCAGACACCCCTAGAGCATAAGTCTCTCTCTTTATAATAGAGAAGATTAGATTGGGAGATAATTCACTTTGTTACGTTTACTATCAGATGATAATGATCACATAATTCTTATTGCAAATCACATATTTGTGTTGAGTTTACCTTATAAATATTTGGCTAATAACAATTCAAAGAATTACCCGCGATGTTATTACTTTAATTCTGTGCTAGAAGCTCTTCATTGTGTCATGGTTTGTTTAAATATTAATTTTAAAAAAATATCATCAAATAGATCATCGACGAAGAAATAAAAACAAAGGAAAAACTAATAGCAAATCTTATATTTCTTATATTTTACAATTATAATACACAGGCGCTTAAATTATAAAATTATAAACATTACTCGATTCGGTACAGAACAGAAGTGGATGTCAATTGGCAATGCCTTCATCAAATCGAGTACCTAGTGTTTGAAAAAATTTGTAACCTATCAACTAAATATTTAATTATCTAATATCTCCTAAAATGTTAGCGCGGAATTCAAAACGGTATTTCGTTTAACAGTTCAAATCTGTATTTAATATTGTTATAGGGTCAATACACATTTAACAGAACATATATCGCGTAAAATATTCAAACCTTTCACATTCAATTGATGATGTGAAAGGTTTGAACGTCAACTTTTCAATTAACATAATTAAGTGATACACTCGACGTAACGTCTGTCAGATGTGAAAGAACATAAAGAGTGAGAACCTATGATAGCCAGACTTGTTTCATTTTAGAAAAACTGAAAGTTTATCAGTCACGCAAAACAACAATCATAAAGTTAATTTGAAAGAGTTGCAGGTTTTAAAGTTTCAGACCGCTATCTCCTAAGTGGAAAGGGCACTTATCTCATAACTTCATGGCAGCCATTTGCTGGACACCATTAATAAATCTTTGATGGTGTTCGGCGAAGGGTTGCCACTAAGCTGAGTGTTTAAATGTCTACTGTACTTACTTACAGCTTGGGAAGACAAACTTTCAGCTTAGATATTAAAAAGCATTTAGCATTGATAATGTCAATTAATTGACCGCCATTTTAATTTCTTCTTTCAAAATTATTTCACATGGCAAGTATGGATAATACTTAGGGTACAATGTCACTTTATAATTGGTTTTCCCAACGTCGTAAAAATTAATCACTTTCAAATCAATCACAGCAGAACGCCATCATTTTATTTCAAGGGCCTCCCACACTTGTGGAGTTCACACAGCCAAAATAATCACAAAGTCTCCAACAAAGTCTTGATAGAGAACGTAACTCCAGACACCAGAGCCACGAGAGAGAATATCACAATAAGGCAGTTCTTCCACAGGATCCAGTAGCAGGGTCCGAGGTCTTTACCCCACAGCCAGACCGTTTCCACGATGGCTGGCAGCGAGAGACCCATGATGGACAAACAGACAGCTCCCACCAGTTCCATGAACAGTTCGAGTCTGGGTACCGCACTGGCTAAAGCCACTAGGAACAACAAAATGGCTCTGTTAATAAAGTCGAAGTTGACAAAAAAACGAATTTTTTGTACTCTAAAGATTAACGTCAGCTTATTATGATTTTTGAATTTTGCAAATTATGCAAAAATCATAATCAGCTCTTCAAACCACGGCCTTTATCACTTAAGGTTTGTGACTCGTTAAATTAAATTGGTAACTGTGGTTCTTATGCGGATCTCCCTATTTCTGTTTCTTTCACGAAGAGATACACTAAGCTTTTTTTTTCATATGAGGCCCATTGTGACAATATCTCATGCAAGCTAGTGCGAAATTCCTAACATATAAAGATGATTAAAATCTATTAAAAAGCATATATCTCGAACCTGTAAATAGTGTTCCAAAGAACCTCAACGCCGCCAGGCCCCAGCGGTGTCCGCGGGCTGGGATCCTGTCCTGCAGCCTGCGCCAGACCACGTCCACGGGCACGTAGAATATCAATGCGTACGACAGCACCATCACACACGCCACCATTATCTTCGCTACTTGCGCTAGACTAGAGAAAGAAACAGTTTAATGGAGAAGATGCTACTTAATACTTTAAGCTGCCTTGTTACTTGTATGAAATATATACGTCCTATAAATCTGTCAGTATTGCAAAATTGTCAGTCTGTGTCAGTCCTATACAAATAGTCGGACATGGGAAGACATACTTGGGAGTCAGTACTAGTAGAGTTAAGCTGCGAAGATACACCGATAGGGGTGTGGATTTCACCCTACTCCTAACAAGTTAGCTCGCTTCCATCTTAGATGGCATCATCACTTAACATCAGGTGTGATAGCAGTCATGAGCCAATTTGTAGTCCAAAAAAAAATCATCTCGAGTAGAGAAAAACGACGATCAATAGCGGCGAAGTTGAACGTATCGCTCTCTATTTCGCTTCAAAACAACGGGGAAAGTATATTTTGGTTTTCACCACTAAAGATATATTTTTGTGCACATCATAGGGTATGTGAAAGGTTAAAGTTATTATCTATTATTGTAGCAATATTAACTGACCCGTCAAACGTTGTTCAACACAATATCATGTAAAAATACGAAAATTGCGTTTAAAAGTAAGCGTGAAGGGTAGGACGTCGAAAAATACTTTATGAGCCATTTTCACAGGTACGCATGAGATACATAAAAAATCATAAACATCTATATTAAGTGAAGTTAATGAATGAAGGAATTCTATGTTTCTAAATTAAGAATTAGGCCATGCCCATGTCCTCATTTGTTATACTTATGCATATGAAACGCGAATGACAAACAGCTCGTATATAATATAGGTATGTTACAGATAAGGTTAGAACTTGGACTAAACTTATGTTTACCCAGGTTTACTTACTATTTTACTTACTACCTAGGGTTTTCGTAATGTCCAACTAATATTAAAAATAAGTTTTAATTCGGGATTTACCCAATCATTTGCTACCTCATCTAGGTTTATCGAATGCTCTAGCATTGCATGCACCTAGTTGAGTTACTAAACCGGGTTGAACCTTAGTTTATTCCAACTTCCAACATTACCCGTAACATACACAATAATAAGAATGTGATATGTTTAAGGACATTTTCTCAATTTAGTTGGGTATTCTCTATCTTTCTTCTCTCTAATCTCTATTTCTCGGGTTAAGATGCTAGCACATATTAATTCATAATTTTTGACGTTATATTTAAATACTAGCTGTGCCCAAGGCTTCACCCGCGCAGATGTCGTTCTCTTGGGAGTATCGAGAAATCCGTACTTAGTGAGCGCCTACATCGCAAAATGAGTAACTATGCTTTTCAAATCAATTTAGAGTATAATTTTAGAGATTCTTTTAAAAACCATTTAGTGATATTTTGCTTCAGGCAGGCCTAGAAGCTCATTTTTTTTGTAGGCATGTACTCTGTTTCCCTAATTCCTGGTTGACGACTTAATAGGGTATTTACCTAACACATTGTACATTTGAAGGTCTTTATAATACTTACATTTCTTCCTGAGGCAAGTTCAATGTCAGACTTCCTCTGACGCCCTCTCCAAAACTCAAGTACCCGCAGAACCCAACGAAGGCGTACATCGCAACCACTGCGCTCATGGCTATGTTGAGCACTCCGGGACAGCCGAGGAACTGATGGGGCTTTGTCATCTCGTTCTCAATCGGCATCACTACCCCAATGCCTTCCATGGCGAACAGACTTGTGCTGAAATTAAACAGAGTTTGAAATACAATAAAGAACTTGAGCTAGCTTATCTTAATAAATATACAAATCATGCCACGTGGAATGGCTGCAGGAATACTAGCCAGGCTGATCCTTTGCGTAAAAAATGGACCAGTCCTTTTATAACCAGTTGAGGCAGTAAGGTGCGGTGAAAAACTACAAAAGAATTTTTTTTACTTAATTTACTAATGGTTATCCTTATTTCTGGTAATTCTATAAGGATCCATAAAAGCTAGAAAGGATAGCCAGTTCTTGAACATAAAATTTTTTTTATTATTTTTGTATGCTAAATAAACGATTATTTTACATTATTTTTATTATATTATTATTCAGCCCTAAATAAATGATTGAAACTTACAAAAGTTAAGAAATTTAACTTATGTAAGTCAAGTTATGTTGATAAATTTACTGTATTTCTTGAGAATTTTATTTATGAATGAATAATTTAGAGCTTGCCAGCTCTTCTCACGGCATTCCGTACTTGAAATAAACCAAATTAGGTTTTGTTTTGTTTTAAAAAAAATCTGTAAATGTGTTTGTATATTGACTCATGTGAGACTGGAGCAATTCAGATGTTTAGTTTGAAAGTGCGAGTGGGTGGGATTCCTTCTTTTAATAATAAGATCTTCTTTTATTAACAAGGTAATGCCTCGACCAATCTGTCAGGTCTACTTCACTTATTTTTTTAACTTTAGTATCTAACTTTCAATCTAAAGCCACATTTGCAATTGGATAAGAAGGGCAAGTAGAAGCATTTAAATGAAGAAAAAAAATCTGGTCTCTATAATACAGTTACGGATTTTTGTACTTAAATATACCAAGACGTTACCTTCGATTAATTAATAATAGGTTTTGTTTGGTACAGAGTTCAAACACCGACTTCTATGTAATTATCTACGGGTACTTAATACGAGAAATATCGTGTTTCTGTTAGATTATCTTTCATTATGTGGCTTCTTAATCTTCTTACAATTATTATTTAAAACTTTTGCAGCAAAGTTTACAGAGAACATTATTGCGTCTAATGTTTACTCGTATTGCAAATCAAATCGTATTGCCTATCAAATTATTTGCTTTTTAAATTTTAACTATTATTTTATGAAACGCCTGCGACTCTATTTGCGGAAAATTCTGTTTTGTGATGGTTTGGAAAAAAGTAGTAGAAATAATGACATTAACAAGTGACATGCAAAGACGGCGGATCGACAAACCAGAATAGGTTTGTTGACATAGAGTAAAACTAAAATTTATTTTTCTAGAGATTGTACAGCCTTACAAGTCCAAACTACATAGTGTATAATCTTTTAAAGTCGAGATCACTTCAGACAATTATATAATGATAGATTATCTGTTTAACAAATAATACTGAAGTGTTGTTTATTTATGTCTTCGAAACTACCAGTCGAATTCAAACATTTCTTTTTTAATTGGATAGGCAGACGAATGATGATTCACATTGGCTTTTGCAAACATAGTTTTAAACAAATTATGAGTGTGTTTCCATGTGTTCTAAAAAGTCAAAAGCCAAAATATCTGGACTCAGTGAAATTTTTATGAAATTTTAAATGGACAATATGTAATTTTTAGATTATTTAAAGGTACTGGTGATAATTAGTTAGGGGAGAAAACTTATAATGAAAGCTGCGAGGTTTCTAAATTATAATTTTTTTTATTAACATTATGTTAACTTGCCATTAAAAAACTATAGAACTAAGCATTCGACTCCATACAGCAATGTAAAAACAGTAGGTAATATGGTTTTTGGTGAGGCTTACGTTAGACAAAAACCTTGAGCTTATTGAGAGACATAGTAGTGAAAGGTTCAACAAATTTCAGCGTAGAGCCAATACAATAACAAACTAAATATATTGTTAGTTTAAAAATAACACAGACAAAGATTTTACAGAGCTAAGTCACAAAATAAAAGCAAAACAAAATAAAATATAAGCGCGTATTTTGCCCGAATTGTATCCAATAAGCGTTTGTTACGCCGGCGGCGAACCAAAGGTCTTATGAGATTCAATCTGGAAATTCATAATATCACAGCTATAAGAATGAAGAAAGAAAAGTTGTGTACGAGAAGCCCGTGACTTTCGTCAAACAATAATATTTTTGAGGTCAGGATATAAAATATTAAGTTTATTTCGCCAGTTGTAGAAAATTTAGAAACTGATGGTTAGGGTGATAATGTTTTATCCATCACCGATCACTATTAGATAGATGATGATGATAGTGACCGGTACAAACAGCTTAACGTGCTCTCCAAGGCACGGGGGTTTAAATCTTCCAACTTGCCGGATCCTCCGACTTAGAAATTTAGTGGAAATCTCACAGAAACTCAGTGTCATTCAACAACCTGACTAAATATTTGAACCTAGGATTTCGTTATCAAATACCACTTAGGCTGTAATGGATTATTAATAGGCTGATAATCATAGTAAGTGGAAATGCATCGCCTATAAATAGAGCATGCATGCATCGCAGGGAATACCAGGAACATGTCAGCCAGCCCTATTTTCATCAACATACTCGTAATTAAGGTGTAGGCGTTAGCCTCAAGTGTAATCTGTGTCATCATCATCATCATTATCAGCCTATTAAAGGCCCACTACAGGGCCAGGCCTCCTTCGTTATAGGAGAGGGGATATAAAGCGTAGACCCACCACGCAGCTCTAATGCGGGTTGGCGCGCTTAGGGTGATAATGTTGCATGTATTGACGATCACTAACAGATGATTGTAACAGTAACCGGGACCGACGGCTTATCGTGCTCTCCGAGGCACGGGGGTGTACTGAGAATTTCATAGAAGAATGAAAAAACTCTGAATTATTCCGTGACCCGACCTAGGATTCGAACCCAGGACCTCGTGGTCGAAGCCAGATAGGCTAACCACTATGTCAACAAGGCAGTCTGTAATCTGTGTGTGTGCCTGTTGCAACGACAGCTTTTACACCTGACCACCTGATCACAAAATTGCTTCACGGGAGGAAAGAGCGAGCTCTGTCATTTTATTTATTTATTTCCTTTTAATTTTATTTTGTGACACTATACTACACTATAGCTGAAATACCAATAACTCTGAATGAAAAATAATAAAGCTTACGACTCAACCCAGATTGGAAGCGAAGCGCGTAATCTCGCGTAAGGTAAAGTTATTTTATAGGTACAAATATGAAATCGAGCGAGCGACCAAATTAAGCGACGTGCGTCGTCGCTTGATCCCATATTTTATGTATAGACTTATTTATTATTTTATATATATGATATGTATAGCACAAGTTTGTAGCTTAAAGTTAAGAAAATAGGGATGAATATGCTATAACCCAAAATACATAAGATGCCGCGACACTTCGCCTCTGCGTCAAAGTAAGCTAATCCTGTGTCTCAAAGAATAAGAATTAGAATAAGAATGAGAATGAGAATGAGAATGAAAAAGAGAATGAAAATGAGAATAAGAATATATTTATTTGAGAAGTTACAGATTAGCTTACGAAATGAACCCCTGGTCTCTAAACTAGGTAAGCCCGTATCTTAGGGGCCAAAAGAAGTAACTTTGTTTACTAACCTTATAAAATTGGGTAGTCCAGAAATACTAGTAGCGTAATTTCTAGATGAAGTGGGCGGCGGGTCTCTCAGGCAGTAGTATATTGAGATGCAAATGGACGCTAGCCACACAAAGTTGGCTAGGGCCGAGAATGGCACTAAGTATTTTAATTTTGTGATTTGCGTCAACGGTATCAATATGACTAATGTTAAGGCGCAAAACACTGTCACAGACCAACTGGGACCTCCGTATACGTCTGATACCTGTAATGAGAAATTACATGATCAATACCAGAAATTAAATTAAGTATCCAAAGTAATGCTTTGTTGGTCTAATGAATGTCTCGTTGGTGAAGTGGTTGGCCTATGTGGCTTCAATCACGAGGTCCTGAGACTAAAGATTTGAGAGATAATAATTCTGAGCTTTTTCATTCTTCTATGAAATTTTCAGTACATTCCAAGCCTGGAGTCTCGAAGTTGGTTGTGTTACACCTCCGTGCCTCGGAGAGCACGTGAAACCGTCGGTTTCGGTCACTATCATTAACATCTGATAGTAATCGTTAAATAAATGAAACATTATCACCCCAAGCCCGCCAGCCCGCATTGGAGCAGCGTAGTGGGTGTACCTACGCTCCATATCCCCACTTCTATTAGGAGGGTGGACTGGCCTTGTAGTGGGCCGTTAGTAGACTAATAATGATGATGATTATATCATCACTATTAGGCTCTCAGTAGAGAAGATATGAAGTCAAGTTGCACCGTGGTACTCCAGGCAGACTCAGGGTGATAATGTCAGAAGCTTTTACCGGTAACTTTCAGAATTTCCTGCCAATGACCGGAACCAATGTTTGAGCGCTCTCTAAGAGTCAAAGGGGTGTAACATCATCAGCTTTCTAATTCCTGGCTGAAAATATGTCTATGAGCTAAGACAAGAAGAAGTGTAAAGTGATATTACGAGTGATAATTTATGAATTGTAACGATCTCAAGCAGATGTTAATGGAAACGAATGGTAACAGCAGCTTAATCCCTGAAGCTAGTGTGTGTGTGTGTACACCACCAACTTCCCAACTGCAAACTAAGGAAGTTTACTGTGAATTTCTCGGAAGAAAGAAAAGATCATTCAATAAAAAGGGGTGATAATGAAAACTGAAAACGTACCTGTTTAAAAGATTCAGCTACTACTACGACGTAGACGCAGCATGCGCCTAGATGTGTCACCGCTAGCGCCCAGTCCGCCAGCTCTCTGGTAATATACAAACACATTTCAAAATATATTAAGCAATATATACCGTTTATTTAATTTTCAGATAGGTTCAAACGTTGTCTTGTCCTATCCCATAAGTAAGTAAAGTAGGCATGAGAATACCGTTTTTGTAAAACATAGATTTTTATCCAAACTCATTAAATTAGAACATATTTTTAATAAAATCTGATTTATAAAAGGTACTTGTTTTCTTCTTCTCAGTTCATTACTTTTAAACAGTCAGGTTTTTGGTTTTGTAATAATATTTATAGTCAATATTATTTGCCAATTTTTGTGTAGGCTGTAGTGTGTGAAGAATATACATACATACAACATTACCCGCCTGCTATCGCCGTCAGATATAAATCCTTTGTTATAATAGGGTAGCTATTAAAGTAAAGCCCAGTACCTACCCAAGTGTGTAAAAGGAAGGTTCATGATTCTAGGACTTCCAACTACTAGGCTAGTCCCATATGAAATGATCTACAAAACGAAGCTTTTTAAAACACTAGTCTGTTGACATAAATACGTGTTAAAAATTGTTTCTAAAATAGGACGAATGATATCAACATTGGGGAATACAGTTTAGTATACCTACACCGATGAATCGGTAAGAGATTAAACAATTTAATCTGCTAAGTGAGGACGGTAGCATGGCGCGCAGTGGATGAGCAACATCGTTTTGAGGTCATCCTTGCAAGATATCCATTTACCTACCTATCCTTTACCTTTTATAACTTTTGTATTATATAAATGTTTATCTAGGAATCAATAAAAGTTAACATAGTTAAATGTTATATGGTAAAACTGTGAGTGTTACGTTATTAAGATTAATTTAATGTCACCTTATTGTAAAAAACAAGTATTTCGTTTGTCAATTTCAATGTGTTCTCTCAATATTTATTTAATTATTGAATTCCCGAAACATTATCCAAGATCAGACTTTAGTGAAATTAGTTTAAAAATCTAAGAATCGGAAAATAATTTTGTCGTCATCGATATTATCTTTATATCGTTAAGGATATCGTTTAGCCTATTATATCGTTTACCTTATATCGTTTAGCCTATTATATCGTTTACCTTATATCGTTTAGCCTATTATTTAGGTACCGTCACTAAAGTTCATAAAGGCCTCGTTGGTTAAGTAGGCTATAAGATTTCAAATCACGAGGATTTGGGTTCGTATCCTGAGTCCGGTTATGAAATATTAAACTATTTTTCTTGAAAATCACAATAAACATTTATAAATCTAATTTAAATAATTTCTAAAGAATTTCTGAGAAAAATTATCTTGTATTGAAAATGGATTTTCCTTTTGTGGCAAGTTACCCTAAATATAAGTAGAATGCTAAATTATTGCTTTACAAATGTTTAATAAAAAGTTTTGATGCATTTAAAACTCCCGGTGCCTTTACAAAAGCAGTGATGACGATGTTTGTAAAGTACTTTGGAAAAACTTTGCGAGTTCCGGATACAAAGAGACGAAACTCCATCCTCTTATTTTCTTAACTTCACTTATTATGTTGCGCCCCTCGAGGCATAATTTATCAAGTCTAATCGCCTTACTGCCCTTTGTCGAAAGTTAGTGCAAAATAAACACGGGCACGTAAAGCTTTTGTGAAAACTCGAGTACATTTTATAAACTCACAATTTTTTGCATGTCGCATTACAACTAAACGCGCAGGGGGTAAAGTATAAAACGCTTGGCAGAGCAGCCAATATAGCGACTAAAAGTTTTGCGTGATTTTATAAGCCACAAGGTTTTTTTTAATATGTTTTTCTTACCTGGCATAAGGCGCATATTTTCTGACAGGCTTGGGGCCATTTTGAAAAACTAAATCGCAGGTGTCCGCATACCCCAGAGATGGCTTTTTGATTTCTACGCAGAGTTGCTGTGACGTTTTTACCTGTAACATTGAAACAATTAATTAAGTGTTAAATTGTATTCATCTATAACGACTATGGTAATTGTCAGCATTAGTTATTCAGTATTAGATTAATCAGCAAAAGGTTTTACTTGTTTGTACTGGCAAGGAGTACAGACAAGCATGTGATGTGTGAATACTTGCTACGCTGTTGTTGGTTGTTAGGGTTTATGACGGTCGAGTGGCGCAGTGGGTAGTAGCTACTTTTGCGTCCTAGGATGTGGATTCCCACACCTGGAAAAATGTTTGTGTGATGAGCATGAATGTTTTCCAATGCCCACAAGTTACCTAAGCTATATAGCGATGTGTGTAATTGTCCTATAATATTTATTATTTATTATTATACCCAATCTTTCGAGCGAAAAAAAAAGAGAGATTGGGTATAATTTTAGCTCGAAAGTGTTCGCGAAAGATCTGTCTATTGGACGCAGTCAGTTGACGCGTCTGAAGACCGATGACGGTAATCTCATCTCTTCCAAGCCCGAGATCTTGGGTGAGGTCGAGAAGTTCTATGGACAGTTATACACGTCAACTCAAAAGCCTGTTGACAATTTGGCTGAAGACCCCAGAGCCAAATTGACCCGACACTATACCGAAGATATCCCGGACGTCAGCCTAGACGAGATTAGTATGGCTCTCGAACACCTAAAGAACAACAAGGCGCCAGGTGATGACGGAATCACAGCAGAACTACTGAAAGCGGGTGGTAAACCGATACTTGAAGTCCTTCAGCGATTGTTCAATTCCGTCATTCACGAGGGCAAGACGCCTCAGGCGTGGCACAGGAGCCTGGTTGTTCTGTTCTTCAAAAAGGGTGACAATACCTTGCTGAAGAATTACAGACCAATCTCGCTGCTGAGTCATGTCTACAAGTTATTCTCCAGAGTCATCACGAATCGTCTCGCTCGTAGGTTTGATGACTTCCAGCCTCCCGAACAAGCCGGTTTCCGACAAGGCTTTAGTACCATAGACCACATCCATACGCTGCGGCAGGTTATACAAAAGACCGAAGAGTATAACCGGCCACTTTGCTTGGCGTTTGTGGACTATGAGAAAGCCTTTGATTCGGTGGAAACCTGGGCTGTGTTAAGGTCATTGCAGAGGTGCCGAATCGACTACCGGTACATCCAAGCGTTGCAGTGCCTGTACGAAAACGCCACCATGTCAGTCCGTATACAGGATGAGACTACGAGGCCAATCCAATTGCAGCGAGGAGTGCGACAGGGAGATGTTATCTCCCCGAAGCTACTTACCGCCGCATTGGAAGACGTCTTTAAGCTCTTGGACTGGAACGGACTTGGCATCAACATCAATGGCGAGTACCTCACTCAACTGCGGTTTGCCGACGATGTAGTGATAATGGCAGAATCTCTAGATGACCTTAATAATATGCTCAATGACCTCAGCAGAGTTTCTCAACAGGTGGGCCTTAAAATGAACATGAGCAAGACAAAGATCATGTGTAATGCTCATGTTTCGCTCCACCCAGTTATTGTTGAAAATTCTGCACTCGAAATTGTAGACGAGTGTATATATACCTAGGGCATATGGTCCAGTTAGGTAGGTCCAATTTCGAGAAAGAGGTGAACCGCCGAATCCAACTCGGTTGGGCAGCGTTCGGGAAACTGCGTGACATCTTTTCGTCCAAAATTCCTCAGTGCCTGAAGACGAAGGTCTTCGAACAGTGCGTGTTGCCAGTGATGACATACGGATCCGAGACTTGGTCGCTAACTGCGGGCTTCATAAGAAGGCTCAGAGTCACTCAGCGGGCGATGGAAAGAGCAATGCTCGGAGTATCTCTGCGTGATCGAATCAGAAATGAGGAGATCCGCAGAAGAACCAAAATAACCGACATAGCTCAGCGAGTCGCAGAACTGAAGTGGCAATGGGCGGGGCACGTGGTTCGAACAGCTGATGGACGTTGGGGGCCGAAGGTGCTAGAATGGCGACCCCGCACCGGAAAGCGCAGTGTTGGTCGACCCCCCACCAGGTGGACTGATGACATCAAACGGGTCGCAGGGAGCCGCTGGGCACATGCGGCTCAGGATCGTTGTGTTTGGAAGTCCCTAAAAAAGGCCTATGTCCAGCAGTGGACGTCTATTGGCTGATAATGATGATGATGATGATGATACCCAATCTATTGTAATAAAAATATAGTGCAATTTCAATACCAAGCACGTGGCACTCATATATTCACAATAAAATTTGTCTATAATAACACTAGCAAACACAGCGATGTTTCATAGCGGCAGAAATAAGCATGACGGACGGTAACTTCCCGGACAGACTTGGTCTCATAAAGTAGGGTGTGGTTGTACCAAATGTATTGTCAACTTATAGTTGAGTAATTCGTCATCATTATCAGCCTATAACTTTAACGACCCACTACATTATATCGGCCTATTAACGGCCCATACGTGAAGGGAGGATATTGAGCGTAGACTCACCTAGCTGTTCCATAGAGAGTTGGCGAACTTAGGGTAATAATGTTTTATTCATTAACGATCATTAAGATCTTGATGATAGCTACCGGGGCTGACATCTTTACGTGCTCGCCCGAGGCTCGGGGGTGTAACACCGACTTCCCGATTCCGAAATTAACTGAAATTTTTTTAGAGGCAATTCGACCCAATATTTGAACCCAGTACTTCGTGATCGAAGCCACATCAAACAGACAGTCAAAAGATCGTAGAATAGTTACGTAATTGTTCTAAATGTCTCAGCGTGAGCGTAGGCGTAAAGTACCGTCAGAGCTATAGATGTTTTTGTTTTATTGTTCAATGGTATGTTTACTTTAATGGGTTTATTTCCAAACAAGCGTTGCTCATTACGCAACCGCTACACAATGGCAACTGTCATATTAATTTTATTGCCATAATGAAAGAGAAAATTGCGGTGTTGCATTGTGGTCAGTGAAAGTGTGACTTGTAAAGGCATCGTACCACTGCCACGCAAAAACACGCAATGCTCGAAGCTCGTTCAGCAATTTTTATTTAGTTTGTGGGACACTTCGGCAGTGGCTAATTATCACCCTACCGACGAAGACGTACCGCCAAACGTGTAGAAACCGAAAGTGGTACGAATTTCATTCTATTCTTATCAAAGAAATCGGACCATCCTCAGGGAGAATCTCATGCAATTTCGAAAGCTGACGTCAGACAGTCTTACACACACTCGCGATAAAAAAATAAAATTTCAACGGTGACTTTTTGATCGAGACTGCCAAAGAAATGAACATATATGCGCACTAAATACTCTCAACACTCAATGAGTAAAAAATATACTGCAGGAAGTGAAGCAAAGCGAGTTTTCCCGCCTTCTTGAAAACAATAACCGATAACTAACTAATAATAATAACTATATCAGCAGAATAAAAATAATTGATTAATGTAATATTATGACTTGATACATTTTTAAATCTCCATTACAATATGTTTTTTACAACCACGAGGATTTTGGTTAACGTATTGTGCGTACGGTTGCCCGTGGAATTACAGGCACTTTAAGCACAGGACTTAAAATAAATTATTGTAACGCCTTCGCAACGCAGCAGTGGAACGTTGCCTTAAACATAACATTTATGTAACGCGAAATAGTTTGTGTGCCACAAAACCCACTTTTGATTTAAAGTTCACTTAGCGCTTCCTTTCTATGTTACTAAACGACACTCATACTGCTCAAATAATTTGCATATTGTATAGAAGCAGGCATTGCTTTAGCGAAAGTTTATGATGTATTTGTTGTTTGTATGACCTAAGTAATATTGTAAATGTAATATGAACATTCATTCAACAACAACATATCTTTCTCAACGCTGTAACGATCAGATGAATTTGAATGGAATTAGGAGAGAGATAGGCTATAGGCTGGAATAGCACTTAGTCTTATCGAATCCCTTTGTCAGCAAGTGTGTGTTAATAATGTTAACAGGTCACTTTGTATATAATACTGCCAATCATCGAGACTCCTCTGAAGGTCCGAAGGTAGTTCAGAGCAGACACGAATTTTGACACGAACTACCTACACACCTATTTTTATTTTATTACAGGAACAGAGGATTATGAAGTTTGGTAAAGTTAAGGTTTAAATGGGAATTAAGTGCATTAAGTTGCTATTATTATATTAGCAGTGCCTCTGGTGCTAATGTACATGCACTTGATATCTGGTGACCCGCATGGCCAATTGCCTGCTTTAATAGTAATAAAAAACACATTACCACATGTTTAATATGCTTAAATGTCCAACTATATCCTTATTGAATGTCAAGACGAATCATAATTTTATACAAAGAGTAATAGCAAACATTTTATTTTTTAACCGTCTGGTTTTTTTGTTAGAAAATCCATACTTACACGCTATTTATTTCAGTCTTTACTTATAGATTTGTTTTCTATGTTTTAAAATTTAAACATTATTTAAGTTTTTTTAGAAATGTAGCCAAATTAAGTATCTAACTATCATAAAATTTTCCTTGAGTTCCAAATTAAAATAGAATGAATGAAAGGTATGAAAACCAAATGTATGATTATTTTAGTTTTGCGCGTGATTATCAAGACAATAATTCTACAACAAACAAACAAACAAACAAACAAGAAAATTTTTGGAAATCCGACCAAAAATGTCGACCCTTAAACATAAACATTTCAAAAATACTGTACAATTTCTGCCAACATAGCTCTTATATTAAAAATATCACACAAGCTCCACAGTGACACTTTTTATTAATCTAAGCTTTCGTCATCATCATCATTGACCCCCATAAATGTCCACTGCTGGAATTCTGTGGCTTACGGATCCCTGCGACACGATTGATGTCGTTAGTCCACTTAGTGGGGGGTAGAGCCACACCTACGGTGCAAGGTCGCCATTCAAGCAACTTGGGCCTTCAACGTCCATCAGCTCTTCGAACCACGTGCTCTGCACATTGCCACTTCAGTTCTGGGACTAGCTGGGCTATATATATATAAATATAAAATGTATGTATGCTAACATTAATATTTTCTCTAGTCTTCAGATATAGGTAGATTAATGTACACAGCGCGCGAGCCGAGTTTGTTTACAAAAATATGAGTATTAAATATTCAATTTCGATGTTTAAATATTTATACTTTTTTAGTCTACAATTCTGATTTGTTGTGATCCACAAATGTTAAAGGAATTATCTTTTCACGATAGAATAATTTGTTCTTTGTGTGTACGAAATATCAATTTCGTCGAATTTTTAAGGTTGTATCATGAGGGATAACGAAACCTTTGTGGATGACTTTGTTGCCCAATTGTCTGTCAAAACGCTTTGTAAAGTTTGCCTTGAGAAGCCATAATCATTGTAGAACCTTTATCGTCGTACCCGTGTCGAGTTTTCTAATGAAACAAATAGTTGCTAAAATATCGAATACCGGATTTCTCACGGATGATTGAAACTATACTAAAGCCAAACTCGATTGAGAATGCTTGTCAACAAACTAATTTGAAATGAAGGTAGAAATCACTAGTCATTTTACTCCTTATTTTCTTTATTTAATTTGTTAGTTATATTATATATAAACCAATATTATATATCTTTTAATGCTAAAATTAAATTATTTGCATATTATGCAACACATTTTATGCCTAATAAATATAAAACAATATTTTGTTTTTTTATAAAATCTTATTTAAAAGATATTGAATATAATAATTAGTTTTAAGCTTACTAATCTAATTATTGTCATGAATTCATTAGTAACAAATTGAATAAAAAAAATTAGGAGTAAAATGACTAGTGATTTCTACCTTCATTTTTAATTTGTTTGTTGACAAGCATTCTCAATCGAATTTAGCTTTAGTATAGTGACAGTTTTACTTCTCTCTATGGGTATCTAAAAATACAGAGTCGAATACGAAACTCAGACTGTAGAGATTTAATAATATCGTTTCTGGAACAACGGCTAGCGGTATAGATTCTTAACCAATATTATATATATTTTAATGCTAAAATTAAATTATTTGTATATAATTATTGGTATTATTAGTGTAGGTCTACTTTTAATAAAACGATAGGCTAATAATCTAAAAGCTGGATTAGATATATTTGCATAAATAAATAAATAGTATATGACAATACACACATCGCTGTCTAGCCTCAAAGTAAGCGTGGCTTGTGTTATGGTAAAAGTTCCATTTACTTTTACATTATAACTTACCACATTACTTTAGAAGCTGTTTATGTTTGTTATAAATTGAATGAATGTTGCTTTGTGATAGACGAAGGATTGTTCGCTTTAGATAATGTGAGTTATCTTTTATTTTTCTTAAAAAATCTTCATGGACATCTTGTCATACTGGTTAGTACCAGACTCCTACCAGCTAAAAAGAGCAGATGACCCGATGTTAATTGGTTAATCCGTCGCCTAGTCACCACGTATGACGACTTCCGTAGCACAGTGGTATGCGCGGTGGATTTATAAGACGGAGGTCTTGGGTTCGATTCCCGGCAGGGCAGATTGGGATTTTTCTTAACTTGTCTTGGTCTGGCTGGTGGGAGGCTTTCGCCGTGGCAAGTTACCACCCTACCACAAAGACGTACCGCCAAGCGATTTAGCGTTCCGGTACGATGTCGTGTAGAAACCGATAGGAGTGTGGATTTCATCCTACTCCTAACAAGTTAGCTCACTTCCATCTTAGATTGCATCATCACTTAACAACAGGTGTGATAGCAGTCAAGAGCCAACTTGTAGTCAATAAAAAAAACTTATCATCATAAAATTAAAATTTTGAACTTACCAAAACATGTATGACATGAGCGCAAACGAAGCCTATGATGACAGTAGCGAACACACCGACGACAAGTCCTGCGTTCTTGAAGGCGAGAGGCATCGCCAGGATCCCGGAGCCCAGAGATGCTTTGAGCAGGTGGGCCAGAGCTCCGAAGCTCCTGAAAATTATAATAACATAATCATTATCAGAAAAACTTATAACATAGCCCGACCCAGGAATCGAACTTATGATCCCGTGATCTGAATCCACACAGGTTAGCAACTAGACCAACGAGGCATTATAGTTACAAAGATTTACAAATTCGTTAATGCCAATGCTTAGTGCACAAGGATTTTTGTTGCTAACGTTTTGTTAGAATAGTTCTGTGACTCTACCACCAGATCTGAAGGCTGGTTCTGCTAAGAAGAGTCTACAAGAAACTCAACAGTTGTTTGATCAACAGTAATCGCTCGTTTAAATTTTGTGTTTGATTTGTAAACAGGGCCCAGGAAAGGAATTAAGGATGATGACTTTGAAAAAGGAATGTCTTGAGATTTCGTTAAACAGGTATAAAACATCGCTTATCGGAGTTATAGGTTGAGGCAAAAGGGAATCCCGAACCTTGAGTCGAACCTTGAGTACTTGCTGATAAAGTCCTGTGGAAGAGACGGACCTGTTTGTGCACCTTACTTATAACATACCAAATGCAAACATAGTCTATGTTTGGTTTTTTTTCCAGAGGTTGTTGCAGTCAGCGCAAGTAGGTATTAAAATTGTTACATAAAATGATCATATCTATTCGTTTATTCACGTAACACACCGGAACTACTCAAAGGATTGAAAAGTCGTAAATTTGTAGATTGTTAATTAGGATAAAACTCATTTGCACTTGGTTAACTGACCGCGACCTCGAAACAACAGTTTTCGGGCAACAGAGTTACTTTGCAGTTCGTTCATACTTGTTCGAAGTATTTTGTATGAAGTTCATACTAGTTGATTATTTTTCGATTTGTACGGAACCCTCTGGTTATTTTTTGCTATCGACACGTTATGTATAGATCTCATCTGATATAAATTGACGATGCAATTTTAAATGGTATCGCTCTAACTAGAGATAACTACGGTATATCGCATTTACCGTTTAATCCTAACTGGTTTTTACACGGCAGCGTATATGCTTTATCTCTTGGTGGTAAAAGTTTAACTACGTTGGTAACTATCCACGGCCGAAACCTTCTAGAATAGACCAGAGAATCTAATATTTATTGTACCTATGGCCACATTATACAAGGATTTTGCTACATAGTTCAAAGGAATATTAGTCATTGCTTTCCATCAAGACTAATTTTCATAAAAAAATCCTTAGAAGACATGGGACATGGAAGTTTCGAGGAAAAAAATTATGAAAAGAAATTTTTTTTTTCTAATAATAGAGCAAACTAAACGGTGACGTCAATATAAATCTTTATATAGATTTTTATCTAGAATCGCAATATATTTTTATGATGCAATATTCAAATAAGTTCTCTAGAGATTCGCGGAAAATGGAAGAGTTTCCAGGTCACATAATCTGTAATAATGGAGATATAAAACAGACGACATCCACTCGCTTTATTATACGATACGATATCGGGGGTTAATTTTACATCGGACTACGTGTTCCAATTGAGAATTGACACGACATATTTCAAACTGTTTTTCTACAATACAATACTATACAATACTATTGTATGCTACGCTTATTTTCTATCGCCAATCATCTGTATATTAACTTAAAGATATAATTGTCCTCATCATAGGAACAAAACAACTTATGGCTGCTACTAATGCCAATGCTTTTATGGGGACGTGTATCACTACGGCAAATTCATAAGCCTGTAAGGTATCTACATTTATTTAACATAAGTTCTGCAGCGTAATTTTAAACAACAATGATAATACAATTATTATTATAAAAACACAAAATCCGACTGGTTAGAAGTAATGAACTGAAAAGAGTAAAACAAGGATCAGCATATCTATAAAACATTCAAGATACTTTATAATGCTAAAATATGCTCTAAAATCATAACCCTCCTTCTGACGTAGTCGGGTAAGAATAATTTGACGGCCGAGTGGCGCAATGGGCAGTGATCCTGCTTCTGCGTCCTAGGCTGTGGGTTCGATTCCCACATCTGGAAAATATTTTTGTGATGAGCATAGATATTTTCCATTGTCTGGGTGTTTATCTATATGTATTATATATATTATAAGTATTTATGTATAATATAAATAAAAATATTCATCAGTTATCAGTACGAAAGCTACCTAAGCTTACTTTGGGGCTATATAGCGGTAGCTATGTGTGAAATTGTCCTATAATATTCATTTATTTATTTAATTATGAATTTTCAGAACTCATTAAATTCTATGGCATTTATTTCAAAACATTTGGTTTACAGTCTACGATTGATTTTAAAGTTAATAAATAGATATTTCTACTATCCCCTTAAGATTTGTTTCGAATTGACGTAGAGCATTTGTAGTAGGTCGCGTCCCTAGCGAATGTACAAACAAAATACTTGACTTAAAGAGAACTACAGATTAACCTAAAATTTTTCTTACAATTATCTATCAATTTTGTTTTTTACAACATTTACTAAAAAAATAAATTATTTTTCTAATTTATTTCGATGAGTTAATCAAACTTTAGAGAAAAAAAACACATTTTTATATAAGCTATTAAAGCTTGTATAAAAATATTATATACAATAAAATTTTATGAAACGCTTGTCTGTCATTTGGCATGTTTCCAGTTTTGTAACAATATTATGTTGTGTTCCAATAAACGAAAAATATTTGATACAATGCCTTATTTTTCAGAGTAGCGCCAGTGTGTTGGGCATCTTGCCTTTGGGTGAACAAATATTATTTTCTTTAATTTTAAATTTTATATCTTTCAACTACAAAATATGTAATTGTATAAAAATACTTGTAGTAGTAAACATACTATAATATGTTTTTATATTAAAAATACAATTGCAATAATATTAATCATAAACAAGAAATAAAAAATGAATTATAATAAAAACAAAATTTGAACAACACGTAACTTATTATCAAACAAATTAAACAAGAACTCGTTCCGATTAAAAAATTTGAAACAAAGAAATTTTTTGGAGAAAATGAGGAAAATATTGCTGCACATTCCTTTCGAAAAATGCCCTCGTTTTTACGTTGTTTCTCGGGAGGCTTGGGATTTATCGCAAAAAAAAGCAGCCTCGAGCGGCTAGGGATTTACCGACTATCACGGAATACTCGTTAAAACCCAGGACAGGTTATAAGGTGTGTTGCTTTCACATGCAGCGTTATTGAGCCTATTAGAACATTTTCACAAGGTGATACGCACTTTGTGAAAATGTACTAATAGGCTCTACTAATAGGCTTTGAGTCAACAGTAGGGTACTGTGTACTTTCTTGTATCTTTTCACTAATAATGTAAGAGTTCACTCTAAAACGAAATAATCCAATGTAGTGAAAGAAGCATTGAATTTATAGAGAGCGATATTTCGTTTATGTGATTTATTTATTTCGTATTTGTAGATAAAAAAACTGCGGAAAAATCAGATGTCATTAAAAAAATGTGAAAATTTTGGGCATAAACGGCTGAATCTTTTAATTTAGTTATTTTGAAGTTTCATTTTTTTACAGCTCCAAGGGATAGGTAGACGTGAGTATTTTCAGCTTGACACCTCCACGTATTCCTAAGAAAAAGAGTTTTGATAGACAAACAGACGGACGGACTACAAAGTGATAGTGTAAGTGTTCCCGTATTTTTTCTTTCTAGGTACGGAATCCTAAAAATGGAAATTAGGTAATTTCCTAATCATGACTATTTCTATAAAAAAATATCAACTGTAATTACTAACTCAACAAGCTATACAAATGGAACCCACATTAAAGTATTCCTTTGGAACACATCTTCCTATTGGCATCCCTCTAATTTTCTTTTAATTTACCTATTTTATGCAAGCATTATATATTTTAAACCAGCCTTTTGTTAGTTTAAGCGTTTAATAAAATGATTCTTTACTTTTCAGATGAGTTTTATTTCGAATACTACTTCTAGCGTACAATACAAGAAAATACAAAAGCAAGAAAAGAATGTCTAATAAAATCCTTCAAGTATTCACAAATCTAATTCAAGGGAAATAATGTCAAATGATGAAATCTTATGAATAAAGAGAAGGCATCTGCGTCCTCATCTAGTGGAATATTTTTTGTCACCTTGAAAACGACTTATCTTTATTACTTTTTGCTCATTCTTTTGGACGTCGTTGAAAATTACCTTCAACCTTGTTCTTGCTGCCAAGGGGTGTTTTGGTTCGCAGGATTCAATTATTATCATTATTAGCCTATTTTAACAGTCCCAGTCTAATCCAGGAAAGAGAATAATTATGGTGCTTTAACCCACCACGTTTTTCCAATGGGTTGGTGGAATTAGAGTGATATTTCGACGACTATCAGATGATTTATTTTTAAAACTGGGATGTAACGGCCGAGTGGCGCCGTGAGTAGTGACCCTACATTTTGCATCAAAGGCCGTCGGTTCTATTTCACGTCTAGAAAATGCATGTGTAATTAGCATGGAAATCTTTGGAGACAAAAGTTTATAGCCCAGGACTCATATCCATAACCTCGTTGTCCTTCTATAGGCCAACCGCTGGACCAATGAGGTAGGCTTAGTGCTATTTGATTATAGTTCATCATACTTACGACGTATTGGATTCCAGTGGTCTATGGTCGGCTGGTACGTAAGGATCCAAGTCTTCTCGGGAGCCATTGTACGCGAGCTCGATTCTGAAAAATACGAACAAATTAATCTAAACAGTTATTGTAATCAAAAGTCTATATTATTTAAAGCCGTTGCATATCTAGCGTTTTGGAGGCGTAAAGTATTAATTCCAACACGAGCAATGTCAATAACAACTTGATAGTGATGGATGCACTTTGCTGCGACCCGCCAGATGAACATTGGCCTTTAGACGACAACACGTCCAATTATCGGTTATAGGTATATATCAAATCTGGCTGTCTGGTTGTCAACTGGTTACCAAATAAGGCAGTTAACAGTAGAAATAAATTGCGAACCTTTGGACGAGAATACGCAAAAAACTCTTTTTAATTCTTGACTTATCCTCCGTTATAGAATGTCGATAATGCATTATATAATTCGAGTTTACAACAATTTATTCTCCACAAAGATCTTGCACGAGTAGGAGAATGTGTGAGAATGTAGAATGAAATGTTGGTTTTCAATACAAGCGGCCAATAAGAAGCCATCAATCCGGAGGGTTAGGAGGTGCTCGTTGATTGTCAATTCATGGTGAATTTGACCTCAATCAGTTCGGTTCAGCCATAATGTGATGAAATAGGTGTTTTTTATTGCATCATCCGAAATATACAATTATGCATTTGTGATGTTACACTTTTTTAGTATAGTATTTTACTTTGTAGTATGAGTATTTTACATATCCATAAATACACATAATTAGTTTGTCGATGATTGTGATCGAGTGTTTTATTCCATGCTAACATTTACTTATTTTATTTTTTATATTTTTTAACTTCTAAACGATGCATCATTAACATCGTCATTATCATCGTTACGCTCATCCGATGGAGGGTCACTACAGGACATAGGTATCTGTTACTATACTTATTTTAAGTCGTACGAAGTAAGGGCCAGGCTTATAGAAGAGGTGACATGGAGCTAGGACGCACCCGTTTTAATGCGAGTTCGCGGGCTTATTATGTTAATGTTTGGACAGCAACGATTACTATGAGATATTAACCAACAAACCTGCTCTCTGAGGCACGGGGATGTAACATAACCAACTTCTCAATTAAATTTTTATTGTAATTTCTTTCTTTTACGCGTGTGCTACTTGACCTAGTATTATTTTGCATATACGTTATCAGAGCTATGGAAATAGACGAAGAGCATTTTTTTAAACTTGTTTCTTTATTTTTCAGATTGGTTTGGGATGAGATCTTTAAGCCCATCAAATAATAATATTAAAAAATCATAGTAAAAATGCTATTGCGAGCTTGCAGCGAGTACCTACCAATCGCAGTAAAATGTTGTTGATTGCACATCTATCGCACAGTTTACAATGGCATGCAATTACTATCCGACTTGGCTTCAGATAATCGTCTCGTGCGCAAATAAGGTACACTTGAACTATTATCTCAATTATCAGTGATTTGTTTCGTTGAATGCTATCAACTCGTGCCTTGCCGTGCGATGCCATGACCTATTTAATTTAGTTGTACACGTATTTACTCAATTGCAACGTTAAATCGACGATTGATTGCGATCGGATGTTCAGTGACCATGTAGGATGTTAATGTACCTACCAATTTGGAAGGGATATATAGTTTATGCAAACAATTCTCTGATTATGAGACGGTATGGTCAAGAAAGTTATCATAATCTCCATTATCAGCCTATTAACGTTCCACTATAGGGCGAAGCCTTCCTCTTTAGAGGAGAGGGAATATTGACAAATAACATGCCCTCCGCGGGTCAAGAGCTTTTTTTCCATTATAAGTTAGCCCATGACTGCTATCACACCTGATGCTAAGTCATCATGCGATCTAAGATAGAAACGAGCTAACTTGCTAGAAGTAAGATAATATCCAAACCCCTTCGGTTTCAATCGACTTTGTACCGAAACGCTAAATCGCTTAGCGGTACGTCATTGTCGGTAGGGTGGTAACTTGCCATAGCCGAGGCCTTCCACCAATCAAAAACATAAACAGCATATCATTAGTAAACGGATAATTAACAGCAGCTGGCGCAGCTGCAGAATATGTTCAAACGCTCAAGCATGCGCAAGCGACGCATGCGTTTGGGACTATGGGTCATCGGATACCAAAACATTTTTGAACATCTTATCTAATCAACTGATCCATGTGTCCGGTGACTTGCTTGCTTGCTTATTTAGCCCAAAGAACTTCAGAGAGGAAATAGCGCCAGTGTGTTGGACACCTTGCCTTTAGGTGAACAATTAGATGGCTTATTCTTTTTGTAAATATCTTGTTTTATTTTGGATTTTATTTGTTTTAACTATTAATTATTAATTATCTATATGAAATTACATTACATCTTTAAATTATTATTCTTGTATTGTAAAAATGTTTCCCACATATTAAATGCACATTGAAAAACTTTGAGCTAAGTACTATTACAAAATCTTTGAAATTGAGGAAAAATTCTATAGTAAAATAAAGAAAGTTTTTTAATTAATAAAGTTAGCTTTTTTAAATTCGATGAAAGTTCTGATTGATGGATGAATAGTACAATAATATGATCCAAATAAACTCGGTCAAGTGAAACACAAACAGATACTGAAAGTAATTATTAGACATTAATCAAACTCCATCCATCACTTAACTTGACAGAAAAATCCTCACCGGGGGCTCAGTTGCTGAGACTAATGAATAATGATGAAGATCATTAATTATGTGGATAGGTAAAAACGTACAGTTCAGGGCCGTCTTATGGCAGGTCAGGGCTCTCAGCTCTCAGGCACACAAAAAGGCCCCGAACGCTTTAGAAACAAGAAAACCACAAAAAATCTATGGGCTCTGAAGTATACAAGAGTTTTGGGCACCGGTCTTGAAGTAAAACAATGGTTTAAGTTATTTAATTTTAAAAAAATCTTTTTCTTATTGAAGCTGAAAATACGTTTTTTTCGTTAGACGCGCTAATATAAGAAACTAATTTTTGAGTTGAAAAATTCTTTAATTTTCAGATAGCCCATTAATTGAGGAAGGTTATAGGCTATGTTATACATGCCTGCGTTTTCATCCACATATTTCCCAATTTCGTTGACAGGATACAAACTAGCTTAAGCCACTCCTCAACAGTCTGACAAAAATAATTATAACAATCAGATGGCCCGGTTCGGAGATTAGGCTGTTAAAAACAATAAAACTCTTACGCTTACATATATTGATTGTGCTATTCGCGTATTTAATCTAAACCACGAAACCTAGCTGGTAACATAAAAATAATAATTTATAAAAGTCTAGTGGAATCTATATGAAATTTCATTTAAATCGGTTTAGTAGTTTAAGCGTTTTTGAGTAACAAACAGTAAGAGTTATTTTCGCATTTTCAAAGTATAGATGAAATAAAAAACCTGTTTTTACTTTTTTATGGATAAATGAAAAAATAGCTCTGGACATAGGTCCTGTATGTTACAATATAAAAGATACTGCTAAGTGGTAACTTTTTCTGTCACAAATCTTAATAAAGACAATTTTAATAAGTCGACAAGTGTCGCGCTGAGATAAAATACTAATGACTTGAAATATATTCTGAATATTCAAATATCGGAATCAGTGAGACTCTGGTTTTCATCTGTAATAAATTAGCAAATGGAACTCGCAGTTTTACGCTTATAAATATTAATGTATGTCAAAAAATTAAAGTTTAAATTGTTTTAAATAAGTGGAGGCGCAAATATGAAATTAAAAAGGCATAAACGAAATTATTGTTTTTGTGCCTTTTAATGTAGAGACTCGTGCTCTTTTTGAAGATATTTCAAAAATAGATTGTTAAGGATCTCGTCTTAACAATCTTGTGATTCTCTGATTGATCCTGAATCTCGTGCCAAAAAATAAAAAAAACCTACTAAAAGCGCGACATTGCCTCGTTTTGAAAATTGAGTTTCATTCTTTTAATTTCCTAACAATTGTTAGTGAGAAAACATGTTGATTTCAAATCGTTTGTGTCGTATCCATGGCAACCGGCATTGAAAGTAGCAAAACTGTTTGTCAAAGAATGCTTACACGTTGTATCACTATCTATATCCATGTATCTACGTGTATGTGTGTACATGTGTTGTTTTGAGGAAAATGGTAGAGCATATCCTTAAAAGATAGATAGATATAGGTACACCATCCCGAACAGTTTTGTAGCCCTAATCAAGAGAAACAATCCATTCCATACATTGATTTGTTACACTGTTTTGGTAGCGTTTGTAAAGCTCCCAGGCTTTATAAAATAATCTAATAAATAATAATAAATAAATTAATAAAATAAGCTTCGACCAACACCTTAAGAAGCTTTCGCTTAATTATTGAATCAAGGGTCGGATACAAAAGGCAGTAGTCCTTGAAACGGCGCGTACTGTGAGGAGGTTCTTTACTCTGGAGTCTTGACCACCGGTTGCTTGGGCCCGCAAAAGCCCCGCAAATGGAGGAGAAGATTTTTTTTATAAAGTTTTAATAGTGTTTTTTTATATATTTTTTTTATCAACTACAAGTCGGCCCTTGACTGCTATCACACCTGATGTTAAGTGATGATGTAGTCTAAGATGGAAACGGGCCAACTTGTTAGGAATGGGACGGAAATCCACACCCCTTTCGGTTTATACACGACATCGTCCCGGCACGCTAAATCGCCTGGCGATACGTCTTTGTCGGTCATACCAGCCAGACCAAGACAAATTAAGAAAAATCCCAATCTGCCCCGCCGGGAATCGAACCCAGGACCTCCGTCTTATAAATCCATCGCACATAACACTGCGCCACGGAGGTCGTCTAATATTATAATATACCTATATCATTATTAAAAATTTAAAAAGAATATGTAAATAAAGATAAATGAGAAATAATTAATTATATACTAAAATCATCCTCAGAAATAATTTTATCTAACTAAGTTAACCTCTAAGTCAATGAACGAAGGAACCTTCTAGGAAAGCGCGTTTCACCATAGGTTGCATCTGCGATTACCATCAGACTTGATCACATTCAAGGGCTAACCTACATGCAACAAAAAGTACACAGACGGAATCGCGGATATCAACTACGAGTAGTTCGTTGCCGTCTTTTAAAAACCTGCCTTCGAGACGGTGGTAGAGTCACTAAAAATAGTAGGTATAACATGACATGTTTCAAAAGTGCTTTTAAACTAAGACTCCTTGAAATAAATGTCTTAGAATTTGAATTTAGAAAATTATAAAAAGAAAATCAGATTAAATGCGGCGTATGAACGTATTAAATGCAGCTCGATACCGGTTGTACCGGGGCGAGGTGGCGGCAGGGCGGGGTGGAGGTCAGAAAACTCCACATTAAACTTTTCTATTTTTCATATTAAAATGTGTATTACATTTAAAAATTGACATGAAAACAAAATTTCGGCGAAAAAAACAAAATTTTCATGATTTTTGTAATTTTTACAATCACTTCCTTTTGGAAACCGGAAGTAGCTGTTGCAGATCTCAGGACAATTCCTGATAGATATTATGCAATAAAACGGCCCAAATCGGTCTGCTAGTTTTTGAGCTAGATGTGTTCACACGGATGCACGGACATTCCAACAGACACAACAAATGCAGCGGCATTTAATAACAAATAATACTGCAATAATCACACTTTACCGTTATGGTTACGATCATTTGTTGTGTGTCACAGAGTAAAGACATTCCTTTGTTCCGAGGAGCCGAATTATGGGGCACTTTATGAGGATACGTGATATTATTATTGTGCTGTTGTTTTCAAAGCACGTGGCAATAAATCACCGTCGTAGATACGTGTTGAAGTTTGGTGACCGTCATTGTATTAAGCCGCGTATTCATTTGCGAGCAGTAACTGTAAGCAAACAGATATAGTGAGACCCTTCGTATACGAGGCTATGGAAACTTTTGATACCCGACGATTTTGGTCTCTAAAAGACTTCATCATTATAATAGGTATACTTAGAAACCGCAGAAGTGGTGTAAAAATAAAAAAACCAAAGTAGGTACATTACAGAACAAAGAAAAGAACTTCATTTAGAACAATTCATTTACAGACTTTCAGTAACAGCAGTAACTAAGACTAGTCAGGCAAAATGACTGCCTATCTCTCTTAACTGGAGATAATAATCGTTCCTCTTTACATGGGACTCATATATATTATATAGACTGTAGCGCCTTTTATTCGACGACTGCCGTCTCTCATCTATCTTTTAAGCGGAGTGCATAATGCTGCTAACACGGCCTCTCTATAGTCTATGCTTGCCGAGTGTACACTAATAGAGTTTCGAACACGTTTTTTATTGATTACAAGTTAGACCTTGAGGGCTTTGACTGCATTACACCAGACGGTGGTGGTGGTAAGTGAGGATGAAATCTAAGATGGAAGTGCACTCTCTAATTAGGAGTAGGATAAAATACACATCCCTTTCGGTTTCTACCTGGCATCGTTCTGGAACGGTAAATCGCTTGGTACGTTTGTATCGGTAGGGTGGTAACTAGCCCCAAGCCCAACCAGCCGGAAATGGGCAAATTTATAAAACCTTAATCGGCTCAGCCTGGAATCAAACCCCGGACCACCATCTTATATATCCACTACGCATATCACTGCGCCACGGAGGCCGTCAAAAACCTTTGTGTTCGTTAAAAAAATCTGGTAATTGCCTAACGCTCGCTAATGAGTACACGGCTTAAATTGTATAAAGTTCTTTACCGTTTCCCCACATATTCCTTATGTTTGATTGAATCACTAATGCCACTTGCTTTAGCTAAACGTTTGTCATTGTAATATGGTATTGTATGTTGTACTGTTATTTTAATTTTAGGCCTTAATGTTTGGTATAAAGTAAAATATTTTCATTTACATAATAATATACTATTAACAATGTAGGAACCTCCTCACAATACGCACCGAAAGTAAACAAAGTTGGGTATTCTAAAACGGTTGGTACTGAACGGTTGGTAATGAAGAAATACATTACAAAGTTTGTTACGTACTTAAAGATAACTTATATATAAACATAAATATCTAATTCTATATTTGTTATGGTCTTATAACACGTTGTCATGTATTCGTATGTATTTAGATTTTTAAATCTTAGACTTAAAAATCTAGCCGGCTCGGATAAAACAAACAATTTATTGCTAAAAGATTGAACTATCAATAAAAAATATTGTGCAATTTTACATTCCATTACTTGATCTGAAGGGCATGGTTAGGTCGGTATATATGTATATCAGTTATGGTATAAAAGGAACATTATTTTTTTGTTATTCCATTTGTTTAATATCTTATCTTAAGAGATATTTACCTTTTATGAATTCGAATAGGATAACTTGTAGGTAGACTCTTGAAACAGTTTTATCTCTTAAACCACAACTCGCTCATTTGTGATTTATCTTACAACAAAATAACTATAATTATAGATAACGGTTGATTACTATCACGTATATAGATAAAAGCCTATGATTGCCAGATCTTCGTCATTTTAGAAAAGTTCAAAGCATTTTCCAGCATGTGCTGTCATCATGTGCTTCTACCATAGATAATTACTTTACTCCTACGTTACGCATCTTTAGAGTTTGAACCGTGGTTGTTTTAGAACCTATTATGTTCAGACCCTCAATTGTCCGAGTAATATATAAACTTATTTTCTGATATTTTTTTACAGAATGTACCGAAAAATCAGACCCCTACTTGCCAAGCACTTAGATTCATGGCATCTCTCAGCGGCAAGATAAATTTAAACTTTCAGAGTTCCTACTCTGAAGTTTTTCCTTAACAGTGTTCGTCGAAGGGTTGCAGTTAAGTGACTGGAGATATGTTTTACAAGTTAAGCCGGGGAAAATACAAAAGGATTACGGTTTTTACTTGAATATTTGAGGAGCCTTATAACCTTTTATAACCTAAGCCACCAAAGAGATGCATTCATCAAATTAGTTGCTAACCGTTTTTTAACGCTGGGAAATGCATTTACGCGTCTCTCCGGAAAGAAGTGTGGAAAACGCTCTGTTCAGATGGTATGTGGGACTTACCACTCAAATCGAAATACCCAAAATCAGTTGCTAACTCTACTTCCCTATGATAGGAGTATAAGTTTCAGTTTTTATGCGATGGCGAAGATATAGTCATCAGGTTCTTCATCTATTACAACAACAGTTATTGTTAGTGTTTTAAACAGTACTGATGACTCCATTGACGTCATGCACTGGCGTGACTAAAGCAACACATAAAAGACAATAAATACAGTACCTAGAATTAGATTCGCCGATTTTACCTCAACTATTCAACATTATTACCGTTGTTAATATTCTAGTGATATTGTTTGCTTTAGCAGTTAAATACGATATAAAAATATTCGATGACCTCCGTGGCGCAGTGGTATGTGCAGTGGGATTATAAGACGGAGGTCCCGTCTTCAATTTCCGCCAGGGCTGATTTACTTAATTGGTCATAGTCTGGCTGGTGGGAGGCTTTCGCCGTGAGTTTTCCCCTGACGTCAATAACGTATCGCCAAGTGATTTAGCGTTCCGGTATGATGTCGTGCAGAAACCGAAAGGGGTGTTGATTTTCATCCTACTCCTAAAAAGTTAACTCGCTTCCATCTTAGATTGCATTATCACTTATCATCAAGTGTGATTGCTGTCAAGGGGTAACTTGTAATGAATAAAAAAAATATTCATCAAAAAATGACTAAAAAAGTATGAAAAAAAATTTTAATAAAAAATTAAACCGACTTCAAAACGCACTGAAAAGATAAAAATAAATACATCATTTAGTAACTTTAATTTGCTTAACCATATCAATTAACTCAGTGCTATCCAAGCTTAAGGAAAGTTTATTCAACAAAGTAGCAAAGCACTTTGTGTGAATATCGTCTTTAAAGTAGAAAGCTTACAGGTGGCACCGACTTCATAGTTATGGTTAAGTAAATTAAAGTAACTAAATGACGCATTCATTTTTTACTTTTCAGTGCGTTTTGAAGTCGGTTTAATTTTTTATTAAAATTTTTTTTCATACCTTTTTAGTGGTTTATCGACAACAAACATACGTAAAACCTACTCGTTCTTAGCTATGAGTACCAATATTCGCCAGCCGCTTATAAACTACCGACATCGCCGCAAATGAGCCTATGAAGTTTTGAAGAGTTCCTTCGATTTAACCAAGATCTCATCATCAGATTCTAACATGATGACTATAGGACCATTTTGGAAGTGTACCCTTTCTAATAAAAAAAGGACTATGCTGTGAAAAATTATGCGTAGTCATGCGTAAAATATTCCTATCGCAAAAATGGAGGAAATTTAGAACTTCCCTTATTAAACCTGAACTGAAATTACAACAAAGGAAAGGAATCATGTTAAATTTAATTTACATTAAAACTTGTAAAATTTACATACTTCAACGTTATTCATGAATTAGTCTTTATTTATTGGTGACAACAGCATGAAAATACGTTCAGTAGGTCTCGACTAACAGACAACAGAATTTTTATTGTAATGAAGTAAGAGTGGATTAAAAAGTGTTATTCACTAATCGATTTATAGATAGCTTTGAAGAGGTTAACGTACCAGGCTTTAAAAGTTACTCTATTGTGAGAATCCCTGTAGTCTCAGGTTACCTTTTATAGCTAATAGAAACCTCTTTGTTATCCGTTAGTGCAAATGGTAGACCATCCAGGTCGACGTGCGTATTGTTGATGTGTTGTTGTTTTTTTTTCTATTATTTATTTATTTACAGTTCAAGTTCAGTATGTTACGTGCAGCCAAGTCAAGGACGCTGCCGTGTAAGCGATGGCCTAAAAACCTGCACACTGAACCAGTCGCACGAGGCGTTTACGCAGCAAGATTTACATGCAAGTCTCACGTGAACCGCTGCTACCTCTAAAGTTAGGAGCCTACGAGAATCACTTCTTGATCGATCGCCGATCGGTAGTCACCTTAGGCTTAGCTAGGATGTAGAAGATTAATCGTGATCTTTAGTATATAGAAGATCAATCGGGATCTTTAGTATGTAGTAGATCAATCGTTGATCTTTAGTCATGTAATTTTATTATAGTGTAATTAATTATTAATTAAATAATTATTACGTATCGTTGCTTACTTTCCGAGCCCCTAGCTGCCCCCTAAACGTAAGTAGTACAGTACAAGTTATTATTAAACACAAGTATCGGCGGTCAGGGCTCTAGAGCTACGGGCGAGTTCAAAGATGAGACTATAACACTGAAAAGCGAAATACCGTAATATTACTTTGTACTATCTACTAATCGGTTTTGTTACCTATCAACTATTTTTTAAATTTGCCAAGTAGTGACGGAATTAATAGGTAACAAACATTTAATCTGCTGCCTCGTTGGTCTAGTGGTTAGCCTATGTAGCTTCGTTTACGAGGTCCTGGTTTCGATTTCTGGTCCGGGTCACGGTATATTTCTAAACTTTTTCATTTTTCTATGAAAAGTTCAGTAGCGTGGCTATCTATGCTCCATATCCCCTCTCCTAAAAGGAGGGAGGCCTGGCTCTGTAGTAGGCCGTTAATAGGCTGATAATGATGATGATGATGAAATATTTAAAAGATCAAATTGAAAAATTTCTCCTAATTTTGAAGTCAGTTAAAAGTAAAATCTTATCTAAATACAAAATGGGATTCAAACCATTAGACCTTGTAAGATATACAAAATACTGGTACCTATCTATAAAAATAGCTAGGTTATATGACAGATTATCATGATGTTATCATACGGTAATCGCATTTAAATCTATGCACATTTTTATCTCAAGTCTCAACACATGTTTGCATTAAGCACAACGAGTGAGTTATAATCCTGTCGGCTTAAAACGACTGTTTGATTACACCGACCCTATAGAGTAATGGGTGGTATTATGTAAATCCGTCATAAAACCGAGTAATTTATTGGTGAAAGTAGATTCTCTACAGATTCACCGAAATGAGGCCAGAATTTGCGGTCATCTAATTTTTAGCGATCAGGATCATCAATACCATTTGGTATTAACAGCCCACTACAATACCAGGCCTCCATCCTAATAAGAGAGGAGATAAAACATGCTTTAAGCCTGATTGACGGGTTTACGGTGTCAATGTTTAATTCATTAACGATCATCATAAAGTGTTGATGTTAGAGACCAGGACCGACGGCTTAACGTACTCTTCGAGGCAAGGGGTGTAACACTACCAACGTCCCGACTTCGAGCATAGAATTTAGTGTAAATACATGACCCAACCCATATTTGCATCTAGGATCTCGTGATAGAATCCGCCATACTACCGAGGCAGTATTTAAAAAATTCGTTTCCCTGGTAGTTCTTCCGCCTTCAGGTAATTCACTGGCTGAGTTTTGCGCTGGCCCAAACCCCTGGTGACCCTATTAAACGTTAAAAAAATTGTTAAGTGAAAAAAATTGTTCGAACATATTTAAGTACTTAATCCACTTTTGTCTTCCGTTTCACACGAGAGCGCGTACGCGAGTTCGTGTCGCGTAAACGCGAAGGGTAAGAGCTTTGAGATTAACTCATGCGTATTTATTAGGTACTGCAAACTTTTTGATAGCGAACGAGATAGTGTCTGTGTGTAGTGTGATAATTTTGCATGTTATGTATATTTTTTTATAAAATGTTTATTAGGTTTTTTTTATTCAATACAAGTTAGATCTTGACTGCAATCACACCTGTTGGTAAGTGATCATGCAACCTAAGACAAAAGCGGGCTTACTTGTCAGGAGTAAGATGAAAATTCACACTCCTTTCGGTTTCTGCACGACATCGTACCGGAACGCTAAATCGCTTTGCATTTACCGGCAGGGTGGTAAATAGCCACCGCCAAAGCCTTCCACCAGCCAGACCAGTACCAATTAACAAAATTTCTTAGAATAGGCTGTTTTGATGAGGAATAATTTTCATGGATTCTTCGACAATATGTATTCTAGGTAGTTTATTGTATCTAAAATATAAATTTTAAAGGTGGTCCACTCCTAATTTTTACCCCTCTACTGTCAACCCCTAATTTAAAAAAAATGTTTTCTTGAAATAATATATATGTATATAATATATATGTATGTTTAAATATAAATGTAATAATATATATAAACGTTTGCCGGGTCAGCTAGTATTTACATAAAATTTGCAAATATTTTTAACTAGCATATTCAATGGATGCTAATAAATGGTAACATTTGTATTGATAAAGATGATAAACAATTCAAAAATTGTATTTTTTGGAATCCACAAAATCAGTTCGGAAAATTGTTTTCTATATCCTTTCGATCAACTGACTGTACACAAATTTATTTTGCTTAAAACATCATTGAAATGAACTTTGTGAATATTCTTGTCAAAAGTAAATTTCAAATTAAATATAATCTGGGGTTGTCTAAATATAGATGATACTTTCTATTGTACTTTGTATTTGTATTGTAATTTTCCACATGCCTAAAATACTCGAAGTTAGTGGTTTTACCTGTCTGATTTGTGTCGATTTGTTATTATTATATTACTAGCAGGCGTCCGCGACTTCATCCACGATAAAAATAATGTGAAGCTACCTTCCAAGAAATTAACTAATAAAATTCACGCGACCCTTTTAGGAAAAATATATCCTTAAAAGATAGATACATATATACCATCGTGGACTTTTCTGTAGTCTTAATAAAGCAGAATACGTTGTTTTGTTATGTCTCGAAAGATTTAGGCAGCGTTTTCAGTTAAAGCTTAAATGCGGAGTGACACTTCCAACAATTATCGTCATATTTCTGCCAGTTTCCACAAAATCCTAACAAAATATATAATAAAACCTTCTTTAATTATAGAGCTACACCGCAAGAAAATAGGTCAAGTAGTCTTTAAATTCGCGAAACAGACAGACTTGGCGGGGGATTTTTTTTATTAACGCCAACGCGTGTAATTCTAATAGACGCGTCACAAAGAGCTACCTACCTAGCTCTTAAACCTACATTCGTATACAAGTCTCAAGCTCTGTTCGGAGACTTTCTCACATCCATGCTAAGAATTTTCGTCTAATAGAAGATCTTCGTCTAATAAGGCTTTCTTTATCCACTCTATCCATTAATTAATATCGTATTAAAATTTTTTGCATAATTTAAACGTTTTAAGCGATCAGACGAGCAGCCAGAAGTCACTTAGTTTTATCTATGCCTGAAAACTGTTCCCTTAACACGGTAAGTCCAAGTTTAGGATAGTTTTCTCGCGGGGTTTTAGATATTCGAGATATTCGAGATATTTACAATGTGGGGCTGTTTCAAGGTTGCTGCTTATCCCCAATAGCTTTTAATGTTGTCATCAATATTCTAATAGACAAATTAATTGTTCAAGAAAAGAAATGGGGCTATCGGTTTAAAATCAACAATAAATATACAGAGTCCATCTTAGCTTTTGCAGATGACCTTGCTTTACTGACACGAAACCCAAAACACTGTCAGGAGCTATTGAATGTAGTGGATGAGTTCTGCTCATGGACTGGTGGGCTGAGGGTAAAGCCAAGCAAATGTCACTGTCTATGTCTGGGGAGACGAAATACTAAATTGTAACCACCATTGCTGAAGCATTGCCTTTTAAGTTCCTCGGTAGAAAGATTGATTACAAAGGACGCACACCATCCCTTGAGGTAGTCGTCGATAACTTTATAAATGACCTCAATAAGGTAGACCAACAGCCCATTAACAATATAAAAAAAGCGTGGGTTTATGACAACTATCTCACTTCACGTCTGACTTGGCCATTCCTCGTTTATGATATTGGCAGAACCCATCTGGCAAAACTAGATGCAAATGTCATAAAAACATTGAAGTCTTGGTTTGGTCTGACCCTTCAACTCTATTCAGAGATTACAATAATTTTGGGTTAAAACTAAAAAGGCCATCGGAACTCTATAAACACCTCAGGGTTACCAGAACGCACATTCTAGTTAAGTCCCAGGACGAACTAGTTGCATCACTTCCTAAAGACGAGGGTGCCGGAAAACTTGACTCTAGGCTTTAATTTTACAAACAATTTATGGCTGGTACCGGGTTGGGTGCAAGACGTAAAAAGAAACCAAGACATAATAAAATCTTTTCTTAAACAAGATGAGGACGACAACTACAAAGTGCATGCCATGAACCTAGAAATGCAAAACGAGTGGTTAAACTTAGGCGAGTTCTGCATCCCTCTGGCTCTGAAGTGGCGCGCCTTGCTGTATGATTGGTCTCCTGCCTTATTGAAATTTTATCTTAATGCCTTTCAACTGACTCTCCCAGATCAGAGTAACCTAGTAAGATGGGGAAAAGCCTCGGAAAAATCTTGCTATACCTGTGGTGAGGCAGTGGGCACTGCAAGGCACTTATTGGTAGGATGCAAGGTGCTTCTTGACAGGGGTCTCTACTCACGCCGCCACGACAGAGTACTAGAAATCATACGTGAAGCTATAAGCCTTTCAGTAGCTAGGGCTCAAAAAGGGTTGACGACGAATAAAAGACAAACTAACTTCGTTAAAGCAGGCTCAAGTACAAATTCCACCAGCAAGCCTTATTCAATTCTGGGCTCTGCTCCTGATTGGACTATATTAATGGACACGTATGATAAGCACTATAAAATCCCGGAAGACTTAGCTATTACGACATCTAGACCGGACATATTTCTTTTTTCCAAACAAATTAAACGTTTAGTACTTGTCGAGCTTACAGTGCCGTGGGAAACAAACATCCCTAAAGACGACGTATTCAAAGTGAATAAATACTATGACCTTACTAATGAACTAACCAAAAATGGCTATGTGGTTAGTTTATACGCGGTAGAAGTGGGTGCGAGGGGTATACCAGCGAAGTCTCTCTACAACCTGCTAAAAGACCTTGGCCTTACTAGAAGCGCAGTAAGCTCCATATTGGAACGAGTGTCCAAAGCTGCACTAGTAGGGTCCTTCCGAATATGGTTGGGCAGGGAGAATAACTTGAACAGAGGAGGTGAGTGTTGACGCGCGTCACAAAGGGTACCCTTAAACCTACACCCGTGTCACAAGTCTCGGGCTCTGTTCGGAGTTTTTCTCTCAGCCACGCGATGGACCCGGCACCCGCACGGTGAATCCATGGAATGCTAAGATATTCGTCTCCTCTCTAAAGGAGATATAGGAATACGGAAAGTTTGTGAAAGAATTTATCCGTGTCACGTACTATAAACATGCCGATCTGAGTTATTGGTGCAAAGTTACTGACTTTACGTATAATCATGTTTCTGTTATGATTTCTTAAATTTTATGACTGATTATCATTTCTAAAATTTCCTCTTTAGTCCCGTGTCTTGAGCTGAAATCTTGGTTCGCGTTATAGCATACACCTTACTACTATTACTGAGTGTCTTTTCCTTCTAAGAAATTTACAGTCAAACAATTATAAGTCTTCTACTTACTTAGAGCTGTATGTGTCTAGGTTGCTACGTATCGATGGAGTTCCATTCTCCTTCTCCATGACTCTTCGATCTTCTTTTAGCTTGTCTTACGCCGTAAAGAAGATTTCTTTATCACTTCACCTGAGCTCAATCATCGCCTTATATGTTATCTGTAACAAAACAAATATTACTCTTACATTTTGTGTTACCATTTATTTTTATTTGTTTGCAAGTTTACTTCACTTTTTTATGAAAATATATTGTTGCACCTATACCATAGTTTGATTTATTATATATTTAAACAGAGTTTTAAATGGAATTTATAGTTTGTTTTACTTTTGAAAACACTCGCGATATTTTAATTTTTTATATAATATAGACTTTTGTTTTATCCCCTCTCCTATAAGGAGCCAGGCCTGGCATGTAGTGGGCCGTTAATAGGCTGATAATGATGATGATGATGATTGACTTTTGAATATGTATGACATAAACACATAAAATAAAAAATTTGTTTGGTGCTTTATAAATATTATTAAATTAGCCATTAGATTATCCTCTATCTAATGGAGTTTTTCAGATCACGAGATTACATTTAAAAACTCCATTTTATTTTTTAATTTATTTATTTGATATTTAGGATTAAATGTACAATTTACACCAATAGCACCTAAAAAACACTTGCTTATTGTTGTTGGCGCATTGTCTTGTGCAAGCTCTATAGACAAAGGTCTGTGCTAGGGCTAACAGTTGAAAAAGAATAATACCAATCTAAATATTGATGTTCTATAACTACAAGAGTAATTTTTTTATTTCTTTCTTAAATAATCATCATTGTTTGTTCTTAATAACAATCGCTTGAAGTACCTAACAATCGATTTCAAGAAACACTTCACTATGATATTTAATATTGAGGCTAGAAATTAAGCAAGCGGTTGTGTTAAATGAAAAGGCACACCTAAAAATTATAGCACAAAGGGCCGGCTTATGGGTAGGCTTTGCGGTTTATGTCTCGATTGTTTTCAGACAACCTTCAACTGGTAAAAAGATATCTCAATAAAAGTTAGTATTTGAGTTACATTAAAGGTCAAAGGGCTTCGTGGCGACTTTTCGAGATGTAATATTTACATTTATATTTTTATTAAAAAAATAGACATGCTAATATAATTTGTCGTTAGCATTTTATTAAGATAAAAGGTAATAGTAATACTATGGATCTACGAAACCTGTATACTAAATATTTCAAATCATAGTAATCTATCGTCACTATTTCGAATTTATCTTAGTAATGTAATCATTAAAAAACCAACTAAGTACGAGCCGGACGCGCGCACCGAGGGTTTCGTACAAACTTGTAGGTATATTTGATTTTTTTGCAACTTAAAGATTTTATAGACTTAAAGTATTTGATATGAACTTCAATTCAATACCTCTATTCGTCCTTATGAACGCGTAGAGGTATTGAATTGAAATTTTAAAGGGTTGTAAGTTTAAAAAATATTAAAAATATATTTATTATATGATGTAACTAAAAATATACGGTTTTCGCAAGTTAAGACGTTGCTTCGTACCAAATTTCAAGATTCTGAGTTCACGGGAAGTACCCTGTAGGTTTTGTTTCCCTTGCGAGTGTCGAAAATTTACGGAAATTTGCGGCATAAACGGCAGTAGCCGATAAGGTATCCTTGTTTTTCTTTCGAGGTACGGAACCCTAATAAAAATATTCTTCTTTTTGTAGTTGGTTTAAAAGTAAATTACGCTCCAAGGATGAGAGTGTGATAAGCCATTTTGATTAAAAATGTGCCAGATTCGTCGGGAAAGCTGTTACGGAATAAGCTCTATTGGACTTGATATTTTCGGATTGATACATTTTTTCTTGTAAAGATATTATTTTATATATTTATTTAAGGATTGTGCTGTGTAGTTCTATCATTTATTTATTTACAATTTTTTCTAAAATTTTTAACAATGTCACACAAAAACATATACAAACACGATTAAAAATTTATAAAAAAAAATTTACTCCTCCACTTGCGGGACCTTTTAACTGCAGCCCTTGTCACTTGATGACATCAGTCCACCGACAGAAGGAGGGGCTCACTAACACTGCGTTTTCCGCCACCACCTTGGAATACCAGTGGTGTAACTACCTTGTAAGAGGCCTATGTCAGTCAAGTTGACAATGATAATGATGATTGCATTTTTTATGTTAATTACGATTGGATCAAGCAGATTTCTTACCTGATAGTAAGTGACACTACAATTTTAGAGATTTCGTCAATAGATCAGCTAGTGGTATTTCCCTAACAAATTGTTCTTCTGTACAAATTATTGTACTCGACGCGACATAGGTCATAAGGTGTTTTGATTGCGTTCGTCGCGTTAGCAGCTTCGCGTCGCGTCGCGATAGTCGCTTACGCTGGACACCTCGTAAATATTATGTAGATACTTCTTCTAAATTGACGTTCTTTGTGGATTTATTTGTAACGTAATTTTATGCATGTATATTTTAATTGAGTTAAAATAAAGTAATAATTTTCTCAAATGGAATTTTCCGCATACCCTAAGCGGAAAATTTGTAGGGGATAAGTACAAAGTAAAATGCAACCCTATTTTTTGTATTTTAAACCGAGGCTTACACGTTAGTCACTCACAGACAGTCGCAACCATTCGCCGAGACTCGTTGTATCTAAATATCTTCAGTTATTTAATATACAGTTTAAGTTAAAAAGTATAATTATTGGTAACCCTCGCCTTCTATCGCTCCCTCCCTATCTACAAAGTTATTATAACTGCAAAAGAGATTTACCTAATTTTGATTTTCTATAACACTATTTAATAATTTGCTTTGCTGAGTTTCTTTTCGATAAACCTCTTCCTTCCTTCCGTATTTCTGATAGGACGGGTATGCTCTTTTATCTGTACTGGTGGTAGATCTTGTCGTAGGAGAAACTTGACGTTTCAAAAGCGCTTGTCTATTATGCCTACTGTAAACGAGTTTGAACTTGCATACAGGCGCTATTTAGTAAATTAGCCAGACTGTTAACAGACAGGCAAATTAAGTTAGGGCCGCGTGAAATACGTTTTAGTACGCGAAAATTGTACTTTGTTCAAGCTTAACATATATGGACTTAAATATAATGTTAATTTGTTAATTCTTTGAACAAATAATTTTATTCAAGCCACTTTTACATTTACATATTAAAGATCTTCTTGAAAAGCATGCAAAATAAATTAAAATTTTGTATACTTTTATACAATAGTTTAAGACAAAACCGCGGACATAATTATAAACGATGCCCAGCACCCGCGTAGGGATTATCGAGAAATGCTTGTTAGTCACATCACGAAATCAGTAACTTTTCCTAATTTCAAATCACTCGACTGTACCTATAGTTTTAGAGATCTCGTGTCACTAAAATTAGTCAACGGTATTTCGCTTGTATGTACAACGTGTTCGTTAAATACCATATTAAGCCGTCAACCGGAAGTTAGGGAGAGAGAATAAGTAAATGCCAAGTGACAACAACAACAAGTTGTCGTGAACAACTTATAGTTTGATTTTGGATTTACATTATAGCTATTTTTAATCTGTATATTTTTACTATTCTTTGTGTCTATATTTTATTAACCGACGAAAAGAAACGGAGGAGGTTCTCAATTCGACACGTAGATTTGTTTTTTATGTCCTATTGCACCAGGTCTGTGCTCCTGGATCCTGGAGGTAGCCTATCCACTACCAGAAGATAACTGTGCCTCCAACCTAAGAGCAGCCATCCAACTCCTAGGGTGGGTGTTTGAATTTATATAGGGGAGGTGAGGGCGGGGCGAATACAAAAGATCCATATAGGAGTCGAAGTGCATCCGCTACGGCGGGCCTCACCATACTAATAATAAAAAAAACCGTTGTATAATATGTGTACAGATGAATACCTTTTTTAGAAGTTGCTATAAGCAATGTAGTATAGATAACACTGTTATCATAAAAGTAGGTTTCCTTTATGGGTCCTGAGATAAAAACATTGTGATTAGTTTACTGAGATCAGTATTAATTAGGTTTCAGTTTATCATACTTGTTTTTGTCATATATTTCTCTGCTATTTACACATTTGAAGAAAAAAAAAGATGATGGCCCGTTTATGAACATGTTATAATGATATAAAATACTTGTCTTGTGGCCTTTGAAAGTGAGGTCTTGATTTCCGTTTCCGGGTTCATACAGCGAACCTCTTTGTAGATGCCAGAAAAATGCAATTTTTCTTATCATTATTGCTGTCATCAGCTCGCTTTCACACTTCGCTTTCGCTCGTTCGAGAACTTTTGCATATGAGATGAAGTCCCTCCAGGAAATTTTGAGCATTTTTCTTAGGCTCCACATTTTAAATGCTTGGAGCCGACGACAGCACTCCGCAATACACAAACATCTAAGGTTCAGAAGAAAGATGGCTCAAACTTTATCTTATTCTTTGTTTGGCAATAAAAGCAAATAATACATAACACTACGAAATTAAAGGCAAAAATAATTTTATTAAAGTAATAAAATAATCAAAAGCCTTGAATACATCTTCCTTTTTCCTGTACTTGCAACAAGAACATGCAGTAATCGTAGTTTAATATTTATAGTGATGTTATCAAAACATTTATTTGTTTTTGTGGTATTTTATGAAACAATATTTTACCGCATGAAATCAATTTACAGTTGGCATAACACCATTTCATTTTAAATTAATTTAAATTTATAGATGAACGAACGCAACTTAATAATAAAGTTAAAATATAACAAACTGACCGTTATATTGGATTAAATTCACTTTAATGGGTATTAATTAATTTATTTATTATATTAGGTTCAGAATGTGATTGATCATGTTCTAAGTTCAAAATTTATTTTCCACGCTAGCGAATGGAATTAGACTTTTGCTCGCTGATTTTCTCGCATAAAGAAATCTTTTCCGAATTAGCGTGTTCTTCAACTTCATGTGAAGGGTCTGAACTACTACGATGAGCATTGGATAAGCCCATTCGATATTTTCAGTATTTTTACATCATGCTGAATGGAATTTGTAGAACAGAAGTGGTCATTCCCTCTACATAAAGGATTTCGAAATTTCGGTTTTCATTTAACCTTGTTTTTACTATCTTGAGCAAGAGCCTGGGGTTGTCAAACTTTTGTCATTTAGTTAAAGTCGTAAATTCGAACCCGTATATTTTATTATCGTCGCGATAGTATGAAAAATTATGTAGTGCAATGGATTGCAGGACATCGTCTTTAAATATATTGATTACTAGAGGACACTCGAACGTAGTCGTTCCAGTGGGAATTTGGAGATAAAATGTGGTCTATATGTTATTCGATATGTAAGTTATATTATTGTGAAGTTTCATCAAAACCCATTAACTAGTTTTTGTGTGAAAGAGTAATAAACATCGCCCATCAATGTTATGAGTAATATCAACGGTAAGTATGTGGTTAGTGGATTAGCACTATTGCAGTATTTCAAGTAGTCATTGTCTGCAATATAAAACTGCTACTATTACTCGATAGTAACACTATAGGTATGTGGCGCTACCACGCTTCTTTCGCGATAAATATACAAATTTTAACAGTATAGTGGTAGACTTTGGTTGGCTATTTGTACCATATTACGCCTGTTGTTAATTACTATCTCTAATATTTCGGAAGTTCGCAGAAGAGAATTTAGGCCTTAAGGATTTCTCGGCTGACTTATTTTTTTTTTTTTTTATAAAAATAGCGAGCAAACGAGCAGGCGGATCACCTGATGTTAAGTGATTACCGCCGCCCATGAACAACTGCGACACCAGAGGCGCCACTGATGCGTTGCCGGCCTTTGAGGTGTTTATTTACTCTCCCCTTGAAAATCCCCAAATTATAAGATAGTGGGAACACCGAGGATGGAAGCTCATTTCAAATCTTACAGGTGCGAGGCAGAAAATTCCTAGTATAGCGGATGGTAGTACTATACCAGGCATCCAGATGGTGAGGATGAAATTTGTTTCTGCGGCGTGAGGTACGGGCAGAGAATCCTGACGTTGGTATTAGACTAAATAGCTCTTCAGAACACTCTCCATAGTACAGTCTATAAAACACACAAAGGGAACTGACGTCCCTTCGGTGTTCTAAAGACTCCAGACTATCAGTTAACCTGGGATTGTCAACAAGTCGAACAGCCCGCTTTTGGATCCGGTCAAATGGAAGGAGTTGGTAATGTGGAGCACCGGCCCACAGGTGGGAACAGTATTCCATATGAGGCCGTACTTGAGCCTTGTAAAGCAAGAGTCTATGCTTGGGCGCAAAGTACCTCTTAGCCCTACTGAGCACGCCGAGCTTTTTTGATGCTAACTTAGCCTTCCCTTCCAGATGATGTCGGAACTGGACTTCGTTCGAAATATTGACCCCAAGAATCCCAATGCTGTTAGAGGTGGTAAGGAGAGTGTTCTGAAATGTAGGAGCGATGTTAAAGGGGGTCTTTTTTGCGGAAAATGCGCAAACTTGTGTCTTTGAGGCATTAAATTGCACATTGTTTTGTGCTCCCCAATCGGACACTCGTTTTAGGGTTTCCTCAATATCGGACACAAGTTTGCATCTGTTCTCCACTAGCTGTGTTCCGGATAGCTGCGCATGGCCTTTATAAAAAGCGTCTCCCGTACTGTCATCTGCATAGCAATGTATGTTGTTATTATTTTCCAACATGTCATTGATATGCAGAATGAACAAGGTGGGAGACAGCACAGAGCCCTGAGGTACACCAGCATCAATGGACTTAGGATCAGAGCAAGAACCGTCAACCACTACTCTGATATTGCGACCATCAAGAAAGCTGGCGACCCATTTACACAGACTCTCCGGTAGTCCGAAAGATGGTAACTTCGCTAGAAGAGCCACATGCCATACCCTATCAAAGGCCTTTGCAATATCCAAGCCAACTGCCAGAGCTTCCCCCTTGCTATCAATAGCCTCAGCCCATCTATGAGTTAAATACACTAGAAGGTCACCAGCTGATCGACCTTTACGAAAGCCGTACTGTCTATCGCTAATGAGCTGGTGCTCCTCTAGGTATTTAAGCAACTGGGAGTTAATGACATGCTCCATCACTTTTGATAGAAGAGAGGTAATTGCAATTGGTCTGTAGTTGGCAGGGATCGATTTATCGCCCTTTTTAGGCACGGGATGAACCAGGGCAGACTTCCAACAGGACGGGACAGTGCTAGTGGAGTACGACAACTGAAAAAGACGCGCCAAAACAGACGTCAACTCAGGGGCGCATACTTTAAGAACAACTGCGGGGATACCATCCGGTCTACTTGCTTTGTTGATGTCAAGAGAGAAAAGCACTTTGCGTATAGAGTTCTGAGTGAAGTGAATTTTACTCAAAGAGCTTGGACACCGCGGGATGTTGGGTGGTGTTCTCCCATCAACAACAAGCGTTGAGTTAGAAGCAAAGAGAGCGCTAAGGATTTCAGCTTTCTCTTTGGCAGTATGGGCCAGAGTATCGTCCGGTCGGCGCAAAGGTGGAAATGTAGACTGACAGAAATTGCCCTGAATTGCTTTAGATAGGGACCAAAAGGCCCGACTTCCAGAAGGCATTGTAACTAGCCTCTGACCAATTTTGTCAATATGCTTTAACCTTGCTCTGGCAATAGCGTTTTTGTATGACCTAGTGGCAGCATTAAAACTTTTCTTCAAGTTTGCGGTATTAGAGTCAGACTTGCATTGAGCTGAGGCCCAAGACTGAAAGGCATTTTGTTTTTGTCCTAAAGCTTTATAGCAGTCTGCATTGAACCAACGCTGGGAACGTCCCCCAATAGGTATGGTTGAATTAGGAATAAAACAAGCCATTCCCTGAAGTATAACGTCAGTAACAGCCTCAGCGCAGATGTTTTGAAGAAAAGCAAAGCTGATCCCACGGATAAGCAGCATAGAACTCACGCAAACCATCCCAATCAGCAGATTTATAGTGCCATACTCGGCGGGTACCAGATACACGTGTGCGGGAGAAAGGCTTAATTTGAACCGAAGTCTCCACCAAAGAATGATCAGATGACCCTAAAGGTGCAGTCACACTGACCTGATAACCGACAGGATGACTGGTTAAGAATAAATCTAAAATCGATGGGGTATAGTCCGAAATATCAGGAATTCTAGTAGGTGTTAGCACAAGCTGGCTGAGATCATAAGCCAGAGCAAAGTTATAAGCAGCCCTTCCAGCGTGGTCGGTGATGCGTGACCCCAGCCATTCCACATGGTGGGCATTGAAGTCACCCAGAATTACCACCGCCGCAGAAGGTATCTGCTCGAGCAAGTTGTCTACAGCCCTTTGTATATGCTCAAAGAGGCGGTCAGTTTCAGCATTTCCGCTATGGGACCTGTATAGGCATGCGTAGACACGGGTTTGACCTCCAAACTCTGTACGCAGCCAAAGCAGGGACAGGTCCCCTACCTCAAAATTATGAAGGCGATAACCACATAAGTCCCCTCTGACATAAACACACACGCCAGCACGCGATAGAAAAGAGTGTTCCAGGTTGTAGCCGGGGTAATTCAGATAAGAGATATCATCGGGAAAAGCGATTTGAGTCTCTGTTAAGAACAAAAGAGCCGGCTTTGCTGTTTCGAGATGATGATGAACAGCGTGATGATGATGAACAGCATGATGATTTACAACTTATATTGTAAATAGAATCCTTCTCGTATAGACTATGTTACAAGTAGTATTATTATAGCCTCTTTATTTCCATAAAAAATTACAAAACAAAGTATTTTATTAAAATACAATTATATAATTATTTTTTTTATAAATCATTATGGAATCTTCGAGTTAAGGCCTCCTCGATGTTTCCCCAAAACTGCTTCTTTTGCTTTTGTGATCCTATATGTGCCTGCTTGTTTTATTATTTAATCAACCCACTTTTTTCGGTTTTGCTCTGTATGTTTTGTTTCTACAACTCTCCATATGAGTAGGAATTCGCTCTATAAAGTAATTATGCTCTGCTCGACACTCTACTACAACTATCTCTAAAGTATCAAGCCTCATGTGTCTGAAAGAAATTCGATATAGACTTTACAAAACGTTTTTAAATAAAAATCAGATTCCAGGATTTCAAGAATAAAAGATATTAACTTGTTCGTTTGTTTATTTTAACTAATTACTGCACACAAGAAACAATGTACCAAGAGTGATAAAATTATTATTTTAAAAACAAAAAACCCGACTGCTTAGAAGTTATGAACTGAAAAGAGAACAACAAGGATCACTATATCTATATAAAATTTTAAATACTTTATGGTGATGCAGGCGGGGACAAACGTAGTTTTGGTAGATTTTTCTTTCCCCGCACAAAATAAAGTATTTTGATAGATATAGTGATCCTTGTTTTTCTCTTTTCAGTTCATAACTTCTAAGCAGTCGGGTTTTTTGTTTTTAAAATAATAATTTTATTTGAGACTTTTTTGTTTTAGTTTATGGTATTGAAATGATACGGTACACTTTTTGCCATTTTTTGTTAAAACGGCAATATAAATATGATATGAAATTTATATTTTTGAAATGGTCTTTTTACGACCTTTCATTTGATACCCATATTGCGAAGATAAGAGAAAGAAATACACACATCCCCCCTTTTATCCCCCATTTATATAGCCTATGTCACTACCACAATTTTAACAAATTCAACGACACCTCACCTGTCAAAATCCGTTTAGTCGTTTAGGCTGTAGCGCGTGCCGAAGAAATGGACATACATACATACATACATACATACATACGCTCGAAAAACATAACCCTCCTTCTTACGCAGTCGGGTAAAAATTATCCTATTTTTTAATCGACGAAAAAAAACGGAGGAGGTTCCCAATTCGACACGTATATAAATATTTATTTATGGATGACCACGCATAACTTTTTACAGAGTTGTCTGATTTTGATATTTATTTTTTTATTAGGAAAGGCACACTTCCAAGGTGGTCCCATTGTCATCATGTTAGGATCTGTTGATGATATCCTGGGAAAATTGAAGGAACTCTTGCTGGATTGCTTGCTGGCTGCTTGCTGGCTTAATCTTGCTGGTACCGACTTCATAGATATGCTTAAGTAAATTAAAGCAACTAAATGGCACAGTTATTTTTTATTTTTTAGTGCGTTTTGAGTTGGTTCTATTTTTTGTTAAATTTTTTCATTAATTTTAAAGGCCTTTACAGTGATGGATGGATTAATCATGATCCAACAAAAGTGAAATAGAAATTATTAAACGACCTTTGCACAACTCGACTTCACAACTTCACACATACCGCAAGAAAGTCACCTGGGAATTACCCGATAAGATACGCGATTGTCTTCAACGACGAGGGATTAACTCCTGCATTTTGTACTTAAGAGTTACGATTTATCTAAGGATGTTGCGTTGTAATAGTTTCATAATAAGTACCTCTTGAGTTGAGAGATAAGATATCACGAAATTACATTGATACGCATGCCTAGATACAGACAACGATTCGCTGACGCGTTTAGCATTGTTAAACATTTAAAACTTTTTCTTTTCCAACGGGGCTTAGCACGGTTAGTTAAAAAAATTATAATAGATATTTAATACTACAACTTATACTAATAATTAAATAGAGAAAAATGCTTATAACACTCACTTATTTTAAAATAATACATAATTAATCTATATTGCAAAGTACTGCTAATTACTAAATAAAATAAATATTAAAACGTCCTCGACTCCATTGCAACGAGGCATGGTGCCTAAGATACCGGCAGCATTTCCTCTTTGAATGGCCAAACTAATTCGTTGGCCAAGGTAGATAGATTAGATAACTTTTGTAATATACAAAAAGAGCACGAACCACCGTTCCTCATGGCCCTAAAGTCTTTGCATCGAAAGGCACTTTAAGCAAAAATGCCATTTATATTTTTAAATTAATTTTATTTTTGAATTCTAATTGTCATTATTTTAGGGTTACTTATTTTAATTTAAATTTAAATAATTTAAATTTAAATAATTACCAGGTACTTAATTGTTTTTTTTTGCTTAAAAGTGTAATTGTTCTGAGCTTAAATAAAATAAAGCATGAAAACTTAAATATTTAGGTTTGAAACTCTAATATCTCTATAATTAGTTTTAAAATTTAGTGACATATATAAAATACACCCGAGCTTTAAATAACCCCTATTTTGCAATACGACGCATCTTGAAACTATATATTATATACTATATAATAACTATAAATTATATACTATATATTAAATGTATAATATATATATTTTTCATGTTTTTAACACAACTGGATGGAATTTCTTCGAGCCGGTACTTTATGTATGTCAATGTTAAAACACTCGTAACATTGTAAGATCCTTTTAATATTGTACACGCGTAACTTCAGATGGCCTTTTCAATTGTCTTTTAATAAAATATAGGTTGTTAACCCGTATTTGCGTACTATTTTCTTATATTAAAATTTTGAAGGTTTTTTTAATTCATTACAAGTTTTCCCTTGACTGCAAAACTTACTATCAGCAATTATCGGATAGATAGTGCTGAGATGATAAGATGGAAGCAGGCTAACTTACAAGGAGTAGGATGAAATTGAATTTCATACCCCCTTTCGGTTTCTACACGACATCGTACCGGAGCGCTACTTCCTTTGGCGATGCGACTTTCTCGTTAGAGTGGCAACTAGCAATGGCCGATGGCTCCCCTCAGCAGAAATTTAGATTTTGTTTGTTTTTCAACAAGAAGTTAGCCCTTGACTGCGACTTCACTTGATGTTCAGTGATGACGCAGTTTAAGATGATGACGGGATACGTTTATTGAGGTACATTTTTACCCGACTGCGTCAGAAGGAGGGTAATGTTTTTCGAGCGTATGTATGTATGTCCATTTCTTCGACACGCGCTACAGCCTAAACGGCTGAACGGATTTTGTCATGTGAAGTGTCGTTGACTTTGGCAAAATTGTGGTAGTGACATAGGCTAAATGAATTTTCAAAATGGCGGCTGTAAATGGGGGAAAAAAGGGGGGATGTGTATATTTCTTTCTTTTATCTTAGCAATATGGGTATCAAATGAAAGGTCGTAAAAAGATCATTTCAAAAATATAAATATCATATCATGTTCATATTACTTTTTTTACAAAAAATGGCAAAAAGTGTAATAAGTGTACCGTCTCATTTCTATACCATAAACTAAAACTAAAAAGTCTCAAATAAAATTATTATTATAAAAATAAAAAACCCGACTGCTTAGAAGTTATGAACTGAAAAGAGAAAAACAAGGATCACTATATCTGTATAAAATTCTAAGTACTTTATGGTGCTGCAGGCGGGGACAAAAGTAGTTTTGGTAGATCTTTCTTTCCCCCCAGGTTAAAGTACTTTGTCCCTGTTTGCAGCACCATAAAGTATTTAGAATTTTATACAAATATAGTGATCCTTGTTTTTCTCTTTTCAGTTCATAACTTCTAAGCAGTCGGGTTTTTTGTTTTTATAATAATAATTTTATTAAACTATAACTGTAAATAGTAATGTGATTATTAAATTACTCAATATAGAAAGTTTAGCCATTTTTCATCAATATCAGTCTACTTTAAGTCCACGAAAATAGACTAAGACCAAAAAATTGCATGAACAAACTCACGACTAAGAACCTAGTATGGTTTGGCAAGTACCCGGGTATTCAAAATCATGCTCCATTAGCATTTTTTTGAGTTATTCAGAATTTCAATTTTATTAAAACAGTCACGACATATTGAATTCTAAAAAACTATCTACCACTAAGTTTGTTTGCCTGACTGGATTAACAGCCCCTCACCCTAGATTCAAGACTAGAGTAGAATAGTGTTGTAACAAATTCTGCACTAATACCACAGGTGAAGTAATTCATTCATCTCAGTAGCCATTGACTATATTTTATACAATTTTGTTTAGTTTTCAACAAGTAAAATAGATATTTTTACAATAATATTACAGTTTATTTTACAATACAATATTCCTCAGCTTTAAAAATTGCAAACATTTTTTTTAAACGTTAAAAGTTAATGCAATCGAAGATGCAAGCGCGCTATTTTGTTAGGTTTAGGATAATATCCACAGCACTTCGGTTTGTAGACGATATCGTACCGGAACGTTAATCACTTGGCGGTGCCTCTTTCTCGGTAAGGTAGTAACTGACCACAGTCGAGGCCAGCCAAAATATAACTTAACGACAACGACATTAAAGTTATAAATTAGATTAATATAGTCTATATTTAAATAAAATCTCTGGTTTGAAAAAAATATATACTTTGACCTCAGCACCCTTCAAAATAAGAAATATAATTTAGTACACTTTTTTCTCTTTTGATTGATTCATAACAATTTTGTTAAAAAAATTACACGATCAAAAATGAATTCTCTTATTATTTTTTATGAAATGAATACTAAAGGCAATTCACTTAACTATCTAAGGAGTGCCTTTAAAATTATGAATACAAATTAGTTTTCTTTTTTTCAATTCTTTTATTCAAAGAGATTTTTCGCCGGACGAATGTGCCTCTTTGTTTTGATGCAGATTGTATAAACCAAATATTATGATACAGTTGTTTTCTTTTATTATAAATATAAACTGAATAGCACTGTCTGATACAATATAATGGAGATAAAAATATTACTCACCCCAGTAAACGACTACACAACGTACTCGTACGTCTACACACGTGTTATCACATAGAGGCGTTCACATAAAGGCATCTATTATCAACGCCTGAACATCAATACTATCGCAACTAACTAAACATCTAACACTGAACTACTCGGAACATCATACTATGTTTTATACTGACGTATCATTTATATACAGAGATAGAGAATATAATGACGGCGACTATGACGGCCTCCGTGGCGCAGTGGATTTATAAGACGGAGGTTTGGGGTTCGATACCCGACTGAGCCGATTAAGTTTTACTAAATTTCTCCAGGTTTAGCTGGTGGGAGGCTTCAAAACAGGTGGGTAGCTATAAAACCCCATCGATAAAGACGTAACGCCAAGCGATTTAGTAATCCGGTACGAAACCGAATGGGTGTGGATTTCATCCTACTCCGAACAAGTTAGCCTGCTTGCTTCTTAGATAATATATCTATACCTTCTTATATCCTATCATCACTTACGATCAGGTGTAATTGTAGTTAAGGGCTAACTTATGATAAATAAAAAATAATAGTAGTATCTTCTATATGTATCTCCATTAACTTCTAGTAGAGGAGATATGGAGCGTAGACTCACTGTGCTGCTCCAATTGGGGAGTTTGGAATGATAATGATTATTTCTTTCCCTCCCTTTATCCCTGTCAGATGAAGGTAAAAGGTTATCCTATGTGATCCAATCAATTCAATCCCATCATCATTAGGACTTCATCAATTGTATGGTAACCTTGTTATTTCATTCAGAATCAGCTTCCGTCTTCAATCTTTTCATATTCATATCACCTTCATCTACTCTACAGGGCCAGGCCTCCCTCCTTGTAGAAAATGTTGATGGTAGTGACTGGTTACGACGGCTTGATGTGTTATCAGAGACACAGGGATGCATTACCACTACCTTCCTGACTTACAATTTTACTAAAATTTCTAAGGAGAAAGAAAAATTCAGAAATATATCACATTTCGACCCAAAAATTCGAACCTAAAACTTTGCTGAAAAACCACAAATGCTAACTACTAGACTACTACTGGGCCCTTAAAATAGGCTGGTTATTAAGATGATGATTGCTTTTCAAAGTATTTTTAAGCTTTTTTTGTAAAAGTGTCATATTGAGCTAGGGATCTATAAGTCCAGTAATGTTTCATCTCGAAATATTTTTGAATTTATTTATTCAAACATTAATTTTGTTACTTGAATTTTAATAGGTTCAATTTTCAATTTTATAAGTTCTATTCAACCATTTTATTAGTTTTCAATTTAGTCTTAAGTTTAAAATAATAACGAATACGTATTATAAAATGTGTTTAAATTTAAATAAATTTAAAACAGGTTTGCTTATACACTTGACCTTATGGACGAATCGCCAAACCTAATGTCCTTAAATTATAGATTCGATGAATTGAAATGGACTTGCACATTTTATGGTAGGTAAACGATATAAATAAAGCACAAATAACGACATTAGACTAAGGAAAAATTTACTGCCTCGTTGGTTTAGTGGTTAGTTTATGTGGCTTTGATCACGAGATCCCGTAAGTTGGTGATGTTATACCCCTATACCTCGGAGAGCACATTAGGCCATCGGTCTCGGCCACTGACATCAAAATCTGATAAAAAATTGGGTCTACGCATCATTATACATTCTCTCCTATAAGGAGGGGGGAGGTGTGGCCGTACACAGACTGAGTAACCTAAACACATTTAACTGTAATTTAATACAATGTCATTAACTAAGTCACTACAATGTCAATACAATGTCAATACAATGTCACTAATTTTTTGCGTCATTGATCGTTATACAATTATTATGTACTCGAGTATTAATATAAAAATGTTTGCAGAGAACAAACAAACGAATCATAAACCTATAAACCATACGCAATGATTACTGCATCATTTTGTATTCTTGATTACCTTCAATGCACATTTCAATTATACTGGCGGCCTTTATACGAGGATTTATTTATTTTTATCACGTTTTATACAACTTTTATCCAATATTATTGTGTTAGGAAATAATAAATTCATTAAGATGATTTTTAATTTTGAAAAATAAGTAAAAAAAATGGTGTAGAGATTACAAGTTTTTGGAAGTTATATCCTATTACAATTCATTTAAGTACTGGAAATTTTGAGCAATATAAATAATAATTGTTGTTCGTCAATATCTCTAAAGTTTTAGTTATTTTTTACTACCACCTGACGTTTCAGTTTAAAATGCGTCGACTATAATACTACTGATACAGATAAATTCAAATTCAAATTCAAAATAATTTTTTCAAGTAGGCTGTTTTACAAGCACTTTTGAAACGTCAAGTCTGTCAGTACGTAATGACTCTGCCACCGGATACTGAGTTTAGGCCCCAGTTTTTATACCATACCCAGTTTTTATATAAAAAATAATTGATAAGTGAAATATTTTACTCTTCAAAGAAATTTATCGATGCTCATTTATTCCGCGAGTTTTTGGCGAGCAAGCAAAAAGCCGGTTCAATGACCTGCTTTTTACAACGGTTAAGCCTCACAAAAAGCAAAGCTCTCGTAAAACGCGTCGTAAAAAGCTTTCTTTGGTCTAAATTCTCCTTTTAGTATCTACTGAACAAAAAAAAAACATAGTGTGTTCTTTATATCAGGTTAAAAAGCGAAATAAGTGGCGTAACTGGGGCATGTGCTATGATATGAGAGATACGAGCGTCTACAGCTCATTTTGATGAGAAAAGTTGCCGGTAGAAAAGGCGTTAGGCGAAGTCTTGGTTGAGGAACATCAGAGAGTTGACGCGCAATTTTTTTGCCTCGCGAAAGATACAGAGGAGCTTACAAAGCTGACTGCCAACCTTCGCACTTAAAGAAGAAGAAACAGTGGAATACTAGTGTATTCAAAAAGAGTAATAGTATAGCCTGACCAGAAAATTAAACGTCGCCAAGAAGCGGATACAAAAGAAGATAATTTCTGAGAAAGAAAAAAATTACAATTCACATACTGCTGAAAAGTAATTGTGGCGCCCTCAATCCCCAATTTCAATGTTTTTAATGGAAAGTATTAATTCTTTAAACATAGTTTTGGCCGAGTTTTTTTTTGTAAAATGTGTTTTTGTCCATCGGCCCGTCAATGAAAAAAGTTGCTCCGAAAATTTAATATACCCGTGAAAACCAGGCACAATTTAATTTAAAATGGATTTTCTGAGTTCGTTTTAATGCTCTTATTAATATTGGTCTGTCGGTGCCTGATGAATTTTTTATTGCATTTTCCGAAACTACGGATTTTAGTGCAATTTTTGCAGCTTGATCCAGTTGGCCATGTTGTTTGGAAGTCCTTGTCCTCCAAGAGATCTATGTTCAGAGGTTTATTTTTATTATTTTTTTATGACGAGAAATGAAAAAATGTGAACAAAAATGATTTGAACGAATAAAGTGGCGTGCATCGATTCATTAATTCACGATAGATACAAGGTCAGGTAGGGTCTGACAGGATCTTCGCAGGTCCGGGTTTGATAAACAACCTATCATTAAATATTATTATTTTTTAAATTTTAATAATAAATCTAACTGTTTATGAATTTATTGTAACATTGATATAGTAAAAACACTGTAATATCTAATAGGTCAATTCAAATTTACAGTGACTTGCAATTTTTTAATTTGATAATTAAAGATGTTATATATTAATTTCATTTCCAAACCGACTTCCACAAAGGTGACGGTTCTTAATTATTTTCTTTGATTGTATGTATCGTTAAATATTAACATTTCGTATTAAATTAACAACAATATTTTTTGTCCGTCTAAAAGTTTTATTGATGTGATAAGTTATTACGTAAACCGCTTCTTTACGTTACGCTATACGACGCCAGTCTGGCTTGGTTCCCTCTTTCACGCATACGGCAGCGGTAGGAAATCTTCTCCTCTCTTGCTGTATCCTACATCGCTAGCCGTGTTTTAATAACCTCTATTAGTTTTCCTTTAAAAATACATGAATGCCAAATAAAATTCATACGGCATTGGCGACTGCAATTCATATCTTGACCTCAAAGGCTTTTATTCAAGGCAAGAGCTGAGGTAAAGGGAAAGAAAACGTAAAACCTTCGCATTGGACCTTAACGTTTATTGTTAAAGAGGTTATCTGAATCCATATAAAACCAATCAATATAATTAATAAACGATTCTTAGATTCGATTTGTAATTTAACTTAAGAAATCATGTATCAATCAATAATCAATATATTTACATTCCGTTAAGTACATTGGTTCAGTAGAAGCGACATAAAAGATTAACAAATATAGACACGTTTGCTTTTATAATATTAGTGTGTGAAGAATTTAATTAAAAATCCTCGATTCAGTTATTATATTCTGAAGAATTTTTCTAAGATTTATAGTTATGAATTAATTCTGTTTACAGACCAGTTCAAAAGTACCCCAAACCCAAGTACTTAAAAGGTTTAATGAAGTTGGAAGACGCGAAAGATATATGCGCGGCAAGTGGAAGGACCTGGTATCTGCGTACCCCTGTAGGTAGTATGTATATTATCTTCAAAATTTTTATCTGATTTATAAAACTAATAATGAAGACTCGATATAGACAATAAACAAAATTAAATCTGTACTTACTGAAACAAATATAAAATAAATCACTTGATTAAAAAACAAACAACCGTAAATATCACATAAATAACACAGTACACAATCCCGAATACAGATAAAAATAAATATTCAAATTTAGGACGTTGAAAAAGGATCTTTTTAATGCACACTCTTTTTTATGTCAGTCTATGGTTTATTAATGTCATTTATAACACAGATTCCTTATAAGATCCGGATGCGATTCGCGGCTATCGCAATACGTGCGCGCGCAGGTTTGTTGTGTACAACAGTGAGCGAAAACAACATTCTGTTGTTTAGTTACAATCACCCTGAGTGAGTCGCGACCAGTTCATCCAATAAGCCTAATTTTTTTGCATTTGTAGAACATAAGCAATTTAACATTTAAAAAGTTATAAAGACTAGACAAAGAAGTAAAACTAAAGCCTCAATAGCTCTATGTTTAAAAGATCGGACACTACATAAAGAGGTTACTGGTTCGATCTCTATCGGTTGGACTGTTGTACTAAAATACCGTTATCATTTCATATACATTATAAACAGTCATGCTAATATTTTAATAAACTGGAGTTCAGACTCGACCGGCACAGAAAATAAAAGACAGTTAAAAGCTTTTTTAACCTATCATCTCCTCCTCATTATTATCGTCATTATAATAAACCTGTTAACGGCCTACTACAGGACCTGCCTCCCGTCTTATGTCTTCATAGGAGAGGACATAAGGAGAGATCGGGTGCGGGTTGGCAGGCTTAGGGTGATAATGATTGAAACTTTGACGATCATTGACTACCGGTTGGTAACGACCCGGTGGTCATCGTCGTCAAAGTCAATGTAATCAATCACAATTTCTTAAAAAAATAACCCAGCATTGTTCCATCGATCGAGAAATTGAATCCAAAACCTTGTGACGCGAAGCCACATAGACTAACCAGTGGACTACCGAGGCAGTTGGTTCATGAAGCTGAAGAATAAATGTACATGTATCAAAAATGTACATTTATTCTTGAGCCCGATACAGAAGTAGAACCCAGGCTCCGAAGCAACATAGAGCACCATATGACTAGTGGATCAACAAGGTAGGTAGTTGTAGTAGAGGTTGGTCTATTCGATGTACCAATTAGAAATTTCCAAATACATTTTAACTAACTTCATTTATGCATACCTAATACCTATTATGAAATGCGAATTAACGCTTTTAGAAAGATGATATAACAGCAATTACATAACATCTCAAGAGTTAAAGTTTTTATATCACTTTGTTACCACACATCAAACTTAACCGGTTTAAAAGCAACGATGACTCCAAAAAAGTAATATTCTTTTTGGATTTTTAAAGTATGTTGCGAAAAATGATTCACTTTTAACATGAATAATTTATTGTCTGTCGGATTGACTTTTTTGGCTTGAAACAAAAAGTGGTTTCTCAGTTAACAAATTGAAATACTGGAAATTACTTTTCGATTTCTACCTATTTTCGATATCTGTTATATAAAATAATTGAGAGTTTCTAGTGTAAAATAATGTGCACATTTGTAGGTATTTATTAAAGATAAATAGTGATAATAACTTAGCTAAATAAACATTATCTCTATCCATAAATTACATCCTTACTATAACTTATAAAGGCGAAAGTTTGTAGGGATTGATGTTCGTTATTCTTTCACGCAAAAATTGCTGAATGGATTTTGATGGAACTTCACAACAATATAACTTACATATCAGAATAACACATAGGTCACATTTTATCCCAAAATTCTAGTTTATTATAAGACAAAGTCCCCCGCCATGTTTGTCTGTCTTGGTTTCAGTATATAATTCAGTCATGATTTTATGCAAATTGATTGATTATATTTGTTGGAAATTTGACGATAATTGTTGGAAAATTCGGAGAAATTTTAGCCGCCTGGGACATTCCATCGACAACGTTGCTTTATTTATTTGGGATATAACGAAACAATGTATGGAAGAATGATTATTTCTCTTACTACACGGACACTACGGACTACAAAAAACTCCACGATGGCACATACCTTTTGGAGATAACTTGCTTTAACCATTTTTCGTAGAAAAAAAGGTTACGTATTATTTAGAAGGTTGTAACAGTATTTAGCACGCAGGCGAATAGTAGGTAAATAATTAGAAGTGTATGTAGAATGTTTTTCGTCATTTTAATAACATCGAAGGAGTAACTTGGTTTTTATCAGTTCAGTTAATTTCAAATAGGGTTTTGAATTGTCAAGTTTGACTGTTTGTAATAATTTTACCACCGCAGAGGCAGATTAATACCTATAGCAAAATGTATAAACTATTTACAATGAACACAATACCTGCTTCTATTCTGTATAAATAAGCTATTTTAATATTTGTAAGTAACTGCTTATTATCTAGGTTAGTACTGCAGACGGACTCGACCTTCATTAACGAAGAATGCGATCAAGATAGAAAGAAATCTAAGGAGATTGCTATCTTCTTAGGCTATGCTTTTGTTTTCATAGATATTGTAGAAGTTTACGTAAAACTTATGGCTTTGTTTTCACAAATTCGGACTCCATGGCATATTTATAACACGAAGGTCCTGTGTTCCATTCTCGGCTTAAACCTTTATTTTTTTTTAACTACAATTGTGACGGCCTCCGTAGCGCAGTGGTATACGCGGTGGATTATATGGACTGTTCGATTCTCGCCTGGGCCGATAAATATTTAATAAATTGGTTCAGGTCTAGCTGGTAGAAGGCTTCGGTCGTGGCTAGTTACCTCGTTGCCAGCAAATACATATCGTACAATTTAACGTTCCAGTACGATGTCGTGCAGAAATCGAAGAGGATGTGGATTTTAAACTCCATGGATTGTGTCATCACTTACCATGTGGTGTGGTTGCAGTCTAGGGCTAACTTGTAGTAAACAAAAAGTTTATACAATGTTTGTTATTTACGATGTGTTTACGTTAAGTTACACACTGTCTAGTATATATGATGTATTTACGTGAAGTTATGGCACGCTCGCCTTCACAGCCTTCGCCGATAGTTCCAGAGCGTTGTGCAAGGCAACGATGATTGTCGCTTACAAAATGTAGAACAGCTGCGGTATGCGTATGAATATTTTAACTGTGTCTTAGTTGACTCGTTATACTGACGTATGGCTGAGATATTTCTTTGTTTGACAAGTAAGCTATAACTTTTAAAGTTCAATACTTACGAAATCAAAATCCAACCATTAATAATATCATTGTCAATCTATCTTAAAGGCTCATTATATGAATAAATGACCCCAAACAATTACGAGCAGGATAGAATAGACAGGGGCGCTGGTGGTAGGTCAAAAAGGCAGGTACACCAGCACCGCGGAGGCAGGAGGGGTTTTTAGCCGGTAAGAGTCCGGCACTACGCGGTGAGGGTGTCCATGAGGATTTTCTCCTCCTGAAAAAAAAGAAAAAAACAATTACGTGAAAATTTGAACCTTAAACCCTTCATGATCTAATTCGTGTTAGCAGACGGGCGCTAACGTTTCCCGAACACCGTTACAAGTTAGTGATTAATGGTAATAAAATGAAAAGCTCTATATTTCAGGGCCCGACCCAGGTTTGAACCCAGAATAGAGTAATCTGAAGCGATGTAGGCTAACAACTGAACCAGCTAGGTGGATAGACTTTCAAATCTTTCATTAAGAACTGAATTCACTAAGAACTGACAATAATTAATTAATAAAAGATTTTTCTAAGTGGTGTTGACGCTCAATTTCATCAAATTTTTCTATTCATAGTCGAGTATTCTTTTAATAATTTTTATAACTTGAGTAACCTTTGTTGTAATGACATATTTATTATTCATTGACCTAAAACTTGGACATAACAATATAGCGTGAATACTTCTAGACAGTTGCGTTTTTGGTTGCAAACGAAACAAAAAACTTACCTATAACTACGATCTCACCTATTGCCATCTAGTATTGTAGTGATCCAATATCCCGACAGAAGTAGCCTATATCTATATCAAGTGAGATCACAGTCAAGCGGCTTGTCTTTCGCTGGGAACATTCATAATTTTGTATGTCTGTTGAAGTACTGCGCAGTTGAAGCTTACGAGAGCCGATCAAAATTGTTTGTGCACAACATTACACAATTAATAAAAATTGTTTAAATGCTGTTGTTTAATTACATCATTGAACGAGCGAGTAAAAAATAAAAAAAAAATAACAAAAAATAGAACCGACTCAAAATGCACTAAAAAGTAAAAAATAACTGTGTCATTTAGTCGCTTTAATTTATTTAAGCAACGTTTATTTAACGTAGTAAAGCAGTTTGTGGGTTCTAGGTAATGTCCTTAAAGTAGAAACCTTGCCTGGCACCGATTCCTAGATATGCTTAAGTAAATTAAAGCAACTAAATAACACAGTTATTTTTTACTTTTTAGTGCGTTTTGAGTCGGTTCTATTTTTTGTTAAAAATTTTTATTTCTTACATTTTAGTAATTTATCGCCACATAAGGTACTCGTACTATACTGTCATAGTATATTATACGACACTAGTAGCCAAAAGCTACCGATACTTACACAAAAACCGAAATCGCTGCAAGTGTGCCTATAAAATTTGAAGAATTCCTTCAATTTTCCAAGAATATCATGATCAGATCCTAACATAATGACAATGGGACGATCTTGGAATTGTGTCTGTGAAAAAAGAAAAATCAAAATCGGACAACTCTGTAAAAAGTTATGCGTGGTTATACATAAAAAAAATAAAAATATATACGTGTTGAATTGAGAACCTCCGTTTTTTTTCGTCGGTTAAAAAATAAAATCCGAGTATTTACACATTAAATATAGTTATCAAAACTTGGTAGAGGATGAAAGAAGATCGATATAAACACATTCATTTGCCTAATGACTTAACGGATTTTTATGTCGTTTTAACGAATAGATGAAATTTAGCTTTGTAGGCTCTTTTTATACTCTGCTAGAGGATGCCCACGGTGTTATCCGCGTAGTTCTCGTTTAAGTGGGATTATCGGGATTAAATGTGGCATATGTGTTAATATAGCTTATATGATATGTAAGCTATATTATTGTGAAGTTTCATCAAAATCCATTCAGTAGTTTTTGCATGTAAGAGTGACAAACATCCATCCAGGTGCAAATTACTGGGATACCTGGTGGCTATTAGTGAAAGGGTGACCTAGAAATTAGATTGAAAATTTCTCAAGTATATCCGAATACCCAAAGTAACTTTGCGTAGTGCTCGAAAGCTAAATATAACCTATATAGCTATTAACACATCAAAATGTCTTAAAAAACGAAAATACATCTTTATTTAAGTCAATGGATAAAAATACACCACAAAAATGACACCAAATTGCCAAACTCATTAAAATTGTAAAATCTGCCTTTTCATGTATAAAACTGCCCGGCTTGCCAATCGCAAGTTTTCAATGGCTCAATACTCTCTTTTATTTTAATTAAAGTCGGCGTTAAAAGAAGTGCGCAAAGAGAAATTATCTTATTCGCAAATCGAGTTATGTGCGTCCGGTTTTTGTAGGATACCCGCTTGTACTTGAGCGGACGGGTTCCTTGATCGAGTAAGATCGTGTTAACGTGCTAACGTTGGCAGTAGTGCTCACTTATTATGTGTATTTTTTATAATGGAGGATAGCTACAGATAAGGAAGACTATTTTGGTTTTTTCTCTTCATTACAAGTTACCCCTTGACAGCAATCACACCTGACGGTAGGTGCTGATGTAATCTAAGATGGAAGCGGGCTAACCTATACTAATATTATAAAGCTGAAGAGTTTGTTTGTTTTTTTTTTGTTTGAACGCGCTAATCTCAGGAACTACTGGTTTGAATTGAAAAATTCTTTTTGTGTTGAATAGACCATTTACAGAGGAAGGCTTATAATTATATAACATCACGCTGTAACTATTAAGAGCGAAGAAATAATGGAAAATGTGAAAAAAACGGGAACAATTATTCATCCTTGAGGGCTTCCGTTGCGTGCGCTGCAAAAATGGATCAAGATACTAAAAATATATGTATGAAAGAATTATTCCTCTTGAAATGATCCAAAAAATGTCGACGACTGTATATGTCTATCTTTTAAGATTAACTCACTAGAACCGTTTTTATGGTAATCAAATTTGGTCGAAATTAATGCACTTGTTAAGAGTTGTATTAACGTAATAATATTAATCTTTATCCAAATAAATGTATTGTTGATTAAGAGTATTTAATTGTGAACAAAATTGTCTTTGACATTACTTGATTTCAATGAACATCTTAGAAGATATTTGAGAGGGGGAGCGGGAAATAAGCACACTTTATATGAAAAAGGGAAATTAGAAGGGTACCTAAGAGGTTTTCACGCGAACGACTGCTAGTTTAGTATAAGTAGAATATCCACACTACTTCGGCTTCTACTCTACATCGTACCGGAGCGCTAACTCGCTAGGCGGTACATCTACCCGCCGGACCCGGATTAATTCAGAAAATATCAATCGGCCCTGTCGGGAACCAAACTTATACTTCTGACTTATAAATCCACCGCGCATACCACTGTACCACGGAGACCGTCAAAATGGAATGGTAGAATGAGACACATCACATGCATGAAGGGTAGAGGTAAGTTGACAGATTATGCATTATAAGAGATGTAAGAGAACCCATTTCATGCGTGTAGAAAGGTACAGGTAAGTCCATTTCATGCGTAAGGAGTAGAATTTTTAGAGCTTTAAGAATACCCATCATTGCATGTAATATAGAGGCAAAGAAACATCTGATGCTTGAAGGCAAGAAATTAGAAGTTCTATCTCATGTTTATTAGTTAAAAGAACTAGCTCATGATTACAGGCAGAACTTGAAAAGTTTTTAGTAAACAAAAGTCTATTGTTTCCTTTACTAGTCTATTCTTATTTCTAATCGTGTATTGCTTTCTATCTGCCGGCCTCGTGGGTCTAGTGGTTAGCTATGTGGCTTTGATCACGAGGTGTGGGTTCCAATCCTAGATCGGGTATATTTGTTAATAGTGAATTGCTCTATTTCTAAAGGAGGCACTTTAATTTTTAAGCCCAAATGCTTGGGTTATATCTTCAGACTTTATTCTTCTGTTATGTTTAATAAAATCATTCGATACTTCTGTCTGTTCTCAGCTTAATAGCCTTAACATTTATCTACATAGGTTCAATATCAAACTTACTAAGTGTGCTTAACAGACCCTGGATATTAAATTATTCATAGATAGAACTAGAAACTTTAATGGTAATATTTACGATTGCTATGAAATTATGCCGCTTTAGTCGAATGTAGCCTGTGGAACGCATCGCATGATGAGGTTCTAGATACGAATCCGACCGTGAGATATTGTGCTTTTTTTTCTTGCAACATTTCTTAGTCGAAGCTCGGAGTTGAGAATTTTGTCGTGTCATAACCCCAGCGCATGTTAAGCCGTTTAAAAATAATAATAAACGGAATATTAAACCTCATTATCATTAACACATTTCCCGCTCATTGCCACTTCAGTTCTGCGAGTCGCTGAGTTATATTGGTCATATTGGTTCTTCTGCGGATATCCTGATTTAATCGCGCATAAGAACTCCGAGCACTGCTCTTTCCATCGCCCGTTAAGGATTGGAGACCCTAGGTGCTAGAATGGCAACCCCACGCTGGAAAGCGCAGCGTTGTTCAACCCTTAATAGGTGGACTGACGACATCAAACGTGTCACAGGGAGCTGTTCAAAAGCGGCTCAGGATCGTTGTGTTTAGAAGTCCCTGAAAAACTCTATGTCCAACAGTGAATGTCCATCAGCTAATAATGATGAATTAAATAGAAAAAGAAATAAGTATAACATTTTCCAGACTCTTGTTTAAAGCAAGATTTGCCTAACTTACAATAGACTTTTTTATGAGAAAAAATAAATAAAATAATGTAAACAAGAAACAAATAAGCAGAATAAATATGCGCGCGGAGTTGCGGGCGACTTAATTAAACAGAAAGTTTCATAAAAAGGAGTTTTATTTATGAATTTAGTAACTAAATATTACAAGAATAGTTAAGTACATACAGCCATGTAGGATAATTGAAATTTTTCAATGGCGCGCAAATATCAACAATTAAATGATGTTAAGTTATTTTTTTTCATCCACTACAAGTTAGCCATTGACTACAATCACACCTGATTGTAAGTGATGATGCAGTCTGAGGTGGAAGCGGGCTAACTTTTTTTTTTATCGACTACAAGTTGGCTCTTGACTGCTATCACACCTGATGTTAAGTGATGATGCAGTCTGAGGTGGAAGCGGGCTAACTTTTTTTTTTTATCGACTACAAGTTGGCCCTTGGCTGCTATCACACGTGATGTAAAGTGATGATGCAGTCTAAGGTGGAAGCGGGCTAACTTGTTAGGAGTGGGACGAAAATCCACACCCTTTTCTTGTTCTACACGACATCGTACCGGAACGCTAAATCGCTTGGCGGTACGTCTTTATTGGTAGGGTGGTAACTAGCCACGACGAAAGTCTGCCACCAGCCAGACCAAGACAAATTAGGAAAAATCTCAATCTGCCCCGCCGGGAATCGAACCCAGGACCTCCGTGTTATAATCCACCAAGCATACCACTGCGCCACGGAGGTCGACTTGTTAGGAGTAAAATAATATCCACACCCCTAAATCGCGTGGCGGTACATATTTGTCGGTATTTATCTATTACCGTCGTTCATTGTCAATGGCAGCACCAGAGGCACTATGAATGAGTTGCGTTTGAGGGGTTTGTTGATTCACCCCTTAAATAATGCTATATAATAAGTGTTTGGGAAATTGGAAATACTGCAACAGGAAGTGGATTAAGAAATGTAATGAAGTTTATGATCGTACATTTAATATGCTGGTAAGAATTTCTGTAGTAATTACTCGTAAGGGGTCGTGTCGGGGGCTTTTCTAAAATTTTGTTACGTTCTTCATTGGTGCACTCTTACATTACGTCCCTGCAATTACAAAATGTAAGAGTCCTATATTTATAATTATAATTAAATCTAATACCTATCACATATACCTACTTAGATATGTTATGATGATGATGATGATAGTTCTTAAGCTAAATGATGATGGTCATAACATCACGCCTCATATGCATAGTGGTGGGCAGATACTTCATCATCCTTCCATTTGCCGCGGTCCTTGCATACTTCCTAAGCTAAGCTAGGGAGCTTCTACCTTACCTTCATCCGACTCCGAGCTCGGAATGTAGATACTGAACATTTCATAGAAGAATGAAAAAGCTCAGAAATATTCCGTGACCCGACCCAGGAATCGAACCCAGGACCTCGTGATCGAAGCCAGATAGGCTAATCACTAGACCAACGAGACAGTCAACCTTACCTTACTTAAGAATAAAAAAGAAACAAAAACTTCTGCTTAACTAAACATGAAATATTTACGTACACTTCTTTATGTCAGGGGAAAAACATGAAACTAATATGCAAGCTTACTGCTCGGAGAACTCTTTTAGATAAACTCACAAAAGCAACAAAGGATTTCATATAAGAGGTGGACTCACTTTTGATTATTTTTCATCTAGGCTACTTTTCTAATGTGTTATACACACATTTGTGGTAGTATTTTTTAATTTCCTGTTCTAGAAGAGACATTTCGTTAGCTTCTACTTTCTTTTTTAAATTACACGTGTTTTTAAAGTAGGAACGGAGACATTTTCATTTTTAGCCCAAAATTTCAATTGTAAAAACACGCTGTCTAGTATCTTGATATAAAAAAGACGTGTGGCACTCGGAGAGTAAAGCTTTTAAGAGTATTTTTTTTAAATTTTTTAGTAGGTAGTAAGTTGATAAAAAACTTATGCAATTATAATAATATATTTATAAATTTAAATAAAAAATAATAATAATAAAAAATAAAACAAACTAAAAAAAATTAGACTTCACCTAATATGGTTTTTTTACAGAGTAGGTAAGGTAATATGCATGTTATTCTGAAAGCTGCTCTAGCAGGATTCTACAAGATTGTGTCCTGCAGGGGGAATAGTTCGAGCAGAGAAGGCGAACATTGGCCGATCACAAAGAGTACTCATAAGTCTACATCCGTGCCGCAAGTCTCGGACTCTCTTCGGCTTTTTTTTTTCTGCCACACGATGGACCCGATACCCGTACGGTGAATACATGAAATGCTAAGATATTCGTCTCTCTCCCAAATAAAAAATCTAGTAAAATTATTTTAAATGTTATTTTTTATATATTTACTTTATTTGGAGAATTCTCCGAAAGAGTTATAGGTGTTATGTCTCTATGACAAGGATATTTAGCTTTAAATATTATTATGAAATAGTGATAGTAAAATAAGAATACACTGGCTGAGTTTGTTGTGGGCTATTTTCGGATCAAAGTTCGTTTGGAACCTTCGGGACTTTAATTTTAGGTTTCCGACCTTACATTATCACCAATACTTCGAAATAATAGTTGACCATGACGTTTCAAAGGTGTAACTAAACTATTTAATATAAATGATTTTGATGTTGACTTCTATATCATGATGTCGTTTGAATGATCAATATCATAGATGTAATTAATTCACATGGATGTAAAAAAACAAGATGAATTTCATCAAAAATATTTATTGTCATCATGATTTGCAATGTTTTATTAAAAATGAATATCACAATTTGGACTTAAAATTAATTTACGCTATCCTAAAAATATTATGCTAAAGTATATCTCTAAAAAGTATTTAAGTAGGTATAGTTCATTTAAATAATTATTATTTAATGCATTGTTCAAAAATATGTACTTTATTTATCACTTTTTGGATTATTTTGTATGTAAAACTACAAAAAAAAATTTACTTTTAACTTAAAAATTGTTCGCTTAATTCCGTTGCAAGTGTTAAAGTGAGGAATCTGTGATAAAATATCAGCTGCATTTTAAACACAGTTTGATTCCTGCTAAATGTTTTAGTTATTATAAGGATATTCCAATAATAATCATCGTCATATTTATTAACGGCCCCCTCCAGGGCCTGGCCTTCCTTCTTGTAGGAGAGGGGATATGGAACATACGACGCTGTTCGAATGCGATTTGATTATAATGTATCATTTATTAACGATCACTATCAGATGTCGATGATAGTGACCTGGACCGACGGCTTAACGTGCTCTCCGAGACACAGGGGTGTAACACCACCAAATTCCCGACTTCAGCAGCAGAACAGCGTGATCGGTCTACGCTCCTTACCTTATCTAAAATAAGATGGGAGACCTAGCCATGTAGTGGGCCGTTAATAGGCTGAAAAATCAATAAAATTATAACTCCGAATAAGATGATTTCCAGGATCGAACCTCCGATTTCTCAATCAATAATCGAAGTGTAAATCCATCACTCGTGTCATCTATTTGTAATGAAAAAACGTAGGTATACATGAAATAAAGTAATACAAAAAAGTAATTGCGAAAACCTGTCGACTAAAAGATAAATGTTGGAGACAAAATGGATATTACAAAATTCTTTCATCTGTCTAGAAACACAAAGGAATTTTTACTGATCTATACATTTTGCGGTCTCACCAAATTGAATATATTTCGTAGAACTTATATAAAGGATGTATTGAAAATTATGATAACATTATCCGTATTCATAATAGCGATGGATGGGAAAAACGCTTGTATTAATATCCTTTTCAAATTAAAGAAAAATGTACGAAATAATTATATTATGAAAACAAATAATATGTGGTAGTATTTCACCCACGAGCTTTGGAGCTCGGTAAGCTGTCGGTCTCGGACACTATCCTCAACCTCTGATTGTGGTAAGCTTTAAGTTCCCAACCACCATTCTCTCCTGAGTCTCCTGCAAGGAGGGAGACTTGGTCCTGTAGTCGCTTTAATAAAATGATAGTTATGATTAAAGAGTAATTAAACTTTAGTAGTAATAAATTTTAGCCTTTTAAAGGCTTAGTTACCTCCCATAATAAGATTATCAATTATTTTCTATACACCCTATGTATAATCTATTATTACACTATAAATTTATTTTGATTTTATACAACCTTTCAATTTATTCATAGCAAATACTTTTATAACCTTTATATATTTTATGTCATAAATATTTCGCCTCTAACATAATTTTATTTACGTGTCTGCATGAAAGATATAAAATTTAGTTATTATTGTTGAAATAAACGTAAAAGTTAAAAGATAATCAATTGAAAAGAACCTAGATATTAAATTCATAATAATAATACTTAGGTACTAAATATCTACCTAATAATTATATTCGAAGTTTTATAGTCATCTAGACTGTTAGTAACTTGATCACTGTTGGGTAAACTTCTATTAAGTGTACATTTACACTTTTGTTAAAAAAAAAAATTTACAAAATTTCATTTCTTAAAAATACTGAATTATAAAATATTTATTATGAGCTGAGTTAAAAATGATAAAAAAAATTAAAATTTTAATACATAAATTTTCCGTTTTTATAGTTTTGTACTTTGCACTTAATAATAAACTATATAATATTGGTCAGTGTTGTGTTTGTCAGAATGTCATTGGAGAATACCCATTATTTCTGTTACATTAACTTTGAAACCGTTATACATCGGCTGCAAAACTGAAGGTGGCATTACACTCGTATATACTGTCATGTTTAATTAACTTTGAAACCGTTATACATCGGCTTCAAAACTGAAGGTGGCATTACACTCGTATATACTGTCATGTTTAATTAACTTTGAAACCGTTATACATCGGCTTCAAAACTGAAGGTGGCATTACACTCGTATTATTTCTGTTACATTAACTTTGAAACCGTTATACGTCGGCTTCAAAACTGAAGGTGACATTACACTCGTATGTACTGTCATAAGTTTAATGGTAACTTTGAAACCGTTATACATCGGCTTCGAAACTTGCATTAGACTCGTATATACTGTCATGTTTAATTAACTTTGAAACCGTTATACATCGGCTTCAAAACTGAAGGTGGCATTACACTCGTATATACTGTCATGTTTAATTAACTTTGAAACCGTTATACATCGGCTTCAAAACTGAGGTCATTTTACTGTCATGTTTAATTAACTTTGAAACCGTTATACATCGGCTTTAAAACTGAAGGTGGCATTACACTCGTATGTACTGTCATGTTTAATGGTATGAGGAACTATCTTCGAAAGCAGGTGTGTCCTTCCTAATTCTATCATTAAAATAAAAGTAAATAGGCACCTTCTAGGCAAGCGAATTCTTTTTCAAACCTCATCTACACCAACCAGTAGGTGAGAACATCATTAAACGCGTAACCATGTAATAAAAGAAACGTTGCTCGAAGCGCCTGGTAAATATTTAATAGCAATGCTCCATGAAGTATAACAGTATTATTACCACTTCATTGCACGTCAAGAACAGTGACGTTACTTACTCTATATAGTCTAAAATAGATCAGGGACCTTCTGGTTGTGACAAAATATTTACGTAAATAGCTATTCTGGTTGAGGTCCAGAATCTTTTGAGAGCCTTATTTTTAGCTTGGTGATATCCATAGACCACAATTTTAATCAAACTTTAAACAATGCTTTAGGAAAGTAAAATTGGATATCATTTTATAACTCTATGTTTACAGAAATACTAGGCCTTATAATCTGGGTCCCTCTACCATTGATACGGCAAATAGCAGATAGCTACACTCGGTTCTTTTAGATCATATGCAGCTTTTATTACGTGCTCATAACGGTAACATTATTAGCCATTTCCAAAACTGGTGCCGAGTTATATTTATCTACCATACTCAATATGGAGACGTATGATCCTGCGAACAATGCTGTGAAAGATAGGATGGATATTAAGATGTTTTTCCACAGAATCCAGTTAAACTTTCCAAGCCCTCTGTCCCAATTGTGAACTGTGTCAACGATGGCTGGCGTCAGGAGACCGAGGCTTGATAAGAAGATAGCACCGCAGAGGTTGATAAAGAGTTCCAGATCAGGGAATGCTGCGGCGAGGGCAACTGTGGACAAAATTACATTTTACTGCACTGTTACCATTTTCATCAGTAGCTCCACGGTTGAGGAGAGATAGGCTACGCACTCGTGTTCTAGTCAGTTAATAATTTGCTACAGTAGTTTTCGTTTAGAGGCAATCTCCAGGATCTTTTGCATGGATGACTAGACATGTCATGCCTAGATGACAAAATTTACCACCTAAACACCTCGATGTTTGTCCACGGCCATGGGCCGAGATACCAGCATCTGTAAGGAATGCCACCGGCAACATGACATACCAAACGTTCAAGGACTGCCATAAAATCTTCTAGCCCCAAGGGTTCGCTCAACACCTTCGGACTCAATCTACAATTAATGTAATTCCACCCAGTGGCCACTTACGAGTTGAGGCGTGTTTTTCCACCGTTAGAAGCCATCTCTTTGATCGGCCATCCCGATAACCATGAACTTGCAAGGTTTGAATTACGGGATTCAAGATTCCCAGCTATTAGGGATAGGATAGATACCTATTCAGTAATAGGCACATTTACAGGCTATTTACGTAGATGAGAAAGGGTCAAGTCATGAATAGAAAATTCGAAAAGCAAAAATTTTACTCCCTTTTAAATTCGTAAAGCAAGTAGGTATATTTGACAGGCTTAATTGAAGGTAACTTTACTTACTTTAAAAGGATTATTCGCATAAAATAGGCCAGTTAAAGACACTTGTTGTAATAAATGTTTTAAAGCGGGAGATTGTTTAAGTGAGATTAAGAAAGATTAATTACAACGCTTCGTTTGTCGTCAAATAATAATTAACTAATTAATTAATTCAGTAGTCTTTGAAGGACTCTTTATAAGTTTGAAGAACCGTCAAGCTTTATTTAATGGTAATAAATTAAAGCATCGGTTTAATGAGTTTCACTAAACTTGAACCATGTTCAAGGTTCTAATTTTATTCAATAAGTTATTTTCGTAGCTACAGGAACCTTTTATTCAAGTTCGTAATTCACCAGGTGGGACAGATGGTATGACACCAACCAGGTCGGATTTATATCGTAATTATTAATTTCAACTCGTTAGAAGCGTTTTGCGTTCATTTCTATATGTATGATATAAATGTGCTTACATCGAAAACAAATAGATTTGAAAAACCTCATGCTCTTTAAGCCACAATAGCTTAACTGTTTATCGGTGTATTCTACACCCAAAACTCATTTGATGTAACATCACTAATTTCTCAAGTTCAAAATGAGCCTGATAATTTCTTACAAGAGGGAAAAGCTCTATATCAACATTATTTTAAAATTCCCCGCCGCGTCTGCCTGTCAGTTGGCGATAAATTCAAATATTATTGAACGGATTTTCTTGCGGTTTTCATCAATAGGTATACAGAATGATTCGTGAGGAAGTTTTAAGTATATTAATTTGTTAAGGTTTTATGTATATTGGCTTAAATACGACGATAAATGTTGCGCCGGCTTCAAGTTTTCATTGAAAACGCAGCGTAAACTACATGACATAACAAAACAATCATTAAAACAATGTATTAATCCTTTTTATTATTTCGTGATGGGAAATGTCTATCTTTTAAGGCTAGCTTGCTACACACATTATTTTTTTAAAAGGGTTTACGTGCAATTTTTTTGTATTCTTGGTTCTTGGCACGTACATTATTATTATCGAGCTCGCGCGCATCGGGTGAAGTCGCGGTCGTCTGCTAGTTATAATATAATTGAACGTAGAAACATGATCCGAAGTCACGTTGGCTATCCACTAGATTAAGCCTTCATATTTACTGAATGATACCAGGAAACAGGTAGCTATATACCTGATCCAACAACTGCCGTAGTTCTGATGCAGATCTGCGAGATATTGTGGTACTTGACGGCGATCTTGTTGTGGATCTGTCTCCAGATCATCTCCATGGGCACGTAGAACTGGAGGCTGTACGTGAACAGGATCGCCAGAGCCATCAAGATCTTTGCACTTTGCGCCAATCTGAAAGAAAATTCGAAGTCTCAACTTTTTTATTTATTGAGAAAGAACACAATAGGAAACTGACGCTAATTTGTAATGGTAAATTTAAAATGGTAGCAAGAGAGAAGTAGAAGGTGAAATGGTGGCAAGAATTACTGGCTGCGTTTCATAGCTTCCATTGATAGCCACGCTAAACCTTGAAATATGAAAACTGTAATGACTATTGTCACAGAATCATATGGAGAGTACACCCACCACGCTTCTCCAATGCGGGTTGGTGGGCTAATGTTTCATTTATTAACGATCACTATCAGATGTTGATAAAAGTGACCGGCACCAACGGCTTAACGTTCTCTCCGAGGCACGGGGGTGTAACACCACAAACTTCCAGACTTCGGGCTTGGAAAATCACTAAACATTTCATAGAAGAATGAAAAAGCTCAGAATTATTCCGTGACCCGACCCAGGAATCGAACCCAGGACCTTGTGATCGAAACCACATAGGCTAACCACTAGACCAACGAGGCAGTCACATCGCAGTAATATTAACACATAATGTTACCATGCTATCTACCTAAATATGAATATGTTAGTTGCTCTAAAGTTTAGTCTGTATGTCATACTGGTCCAGGTTCGAGTCCTATGTCACTGAGGTATTCACTCTTGAGTGTTTTCAGTAAAAATTCATAGCCCAGAGTGAGAAAGTGGTGCTTCAGACACAAGTAATATTATTATTGAAATTTGAGTGTGAGTGAGTGAGAGCTCAACAAATTGAAATTTTATCACCAATACGTGACGTTGCCAAACCACATTGAAATAACGAGTTCTATGCAGTATACAGGGCAAAGCTAGTAGATATAGGCAACGATTTAGACTAACTAGAAGAGAAAAGCTGTGGTACAGACAGTAATTAATGAGGCAAACGAAAGGTTTTCTATGTTAAGAGTAAGTATCCATTAGGAAGGTTGGATCAATTAATACGGTTCCAGGTCCATTCAGGTAAATTGTTTTTATAATTATCAGCGTATTTTAATGGATAAAGTGTAGAACCACCATGCCACTCCAATGCTGGTAGACGGGCTTATGTTATAATGTTTAATTTAATAACGATCACACTCAGATGTTCATAGAAGACCGAAGACTTAACGTGCTTTTAGGCACAGGGATGTAATACCACCAACTTTCTTATTCCTGGTTTTAAATGCACAATTCTTAGAAGAAAAAAAATCCCAGGATTATTCTACGACCCATTATTCGAACACAACGCCGCCCGGTCGTAACCCTATAGGCTGACCAATGAGGCCGTCAATACTACTACGTATTTAATATAAAAACGGCGAGGCTCAGATATTCCACGCGGGCAAAGTAGAAAATTAATATACCACGTGGAGTAGAATATTTACTGTCGCGCTATGAATAATATGGATTCGGGGAAAATGTCCGTAGGTACGGGTATATGACACAATTAGTGTCTTATTATGACACGTGCTTTATGAAATTGTTGTTCCATTAATTTATACGTACATGCACGTGTTTATGTTAGATACAATCATAGATTAAAGACAACTAGATAGAGCCCATAGCGTGTCCACTCGTGAGACAGCAAATCAGCATTATTGTATTTTATATTATATATATATATATATATATATATATATATATATATATATATATATATATATATATATATATATATATATATATATATATATTGATATGTCAACATTTAAAGTACATCATAAAACGTTATGTTTTAAAATACCGTAAAATACGAAATATTACTTTATATAAGTATATATACGTACTTTATATAAGTATATAAGATAGTTTAGTAAACGCACAATACATGAAATTTGCTAAAAAAATAACATATCTAAGCTTTAAATCATCAATCAATGAAGTTTATGCCTACTTACGTATGAAACGTAATTCCTTTCCAGTTCCTGTTGCAGCCGAAAATATTACAACCCACCATAGCACGATAACGTTTAAATTAATATCGTAACCGCAAAGTTATATTTTTTATCAGCAAATTTAATAAAAAGATAATAACTGCTCAGATATGTCCCTTGTCTGTCACAAACTCCAATCTTGACAAGCAATAAAAACGAACACGCTGAAAGGGACAACAAATAATCTTGTGTCACTTTCTAATAAAGGCCGAATTAAATAAGTCTGTCACGCTCTTGAACCTACAGCCGCGTTATGACTCCATCTAGTAGTCTTTAATCTATGGATACAATTCATTAGAATGTTACTGGAATGTATGTGTTATATATTGCGTTATACTACAGTATTACAAAACTTAAATAATTACACACTCAAGTGCCATTAAGATGTATTCAATTTGAATGTAACAACAAGCTAGTCTCGTGACTACTTATTTTGACTTATTTAAAAAAAAAACTGAATCACTTATTCGAGCGAATGATGGATTAATAAATTGATTCTTCACTAAAATTGAGAGCGAATTGAAGCATTGCACTTTGTTTTTTATCTATATCAAATTGAGATGAGTTTGCTATAGCTAAAGCATTTTCAAGCCCTTAAGTGTACCTTAAGATTTTTTTTTTTTTTTTTTTTTATTCTTTAATTTTTTAAGGGCTTTTTATTTTTTCAAACATGTCAGCCCTATAGTAGCTTAAACTTAAATACCGTCAATTAATGCTACTAACTAGCTTAAACTTAAATAACGAAACATAAATTTACTAATTTTTAAAATAAAATTCATATACCATTTTAGCTTCCCTTGACATTGGGGAAGCTAAAATAGTATTAAATAATCCAATATCGTAAACATTTAACTTAAAATCACTTAATACACGTTTTCTTTTCAAATCATTTTGAACACATTCCATCAAAAAGTGCGTGACGTCATCAACTACTCCGCACGTGTCGCAGTTCGCTGATTCAGACTTCTTCATTAAAAAGGCAAATTTATTTGATGGAATGTGTCCAGAGCGTAATCTATGGGCTATTTTAATTATACATCTTTTTAATCTCCCTGTCTGAAACCATGGGATTTGAGAAGGCTGACCCTGTATTGTTCGGTACCAAATTCCCTTTTCTTTGGAACGCTCATCAAAATATTCTTTCCACAAGTCATGATTTTTAATTTTATATTTCACCATTACCTCAGAATAACTTGGAAAAATGTATATCTCACTCCCTTCCGAACATGCACTCTTTGCTAGCAAGTCAGCCTTCTCATTTCCTTTTAGACCTATATGCGATGGTATCCACTGCAATCTCAACTCTATACTAGCGTCACACAAAATTTCATTAATCCTTGCTAAAATAGCATACGCTACCGGAACACCTCTGAGCCCAGAGGCGCACCGAGCTAAATGCTGCAAGGCACTTTTACTATCAGTAAATATTACAACTTTGTTATACTGAGAAGCTACTGCATATGATATAGCCGCTGAGATTGCAAACAACTCTATCGACATAATACACACATCTTCGTTAATTTTAAACAAATTACAAGTGTTGGAGTCAAAGTCGTGAAATGCCGCCCCTGCCACTTTATCAGATTTGGAACCATCGGTAAACAATTTATTATAATCACCATATTTCCTACTTAGTTCCTGTAATATTTGATTTCTAAGTATATTTTCCTCATAATATTTCTTAGCCTTCTTAATACTGTCCAAGTCTGTATGTATAACTTTGCTAACATTGATATTCGAAACCCAAGTACTCAGAGAGAACATTTGTATAGGACAGCATGAATGCATCTTTTCGGTTTTAATTTCGTTATAAATCATAGGTACTAATGGGATCTTTTTTCTTTGCCAAAAGGTTTTATGTTGACACAAAGAAAAACAATTATTTAATAACTTTACAGTTGTGTTTCTTGACCCGCTTAGAATTCTTAAACAAAATTTTGTTGCTAAGTAATGTCTTCTTAGACTCAGTGGCGGTAAACACATCTCTGACTCCATTACATGAATTGGTGTAGTTTTAATAAATCCTCCTATAATACGTAATGCTTGATTTTGTATCTTATCCAGTTTATATAAATTAGTTTTTGCGCTATTATCGTATAAAAAACACCCATAATCAAGTCTACTCCTAAGTAAAGATATATAGAGTTTTCTCAAATGCTTAGGATGCACTCCCCAAGAAGGTCCAGATAAAATTTTTAATACGTTCAATATTTTCATAGTTTTAATAATTAGTTCATTGATATGTTTGTTCCATAATAACGACCGATCCAACCATATACCCAAATACTTCACATTATTAGAGGATGAAATAGTTTGATTATGAATATACAAATTAACCTGTTCTTGTCGCCGCCGTCTGCTAAATACACAAAAATTAGATTTACTTACCGATATTTCTAGACCTAACTGTTCTAAAACGCTAATAAATATATCTAATGAGTTTTGAATTTTGTTAGTACAATCCCTTAGGCTTGTATTTTGTGAATAAAGCACAAAATCATCCGCATACTGACATATGAATATATTTTTGATCAACCTACTGATCTGAAATGTTGCTAAGTTAAAAAGGAGTGGGGATATTGGATCTCCTTGTGCTAAACCATTGTTTGTCCATCTTACCATTTCAGATTGAGTATAGGAATTTTTAATTACAAGGTGCCTCTCACTTAAAAATTGCCAAAAGTAATTACATATTTTACTTCCTAAGTCAAGATCATCTAATATATTAACCAGTCTATGTACCAAAACATTATTGTATGCATTTTCAATGTCAAGAAAACAGCCAATTGTTGGTATATTTTCAGAAAAACCTATTTGTATTTGTGTAACTATTCGTATCAGGCAATCCAAACTGGATTGCGCTCGTCTGAAACCGTGCGTACTGTCGGCTAATATTTTATTTTTTTCTACAAACCACTCTATTCTTCTAGATATCATTATATGAAAAATTTTACATAGACATGAAATTAGCGAAATAGGTCTAAACTTATTGGAGTTGCCTGGTTTAGGAATTGCGACTACTTGTATTCTACGCCACTGCTCAGGGATAACACCTGTATAAAAAATAAGATTGTAAATTTTAAGTAAGTATTCCTTAGCACATGTGGGAAGATTATAAATCATGGAATACGTAACACCATCGTCACCTGGTGCAGTATCTTTCTTTTTAATACAGTTAATTAATTCTTGAATGCTAAAATTTGTTTCAAGGCATCTATTATAGGATGAAAACACCGGCTGTGGTGATTTAACAGAATCAGGCGCTAAACTACACAAGAGTTCTTCACACTGTTGTTTAGATGCATAAGATTGACTACTGCGAAGACCCTTAATCCAACGCATTCTTCGTAACATTTCTGAGCTAGTAATTGTTTCATCCATACTGTCGCAAAAATTTTCCCAAGACTTGGACTTAGCTTCACAAGCCACACGCTTTACTTCTAATATTTTAGATTCCAATTTTTGTAAATTAACCGGTGTAGGGTTACGCCGCAGATTTTTCAAAGCTAACCGTCTCTGAGCTACAAGTTTTGATAAGGTGGGATTCCAATAATGTTTCGGTACAAAAGCTTGAGAAGGATTGGTTCTAATTTTGTATTTTGGTATATTTGAATCGGCCGCACTATTTATATTACGCAAAAAGACATTATACATATTCTGCATATCATTGGGATAAGAGTTATTTATAAATAATTTATCTAGACATTCCCTATAGGACTTCCAGTTTGCTAACTTAAAATTTCGTTTAGATGTCAAATTTAAAGTATCCTTATATATTAACGAACATTTAATTACTAAATGATCGCTTCCCAAATTGTCGTTTGTCGTTTTCCAATTACAATAGATGGCTATATCAGTAGTAGCAAACGTAATATCTGGGGAAGTCTCCTGTAATACTCCATTTACAATTTTTACCCTCGTTGCCTCTCCATTATTTAATGATACTAAATTATTTTCAATAGAAGATTCAAACAAATAATTACCTCGACTATCATTTTTATAGGACCAATTAGTGTGATGCCCATTAAAGTCCCCTGCTATTATCGATGCTTTAGGAAATGCACAAAATATATCATCCCAATCATTTTTTGTCGTATGTACAGAAGATGGGCAGTAAATGGACACAATATTCTTAAATTTTTATTTATCAAAATATCTCTGTACGATAATTTATGTGATGTAAAATATGGTGCACTCGTTGTCGCAGTCTCATTGTATTTTTCCTGATCCTGAGATCTCCCTTTCTGCTTCTTCAAATAGTTTTCTAGAGCCTGACGATATGTCACTCCATATTCACTCATAATATTTCGAATTTCCTTTTCTTTTCTAAATACTGGACATGATTTATCTAATGACATATGTGCGCCTTTACAATTAATACACTTATAGGACTTGGTCTCACAGTTCGCATGATTTTCACCGCATTTTGGACACAATGTCTTATTCGTTGGACACACCCGCATCCGGTGTCCAAACTTCCAACATTTTGAGCACTGCGTAACTGGAAATATAAACCTCTCTACTTTAAGCCTGCATCCATATGCATAAACATAGTTAGGTAAGCTACTACTTTTAAAACTAAGCCTCACAGATTCGCTTTCTATCCATTTTCCATCATCTGCCACTCTACTTAATCTCTTAACGGAGGCAATGTCGTATTCACACCTAAAGATTTTCTTTAAATCCTCCTCATTAATTTCCAGTTCTATTTGTTTCACTATTCCATACGATAAATTACTTCCGAGGGTAGATTGACAATTATAACCCAGATCAATCAGTTGCGGGCAGTTAAGAAGGTAGTAGGCATCTTTTTTCGTAGCCAATGACACAATGACTTTGTAAGGGCTTTTATATTTAACTCGTAATATGCCTGGTACATTCAACGATTGAAAAAATTTTGCAAGACTAATCTGTTTCGGTAATACATTATTTGAAGTAATACATATATCAAACGAATCGCTTACCTCAGGCTTAGAGTTACGGAAAAGCCGCTTCTTTCTTTTCTCTACTTTCGTAAATCCTTCATTAACATCTTCCTCGCTATCGCTCCTTAACCTTTTATCGCACCGCATTAAAATTGGGGACTCAACTTGCATTACATCTTCATTTGTTTCTTCTTGTGAATTCATATTATTGTATTCACCGTCCCCTTCATTCCCGCACATAATCCCACCTTTACTTTTCTGATTCATTTTTTTCGCAAATAGGAAGGTAGTTAAATAATATCACAGCCTCCGCGACTATGAACGCACGCTCGCTACTCCGCAACGGGCACTCGCTTCCGCGCACCGCGCGCGAATACCTTAAGATGTATGAACTGAAAATGGAAAATACGAAAATGGGGCGGCGCGCAACGACATTTGGTTCTATTTTTGTATAATACAACTTTGTACCTTAGCTACGTGAGATATAGATATGAATATGCTATTGGCAAAACTGAAATAGCGTCGCTTCAATTCGCTTCGATGTTCGGTTTAGGTCTTTCTGTCGGACTTAAGACTTAATTTAAATTTAACACTTATCCTATAACGTTAAAGTATATATAAACTGAATATTGTTATATATATCATACATAAATACTTATAATATATAGATAAACATGGCATCCATGCTCGTCACACAAACATTTTTCAGATGTGGGAATCGAACCCACAGCCTAGGACGCAGAAGCAGGGTCACTACCCACTGCGCCACTCGGCCGTCAAAAAGCAGTTGAATCTTTAATCGTAATCCCAAATGAACTCAGCGTCACCTTGCTGCTATGGAGGTTAACAAATGTAAGGCCGTATCACCGGCGCCCCGGTACGACCCCATTTGTAAATAATTACCGAGGTCGGAATTAAAGCGATTCACGGTCGAGCAATATCCTTCCGAAGTGGCTTTAAAAGGACGAGGAAAAAGCCTTTTTTTAAATAACGAGGTTGTTAATTTCTGTTACAGCTGTGAATATGGTACAGTACATTTTCGCTCAAGATAGATGCACGTGTATTTATTAATTTAATTTAATGATGTTTATTTGTGGTACAGCGAAAGCCTCGTAGGAGAGGATTAGGAGTTTAGATTCCTCTATGTCGATGCAAAGCCGATTAGCGGGTCTTTGTATCTATAATGATCACTATCAACATGTTAATAATTAATTACCGGGAAATAAGGCTTTAAATAACCGCACGGGAGGTGCTTTAGAGAGCACGTTAATTAATATAACACTACAAACACCTCTCGCGATCAAATTGGTCGGAAGTAAGAATAGCTACTAACAAGGCAATTACGTGACGGATTTTAATGCAGTTTTCAGTAACAGATAGAGCAATGCAAAGGGGTTTTGGTATAGTATTATAAAGACTGAGTCGTTTTAAAAGGACGTTGCCAAAATTTGCCCCAGGCTGTCTAAACTTATGATCATATTTAACTGTTTTATTTAAATACACAATGAATTTTAAACAACTACCCATGTTTCACAGCAATCACTTGAAAATATATCAAAAAAATAAAAAATTCAATCGATTTTTTGTGTTCTGAATCACGTGACCGTCGTCGTAGTATGAAAAGTCAACTTTTTCAACCTTCATAACTTTTTCCCGCGACTGCATAGCTACATACAACTTTGTTTTTCTGTAAATAGAAAATCTGCACTATTTAATGACATAATTATATATCATTACTAGGCAGCCTGGGGTACACTTCCATACAATTTTTGGCAATGTCCTTTACTTACAGTTCGTCCTGAGGTAGATTCAAGGTCACACTGCCGCGGACGGCATCGCCATATTTGATGTATCCAAAGAAGCCCACGAGGCCATACAGCGAGATCACTATGGTCATGGCAACATTCAGCACTCCAGGACAACCCAGGAACTGCTGCGGTTTTGCCATCTCGTTCTCAACTGGCATGACCACACCGATCCCTTCCATTGCGAAGATTACTGTACTGAAAACACAATGTTAAAATGATTTTATATTCATGGTTAAAAGCCTTTTAATGGCTTACTACAGGGTCTCCCTCCTTCGAAGGGAGGGAGTTTGTAGCCTGACCTGCCATGCTGCTCCAATGCTGGTTGGCGGGCTTAGTTTAATAATGTTTCATTTATTAACGATTCACTATTAGATGTTAAAAATAATGGCCGGAACCGACGACTTTTACTGGGCTTAGGATTTACTGAAAATAATTAATTATTAGAAGAAAGAAAAACTTAGAATTATTCCACATTGAGTTCAAATGAGTTCAGAACCTCTGGTTCTTCGATCATATACACTATCCATTACACCAAGGAGTCAGTGATTTAATATTAAAACATACTATAATATGTATGTGTGTACGCCACTTCGTACTGGATATGTAAATGTAAGCGTAGTGTGCACGTGATATTACATTCTCTTTGCGTTACATCTTCTGCTTAAGTATACATTGCGGATGGCAGAATGGGAACATACTCGGTTTTCGAAGAATCACAGCAAAGCTTAGAGTCTGACTACTGAAGATATTATATTTAATATTATAGCGATGAAAATATAAGCATATACTTTGGCAATTGATCTGGAACTTGTTGCTTATTACCACAGATCCAGATTCTATAGTTACTATATTACTATTTTTAGCTTTGGTAGAAGTATGGGCTGGATGTATCATGTATTCCCATACAAGATTTAACCATTAAGCTTTTATATTAAGTGTTCTCCTCTCTCCTATTAGGTATTTCATCATTATCAGCTTATTAACGGCCTACTACAGTGGGTCGATAGGCTAATAATGATAATGACGGCAGTGTTCTTACCTGATGAACAAAGGCCATTGAGTGACACTGGCTACCATCTCCCGTTCAGCAGGATTGGGCAGATCGTGGAAGATGTAGTACATGGTTATCGCGAAGCAAACGACTAAGAACACGTTGGCTATAGCTGAGAATGGCACCAGCCACTTCAGGTTTCGTATTTGGCAGATGAGGACCAGAGGTACGAGCGTCAACGCGCAGTATGCTTCTACCGACAGTTTATAGTGGGGATAGTATTCGTCTAGCACCTGAAAAATATTGAAAAATTTTAAAGACAGTTTGTGTGCAAGGCTGGGCCAATAATGATTCTCCTAATTGGTCCGACCGAAGCCGAGCGATTAAGTGGTCCAGTATAATGTCGTGTATAAACCGAAAGGGTGTGATGTGAAGGGTGTTTCGCTTGCACCATTAATTACCATTTGGTGTGATTGCAGTTAAGGGCTTATTTGTAGTGAATAATCAGAATTAGAATTATTTATTTGCTTGAAACATTACAGTACGATATTCATAGGTCTTGTTATGTTAAAAAGATACAATGTCTCGCCGATAACAAGGATGCAAATGTTAATGTACATGAAATAATGAAAACAATAAAAAAAAACTAATAGAATGTCAAAGAGAATTTAAGAAGATAATAAAATTTATATCAAATAATAAATGTCAAAGATCATATTAAAACAATTATTATCAAAGATAAAAAAATAAAATAAAAAAATACATGTTAGGTCCATGTCAAATCCTGTACCTATTTGCATATTCCTCAATCGTGTAATAAGCTTTATTTATCAAAAGCTCCTGCAGCTTATGTTTAAAAATATTTAAAGTCTTGATACTTGCTATATTTACAGGTAGTTTATTATATAATATTCAAGTCATAATAAACACACTATTCCCAAAATGTGCCGATCTGCTTACAGGTACAGACAGTTTATCCTTGTGTCTTTCGCTATGTAAAGAATTATAAACATGTAAATAAATTAAAGACGAATTACTTTGTAGGTGTGCCTGGTTCATCGTGTGGAATAAGACAGACTAAGAGTAAAACTTCGAGTCTGAGATTTGTGACACTAGTATATGTTTAAATGGGATTTTTTATGAGAAAGTGCTCTTAAAACCTAAACTTGTCTTATACACCCCTATACCATAGTTCGAAACTTTTGTATAATTGTGATGTCTATTCACACAAAGTTATATAAAGAAAGTAGTTACCTCTTTAAAATTTTCCGCAATAAATACGACATAAACACAGAGCGCAGCCAGATATGTACACGTTAGCGCGTAATCTACCAATGTTCTGAAAGAAAAAGCATTGAATTTTACACAAAATTATACAACTGTTAGTAATAGTATATGGGTATAGGTAGGTACGGTTTTGTCAAAGTCGCTAAATGGACAATTATCAAATATATTCCGTAACATGCAATAAAAATGCAATTAAATGGAAAAGTTTTACGAGGCACTAAATGACTTTTAGAAGTGAAATGACCGACTGTGGCAGCATCGTTATGATTTAGTCTAAAGAGCATTGGTATGGTATAATAGAGGCATATTAAACTCTAAAACCTTAGTTCATATAAGATATTTCCTTATATTACCCACGGAATGTAGTAGACGTGGATTTTTCATATAAATTAATCTCTGTAATGCCCTGTATATATAATTATATTTCAAATAAAAATTTTTGGCGCCCGCTCAATCCGTGTATTTGTTTAATTTAAATAAGTTTATTTATATTTACTTAGCGAAGTTAGCCCACGGCCGTAATCTCTCTGGTCCATACTCAAAAGCAGCGCCGCAAGTCTCGGCAAATCCCATTGAAGGTTTTTTCGCTTCGACGCACACCTGCTGCGAGGTTTTCACCTGATAACAATATGGACCATATTAGCTGAAAACCAAATCATATTTTTTCGTGACTTAGTGTTATTTTTGTAGATTTTACCTTTATACCTTGTAATGTGACATCTATTTAGCAGTAAGGAGGTCAAAGTTATAAATGTGAACTCTATTCTCGTCTAAGCTTCTATCCTCTTGGTTGAGGTAAGGTTGTTACTAATGCCAACAATCTTGAACAGTAATTCCACCAGATAGGGTTAGGGATGAGAAATTTTAGTCAATAACTTATTTTTTTATTTTTTAATCAATTTTTAGCTTATTGAAAAAACATAAAATATTCAAAATTTGTTTATATCAAGTAGGATTTCTTTACAAGCTCTTTTGAAGCGTCAAGATTATTTGTAGTGACTCTACCATCAGATAGATAGGCAGATTCAGTAGAACAGAGCCGGTAAGAAACTCAACAGTTGATCTGTTTCAATATTTATTCATTACAATATTAATTATATTATTACATAAAATTATTTAGTTTACTTCCAGTAAAGTTGAAAGCCGATCTAATTTCTCTAAGCAATTTTTTTAAGGCCAGCTAACGAGAAGCGGATCATCTGGTGTCACCGCCCGTAAACATCTGCGACACCAGAGGTAAGGTATTTATTTATTCGCCCCTTGAATATCCCTAAATTGCGTGAGGGAGAGATCACTTGGTTTGACTTGATTCATTATATATGTTCATTAGATAGTACCACACTTTAGGATAGGTTTTATAATACGTTAATATTCATAAGTATACTCACCAGTACATAAACGCAGTGCGTGCAGATGAACCCCACTATGACGGTACCGAGGGCGCCCACCGCTAGACCTGCATTTTTGAAGGCAGCGGGCATAGCAAGAATACCAGACCCCAGCGAGGACTTCAATAAGTGTACCAACGAGCCGATTGTTCTGTGAAAGATCATAATCAACATTATCAACCCATTTAGGCATCTTTTCCATTACACGGTTGTTCAAACGTACGGTGTGTAAGGCATCTTTTCCATTACACGGTTGTTCAAACGTACGGTGTGTAAGCCGTACGGTTGAAAAAACGTGCTAGCTTGTACATGATACGGCAAAATCACCGCGCGAGACATTGGTAAGTACTGGCTAGTAGCGCTTTTTACTCGGGCTGTGTAGGACGTGCTGCGTCATGAATTTTCTTACGAAAAAAAAGATTATAGTTGCTTATTACATATATAGGAAAAAGAAAATAGAAAAAAAAGGGAAGTAAGGTTTTGGATACATCCGATTTTAGAAAAAAGGGAGGAATATGGCGCGTTTCATACACTTGTCAAGAATCAATTGAGAGAAGATGAAGACAAGTTTTACAATTATTTTAGAATGCAGAAAACTACATTCGACAACTTGCTCCAAAAATTATCCCAGGAACTAAAACATCAAGATACTTTTATGCGAGAGAGTATATCGCCCGCAGAAAGATTGGCTGTAACTCTGAGGTAAGTAGGTACAAAATTAAATGACATATTTTAGTTTAAAATTGTTTATTGCACACAAACAAAATTATTACATGTAATTGAATTTTAATAATTATTAATTTAAGAACAAGTAAATCAAAAAATACACTACGCTGAAAATGCTACTCAAGTGCGGTACTAAAATCGAATTCGTCTTCAATAGAAACTTGAGAATCTGCCGAGATACTTTCCGCATTTACACTATGTACAGATAATTGTGATTCGGGTCGGTAGTGGATTGGCTCTAAACCAGGACCGTGTCCAAAATCATGAGAAGACGTCTGTGGACGACTTATTCCATAGCTCGATCTAGCAGCTGTAGAATATCCATATGTTGACGATTGCGCATTTGAGGATGCTGTACCACTGAAATATCCTTGATGGCCTTGATCCCATTGGTTTCTTGATGTAGGTATATACTGAGTACACTGTCTTTGTTGAATATTTTTAATTATTGAAATTACTTGAAACTGAAAGTCTATCATATTTTCATCACTGAACTTGTCAACTGTATCAGCGATTCCCATAAAAAAGTTTATACTACGGCTTTTCTTTTTCTCATCTCGTTCTGCTGAATCCATAAACTTCATAAACCTAATGTCAACTTCACTTAGTTCATTTTTTCTTTTTTTTTTAGCCCTTTGCGTCTCACTCCGTTCAGTGTATCCCGAGCTTGATTGATTCGGGACTGCACTATCAAAATTTTCATTACTGAGGCTAGAATCATGAACATGTTCAGTCATGTTAGAATCGGTCTTGCGATGCTCAACATTTTTTTTTAGGAACATCATTTCTAGTACAGGATCCGTGGCCTATTTTTTCACTTGATTACTATCAAGCTAATTTTCCGTGAGTAGCTTCATTTTGATAAGACGCCCAACAATTTCCTGTGCGAAAATTTTTGATTGTGGTAGCTAACAGAGGTAGCAATGATAAAGTATGTCGATTTGATGATTCTTCAATATTTATTACTAACTGAATTGTTTTTATTAAATCTTAAGATAATTATCTAAATTATTTGAAAAAATATTTGTCCTACAAAATCTATGGTTTCATCAAAGAGTCCTCCCCCTCCAACATGTATTGATAACGAGATCACCAAAAATGATTACTAACCAGCTGATTTTTTTTTTATTACTTAGTTAATATATATATAATTTAACAGCCATATTGTCCTACAAATTTCGTGGTATGTTATCCCGGTCCTACGCTCAGAAATTGTTAATACCATAAGACCATTTTTCTCATTACTAACTGTAGGACAAAAATATTACATAATAGGTTAGTGTGTTCAGTGCCCAAATAAAACAATGTCCTACAAAAAAACAGGTATGTATCACTAGTCCGACAAGAATTGTAATTTTTTCGTTTTCCTATTTCTAACATAAGATACAGTGAAAAAATCTTTTTTAAAATTTAAATAAGTTTATTTTTTAGGAAAATTAGGTACAAAAATTGGTGTATTGGTGTATTTATAGATAAAAAAAAATTAATCTTCATCATATTCATCTGATGAATCTTCATAATCTTCGCTACTAACATCGCTGTCATCTTCATTTATTTCACTTTCCTCACTCGTGATATCTGACTCTGTAATAACATGAAAAAATTTAGTAAATTATATAATAATGAATAATCAATCAATAAATAACAATAGTATAAATAGGGTACCTTGTATTTCAGAAGATAATTCTTCAAAAGATGGACTTTGGGGACCATCAAACCAATAATATTCATATTTGCCATCAATTATTGTCCATCCAAAATTTTCCGGCAATTTTTCCGTGGGGCACCGCATATGTGCGTTACACCATACATTGCAGATAAATGCAGTTCTTTTAATTTGTTGTAACAATTCTTCTTTTGTTGGTGGCAAACTGGAAGGATCATATCCTACGATTTTTTGTTTTAAAATTTCTTCATTTTCATTTTTTGATTTATATCCTTTTCAAATAACTCGTACCGTCCTTTGTTGATATCATTTTTTGTTTTTAATGAATACACTCTGCATACATACTCTTCAATAATTTGAAATACCTCATTCGATGTTGTTAATGCTGTATTTTCAATCCGTAGGAGTTGAATAAAAGCCTCTTGAAATTTTTTATTTTTCTTTAAAATACTAAAAGGTCTCTTTTTTCCTTTACGAAAGAAAGCGGGATTATAATCATTTCCTGTAAAAATATGGCATATAGCGAGTGAACAAGATAATTGATCCCCAAGTTTTTCATACATTTCATTTATGTTTACGTACATTTTTTTACAATAGCAATAGCGTACCACGCTATTTTTACATCAAGGATCTGTACTACTACTTTTGACCGTAGGACCGGGACAACGTACCACGGAATTTGTAGGACAATATGACCGTTACATTATATAAATATTAACTAAGTAAAAAAAAAAATCAGCTGGTTAGTAATCATTTTTGGTGATCTCCTTATCGATACATGTTGGAGGGGGAGGACTTTTTTCTTTTTTTCAAATAATTTAGCTAATTATCTTAAGATTTAATGAAAAACAATCCAGTTAGTAATTAATATTTGAGAATCATCAAATCGACATATTTTATTATTGCTACCTCTGTTAGCTACCACTATCGAGAATTTTCGCACAGGAAATTGTTGGGCGTCTCATTAAAACGATGCTATTCACGAAGATTCAGCTTGATAGTAATTATTTTTACATCAATGATCCGTACTACTACTTTTAAGCGTAGGAACCGGGATAACATACCACGAAATTTGTAGGACAATATGGCTGTTAAATTATATATATATTAACTAAGTAATAAAAAAAAATCAGCTGGTTAGTAATCATTTTTGGTGATCTCGTTATCAATACATGTTGGAGGGGGAGGACTCTTTGATGAAACCATAGATTTTGTAGGACAAATATTTTTTCAAATAATTTAGATAATTATCTTAAGATTGAATAAAAACAATTCAGTTAGTAATAAATATTGAAGAATCATCAAATCGACATATTTTATCATTGCTACCTCTGTTAGCTACCACAATCAAAAATTTTCGCACAGGAAATTGTTGGGCGTCTTATCAAAATGAAGCTACTCACGGAAAATTAGCTTGATAGTAATCAAGTGAAAAAATAGGCCACGGATCCTGTACTATTCATCATAGAACATATATTTTCTTATTTTTTTTGCTGAAGAACCAGACTTACATTCATTAATTTTTTTGTCATATTTTATCCAGCTATCTTTCATATTGGTCCACTTCTTCATCACCATTTGCCCTGAAAATAAATAAATAATAATTATTAAATTCAAAATTTATGAAAACCCCCGACCTAAACTGAATCGACCCCGACCTAAAATGGGGTTTTAGTATTTGAACCTGAACCGTTTTGTTTTATATTTCAGGTATCTAGCAACAGGAGATACCTTTACTGACCTATACTACAGCTATAGAATTGGAATAAAAACTATAAGTTGCATCGTACGTGAAGTATGCCACTACATTTGGTTAGAACTGTATAAAGAATATATGAAAATGCCATCTAAAGAAGACTGGCTACACATTGCAAGCAAATTTCAAGAATCTTCCAACTTCCCGCTGTGCTTAGGAGCGGTCGATGGAAAACACATCAGACTTATTAAGCCAATTGATAGTGGCTCGATGTTTTTAAATTACAAACATTTTTTTTCTATAGTTTTGATGGCAGTAGTAGATAGCGATTACAACTTTATATTTGTTGACGTTGGCGCCTACGGAAAGGAGTGTGATTCCAGTGTGTTTAAAGAGACCCCATTTTGGAAAAATTTAACAAACAACGGATTAAATCTACCCACACACCTACCTACCGCCGTGCGTAGACGCGGCGCGCCGAGGGGCAGTCACGGCGCACGCGGCCGCGGGAGGCCTAAGGCCTCTTTTCCATTACACGGTTTCTCGCCGTGAAAATCTACGGTTAATTCGCCGCGTGTAGGCACGGTCGTCAGTGTGGTATGGATCACTATATGAGCTTGTCGACATGCACGGTGGCGCCAAGGCACGGCGCCGCGGCCGCGTGCGCCGTGACTGCCCCTCGGCGCGCCGCGTCTACGCACGGCGTGATTTTCACCAGTGTTGTATGGCAGTCTATCGGGGTGTGTCGACGGTGCCGGACGTACGCACGGATTCGTGACCGCTTATATACGCTGTTTCGCGATTTTATTATAAAATGAACATAAATCAAGAATTATTAATTACGTTGATTCAAGAAAGGCCTGTAATATGGGATAAGACCATCGACGATTATAAAAATAAGCGGCTTAAATATGATTCCTGGAAAGAAATATTTATTCATTTCCAGCCCACATTTGAAGATTTAAGTGGTGATGAGAAAAACAAGTTTGGTAAGTTACAGATATTTAATTATTAACTTTTTACTTATGCATAGTTGTTTTGATAGGAGAGGCGACCTTCGTTAGATACAAAATATTGTGCAAATCTGTTGCGAACTTCATTAGCCGCCAAACTTCCGCGAACTGCATTCGTGATAGGTAACTGGATTAGTTCCGATTCTGAATCAAGGGTGGACTCATTTTCACTCGCATTGTGAAACTGAAAGTTTTCCTGCTTATGTATAAAATTTTGCAAAACACAACATGTTTTCACAATATCAACTGCCAAATCGATGGACACATTCATTGGCCGGTGAAAAATTCGCCATTTATTGGATAAAATGCCAAACGCACATTCAACAAATCTTCGCGCTCTTGTGAGTCTGTAGTTAAATGTACGTTTTAATTGATCAAGCTGATGACCACCAAATGGACGAAGCAAGAAGTGATAATGCAAAGCAAAGGCTTCGTCCGCAACGAACACATATGGCAAATCGTAGTCAATTCCAGGCAAACGTGTTGCATCGGGTAGATTTAATCCGTTGTTTGTTAAATTTTTCCAAAATGGGGTCTCTTTAAACACACTGGAATCACACTCCTTTCCGTAGGCGCCAACGTCAACAAATATAAAGTTGTAATCGCTATCTACTACTGCCATCAAAACTATAGAAAAAAAATGTTTGTAATTTAAAAACATCGAGCCACTATCAATTGGCTTAATAAGTCTGATGTGTTTTCCATCGACCGCTCCTAAGCACAGCGGGAAGTTGGAAGATTCTTGAAATTTGCTTGCAATGTGTAGCCAGTCTTCTTTAGATGGCATTTTCATATATTCTTTATACAGTTCTAACCAAATGTAGTGGCATACTTCACGTACGATGCAACTTATGGTTTTTATTCCAATTCTATAGCTGTAGTATAGGTCAGTAAAGGTATCTCCTGTTGCTAGATACCTGAAATATAAAACAAAACGGTTCAGGTTCAAATACTAAAACCCCATTTTAGGTCGGGGTCGATTCAGTTTAGGTCGGGGGTTTTCATAAATTTTGAATTTAATAATTATTATTTATCTATTTTCAGGGCAAATGGTGATGAAGAAGTGGACCAATATGAAAGATAGCTGGATAAAATATGACAAAAAAATTAATGAATGTAAGTCTGGTTCTTCAGCAAAAAAAAATAAGAAAATATATGTTCTATGATGAATAGTACAGGATCCGTGGCCTATTTTTTCACTTGATTACTATCAAGCTAATTTTCCGTGAGTAGCTTCATTTTGATAAGACGCCCAACAATTTCCTGTGCGAAAATTTTTGATTGTGGTAGCTAACAGAGGTAGCAATGATAAAATATGTCGATTTGATGATTCTTCAATATTTATTACTAACTGAATTGTTTTTATTCAATCTTAAGATAATTATCTAAATTATTTGAAAAAATATTTGTCCTACAAAATCTATGGTTTCATCAAAGAGTCCTCCCCCTCCAACATGTATTGATAACGAGATCACCAAAAATGATTACTAACCAGCTGATTTTTTTTTATTACTTAGTTAATATATATATAATTTAACAGCCATATTGTCCTACAAATTTCGTGGTATGTTATCCCGGTTCCTACGCTTAAAAGTAGTAGTACGGATCATTGATGTAAAAATAATTACTATCAAGCTGAATCTTCGTGAATAGCATCGTTTTAATGAGACGCCCAACAATTTCCTGTGCGAAAATTCTCGATAGTGGTAGCTAACAGAGGTAGCAATAATAAAATATGTCGATTTGATGATTCTCAAATATTAATTACTAACTGGATTGTTTTTCATTAAATCTTAAGATAATTAGCTAAATTATTTGAAAAAAAGAAAAAAGTCCTCCCCCTCCAACATGTATCGATAAGGAGATCACCAAAAATGATTACTAACCAGCTGATTTTTTTTTTTACTTAGTTAATATTTATATAATGTAACGGTCATATTGTCCTACAAATTCCGTGGTACGTTGTCCCGGTCCTACGGTCAAAAGTAGTAGTACAGATCCTTGATGTAAAAATAGCGTGGTACGCTATTGCTATTGTAAAAAAATGTACGTAAACATAAATGAAATGTATGAAAAACTTGGGGATCAATTATCTTGTTCACTCGCTATATGCCATATTTTTACAGGAAATGATTATAATCCCGCTTTCTTTCGTAAAGGAAAAAAGAGACCTTTTAGTATTTTAAAGAAAAATAAAAAATTTCAAGAGGCTTTTATTCAACTCCTACGGATTGAAAATACAGCATTAACAACATCGAATGAGGTATTTCAAATTATTGAAGAGTATGTATGCAGAGTGTATTCATTAAAAACAAAAAATGATATCAACAAAGGACGGTACGAGTTATTTGAAAAGGATATAAATCAAAAAATGAAAATGAAGAAATTTTAAAACAAAAAATCGTAGGATATGATCCTTCCAGTTTGCCACCAACAAAAGAAGAATTGTTACAACAAATTAAAAGAACTGCATTTATCTGCAATGTATGGTGTAACGCACATATACGGTGCCCCACGGAAAAATTGCCGGAAAATTTTGGATGGACAATAATTGATGGCAAATATGAATATTATTGGTTTGATGGTCCCCAAAGTCCATCTTTTGAAGAATTATCTTCTGAAATACAAGGTACCCTATTTATACTATTGTTATTTATTGATTGATTATTCATTATTATATAATTTACTAAATTTTTTCATGTTATTACAGAGTCAGATATCACGAGTGAGGAAAGTGAAATAAATGAAGATGACAGCGATGTTAGTAGCGAAGATTATGAAGATTCATCAGATGAATATGATGAAGATTAATTTTTTTTTATCTATAAATACACCAATACACCAATTTTTGTACCTAATTTTCCTAAAAAATAAACTTATTTAAATTTTAAAAAAGATTTTTTCACTGTATCTTATGTTAGAAATAGGAAAACGAAAAAATTACAATTCTTGTCGGACTAGTGATACATACCTGTTTTTTTGTAGGACATTGTTTTATTTGGGCACTGAACACACTAACCTATTATGTAATATTTTTGTCCTACAGTTAGTAATGAGAAAAATGGTCTTATGGTATTAACAATTTCTGAGCGTAGGACCGGGATAACATACCACGAAATTTGTAGGACAATATGGCTGTTAAATTATATATATATTAACTAAGTAATAAAAAAAAAATCAGCTGGTTAGTAATCATTTTTGGTGATCTCGTTATCAATACATGTTGGAGGGGGAGGACTCTTTGATGAAACCATAGATTTTGTAGGACAAATATTTTTTCAAATAATTTAGATAATTATCTTAAGATTTAATAAAAACAATTCAGTTAGTAATAAATATTGAAGAATCATCAAATCGACATACTTTATCATTGCTACCTCTGTTAGCTACCACAATCAAAAATTTTCGCACAGGAAATTGTTGGGCGTCTTATCAAAATGAAGCTACTCACGGAAAATTAGCTTGATAGTAATCAAGTGAAAAAATAGGCCACGGATCCTGTACTAGAAATGATGTTCCTAAAAAAAAATGTTGAGCATCGCAAGACCGATTCTAACATGACTGAACATGTTCATGATTCTAGCCTCAGTAATGAAAATTTTGATAGTGCAGTCCCGAATCAATCAAGCTCGGGATACACTGAACGGAGTGAGACGCAAAGGGCTAAAAAAAAAAGAAAAAATGAACTAAGTGAAGTTGACATTAGGTTTATGAAGTTTATGGATTCAGCAGAACGAGATGAGAAAAAGAAAAGCCGTAGTATAAACTTTTTTATGGGAATCGCTGATACAGTTGACAAGTTCAGTGATGAAAATATGATAGACTTTCAGTTTCAAGTAATTTCAATAATTAAAAATATTCAACAAAGACAGTGTACTCAGTATATACCTACATCAAGAAACCAATGGGATCAAGGCCATCAAGGATATTTCAGTGGTACAGCATCCTCAAATGCGCAATCGTCAACATATGGATATTCTACAGCTGCTAGATCGAGCTATGGAATAAGTCGTCCACAGACGTCTTCTCATGATTTTGGACACGGTCCTGGTTTAGAGCCAATCCACTACCGACCCGAATCACAATTATCTGTACATAGTGTAAATGCGGAAAGTATCTCGGCAGATTCTCAAGTTTCTATTGAAGACGAATTCGATTTTAGTACCGCACTTGAGTAGCATTTTCAGCGTAGTGTATTTTTTGATTTACTTGTTCTTAAATTAATAATTATTAAAATTCAATTACATGTAATAATTTTGTTTGTGTGCAATAAACAATTTTAAACTAAAATATGTCATTTAATTTTGTACCTACTTACCTCAGAGTTACAGCCAATCTTTCTGCGGGCGATATACTCTCTCGCATAAAAGTATCTTGATGTTTTAGTTCCTGGGATAATTTTTGGAGCAAGTTGTCGAATGTAGTTTTCTGCATTCTAAAATAATTGTAAAACTTGTCTTCATCTTCTCTCAATTGATTCTTGACAAGTGTATGAAACGCGCCATATTCCTCCCTTTTTTCTAAAATCGGATGTATCCAAAACCTTACTTCCCTTTTTTTTCTATTTTCTTTTTCCTATATATGTAATAAGCAACTATAATCTTTTTTTTCGTAAGAAAATTCATGACGCAGCACGTCCTACACAGCCCGAGTAAAAAGCGCTACTAGCCAGTACTTACCAATGTCTCGCGCGGTGATTTTGCCGTATCATGTACAAGCTAGCACGTTTTTTCAACCGTACGGCTTACACACCGTACGTTTGAACAACCGTGTAATGGAAAAGATGCCTAACGGTCTACTAAAGAGCCAGGCATTCCTTCTTGTAGGTACCAGTGCGGGTCGGCAAGCTTGGGATGATAATTTTTATTTCATTATCAGCTGTTGGATAGTGACCAGGATCAACTTAACATGCTCTGCAAGGGACGGGGGTGTGAAACCACCAACTTCCCGACTCCAAATTTAAGGTTTAACTATAAATTTTTAAAAGAATATTTTTTTTTCAAAATCCGACTCAGGGCTCAAAGCCGCGTAGGCGCGTAAGCACAAGAATAACGAGGCGGTCTGTCTATGAAAGATACGGAACCCTTTTTATCTTCTGGGATTATAACTATATTAGCAGTTGCCCGCGACACTGTGGCTCTCTCCGATAACAGTAGTTCCGAAAATTACTGCATATTAACTTTAGAAACTTACAATTATACTAACATTACCTCTATTAGAATAGATAAGTACTACTTATCAAGTATGAGTAGGTACAATGATAAACAGTGAGGTTAATTTTCATGATTTCCATGAAAATCTGTAAGCTGTTTACTTAAATTTTAGTAAATTAATTTTATCGCGACAAAACTCGCAAATCGCACAAACCTGCGAGCTCGCACGTCGCATCGCAAGAACTTGCGAGCTTCCACGTCGCATCGCAAGAACTTGCGAGCTCGCACGTCGCATCGCTAGAACTTGCGAATTGATTCGCATCGCACATTCTTGTAATGTTACGTCACACTTGTTAACAACATTTTTTAGTTGGCTCTGAGACGGCGTCTCAAGATGTTTAGTTTAATGTAAAAAAAGACAGCGTACGACGATTTTTTTTTTCACTAATTGAGGAGTGCCCCGTTCTTTGGGACACTAGTAACGAAGATTATAAAAACAAATTCATCAATCAAGAAGCTTGGAAGAACATAATATGTAAAAGTTTATTTCCAAATTTCGAGGAAAAAGAAAACAATAAAAAAGCTCAACTTGGTAAATGCATTTATTACAACTTCAAAACTTTTCAAAGCTTTATATTTTCGATGAAAATATATTATATCCTTCGGCGTTTATAATGAATAAACCCAAAATCTTCTTTGTTTATTTTGCCTGTATCTCTTAAGTAATAAAAAAAGTGCACACTTCTTTTTACGATCCCTGACACCACCTACTTTTTGAAATACGCCCAGTACGGTTGACGGTGTCAAAGGAATGGTTACCCTTGTCGTGGAAGGGAGATGACTTGTCGCGCGAAATCGCATCGCAGCAATTCGTATCGAAACTTTCTGCGTTGCGAATTCGCATCGCATCGCAGCGCAGTTATGTGTACAGACCCTTTTATTAAAATCGCTCAAGCCTTTAAGTCGCGAAGAAGTAACAAACATACATATCAAACATTCGCCTTCATAATAGTAGCATGATATTTCCATGGATATTTAGGTGTTTATTGCAATTTTGCTTTTTTTTTCTATTTCCTAGCTTTCACAAATATTTGCTAGAGTTCTAACAAACCAAATAAAAAAACAGCCAAGTGCGAGGCGGACTCGCGCTTCGAGGGTTCCGTAAATTTTAAGGTTTTTGGAATTATTCCTAAATATTGCTTCATGCAAAATTTCAAGATTCTAGGACTAGCTAGCTGCAAGTAGCAGAGAGTGAAATATGCGGCTTACGCTGTATCTTTTGACTGTGTTGACTAAGAACTTTTATTTTTGTTAAAGCTTAAAGGCATTATAGAGCCAATTATTTGATATACAGTACAGTAATTTCATACCTTTACGCGTTCATGAGAAACGGGGGTAAGTGTAAAGTTTTGTAGCTAAAAATTTACAGATTTCGTAATTTTTCCATTATCTGTGCTATAGCATGACGTTCTTCCACCAAATTTCAAGATTCTAAGTTTACGGGAGCTACCCGTTAGGTTTTGATTTAGTTGTGTCTAATTGTGAGTTAAATATGCGGCTTATATTGCTATATACATTGAGTGTGTTGACTTAGAAATTTGAATTTGTTACAGCTTAAATGTATTATATAGCCAAGTATTTCATATGAATTTCAATTTAATATCTTCACGCGTTCATAATAAAAGGGGGTAAGTGTAAATTATTAAAAATATTTTAATTACATGATGTAATTAAAAATTTACAGATTTCGTAATTTTTCCATTATTTGTGCTACAGGAAGTTGTTTCGTACCAAATTTCAAGATTCTAAGTTTACGGAAACTACCCGTTAGGTTTTGATTTACTTGACCGTGTCGAAAATTGGCGAAATTTTTGGTATAAACGGCTGTAGCTTTTGATTGTCTTGGTCTAGAAGTTTGATTTTTTCACAACTCTAAGGGACAGCAGATTAGATTATTTGTATAAATTTCAGCTCGATACTTTCACGCGTTTCTGTGAAAAAGGGTCTTGACAGACAGACAGACGGACAACAAAGTGATCCTATAAGGGTTTCGTTGTTTCCTTTTTAGGTAAGGAACCCTAAAAATTACTTGACCCACTTTCTGCAACTGCAGCCTCCATTTCAATTTTCTTTTTAAGTAATAAATTATTGAAATTAGTTGGACCTTAGGTTAAGCAGTATTACAAAATAAAATGAATGAGAAAAGTAATTCTAAAAACATTCTTTTATGCTTGCCTCCTCTTAGCCCTTGCTTGGCTTAGCTTTTAACTTAATTAAGATTTTTATAAAAGCTAAAAGCGAGGCGTAAATATCATTACATTAAAATCAAACAACACTATTTACTCTCCAAGTAAACAAAAGACCTAAAGAAAAATGTATGTTATTTGCTTTTTAGTTCGTCGACATTTCTTTGTTACCGCGGGAATATAAAACAAATGTTATATTTATTATTATAAAGTCTACGGACACAGTTGTAGATACATTATAATATAAGTGTACATCCTGGCACCCAATATTACAATTTTAAACAAATCGTCTCTGCGCCTCCTATGTTCACCAATTTTTGAAAACGGTTTTGTTTCCTTTATAGAAGAAAAGATTCAAAATTTCTGTGAAGTTTCAAACAGATTACTTGAAATTAACATACAATCGGCTTTCACTATTATTTGGCACTGCCTTTTCGTACCCAAATTTACTCATTGTCTTAGGTCATCACATTTTTGGAAAAACCTATCTGTTTTTGAACCAATGGACAAAATTATGCAAAATTCTCTTAGTAAAATCTTAAATGTGGTTTTGAATGATCGTGTGTGGCTACAGGCGACCCTACCAGTTGGCCTGGGTGGACTCGGCATTCGCGAAATTTCTGACATTAGTTTACCAGCCTTCTTGTCCTCGGTCCACGCCACGGAGGAATTAACCAGGAAAATTTTATCTGCTACACTGGTTAATTTTGAAGTGGCGTATAAGACCGAGGCCATAAAAAATTGCTTGTCCAAGTGCTAACATACCAAAAGTTTCATTTTTTTTCATTTTCATTTCATTCATTCACTAATTAGTTTCCCTATTATTAGTCCAGACACAGTGGGATGAGCCGCTCTGCGAACTAGTTAGAGAGAAACTAATTAGTTCCTCCGCCAATGCCGCAGAGCGTGCCCGTTTGCTGGCAGTGGAAGAGTGGGAATCAGGTCTTTGGTTACAAGCTATTAGCCGTACCTTGCTGGACGACACCACCTTCCGTATTACCACCTGTCTTCGCTTAGGTGCTCCTAGTGCTTCTCCGCATCAGTGTGTCTGTGGAGGGGCAGTCGATAAACTAGGACACCACGGTCTTTATTGCAGTAGGAGCGCTGGTCGCATAGCCCGCCACGCTAGCCTCAATGACATCATACGTCGTGCCCTTGTCAACGCCGGCGTGACAGCTGTTTTAGAACTAAACGGCTTGGCGCGCGACGATGGCAAGTGACCAGACGGCATGTCATTGATGCCATGGAAGATGGAAAGGCCTTTGGTGTGGGACGCAACTTGCGTGGACATCCTTGCGCCTTCACATCTTCCTAGCACGATGGGCTGGTCGGGCGCTGCTGCTGCATCAGCGGAGACTCTCAAACGGCGCAAGTACAGTAACCTCGTCGGTGATTATGTATTTGAGCCGTTTGGAGTTGAAACGGTAGGACCGTGGGGTCCGAGTACTCGCTTTTTTTATAGAGAAATCACAAAGCGTTTGATCGACGCCGTGACCAAAAGGCTGGTCTCTTTTTAGGACAGAGGATCAGCATTGCCATTCAACGTGGCAATGCTGTCGGCCTTCTGGGCACTTTACCGCTCGACACCGATTCGGAGGAATATTATAACGCCTAAGGTTTTTACTGTTTTTTTTTATTGTTTAATATATTATATAATTATATTATATTATATAATTGTAAATATTTAGTTCAATGTACATATTTAACTGTAAATAAAATTATTGAAAAAAGAAATTATTAGTATACTCTTATCTATTTATATAATCTTCTATATATATAAAACTCTTCCGTTAGTGACTGATATACTGACTGACAGACAACGCACAGCCGAAATTATTTATCATAGAGAGCTGAAATTTGGCGCGTGTTTGTTGGAAATTCAAATGAAAGGGGATTAATCGACAATTCTAATTTCTTAATAGATATTCCTGAAATTTTGTATGTACTAGTGAATCAAGTGAACACCGAGAGAGTATTTTATAGAAATTTCCCCCCTATTGGCAGAAAAGGGGGTGCACTGAAAATTTCAATTTCTTAATGGAGTCACTTTAAACTTTGTATGTATGTTCCACGAGTGAAGCAAGTGAGCACCGAGAGAGGATTTTTTGGAATTCCCCCTTCAGGAGGTGAAAATGTGGAAAAATTTAAACTTTTTATTTCTTTATGGATTCACTTGAAACTTTGTATGTAGGTTTCATCAGTGAAGCAAGTAAGCTCTCTTAGTACTTTAAGAGACGATTTTTGGATTGTTTCTGTCACCAGGCTGTATCTCATGAACCGTGATAGTAAGATAGTTGTCTGTTGCCGCTATAACAACATCCTCAGCCTATTAGTGCCCAGTACCGAGCAAAAGCCTCTTCTCACGTGGAGAAGGTTAGAGCTTTAATAACAACGCTAGACGATTTCAAACTAAAAAGCCTGTGAAAAATTTAGAACATTATATGGCTATACCAGGACCCCTAAATTTAAAGCTGGATCCGCCACTGGCTGGAGTCGACCTTGGGACGAGCAGCTTCTCACACAGACAGCGTAACGTTGCTTGCTCTCGCGTCACCAGTCCAGATTCGTTCTACATTCTAGCCTCCAAAGGCACTATCTACATAAAACGGTGTTAAGTGTATATATTTTTTTTATCGACTACAAGTTAGCCCTTGACTGCTATCACACCTGATGTTAAGTGATGATGCAATCTAAGATGGAAGCGGGCTAATTTTTTAGGAGTAGGATGAAATCCACACCCCTTTCGGTTTCTGCAGGACATCGTACCGGAACGCTAAATTGCTTGGCGGTACGTCTTTGTTGGCAGGGTGGTAACTAGCCACGGCGAAAGCCTCCCACCAGCCAGACCAAGACAAATTAAGAAAAATCTCAATCTGCCCTGCCGGGAATCGAATCCAGGACCTCCGTCTTATAAATCTACCGCGCATACCACTGCGCCACGGAGGTCGTCAAAATATATACTTAGAAGCTTTGTGAATAGTTTTTAGCCATACTAATTTTATTTATTTATAACAATAGTAACTGTATCTACTGGAAGTCCAAGCGAACAACGTCGCGGGCAACAGCTAGTATAATTAACAACTAGAGGACGCCCGCGTAGTTCTCGTTCGTGTAGTTTTCATTCCCATGGGAATTTTGGGATAAAATGTGACCTATGTGTTTGTTATTCTGATATGCAAGCTATATTATTGGGAAGTTTCATAAAATCCAATCAGTAGTTTTTGCGTGAAAGTGTAACAAATATCTATCCATACATACAAACTCTCGTCTTTATAATATTAGTTAAGGACTCTACGCTTGGTTTGAGAATCAGTGCGTTTAATGGGCTAGGGAGAGGCCGAGTCGTTTTTGTATTTAACATTTCTCTTAATAGACCTACAGTAGGTATTTAATTTGTATCGTCACTCTTTATGTTATTTTAACCAAAATACGATTTACAAGACGGTGTGAGAAGTTCGGATGAAAAAAAGCGCGTACGAAGTCGGACGAATCCGTTAGTATATGTAGAACGGTTAATTATATTTACGAGTTAGGGTGTTCCACTCTTCGGTGCTCGAAGGGATTGTACTCTTTTTCATTGATGACATCCTTGGAGCCGAGGCTGAGCGTTGACTGGAATCCGGGGTTCGATGCTAAGTTAGCCCTGAAAATATTTAATATTTTTATATCATGATCATAAAATACATCTTCATCATCACCATTATCTGTTACTAAGCACGGAGTGAGGCAGTAGTATGAGCAGTAGCTTTATAAGGCGGCGATCCTGGGTCTGTTACCCGGCTGGGCCGACTAAGATTTTCAAACCTGGTCCAGGTCTGACTCGTGGGAGGCTTCGGCCGTGGCTAGTTACTACGGCAGTCTCAGTAGCCCTACTGAGAACTTACCGCCAAGCGATTAGCTTTCCGGTAAAATATCGTGTAGAAACCAAAAGAAGTGTGGATTTCATCCTACTCCTAAAAAGTTAGTCCGCTTCCATCTTTGATTGCAGTTTAACTTACCATCAGGTATAATTGCAGTCAAGGCAGCCCTTGACTGTAATTACTTGTAATTAACCAAATAAACCGTCTGCTCTGATCAGTGATGGACACCTTAGGTTTAAATCAGACTGGCATCAAAGTGAATCGAACGCGTCTTCAATTTTGTCCATCTCTATTTTCACAGCACTTTAAATAGAGCTTACTTACGGAAAGTGAAAACTGAAATCACTTGGCACATTATAAAATCTTTAGTTCCTCAGTTAAGCCAAAGAGTTTCTTTTTTTTTTTCTTATTAACATCAAGAGATTATTTAACGTTCGTATAAAATTTTACGTTTCTGAAACTTTTTATTATTTTCTAATAGTAGAAGCTCATAGATATAATAGGTAAGTATACTCACGTAGAGTTAAAATTATCCAAAACTATTGTCCCTTTTTTTTCGCCGTGCCCCATTTTGTACGTTTAATCTGAAACAAGCAAATTAATAAATTTTAAAAAATACAGCGTACACACATACATTTCAATAAAAAAATGAACGGAATACTTAAAACAAATCATTAGATATAAAAAAAATAAACCGAGAATAAATTCGTTATGACTTTACGTTATAAATATTAATCTCATAAACTTTCAGCTTTTGATGGTAGCCTTACATCCTGTATATAATGTGCTTGGAGATATGACTGCTGTAGTATCTACATTAGTTTTGGCGATGATGACAAACAGAAACAGAACAATACATAAAAGGACCGTTCAAGTGTTACGTAAGCACTATAGAGGGGTGGGGGGGTCTGTGTATTGCTTATTTTTGATGACATGGGGGGTGGGGGGGTCTAGAAGATGATTACGTCATCGAAAGTTATTTATTTTTTTACACGAATTGGAAAAATTCGTAAATTCTCTATGTTGAATACTGTATCAGTAAAATCCAATCTCTACCCTAAAATAAATTTCTAATTTTTAAAATTATATTTGTGACAATTATTAAAAAAAATACATTTATAATTGAAAAATGTTTACGTAAGCATAGGGAGAGGGGGTAGGAACTTTCCTTACTTTTGCTGACGAGGGGGGGTTGGGGGGTAAGTAAATAATTGTAATAAATCTGCTTACGTAATATTTGAACGGCCCCAAAGTAGTCTGGTGGCAAATGTAAACTACGGTCCTTTTTGGGGTCCCTTCTACCTTTGTGCCAAATTTCGTTAAAACTTGGAATTGAGGTTTAAACAAAGCTGTACACAAAATAAAAGAGTTCGCAGCTAGGGTAGCCAACCGTTCTAATACTAGAGCACGCCCACGGTTTCACTAATGCTATATTTTCAACAACATTTTATAAACAATCCTTTTAAAAAATTATGAACACACTTTTAAATAATAAACAATAAATAAATATTATAGAACAATTACACACATCGCTATATAGCCCCAAAGTTAGCTACTATGATAACTGATGAATATTTTTATATATATATTATAAACATAAATACTTGTAATATATAGATAAGCACCCAGACACTGGAAAACATTCATGCTCATAACACAAACATTTTTCCAGATGTGGGAATCGAACCCGCAGCCTAGGACGCAGAAGCAGGGTCACTACCCACTGCGCCACTCAGCCGGCCACTTTTACATTGACTATAGCAACAGCGTCTAAACGCATCTGACACAATGCAATTCGAAGAGGTGCAAAAATAACTATAGTTTAACTGAAAAAATCAGTATCAAATGTTTATGTGTGCTTGTGTTTGTTTTGAAAAAGACTATATTTTTTTGAAGGGCAACTCTACTCGCAGACACAATATTATTGTCAATAAAGTAAAGTGGGGTAGAAATTTCACGCTATGGCATAAGTGTACGATGATATTACAGCATTATTTTATTGAAGTACATAAAATTAATGTTTGGTGTCCACGGACAAAAATATTTGGCAATAAAAATATATAATGTGAGGATGTTCAGTTATACAACAATCTACTAAACTCCATAAAGAAGATAAATATATAAAAGTATTTGAAGTAAATCTTAAGTCCAATGTCTCTGCTTTAAATAAAATTTTAATTAAACATAGTCTTTTTTACAAATATTGCATGATATATGCAAAATGATCATAATACTATTTTAATATTTTGATAGATGCAGATTAATTATTTTTCTTAATATTTTAAGTAAACTGTATCGCCAAGCGATTTCGTTCCGGTACGATGTCGTGTAGAAACCGAAAGGGGTGTGGATTTTCATCCATCACTTAACATCAGGTGTGATAGCAGTCAAGGGCCAACTTGTAGTCCATAAAAAAATATATTTTAAGTAAACTGTACTTTCTTTTTTTTAGAGAAATAAATATCTTTAAACTGGAATCTACTTTTATCAGCATTCGTCATTATTATTCTATCGATGCACGACAGGGTTAGGCTTCCATCCCTACATTATTGCAATGGGGGTTGGCAGCCTCCTACATCATACGTGTATGTGGCTAGCCTTAGGAAACACGTAGTATGTAGCATTTTATTGACCAATTAGGCGTGGAATTTGAAACGTAAACATAAGAGCAAAGATAAGTCTAATCGTTTGTTCACACCATGAGATAGCTATATGTATTTGTTTAGTTTTTGTTTTGTACGTTATTTCAAGTTTTTCTAAGCAAAAGTCGTAAAAAAATCTAGTTTCGCATTTTTTACAACATTCCGAGCGGTTAGGTAGCGGTTTTACCTAGCCGTATTTTAAAATGTCCTGAATTAGGTCCAGGAACATTCGCCTAGGCCTGATAGGTACGTATTTTTAAAGCTGTAAGATTCTCTTATTTCATATGGATGCAATAGATTCCTCTACTGTAATTATATTTTTGGTATATTTATAAAATTAAACTCTTTATTTTTTGTTTTATTATTAGTTTTAACTGTATGTTTCTATGAATCTGATTTCATTGGGTTTTGATATTCTCTTTAATTGTTTTGAATACATTCTTCTAATTTAATATCAACATTCATATATATATAATATAGTACTCATAGTACAATAGCCAGACCTAAGAGATGTATCGTTTTAATAACAAAATTAACAACAAGCCTGTCTCATAAAAAAGTTGATATTTGTTTGAAAATGCTTTACAAATGACGTAATCGATATTGAAGGCTACATTTTAGACTTTTCCTCGTTTGACAACTAAATAATATAATTAGGTACATACTAGGTATTGCACATTAGTAAAAAGTATATTTGCATAGCAAAATATCAATGAAATCAGAAATCAAATATATGTAATAATAAAATAATATAAGACTGTAATTTATATCCAATGAATTAATTTTTTCTTGTATATTTTGTGTACAACATACAAATATGCAAAAAATATTGTTTAGGCAACCCAGTAAGGTTAGTTCTATATTATTCGGAGTATTATTAAAATACGTTTGAAGAAATAAATGTCATATAGACAAAATAACATAGGTAGCCCAATAGCAAATCGAATATATGTATTTAGCTTCTTTGGGGCGAAAAAGAGAGCAATAATACCGGTTATGCCATTATTGGGCGACAAAATATGGCACAACAACATTACGCTAGCACAACATCATTGTGGTAACACGACGCGAGCGCAGCGGTCTTGCACCGTCTGCGCTTCGTATAAGTTCAACGAACGCAAAGGTAGGTACGTATAGCCAACCTAAACATAAGTGAAAAACCGACAAATACAGAATATCACCTCGAAGTCCACACCAGATAGCAGCGCGTCTAGCAATTCACTGCTAGTGACGTAGGTATTTCACTAACACCCATTCACTTTAAACTGTAGTATAGCGACGCTGCCTGTCAATAAATATCTAATTAATTTACCTAAATAATAAATTATTAAGAATGACTGTAGTACTTCCCCGGATGAGGTTGTCACCAAGGTTTTACTGGTACAATGACACTAATGAGAAAATTAATGACGATCTTAAATGAACAGTTTGGGTTTCCCACACACACTCGAGTTGGTTCTCTTGACAATATTATAACTTAGATTAAACATAATACAGATTCGCATTTTACTTCAAAATTTTGGTTTTACCTACATATTTCCCGTTCCCAAATAAAATTGTGTATAAAAAAGCCTACTCTGATGTATAAGCTATATAATTGTAAAGTGTCATCAAAATCCATTAAGTATTTTTTTATATATAAATTAAAGGTTTAATGAAATTGGAAGAAGCCAGAGATATACAAGAATCGTGGCAAGTTGAAGGACATGGTCTCTGCCTAACCCAATGAGGATGAGGCGTGGTGGTATCTATGTGTGCATTTAAGTAGCATACAGATAGTACTAAATCATAAACACATACACCCGCACATACACACATACGCACGGCTTAACGTAGCACATCTCTATGAAATACAGATAGACGTTTTAGTTGCTAAACATACTGCTTTTTTAGAAAGTATCATCAATCTCTTTTAGGAATACAAATTTGCTGGCCCACTTCAAAAACTACGAGTACCCAACCAAACCGAACTTCGTGGTTTTACTCGCCAGTTTGCTGTGAGTAACGGGGACGCGGTTTTTACAACTCACAAGGATGTACATTCACCAAATGATACATGGTATAAGGAAAATAATGTAAACGTGTCTTGCTTTGTCGATGAGCTGTTTCAAGCACCAATTATATTAGCTAGGTATTTAAAAACCTCCGAATAATACTTTACCTTCATTTGTAGTAGATTTTGTTGGGAAAAGTTTCCGGCAGTAGGCGTTGGTCGTAGAAAATAGTCTTGGTTGAGGAACACAACAAAGTGGACCGGAATTCCCAGTGCCAGACAATTATTTCCCCTCGGGAAAGAAGTTAGGGAGGAATTTACGAAATAGACTGTCAACATTCGGTAATCAGAGTGGTACTTCAAAGAAGAAGAAGTTTTAAGTTATTCTTAGGTTTAATACCTAATACCTAGTAAATTACCTTCTTTAACATTAAACACATAAATTTTGGTCAGCTCAGCGCCTATACAAAGTACAATCTAGTCATTGTAGATATCATATTTTATTAACTGGTTATTATATTTTTAAAAATAATCACTTTAATTTTAAATATTAATAATAATTATAAGTTTATCTTTGATTTTTATAATTATTATAAAAATAAAAAAACACGCGCCATTGTGTTCTTGCCCGCTAATATAAACAATCTATATAAATCGATTTAAATAAAAACATGAAAATTATCAGTTCTAGTTTCAATTACAAAAGATGTCGTTTTGATTTCAACCGCATTTTTATAGCAGAATAGGGATAAATATTCCGATCTAAATCATTTACATTTTATTTTTTATTAAAAATGCGGTTTACATAAACCAATACGTGGTATTATAACAATTGTGATCTCAAGAAATTCTACAATTTTAGAAATGATATAATAACAATATCGTTCTTAGTTACAGAGTCGTATCTGTATTTGATAACTGTAGTAAAATAATAAGTACTGCGTTGAGAACACACTCTAGGTAAAGATTTAAAAATGCCGCATCCAGAGTCTATATACCCGCAGAAGTAGTCAACATTTGAGTACCGATGATAAGTGGATTGGACGTGTTCGTTAACGTTTCGTCCGCGGCGTGATTCCGCAGTGATTTTTTATTGCACTAACAAAGAGCTATACGTGTCGGAGAGGTCTGATATGATATTTTTCAGCTTATGTTATTGCGTTTTTTTTAGATTTTGTAGTAGGAGTGCTTAAAATATTGAGGGTGTGTCGTGGCCAAAATGTTTATAGTACCTAATTTGCGTATTTGTAATAATTATGTTCCGTGGAAAACCATGACGTATAACAGAGAAACCTTCGCAGGGAAAGCAAGTTAGTCTCACATATGCTGTCCTCACTCTTCAATTAGCAAGTAATTAGGCAGGCAGCCAATTCCCTGGAGTCTAAAATATGGCATGGTATGGAATATAACTAGGTAGTAGAAAAACATTGCAAAATTTTTAGCGTATATGTTATAGCATAAAAGGCAGAATGAGTAATTATTAATTTACTTACGATATACCTGATGGAAAACAAATATTAGGTCTAAGTTAGTATGCGTTTACCAAGAAGATGCTTATTCATTTTAGTCTTGGTGGTTTAATGTTTCTTTATAATAAAGGTGCTGATAGACTTGTAATGAGCATTTGCGAGAATGTTACATACAAAAATTTATGAAAACATTTTAGCGAGCATTCTAGCTAGCAAAGTTGATTATTCAAAACGAAATATGAAAGTGCCGGCCAAATAATTTGTAGTTTTTTCGATTAAGGGTATTATTAGATATTTTGAACAATTTTCACTAAGGTTTCGCTGACATTGTATTTTGAACGTTAAATCGGAATTTAGTTTAGTGAAAAAATTAAGTAACTGCCTTTGTGAAAATTTTTCGGATTAACAAAATCTATCTATTAAAAAACAAAACTCCCATTTAACGTTTAAAATTCAATATCAGCGAAAATACACACACTAAAATGTTTATAATGACAACGTTATCTGTTTAAAAAGAAAACTCTCGGAAAAATTCTATACATTTAACCTTCAATATCACCCAAAGTAAAGGTTTCACAGCATTGCTGCCTTAGTGAAAATTGTTCACAATAATAAAACCCTTAACCAAAATATTTACTTTTTTTTCTTTGGCCGGTACTTATATAGCTGGTATTTTTTGTATGCGCCGTAAATGTGTCCTTTGCTTTGAGCTTTTTGCCACCATCTACTATTTTTTTTTTCTTTTAATAAAATCAATGAGTATAAATGCAGCACAGACGACCGTCTTTGACGAGCATTATTTAGAGCGTTCGCTGGGATTCTCAAGATGTTCGTAGCAATATTTGGCTCTAAGCTTAGCCTGGCTCGTTATTCAGTTCGACAAATATAAAAGCAGCGAATGCTCGATATTCTGTTACTAGTGAATGCTCAAGTCTATCAGCACTTTAAGACTGTATTAAACATTCTACTTATCACGCTCAAATGCGGTAGAGAGCTTATGTAATGGATGCCGACCCTTACGTAACGGTTATGTTATCAGATGTTAGTGATAATGACCGGAACCAACGGCTTAACTCACATTTAAATCTCAACATAACGACTTGAGATTTGCGTTTTCGCAATTAGGCTACCCACAGCGACCGTAGATAATAATATTTGTCTTAATAAATAAAATGTCACACATTTTATTATAATGGAGAATGGGATTTTATTGAAACGTAAAGTTCGCTTTATTTTTAAATAATTAAAGAATATTCATTATCCTAAAAACAAAATTAAAATAATTTCTTTATTTTAATTAAAATGCATTTATTTCAAGCACTTTTGAAACATTAATTTGGACGCTTTGTAATAACTCTACCACTGGTTCGGCAGATTCCTGCTGACAAAAGCCGGTCAGAAACTCAGCAGTAAATTAAATTCAAACTAAATAAATATAAAACAATGTATAATATTGCAATAAATAAACCCAAGCAAGTAGTACATTTTTGGACATCCAAATCAATTCTCTGATCTATAATTTATTTATGTATAATAGGAAAGGTAATTATAAAAATATACCGTAACTTCACATTGTTTATAAATTAAATAATGTGGTTCAAATTCAATTCAAAGTTAAATTTGAATAATTATTTTCTAAATAATCGCTATTATAACGGAGGATCAAATAATTGAGTCAGAATATTCTTCCGCTTGGAGGAAGAATGTTAAAATTTACGTGGGTGTACATAAACTTCTCCATTCTCCAAAATAATTCCTCTACAACTACGCACAGTATAATTAGTTTATACGAAAATGTAGTATTTTGTTTATCGTATATAAGTAAATTTTTTATTTACAAACAATACTCATTACAATTCCCATAATTAACTCACAATGCTAAAATATAAAGCTGTAGCTAACAGTACATTATATAAAAAGTTTATAATTATATCAACATAATATACCAGCATGATTAATTACTTTTAAAATTACAAAATGATTATCTTTAACTCTTTGTTTCAAATAATCATCCTCATATACTTATCTCAGCTGCATTTAAGCATTGAATATATAAAAACTTAATTATTTTTAATACAGTCGTGTTAAAAAAATGATGTAAATTACTTATTAAAATCTCGTTCACTACATTTTTATAATCAACTAGCGACCCGCCCAGGCTTCGCACGGGTGCAATGCTGGTACCGGCGGCGGCCCCCTTCCAACCGCTCGTCCGTCCCTGCATTTTGAATTTTATATATCTTGGAAAATATATACTTAAATTACACGCGGTAAAAGGCAATAGTGATCTATATTGAATGCACACAGTATTTAAGATACTTAATTGGATAAGGATTAATGCAGTATTGCTTAAAAGCGCTTATAACTAAAACTATATTATATCTTATAGGAAATTCGAGTTGAAATAGTCTTGTTCATTGACGTTTCTCTGGTCATTTCTGAATATTCTCCCATAGAACTATAAGAGTACAAAAGGACGACCGCGGTTTCACTAGCGTAGTTCTATTTCCCATCAAAATTATCTGGATGAAATTGCCTATGTGTTTTTTAATATGTAACCTATATTATTGTAAAGTTTCATCAAAATCCGTTCAATAGGTAGTTTTTGAGTGAACGAGTAACAAACCTCCATCCATCCATCCATTAAAACTTTCGCCTTTATGATATCAGTGGTATCTGTAATATACTTATATTTCAGGGAACACATAATTCTGAGAAAACTTGGCCCTTTTGTCGAAATGGTTAATGTATCAAGTTTGTGACCTACCTGAAGTTAAGTTTCTATAATAGAGCAACATGCAAGAAATGTTTCATACAGACCTGTGTCCGTTATTTGATGCATAATTAAGCTTTATATGCTCGAATTTTATTAGACATCATAATCTTTTAGATTAATTAAAGCTTTGCAGTGTTGTTTCGCAATTACCTATAGGCAGAATGTCAAATAATACTAGGCTGACTTCACAATGATCCGAAGCATCGTTACGGAGTAGATGGTGGGAATCTTTGATGTCCAAATCTACTCTTCTGACTATAAGAGTTGCTTGTAGTATGGTGTGACCTATAAAGGTGCCATTGCCATGCCTTTTCTCATCAACTTAATAAATATTCATTAACTCAGATATTATTTACACTCGTTAGCGTATAATTGTATAAAATTATCATTACAATTAGCATTTCATCAAGTTTTCAGAAGGTTCTGGATACTGAAAATAATATAAATTAGGTATCCCATTTTACCTAACCGAGTTGGTCGGTTCAGAAAAATCCATTGCCTAAAACTAAAGAAATACTATGTATCTAATATAATATAAATTGTGTATCTTATTTAACCCTTTATGGTCTGACCAAATGGTTCATAAAAAACCTTTGATTAAAAATGCTTAAATGTTATAGGAATAGGAAAATAAATAATCATGGTCCAGTATTTCGGCAGGCGTAAGTTTAACGGTAGGTACAGGTTATGAGATATACAGCGCTGCTTTTTGACAAAACCGGTCGGAATCACGACTTCGAAAATTCGCAACCAAAGTACCAAGTCACTGACTTTAAATAAACTGCGTTTAAGTGAATTTTACGTAATTTTTGTAAGAACTTTCTTTATTGCAACCTAAATATGTACAATATATAAAGGTGTGGTTGAGTGATGAGTTTTAACTATATTTGGTTATCTTTGGTTACATGTTGAGTAATTTTTGGTCTTACTTCATCTAGGCTTTTTGTACAAGATTTTTTTCTTTAGTTGCATTAATTATCACTATATAATAATGAAATGTCTGTTTGAAATTTCAAATTAACACCTTTTCACTAAATGTAAATAGAAGTATATAGAATGATTGTGTGTTTGTCTGTCTGTCCGTTTACTTGGGCTGGATCTCAGACACGGCTAGTATGATTTTGACAGACTCGGGATAACCGATATTAGAAGGATTATTTTTATTGCAGGACTTTAATTCATTTTAATATTATTTCCATGCGAACGAAGTAACGCTCTTCAGCTTGTGAACTTTACAAATATTTCTGATTCTCTTCAATGTTACCTGGATCAATTTGGAATCTAAATTTAATTTATTTCGACAAGCAAACCTACTAACTACTAAACTACTACTAACGTTGCACGAATTCTATTAAGTTTATCTGCTCATCGTTTCGCTAAACGATCGGAATAACCGCAAGTAAGAGATACAGGATGTTAAATTCACAAGTATATAAAATTATATTGTTCGTAACATTTTTCAAGAAAAATACTTTGTTCTTTAATGTATTTTTGATGTGATTTATAATAAATTGAATTTTCAGAGTTTGCTAAATATTAATTGACCGGTCACAAGTCACAACACCCAGAGGACATGGGCTCGATCTTACTACTCTATTGTCTCAGTTTATATTTAAGGCAAATAATAAACTATATAGTAAATATTCAGTTTCTAATAAAATAATATGTGGCTATGTGGTTAATTTATATGCAGTTCAAGTGGTGGCAAGAGATATACCAGCTAAATTTCTCTATAGCCAGCTAAGTCCTTGGACTGACTAGAATCGCGAAATTTGGCTCGGCAGGGAGATCATCGCGAGTAGAGAAAGTGAGTGTTGATGTATCGTTAAATAATTTTTTAAACCTAGACCGATTGCCACTAGTCTCGGAGTTTGTTTTTTTTTCAACCACGCGATGGACCCGGCACCCGCTCAGTGAGTCATTGGAACGCTAAGATATTCCTTTCTGTGAACTAGTTAACCTGGACATGGTGGTAAGATGGTCGAGGTATGATATAACTCCTTCATTTGTAAAATATTGTAAAATTTCATTTCCATTCTGTACATTTTAACAAACATCCATGCATCCATTCATACCTACAAATTTTTGCATTTAAATAATATTAATAGGGTCTTTTTCTCTTGTATCTTATGTTTGGGAAGTCGATGGTTTTACCTCCCGGTGTCTCGAATATTAGATTAAGCCAGAATCGAAACTACAATAGCGTGACCTAAGTGCTAAATCTTACATTACAATTCAGTTAAGGTAAGATTTAGATAAGAGCTAATAAGATTAACGATGAAAATGGTGATGACGGTGTTTAATAAAGCAATTAATGGTATAGTTAATAGTTCTATGTATCGTCGCATCGGGATCCCATATAAAGGCGTGTCAGTCAATTATACAGCATGACTTCTTGTAGCTTACCTCGATTGCCTCGTTACTACTTCCTTCACGATGCACTTTCTCTACTTCTTGTAACTATATGAAACTGAATTAATATTTTGTTCATTTTTATGATCTTTCCTTTATTAGTGGCAGTTTGAAGATCACATCACAATCACATAATACTGGGTGTATATTGGCACTTGAATTGACCGTCAGAATCGACGTAGAATCATTAAGCTGTCGGTGTCGGTTATTTAATAAACACTAGCGGATGCCAGCGAATTCATCCGCATGGAACTCAAATAAATAAGAATACGAAAACAACTACAAGTTACTCCTTATAACTTATTATCTTATTAGCGACCCGCCCCGGCTTCGCACGGCTGCAATGCTGGTACTAAAGTATACTAAACAATGCAAGCTCCGCGCCAACACCAAACGCTCGTTATGTCTGTGCATTTCGAATCTTATAAATCTTGGAAAATATTCACTTAAATTACATGCTGTAAAGGGCAATACTGATCTATATTGAATGCACAGGAATAATGCAGTAAGGATTTATACAGTATTTCTTAAAATCACTTCGTAAATAAGCCATTTCGTTTGATTGTACGAAAAAGATAAAAAAAATGGTTATTGTGGGTTATCCATAAGAGATAGATGTATACAATTGCGGACTTTTATGTTGGCCTTTTTAAGGTGTGCAATACTGTAGAACATTATTTTGATATATCTCCTAGGATTTAGCCATATCGAATGAAAATCGGTTGCTTAGTTTTAAAGATTAAAGCATACATCCGGACAAACATAAAAAAACGACTTTGTTTTATACTAGGTAATGATAATGATAGTGATGCTTACAAACTCTTCAACTCGCAGTTAAGCAAAAAATAAATAAAGTAGTGCATGTACTTTTATGACGGTTTCCGAGGCTCAGTAGTAAACGAGGTGGATTTATAAGATGGAGGTCCTGGGTTCGATTCGCGATTGAGGTTTTGTTATTTGATCCAAGTCTGGCTGGCAGGAGGCTTCGGCTGTGGCTGGTTACCACCCTACTGGCTAAAACGTGCTGTCAAATAATTTAGCGTAGCGGTACGACGTCGTTTATAAGTTTAGATTTATACAATGTTTGAGTTCTACCACAAAACAATAGATTTTTTTATACATCACAAGTTAACCTGTGACTGTAATCTTATCTAATGGTAAGTGATGATGCGATGGAAGCGGGCTAATTAATTAGGAGTAGGATGAAATCCACACCCCGTTCTGTTATACACGACGTCGTAACTTTGTAGCTAAAGTTGAGATTAGTCGTCCAATTTGAACTTTAGCTAGAAAGAATCTCATTTTCATTATGTCGTGTATATTTTACGTTTGAAAAGGTGGCATGAAATCAATACAAAGTATAGATACAGATTTGATATAAATTTTTAATAAAAAGTAGACCCGACTCATAAAGCACTAAAAAGTAAAAAATAACTGTGTCATTTAGTTGCTTTAATTTACTTAGGCATATCTATGAAGTCGATGCCAGCAAGTTTAAGGAACATTTAATTAATGTAGTAAAGCAGTTTGTAGGTTCTAGGTAATGTCCTAAAACTAGAAACCTTGGGTGGCACCGACTCCTAGATATGCTTAAGTAAATTAAAGCAACTAGATGACAGTTATTTAGTTGCTTTAATTAGTGCGTTTTGAGTGGGTTCTATTTTTTGTTAAAAATTTTCATTTCTTACTTTTTAGTGATTTATCCCCACGTAACGTACTCGTACTATACTGTCATAGTATATTATACGGCACTAGTAGCCAAAAAGCTGCCAATACCGAGACAGAGACCGAAATCGCTGTAAGCGTTCCTCCAAAATTTGAAGAGTTCCTTCGATTTCCCCAGGATATCATCATCAGATCCTAACATAATGACAATGGGACCACCTTGGAAGTACGCCCTTTCTGATAAAAAAAATTTATCAAAATCGTACAACTCTGTAAAAAGCTATGCGTGGTCATACATAAAAAAAAATATGTGTCGAATTGAGAACCTCCTCCGTTTTTATTCGTCGGTTAAATATAGTACTGTATTTAAGAAAGAGAAAAACAAATATGTATTAATAAATTCTCGGTTACTTTTACAGTGCTTCCCTGACCCTTAAACTAGCCCGTATCTTAAATTTCTAAAAACTGTTCTAATAACTATCGAATACAGAATTCCGATTAAACACCAACACCAATTTCATTAGTAAAATAAAGCGTAACATCCACTGTATTATCATTTCTCCTTACTTCAATATCCCACGCCGCAAACAGTTTGTTCAACTTGTGTTAGGAATGTTGGATATTTCAATAGCAATCGAAAAGCCTCGTGAATTTAAGCGAACTCCAAACATACCGCTCGTACAGTACTATTGCGTTCCTGTTGAAGAATTTTGCTCAGTGAGCATTTTAATAAGCGTTCAATTACATCGGCGAAGCGAAACGTCGCATTCTGAAACATTGTTCTTATACAGGATGACTCCTAACTAGTACGTCACACTCTACAGGCTGATAGGTAATATGAAGGCCTCATCATTCCTCATTATCAGCCTATTAACGGCCACTACAAGGCCAGGCCTGCCACCTTAAGGGAGAGAGGATATGGAGCGTACACCCACCATGCTGCTCCAATGCGGTTTGGCGGGCTTAGGGTGATAATGTTTAATTTATTAACGATCACTATCAGATGTTGATGACAGTGACCGGGTCCGACGGCTTAACGTGCTTTCTGAGGCACGGGGGTGTTACACCGCCAACTTCTTGACTCCGGGCTTGGAATGTGCTGAGAATTTCATAGAAGAATGAAAAACTCAGAATTATTCGGTGATCTGACTAAGGAATCGAACCAGGACCTCGTGATCGAAGCCAGATAGGCTAACCACTAGACCAACGAGGCAGACCATGAAGGCCTAATAATGACAAATTATGATTTTCAAGCTAGATTGATTTTTCCACGAAATGTAAACCTTACACTAAAATTTATATTGTAATCGTACTATGTGTTGGAAAAAATTAAATAAGTGTTTATTTTATACTCGGAAATTATGTTTAAAAATATGCATCAACTGAAAACTGCACAAACAAAAACACTTTAATTTTCTTTACCGAAATAAATTTTCCCTACAAGCCTTATTTTAATTTTGTTTTTGCAGTACACAAACTTATAACATACATAAATAAAATCACGCCTCGTTCCCATAGTGGTAGGCAGGTACATCCTACCGTATGCCACTGTCTTTGGATACTTCCTTAGCTTCTTCCACTCTCATTCATCCGCCATATAAGTTCGTCAGCTTAGGGTTCTCTTGACCTGGCCATGTTTTAAAATGTCCTGAATAAGGAATATATGTTTGCAACTTTGACTGGTTTCTTTATTATAAATTACGGAATTGTGCTTTTGCTATTATTATATTAAGCCTTTCAGTAGCTAGAGCTCAAAAAGGGTTGAAGACGAATAAAAGACAAACTAAATTCGTTAAAGCAGGCTCAAGTACAAATTCCACCAGCAAGCCTTATTCAATTCTGGGCTCTGCTCCTGATTGGACTATATTAATGGATACGTATGAAAAGCACTATAAAATCCCGGAAGACTTAGCTATTACGACATCTAGACTGGACACATTTCTTTTTTCAAAACAAATCAAACGTATAGTACTTGTTGAGCTTACAGTGCCGTGGGAAACAAACATCCCTAAAGACCATGTATTCAAAGTGAATAAATATTACGACCTTACTAATGAACTAACCAAAAATGGCTATGTGGTTAGATTATAGGCGGTAGAAGTGGGTGCGAAGGGTATACCAGCGAAGTCTCTCTACAACCTGCTACAAGACCTTGGCCTTACTAGAAGTGCAATAAGCTCCATATTGGAATGAGTGTCCAAAGCTACTCTAGTAGGGTCCTTCCGAATTTGGCTGGGCAGGGAGAATAACTAGAACAGAGGAGGTGAGTGTTGACGCGCGTCACTAAGGGTACCCTTAAACCTACACCCGTGTCACAAGTCTCGGGCTCTGTTCGGAGTTTTTCTCTCAGCCACGCGATGGACCCGGCACCCGCACGGTGAATCCATGGAATGCTAAGATATTCGTCTCTCTTATTTACTTTATTTTTAATTAATTAATTTATTTAATTTAGTAATTACTTCTTACATCCAAACTGTGTTGCAACCATACATAGAGTTAAATATATTAGAACTTATAATTAATTTTTTTTTACAGAAAATAGAACCGACGCAAAACTTCCTTTAATTTTCCCAGGATATCATGATCAGAACCTAACATGATGACGATGGGACCATATTGGAAGTGTGCCCTTTCTAATAAAAAAAGAATTATCAAAATCGGACAACTCTGTAAAAAGTTCTGCGTGGTCGTACATAAAAAAAAATACGTGTCGAATTGAGAACCTCCTCCGTTTTTTTCGTCGGTTAAAAATAATTATGTCGCAAAGCTTCGCTTTGACTTACCTTCCTTAATGTAATGGACGTTTAAAAATAAAACTTGCTTAATTGAAAATTTTACAATTCAATTTGGAGTAAAATATAGTATTCAATTATAAATCGGAAGTATGAACAGCTGTCGCTGAAGTTCGTGTTGCAAAAGGAAAATGCAACGTTTAAAATAAAAGAAGACGACTTTAAGCAAGTACTATAACTTCAATGCAATCTTTCAGGTTGTCTGAATGCTGACTTTTTATGATAAAGTGTATCTGAATGCATGCTTCGAACTCCAGTGGTTATATTATATGCAGCTTAACATCATGAGGTCTTAGATTGCAGTAGCGGGTGGATAAAGAATTTCTTCATTCCAATAAATCATCTATTATAATCTACAGTTCAGAAATTGGCGGTTTGAATCAAATTAGTAATTATTCATTCACATAAATATTTGTAGACCGGTTGGGGTTTAATTCTAGTTCTAACAAGTTAGCCTGCAACCAACTAAGATTGAAGAAACACTTATCATCAGATGTGATTGCAGTCAGGGGCTAAGTTGTAATGTATATAAAATACTCTTATCCAGCAGTTCAAACAAACAGGTCAAACACAGGGCCAACTAATTTCCTAAGATATTGCAAGAAAGAAGATTTTCCTACCTCATATTATTTCTAGTACCTCATCCAAACTAACCTACTAACCAATAAATTGTATATAATAAATGTGCACAGGAAACTCACAAATGTTAGGCAGAGTGCTGTGGGGGAGATAGATAACTTTGCCAGTCATTGATCTATCTCATTACGCGGATAAACGGATCTCTAACACGCACTGTGGTGTAGTATCATCGCGTAATATAATATCGCCTCACAGAATTTTCTTTCCTTTTTTATCTTTTATTAATTACTTATTTTGTCTTCGTATATCAGTATTTTACTAAATAATTAAATAACCATCTTTTTTGAAGTCAGTTAATAAAAAATAAATTTCTCCGCCGCGCGTGTCCGTCTGTTCGCAATAAACTTAAAGACTACTCCAAGGATTTTGTTGCGGTTCTCATCCTCACTCTATACTAAAGCCAAACTCGATTGTGAATGCTTGTCAACAAACAAATTTAAAATGGAGGTAGAAAACGCAACACATTTTATGCCCAATAAATTTAAAATTATGTTTTATTATTTTAAAAATCTTATTTAAAAGACTTTGAATATACCAATTAGTTTTAAGCTTACTAATCTTATTTAATGTCATGAATTCGTCATTAACTAGTTAATTCAAAAAAAATAGGTGTGAAATGACTAATGATTTCTACCTTACTTTTTAATTTGTTTGTTGACAAGCATTCTCAATCGAGTTCGGCTTTAGTGTATTTCTTTACATATACAGCATAAAAAAATAGGTTAAGTTTTTGCCGCGTTAGGTAAAAAACTTAACCTAAAAGAGTTTATGAATATATTGCTTTCACTGAATTAAATAAATTTTACTTTGACTTTGTAATATATTTCAGTTTCAAAGAATTATTTTGATAGGAATAAAGAAAGCAACGTACAAGTAAAATACGCAATTCAAGTTATAATAAAAGTTTGTAATTTTCTTGCAAACTAGTTCTTAGAAACTTTCGATACTTGGAATTCCCCTCGGCAAGGATAACACTTGGTATCTGCTGTTATTTTTAGTAAACGATTACATTTACGAGCCTTGAACTGTCGTCTAGGTTTAATCTTAGGGATGAATCTTTAATCCTTATGTGAGTGACGAAAAAAACACCTTTGTCAGAGTGACGAGGTACCTGGGTGCCTTCATACAGTTTTTACTTAATGTAAGCCATTAGAGTCTGTTTGACTTTACACACATTTTGAATATGATTATTTTAGTTGTTGTAACAGTTGACGATCTATACTGATTAATGCGTGGGAGGAGGGGAGTGCAGTACATGGTTATAGGCATGCAAGAAACACTTGATCCATTCAATGATCGTGCTTGATATTGACACTTGACTATTTACCTTGTTCGTTTTGTACGAGCTTACTTCTCTTAAGTGAGTTTTTAGTTATTTCATTGTGAATATTTAAGCAAGTACTTCTAAGCAAAGATCGCATGTTGGAAGATATATTTCAACAGAATTTCATGCGATGATGATTGTGATGATGGTCAGTTTGATGAACACATTTACATTACTTTGGTTGAAGAAGGTTTATATTATAATGAAACTAAAAATGAGAAGTGGACAATATGGATAAGCTGTTAGCAGAATACACTGTAAATCACAGAACGAATCGGTGGCCTTCAGCATTGTCTCACAATATCATTTACATAGAACATAATCCACAAATTTTCTCAAGTAACAGACGTAGAAAGTTTTTGAAATTATTGATTCTACAACTGCGTGGTAAAAATAAAGAGCAAAGATCAAAAAATTAGATTATAACTTCAAAATTACATGTGAGATCAGCAATCCAGGACGTGCTTGGCCAAGAAGGCTTTCGATTTTTTCTGGGTTTACAACGTCTACGGGGCGTTTTGCAGCAATCGGAAGTTGCTACACATACAGAGAACTCATACGCAAGCAAAGAAAACATGAAAAGCTTTCTGTAACTGATACAATACGACGATAAGTGATGAACTTGCAGCAACTCGTTCAACGTGTAACACCCGAAATAAAACATCATAAAAAATATTTGTTGTTTCATATTTTTACGAAATAAATAAATACTTTCTTTCACTTGTCACTCTATTGTGAGTTTATAGTATGTTTTGGTTTCCAATAAAATAGTAAATATTAGTCTCGGTCAAAACATTAAAAAATATATAATTTATAAATAATTAGGAGCTTTCCGGAAATCACAGCTACCTATAGTTCGTAAAACATACTTATCTTTACATTTGAAAATGTTAAAGTTACCAGGGTACCTCGTCACTCACACGCAGGGTTAAAATAATCTCTCTCTTGAAAATCACCACGGTTATTTTTTCACTATCAGTATAAGTATATTTAAATATTAGTTTTAGCCATAGTACAATTATGATAGATGGCTTTTCAGCTTTTCTTCCTTTCTTAGAAATTGATGGTGTTTTCCATTCCTCAGAGAGCACGTTACGCTGTCTGTCCCGGTCACTATCATTAACAACTGATAGTGATCGTTAATACATGGATCATTATCACCCGCATTGGTGGGCCTACGCTCCATATTCACTCTCTTACATGGAGAGTGGCCTGGCCCTCTAGTGGGCCGTTAATAGGCTGATAGTGATGAATAGTACAACAACAACAACAATATAAATAATAACAACCAATTGTTTTCCTTACATAATACCGTTTTAAGCATCGCCAAAAAGTTATCATATTTTATAGCCTGCACCTTGACTCGAACCCGGGACCTCATGATTCAAAACCACAGAGGCTCACCACTGTTCTAGCAAGGCATTCAAAAACGATGATCTCATAGAATCTGTCGGTAAAACCAAAAAGACTCCATCAAAACAAAAGTCGGTTTACCTTGTGTTCACAGATCCTACTCGTCGACCTTTAGTTTACGAATAACATTACCTCCGGTCATACGCCTACACGACGTCTGTTTGTCTAGTACTGTCTGGTAATACAAACTTCTGAAAGGCTTTATCCTAAATACCAGGAGTTAGGTTTAAATAATTATTTACTATAGGTACTTAAACTTACTATTATTATCGACTTAATTTAATCAGCTTATCGCCTTCTACAGGGATTATAAGAACTTTAATTTAATATTCTTTGAATCTCCCAACTTTGGAATGTTTATTTATAATGTGTACTACGTCTCAGTAGCGGCGTAAGACTAAATCTTAATGTGGGCAAGGCACATTTCACGAGGGTCTATTATTGCAAAAAGAAAGGAATATAAAAAAATCACTTTTTTAGATTTTTAAACAAACCTCAAGTACTCCTTAAGAACATTAAACAAAAATTAACTGAATTCCTCAATGATGGGTTCATTATTTGGTGTGTGTACTTTTGGACTTTCTATACTTTTTACCCGACTACGTCAGGAGGGTAATGTTTTTCGAGCGTATGTAAGTATGTGGGTATGTATGTATGTCCATTTCTTTGGCATGCGCTACTGCCTAAACGGCTGGATGAATTTAATATGTGTCATATCATGTTTATATTACTGTTTTAACAAAAAAATTTTAAAAAGTGTACCGTCTCGTTTCTCGTCTAGATCTTTCTTTGCCCGTAGTAAAAAGTATCGTATAAGCCCGCCTGCGGCACCATAAAGTATTTAAAATTTTATATCGATAGAGTTATACTTGTTTTTCTCTTTTCAGTTTATTAGTTCTACTACTTGATATAATAATAATTTTTTCAAACTTGATTTCTGCAGTGAAGCGCGAGGCCCTTTGCACTGCGAGGCCCTGGGCGGTGGTTTGTAACCGTACCTCCCATACCTTACGCTGCCTCTGGTACTTATCTACCCAAGACACAAAGCCAAAACCATCCAGCCAGCCAACCTTATGTTATATGTTAACATAACATATAACATAAGGTTGGCTGGCTGGATCTTAGCTTATAAGACTTTGGATAAATATCATATCATAGATCCAAAGTCCTATAAGCTAACCATTAGACCGGCATGGCAAATTCATGATGTATTTTTAATTATAAATAAATGAGAATTCCAAATGAGATAATTAAATTCAAATATACGTGGAGACGTGATAATTACTCGCTACTAGGAAATTATGATTAGGAAATATTTGCTGATCTAATTAGGCAGAGTACGCGCGTGTATGTTGAAAAGATTCAAAGATTTCTGATAACGAACGTATTCAGTTTCCGCTGATTATTCGTAAAGAAATATACGTATACTACTTTATATAGAAGAGGCATATATAATTCTTAAAAAGACTTTTGTATCAATACTTTAAAGTACACTTACACTAGTTTTATAGCTGAAAGGAAGGTACTTATAAGTTTAAAAAATGAAACTCCTATATTTTTACATATAGTACCTACTTACCTCTATGAACGAGATAAATAGCGTTTATCAGGATTTAATCATGACATACAAAAGTCGTTTCGTTTTTTACAACTACCTACTCATTATATTTCAATTGATTGATGATTTAAGACCAAGCCATAAAGGTGAGTGTAGTATAATAATGGGTAGCGTTTCCTACCATCTACAATCTGAACATTTTTAAGGCACGAGTGAATTGGCATCTTCTACGTAAGCGGGGTCCAACTTACTAATAATCACTGTTTTTCATCAGGCGTAATTGCAGTCAAACACATACCTATCTCCCATAAAAAGGAAAGGTATAATAAATCCGGTTATATGTATGGTTTACCGCGTGCAAAGACATGGGCTGCTATTGTTTCATAAAAATGTAAAGTTAGAAAGCAAAACCTTATCTAAATACTATTAGATCCAAATCGTTACACTCATTATTTCCTCAATACACGAAATATATAATATAAAAACTACTCATGTAAATATAATAGATGGACACGAGTAAAAAGATAGATTGCTTCAACCTAATTCACAATAACCGTTCTTTAGAGTATTAAAAATAATTCACTGTGAATAAATTGCGAATACATAATGGCGTACAGTTAGTTCAATTTGAATATAATTACTGTGATTAGAGAATGGTTAGAGCATCGACTGTGCTGGCTGGAAGGTGAAACAGGTTGAATATTGGATCATTAGGCACAATGAAGGTAACTTATCCGCTGTTTAGAGCCTTCATTAATTCAAATTAGATTTTATTAATTCTTTTTCAGGGCATTGTTAGAAACTATGAGCTTGGTAGTGCTCATTTTATTATTAGTTGTTTAAATTATGTCTTATTGTATATTAATTTTGTCTCTGAATAGAAGGCAAATAGCTATAAGGTGTACAAAAACATATAAACAGACAGGCACGTCCAATCGAAACATTAAACCAAAAAAATAACGTACCTACTTTTGTAATGGTCACTATCAGCATGTCGATTCTGTAACGAAAACAATGCGAGTCTCGACATCGTGTCTGTCTCTATCTCCCGATACAGTACATAGAGAATATAGAGACGAAGTCGAGACTAGCACTGTCAAGTTTCGTTACAGAATCGACGGTCAGCATGTCGAATTTGTAACGAAACATTTAAAGCTAATGTTTCCGACAGGCAAATCAACTTGCTTTCCGAGAAACAAGAGAGCATCAACTTTCATCTCGAGGCGGTGAGTTTTCTTCTAAAATTTCGTAAAAGAAAGAAAAGGTTAAAATTATTACCCACTCAAGCCCTCGTTAACCAAAGCCACATTGGCTAATTTTGTATGGTGTGAGGCTTTGGTAGTGGCTAGTTACTACGCTGCCGACAATGACGTAAGCAATTTAGCGTTTCGGTACGATATCGTGCAGAAACCGAATGGGATGTACAACATCCGTATAAACAGCTAACTTGTAATTAATAAAAAAATATAAAAAAAAACAACCAACGAGGTAGATTTACAGATCCTAAGGTAAAACGCAATAAAACGTTTTTTATTTTGTAGTCAACACTCGTCAACCCGGATGTACATGCGATCGTCGATTAGCTTGGCCTTTGATTTTCCTGAATAATGCGATCTTTGTATTGATGCAGATCGCTTGGCAGATGAATTATCATGTTATTTACATACCGCAAATCACTTATCTCAGCATCAAATTGTATATTATGTATATGTTATATTAATGTAAAGGTAGGTATGGTAAATTATTTTAACTTGTTTAAATCTATTTTATTTTAAAGTTATTTTATTATTTACAGTTTTTAGGTCAAGATTATAGGCATAAGGTCAAAATCAAAGTTAGAGACAAAATATTTTTATTTAGTGAAAATCCATAATTTTGTGTGTTAAATTACGGAAAAAAAGAAGAAAAATTAAAACAATGCCCTAGGTAGATAATAAAATAGTGTCTCGAAACATCGGCATCTGCTAAATACAGGTAATTAGATGTGGTAATCAACGTTATTGTGAATAGACTTCTCAAGCAGAACTACCTACTTACTATTCAATTTGTACCTACTATACAAGCACCTTACATGCTTATAACTTCATTTAAAACTAAAACAAAACAACAATTGGCTTGTTGCTATGGCAACAATAGTTATTTGTTATGCTAGGCAAAAAAAAATATTTTGCTGACAGTGCAGTTGTTGAAAGGATTCTATATTTGTACTACGAGAAAAGCAAGGGTTTAAGAAATAATTCTGAACATCGTGAATGATTGAAAGCCATAGAATTTCTTGTAAATAAACTGACATTTGGCCGCAAATTCGCCCGCAAGGAAAATATTGTATTACTAACTTAGAACACCAAAAAAGAATTTAACGTTACACTATTTGAAATTCGGCGTATACAATCGTTAGCTACATTTAAAAGGCTAGTGAATGTGCACTTCTATTCTCCATAACATCGTTATGACACCTCTATTATTACGCATTTATTTATCGATTTATACTAAATTTTAACTATTTGTTTACTGTCTCCCTTGAATATTGTCTAGATTTTATTTGTTCTCTGTCTATAATTTTCCTTTATTTATTAATTTATATTTTTATGTGTATTCCTATAGGTACTTTTATATGTATGTATGTATGTATGTTATGTATGTATTTATGTATGGTATATGTGTATGTTTATATGTTTGCATTTAATATATTGTGTAGGGCATAAGTATTTTATGTAAGTATATTTTAATTTGATAATTTGATACTATAGTTCCTTTAATTGTGTGTACGTACACCTGAACTTTCTCTAATGGATGCACATTTCCTCTTCAATATTGGTTGTTTGGAAGAGATCGCTCATTAGCGATAAGACCGCCAATTGTACATTGTTTTTATTTGTAATGTATTTTCTATTTCGTAAGTTCTTTTTTTTTGGTATACAATAAAGAATATTTCATTCATTCATTCATTATTTGAAAGGTAAAATATGTATAGCCGACTATAATAAAGAGAAACAATTCTTCCATATGTTTTTTTGTTATATCTCAAATAGGATCGAAAACGCTGTAGCGTTTTCAATGTAAGCTTGCTTCTAGCCAGCTCAATAATTTCAATGCGGTACGATGTGAAGTGTTCTTTATGGGCGATTTTCCACTTACAGTGAAGTGGGTAACCTACTTTGACCATTTTTTATTTAATAATTTTTATTTTGTGTGTATATTTACGAGTGTATGTTTGACTTTTTTTCTTATCAATATAATGCGTCGCACTAAAACTTTACTCTACAGAGTAAAAGAATAAGTATTTGAAAACTATTTTTTTTCAAATTGTACTACTCCACAGTGTTTTGCATGTGCCGGTTTAAAGGTTTGGGCTATGTCTCATGCTCCAAGGGTTACTTGTCTCATGCTCCAATGGTTAGACCATTTGGCTTTGGATCACATGGTCCTGGGTTCAATAACTGGGTAAAACTATAACATATGGAACTATTCTTTCTCACAACAAATTTCCAGTAAGAAGCAAGACTAACAATAATTGTGACCCACGTACAGACGCGGTCAAGAGCTAGTAAAAATAAATAGCATAGTTCGATACCTTGGCGCCGCTTATCGCTACAATGTAGTAGTATTTACTGTAAACATAGATTATCTTTACGACCACTGTACAAACATTTTTAACCTATTTTATAAGTGCTGGAATTTAAGTCCTAAAACAACAACAGTATCAGCCTCTATTAATCTAAGTCTGGTTATATTGCCCATTAAATAGCTATTGCAACGAGTCGGCAAGTAGCTATTTGTGGTCCTAGATTCAAATACAAACTCGAGTCAATTTAGAGAATTATAACGTTTTCAAAACTAAGTGACAAGTAAAACTGAGATACTTCTACACGTATATCAGTAGTTACAAACTAAACTTTTTCAAAGTCCTATCAGGACTTGCAATCGGTTCTGTCGTCAAATAAAAAAAATAATACAGAAAAGAAATGACTAACCTACTAAGGAGCTATTCGACAACATGACCTAAATTTATCTAATCGAATTCTTTTATAAATACAAAAATGTAATCTGAAGCTCGGTAAGGGCTCCAACGTTTCTCATGAAATTTTGTATGTTTAATTTTAAGAAAATGTATAATTTCTAAAATAAATCAACCTTATTTATATACGGCAAAGTGAACGATAATGTATTAGTATAGTACGTATCAACACACAAGCACCTACCAAAAAGTATTCGGTTTAAGTTTTTAAGCGATCCTCCATAAATTCCCGACTGCCGATAATTATAAATGCATGTTGACATGAGCCAACCCTGTGCCAATCAGTCGAGCAATTATTAAAAGAGGATCGCTAAAAATGATGTAGAATAGTTTTCGATATTCATACACCGGTACGTGTTGTACGCCGGTACATCGATTTAGATCGTCCACACGTTTTTAATAACAAACATTTGGTAGGACACAAAAGTATCGAATGATAAAAACCGTATTTGTTGAGGTAAATTCGAAGAAAATGTTTTGGCAATACAATTTTTTTGGGTCTGCTTTATAAATTAACGTACCAAAAGTTAACCTTCTTGTTTACATCGCTTGCAAAAACACAAAACCTGATTACTTGACGACTTGCCAACCCACCTTGAACGTGTTGCAGGGTTGACTAACTGTCTCACTTCCTGATAATATTTAATATTCATTTTCTTAATAATATTTAATCTTCATTTGTAAAAACATTATAATTAAAGAAATGTAAATCACCGTATCTATTCACGGATATGAAAAACACGATAGTTGTGTCAAAATTTCTTTCCACCATAATAGAAAAAAAACAGGCATATAGATAAGACATAGCTAGATAAGACATAAGACATACATACTCGAAAAAATATATTATATTGGCATATTATTCATGCATGTTTTGTTATGAAACTACTTAAATAATTTTATAAAATAAAATATAAAAAATTGTTTTTTTAGTAATATTTTTTCTATTATTGAACTTATATTTTTTTATTAAATCTATTTATTAGCTTTAAACATGTACATACTAATTCAAAATATAGAATTTTATCCAAGCTTCAATTAGTTTTACAGTATTTAATAATTATTTTCTTTTACTCAAATATTTCCTGTTATAAGATTACATAAAGCCAAACATAAATCATTTTTTTAAATTCTTAATGTCTTGTTTTTTATAAAATACACTAGAGTTTTAATAATAAGTAATAAGAAATAGTTATAAAATAGTTGCATAGTAAACTATTTTATAACTCTTTCTTATAAGTACTCTATTTATATTCACTGGTTAGGTCATCAAATTTGTAAAATGTAATGTAAAATTTCCGTAATATATGAGAAAACATACCACTGCAATATCACACAAGTTATGCCTCCCTTAAACAGATAAAACCAAGTGCACATTTGAGAAATATTTCATTTTCACTATCACATAATATATAAAAAGTTTTTCATAAGATGCAAATGAGATAATCCTATATTATCACAAACAAATGGTCCCAAAGAACTTTTGACAACCCTACTTATTATGCCTCTCGCTTGCATAAGGCGCTGCACAAACTGATATTTTGAATTTAGACAAAAGTAAGTAGAGCCTGCCTCGTTGGTCTAGTGTTTAGCATATATATGGCTTCGAACAGGTCCTGGATTCAAATCCGGGTCACGGAATAATTCTAGCTTAATCATTCTTCTATGAAATTTTCAGTACTTTCCAATCCAGGAGACGGAAAGTTGGTGGTGATACACCCCCGTGCCTTGAAGAGAACACCAAGCCGTTAGTCCCGGGCACTATCGTCAACATCTGATAGTGATTGTTAATAAATGAAACATTAACGCAGCCTAAGCCTGCCAACCCGTATTGGAGCAGCGTGGTGGGTCTAAGATCCATATCCTCTCTCCTATAAGGAGGGAGGTCTAGCTTGTAGTGGGCCGTTAATAGGCTGATAATGATTACCTCAAATCGATAGTTAATTAATTATGTTCTTATCTCTCTATTTTAATTATTTCGGTCTATTTTAAGTTTAATTTTGAGTATGATGATACTTAATAATGACAGAGTCCTTCGGTTAACCCCGGTCCTAAAATTTTAACTTATAATTTTTAATAGGCGGATTCCTCCCAAGTCCAATCCAGCGTAGCTTGTTGGGTCTAAGTTCCATATCCCCTCTACTTTATGGAAAAAAGCCTGGCCATGAATTAGGCTGATAATGTTGATAAATGATTTTTGATGATAATTTTCATTTTATTTCAACAAAATATACCTATAGTCTCTCATAACATTTTAACGCAATCACAGTTTTCTTTAATGGGACCTACGGGCCACGTGCGACCATAAAAGTGTCTACGTTTGTGAAAACCCTAAGGTTAACATCGTGGTACACTTTGCTGACAAGTTGAAACTTTTATGCAGTAAAATATAGAGTTTATTTTGCAATGTAATAAAACTAAACAGAGTTCTGCTGACATTTTCAGTTGCAAACGGTAAAGGTCTTTTCCCACGTTTAGAGGTACTTATGCACTTTGTACGTGATTAATATTACAATTATGGGAACGCGGTAATGATGCTTTATGAGAGCAGTTTATGTTGGTGTTTAGGTATTGTGATTGCGGGGCTTATTTTCCAAACTAGTGACATTCAGTAATGGTGATGATCTATTAGTTATGATTACAAAAAATGGTGGCAGTTAGTCTGAAGTCAGATTTAAAAGACGGTGATGAGTATTTACAATAAACAAGAATAAATTGAAAATTTAACTCCCCCCTGACAAAGTTGTGATTTGTCATTATTTTGAAACTTTCATGATGTACTCAAGCCCTTTCATTTGATACCTATATTGAGGGAGTAGTGAAGAAACATATATAATCTGTTATTTTGCTATGAACCACCGCCAGGAAACTGGCTTTCAAATAATAATAATTGCACGTCGTCATTGTCGTCGAAGTCTTAACACCCCTCTTTCTGCGTCGGGGGTACTTCTAGAAGATTATGACCCAGGACCTGAACCCAGTAAAATATTGATTTTTCCCTCAGTCAAAATTAAAACTTTACTCGTCACACCGAACATCACTGGTCCTTTTCATTGGAGCAGCGTGGTAAGTCTAATAGTAATTAGTACTGATAATAGTATTTTTTTTATTTACTACAAATTTGCCCTTGACTGCTATTACAACTGATGTTAAGTGATGATGCAATCTAAGATGAAAGCGGGTTAACTTGTTAGGAGTACGATAAAATCCACACCCTTTTTGGTTTCTACATGACATCGTACCGGAACGCTAAATCACTTGGAAAGCCTCCCACCAGCAAGACCAAGACAAATTAATAGTAGTAGTAATTGATGTAGTCTAATAGTAAGTAGTCTCTATATTTTCTCTGTTGTAGTTCTGATAATGCTGTATAATTGGGAAGCTTTTAGTAGGCCTATCTAATAGTGCTAGTAGTAGAGAATAACAGAGAAGAGTAGAGCTGTCTGTGACAGTTCGTGTGGGAAAATTCTACCTGCATGCTTACTTTTGACACCAAACACCATTTTAATGAAGTAATATATATTAGCAAGCGATGTATAATAAACTTGAAGCATTCGAGATGTGGGTATATAGGCGGAAGCTGCGAATATCATGGAAGGATCGCATTCGCAATACCATTGCGCTGCTGGGAATGGAAAAGCCCAAAGAGATTCTGCAGTGCATACAAAAAAGAAAGCTCGAATACCTGGGCCATATAATGTGAAACTCAAAATATGATATGCTTCAGCTTATTATCCAGGACAAAATAAATGGTAAACGTAGACCCGGTCGTAGGCGCATATCCTGGCTCAAAGACCTTACGCCAGTGGTTTAATATGAGCTCTAGATCACTGTTCCGAGCAGCTGGCAAAAAAGTAAAAATAGCCATAATGATAGCTAACCTCCGATAGGAAATGGCACTAGAAGAAGAAGAAGAAACACCATTACTAAGTTGTGGGTATGTTAGTGGGTGAAAATGTTCGTACTTAGGTTGTGTATAGAGCTTCGCAACGTATAATGTTTCTAGCCGTTCCTAGAAGTGTTTTGTTCGATACTTGCATACGCTAGCCGGATATAAGTTGTGTGAACTTCCAAGAATACCGAACAAATTAACATTATACTCGAACCTATTTTTTTAATAAAGAATGGATACATCAAGTTATCCTTACTTAAACGATGATAGACATATGCCATAGCAGACGTATTGTAGTCATGATGAAGAGGAACAATTCTTCCATGAATTGTTTTGTTATATTCCTAAAGGTAAATGCAGCGCTCTCTATGGACGCTGCTATGCGACATTTTAAACAATTATCATTATTTTCAACCGACGAAAAAAAACGAAGGAGGTTCTCAATTCAACACGTATATTTTTTTTTATGTATGACCACGCATAACTTTTTACAAAGTTGTCCGATTTTGATAATTATTTTTTTATTAGAAAGGGCATACTTCCATCACGTTAGGATTTAATGATGATATCCTGGGGAAATTGAAGGAACTCTTCAAATTTTGGAGGCACGCTTACAGCGATTTCGGTTTTTGTCTCGGTATCGGTAGCTTTGTGGCTACTAGTGCCGTATAATATACTATCACAGCATAGTACGAGTACTTTACGTGGCGATAAATCACTAAAAAGTAAGAAATAAAATTTTTTAACAAAAAATAGAACCGACTCAACACGCACTAAAAAGTAAAAAATAACTGTGTCATTTAGTTGCTTTAATTTACTTAAGCATATCTAGGAGTCTGTGCCAGCCAAGGTTTCTACTTTAAGGACCCACAAACTGCTTTACTACGTAAAATAAATGTTTCTTAAACTTGACTGGCACCGACTTCATAGATATGCTTAAGTAAATTAAAGCAACTAAATGACACAGTTATTTTTTACTTTTTAGTGCGTTTTGAGTCGGTTCTATTTTTTGTTAAAAAATTTTTTGAGCTAATTTTTAATAAACTGAAATTTATATTTCTGAAACCCTCTTCTCAGGAATCATCCTATGTAATGAACCGCATGAAAATCTGTTTAGTAAGTCATGTAAGTCTTTGAGTTTACAGCGAACAGACAGACGGACAAGCGGCTTTGTTTTATAATTATGAAGGATTGAATGAAATAGACATTCTTTATTGTGCACCAAATAAAGAAGTGATTTCAATGTAACTACACTTTGGTCGAAGCCAAAATAGCTTTGAGCTAAGAACCAAAGGCCTCTCAATTATGAAGAAACGCTAACAAAATTGCCATAGAAGTACCGACTATGGTCATAATTTTCTTACTAAAACGTTTACCTGATTAGAATATTTTATTACCTATCATTTATAATGATGAAATTAAGTAACTTGTCGCCCATGTAGGGAGATTTAACACACTTTAATTGCTTTCGTAACAATCTCAGTTAGAGGCCACATTGACATACTTTTTTAATCTTAATTATCACCAGTTCAGCTTTTAGATTAGAAAGATAAAAATATTTTTAAGTCTTTGATAAAATAATAATACGTACAAATAAACATTGATTTGTATGTACATTGTGTTGACTGTGAAAGGAGTATTTAGTGTAGTGATTTGAGATAATGTTATCTGGTAAATCTTTTTAAGATTATGAGTGTGAATCCAGGTCATTGTTTATATAAGAAGTAAGATACGACAGTTTTAAAGAATTTATTAATTGGTTCAAGTCTGACTGGTGGGAGACTTTGGTCGTGGCTTGTTCCTACCGACGTGTTCCAGTACGATGTTGTGTAGAAACCGAAAGGGGATTTCCCCCTACTCGTAACAAGTTAGCCCGCTTCCATATTGAATACACCGTCACTTTGCACCAAGTCAAAGCTACCTTATAGTAAATAAAAAAAGTAGTCTGTGTACGATTACACCCAAGCAAAACCGTCTTTCAGTCGTTTAAAAATAGATTATCTAAGAGATTTAGCGTCCCTTTCCGATTAGAACCTAATTGATTTACTGTACCTACAAATTTAATGATAAATGGTTGAATAGGGTAGGTAAAGCTTGAAAGCATGAAGCGCAAACATTTACTTTTGCATTTAATACTTAAATTAGATTGGATTCCAGCATCCAACTGAACTATTAACTTGTTGCTTTTGAATATTACGTTTCGAACCGGTTTTAGTTTAAATATTTGAGGTTGCAAAAATATAATGAGTTGTTTTATGAGGCAATTACTCGTAAGGTATTTTTGAAATGTTACAAGATGTGCCCCGTTTCACACGTTTTAGCTATGAATCATGATAATAATTTTGTAAGCATAGATTAAAGACTACTAGATAGAGCCCATAGCGTGTCCACTTGTGAGACAGCAAATCAGCCTTATTGACATGACATGTCAACATTTAAAGTACATCATAAAACGTTATGTTTTAAAATATCGTAAAATACGAAATATTACTTTATATAAGATAGTTTAGTAAACGTATAATACATGAAATTTGCTAAAAAATAACATATCTAAGCTTTAAATCATCAATCAATGAAGTTTATGCCTACTTACGTATAAAACGTATTCCTTCGATTTTCTGTTCGCTGCGACTGTTGCAGCCGAAAATATTATAACCCACCATAGCACGATAACGTTTAAATTAATATAGTAACCGCAAAGTTATATTATTTATCAGCAAAATTAATAAAAAGTTAACAATTGCTCAGATATGTCCCTTGCTTGTCACAAACTCCACTCTTGACAAGCAATAAAAACGAACACGCTAAAAGGGACAAAAAATAATCTTGTGTCACTTTCTAATAAAGGCCGAATGAAATAAGTCTGTCACGCTCTTGAACCTACAGCCGCGTTATGACTCCATCTAGTAGTCTTTAATCTATGTATGTAAGTATAAAGGTTGGCTTAGTACCAACTTAACAATATAATGACATAAGTACATACATGCATACGATCACGCCACATTCCCATAGGGGTAGGCAGAGACCATCTGCATTCACTTACCACGATTCTTTCATATATCTCTCTTGCTTCTTCCAATTTTATTCAACCTTTCATACAAGTACGAGGTTATAGGGTACCTTTGACTTGGCCTTTAGTCAGAATATCCTGGATTTGCTCCAGGACCGTTCGCCCTAGTCTTCCTCTTCCAACGTTCTATTCATTCTCGCCTTATAAATCTCGTTCGTAAGTCTCCATGCATTCATTTTCTCTACACGACCAAATCATCTTAGCATACCTTTTTCGATTTTAGTGACTATTCTTAATTAATAAAATGCGTTTAACCTAAATCGATAGACAGTTGAAAATGCTAGCATGATTTTATTTTAATTTTAAATTTTTCAGATTTTTGAAAAATTTAAAATTCCCGAAAATTGTATTTTTATAACAGATAGTAACGTTAAGTTTCCATGAATACGGGAAATCTATTTCCAAGCCTCGAACAGTAATAACTCAATGATAAGAAAACTCTCCGTTAGTTTTATTTTCATTTATTTTATTTTGACGTATTTTGGGATCTATTAGAAAACAATCAGTAGTTTTCTCAATAAATTAACTAGTTTTTCAGATATTTTTAATAACCAAATTCCTTTTTATTTTTTTTCCTTATTGTGCAGATATTTATATTAACTTTTACAATTTTGACGAATTATTGATTTTTTTAAAAACTTGTCTATGTTGCTCCAAATCTATTACCTTGATCATAGCTTTCCGTGACCGATAAAAAGTGTTGTTTTTTAAACATTCAATGACAGGTTTCTATGCAGCGGCATCATACTGGAACTTGAAACTACTTTAAAACTACTAAAAGCCAAACGTGACCTATACCAAAGTAACGTTCCTACCGTCTATTGTAGTGTTAACTTTACGGGATAACCGGGTTTATTAAACCGGGGGATTAACCAGGAAATCCGGTGTACAATTGAATGAATACACAACATTACAAATCAAAAATGAATAATGTGATAATTATGTTCGTATAATTTTACGAGTATGTGTTTTCGAGTCTTCCAACTTAACATAAAATAATAACTACAAGATAAAAATAACTCATCAAAGTATATTACGATGTTTATTTACTTCATTAGCTGTCAATTGGGAAACGTATATTTTTGATGTGAAATAAAATAGTTGTTTGTCTTATAATTGCGAAGGTTTCACATAAGCAAATATTACCAGTATGATGCAACAAGAGTTGCGGCAACAAATAACAAATGTTTTGATGAATTAAAGGTCATCCTATTAATATTTTAAACGCGAAAGTTTATAAGTATGGATGGATACTCTTTCACGCAAAAGTTACTAAATGGATTTTGGTGAAACTTTACAATAATACAGCTTATACATCTGAATAATACATCGGTTACTTTGTATCTCGATTTTTTTGCGGAACTACTCGAGTGAAACCGCGAGCGACCTCTAGTTATAGAATTTGTTTATAGATGAACTGAGGCAAAGTCACTTAGATCTGAGTAATTTTTGAACAAGTTTTGTCTTCGCAATTTAAATTTGTAGAGTCAACATCTTCTAAGGAACTATGGTTTCGGAGAGAACAGTGACACGAGATTCAGCCGTTTCTATATTTTCTATATTTCATACTATTAATATAGTATGAAAAATACTCGCGATAGTTTAAATTCTAATAAAATGAATACTATCATACTTTTGTTTTAAATTTAAAAGATAAATTAAACTAAAAAATGTGCTAATAAATAAGGTATGTTTATCTTATTTCGAAGGTTTCACATAAACAAATAGAACGTGAATGATTCATCTACGGTTGCGTCACCGAACAACGGATGTAGGTTGCACTGGCTCCAAGGCTTCACGAGCAGGCAGCGTGAAATTACTATGTGAAGGGTATAAGGGCCTAGGTGCGACTTAGTATTGCTAGCTGTGCCGCGCGGTTTCAGTCGCCGTGATTTCAATCGTGGATCATTACTACTGTCTTAGCGGTCCAATCTCAAAGGGTCATGCCTGAAGGTTTTTTATTCATAAAAGGTTAGCCCTTGACTACAATCACACCTGATGGTAAGTGATGATTCAATCTAAATTGGAAGCGGTCTAAAATGTTAGGAGTAGGTTGACATTCACACCTCTTTGGTTTCTACACGACATCGTACCGGATCGTTGAATCGCTTGGCGGTACGTTTTCGTTGGTAGGGTGGTAACTAGCCACGGCCGAAGCCTTCCACCCGCCAGACCTAGACCAATTTAGAAAATCCTAATTGGCCCATCCGGGAATCGATCCCAGATGCTAGTGAATCATATGAGTACCTTACTATTAATATGCAACTATATTATAACTAAACAGCTTAGAACTCATTATTTCGTAGTTTGTTGCCCCAGGACCTCGTGATCCCAAGACAAGATTATCGGACCGATCTCATAATCATGAGAAGTCCATTTTTGGATGTATATAATTTGTTTTTTTTTATTTAAGGATCGTGAAACTGGTTACAATCATTAAATTTACACCTTGTTAAAACAAAATCCAGAAATACACTTAATTGTAACCTACTCAACACGACCACAGCATGCTTAAAATAATTTACGACAACACTACAAAAAATAACCTAAAATTAACAATAAAATAACTATAAAGACATATTATAACTGTGACTTCAATAAATTGCTCTTAATATTATTTTTAAAAGAGGCCAAAGAACCGCAGAAAATGTCACTATTCTTTTGAGCGTTGATAAGACAACACGCCCGGTAGATGGGTGCATGATGTCCAGCTCGGGTCCGTTTTCAAAATAATAAGGAAACTTATTTTAGAACGTGTTCCTTGTTAAGTATGCTATTGGCAATGGTTATGCTATTGGCAATGGTTTTTGAGTTATCACTAGTTGGGCAGTCTTGTCCCATCAGTTGTAATTGGTAAACTAAAAATAAATGGTGTTCTCGTAATTACAAGTAAGGTAACGGAACGAATAGACTTTTCCTTTTTATTAAATACCGAACTAAGCTAATGGTCGTAAATAGTAAACACATTGTCCATTTCGAAATAGCCTTGATAGAAGTGAAAGTATATCATTCCGAGAACGTAGAAGTTCATGCTTTGTGATACAAATACCTAGATCGTACAAAGTACTTTGTGTTATCATCGATACAGTATGCTAGTTTTAAAAAAACACCATAATTTTTAACCCTTACTAAATAGAAACGCAAAGGTTAAATATGAGTTTTGTAAATGTATGTATGTTTGTTATTCTTTCAAGCAAAAACTAGTAAATGGATGTTGATGAAACTTCTTAATAACACATCACAGATACACTACTTTTTATCCCGACATTTTTACGGGAACGGGAACTACGCAAGTCAAACCGCGGACAACGTCTAGTTTGAAAAGTGCTCCCTATCTGTTTAACTCAAGACAGTGTGAGCAGTAAATATGACAATGTTTCTACGGAGGTCGAACTCGAGATATAGTGCAATAGAGTACGGACCTGTAACCGCGAAGACATTGAGGTTTTACTGTTAAACACCCTTTTTATAAATTAGAAAAAAGAGGAAACGTAATTAATTAAATTACGTAAACGTAACGTTAAATTAATAAAATGTAGTCCACTAACCCACACTAGAGAAGCGAGATGGGTCTTTTCTCTCTTACTCGTATTTAAGGACGATGGCCTCTTCCTGAACTTCATTCAAATAGGTTAAAAGGTGTCCTCGTGACTCGAAGGCTAAGCGCTGAACCAACGAGGCGGTTTAAAGAAAATTAAATTAAATATTATTATATTAAATAAAATTTTTTTTGTTTAGATGTCATCATCATTATCATCATTACCAGCCTGTAGACGTCCACTGTTAAGACATAGGCCTTTTTAAGGGACTTCCAAACACAACGATCCCGAGCCGCCTGTTGCCAGCGGCTCCCTGCGACACGTTTGATGTCGTCAGTCCACCTGGTTGGAGGTCGACCAACGCTGCGCTTTCCGCTGCGGGGTCGCCAATCTACCACCTTAGGCCCCCAACGTCCATCACCTGTTCGAACTACGTGCCCCGCCCCTTGCCACTTCAGTTCTGCCACTCGCTGAGCTATGTCTGTTATTTTGGTTCTTCTGCGGATCTCCTTATTTCTGATTCGATCACGCAGAGATACTCCGAGCATTACTCTTTTCATCGCCCGCTGAGTGACTCTGAGCCTTCTTATGAAACCCGCAGACAGTGTTTAGATGTACTAATTTCTAATCAACTTCCTTTTTACGCTATGCATTTATAAGAACATAATTACTATTGCATTGTAAAAAACACTAATTATTTCTTATTTTATCGATGTCTTTACCTCAAATACAAGGTAAATAGGTAAATCTCATAATACGTAAATACAATATAACTACTAGATGACGCCTGTGATTTCACCTGCGTAGTTCTCGTTTCCGTTGGAATTTTGGGATAAAATGTGGCTATATCATTGTGAAGTTTCATCAAAATCCATTCAGTAAATATTGTGTGAAAGAGTAACAAACTAACAAACATCCATCCATCCATCCTAACAAAATTTCACCTTTATAATATGAGTAAGTATAATATAAATGTTAATTAATTATTACGACCAAACTAAAAATTTTTAACAAAAAATAAAACCGACTCAAAACGCACTAAAAAGTAAAAAATAACTAAATAATGTGTCATTTACTTGCTTTAATTTACTTAAGCATATCTATGAAGTCGGTGCCAGCAAGTTTAAGGAACATTTATTTAACGTAGTAAAACAGTTTGTGGGTTCTAGCTAACGTCCTTAGAGTAGAAACCTTAGCTAGCACCGACTCCTAGATATGCTTAAGTAAAAAAAGCAACTAAATGACACAGTTATTTTTTACTTTTTAGTGCGTTTTGAGTCGGTTCTATTTTTTGTTAAAAATTTTCATTTCTTACTTTTTAGTGATTTATCGCCAGGTAACGTACTCGTACTATACTGACATAGTATATTATATGGCACTAGTAGCCAAAAAGCTACCGATACCGAGACAAAAATCGAAATCGCTGTAAGCGTGCCTCCAAAATTTGAAGAGTTCCTTCAATTTACCCAGGATATCATCATCCGATCCTAACATGATGACAAAGGGACCACTTTGGAAGTATGCCCTTTCTAATAAAAAAAGAATTATCAAAATCGGACAACTCTGTAAAAAGTAATGCGTTATACATTAAAAAAAATAATAAATGAAAAAAAAACAAAAAACAAATATACGTGTCGAATTGAGAACCTCCTCCGTTTTTTTCGTCGGTTAAGAATGGGTATGTGGTTAGTTTATATGGAGTTCAAGTAGGTGCTATACTACTAGAACGGGTATCCAAACCTGGTTTGTACTCTAAATACGAATAATGACCCGAGCAGAGAATTTGAATGTTGACCGGTCACTAAGGAGATCCTTAAACCTACATCCTTGTCATTAAGTCTCGGTCTCTGGACTGGGTTTATTATCTCTTTGTCACACGATGAACTCGGGACCCTCATCATAAATCCATGGAAGGTACGACATTCGTATCTCTACCTTAAAGTGTGCGATAAATAAAGCAAAGAAGACTCAGATTTAGATAGAGATTCATATATTTAGATCAAGGTGAAAAGAATTAAGTTAATCATCAGCACAATTTTACATACATGTAGATATTTAGAAAGAGGTCGTTAAAGGCCAGTCACCATATTAAAAAGTTGTTAGTTTAATTGCTTTAGGTCAATAACGTTAAATACACAACTACTTAGAACGGGTATTTTATTAATAAATTTTCCGTTTACTTTGACGATAGTCTGTAGGTAACACTTAAAGATGTCGATTTGCGAAATCCGGTTCAATCTTTGCCAGTATGACAATCAGTTCTCAGAAATGAATTAAGGCAAAATTGGGTTAATTATTTGAAGTAAAATAAGTTAGTGTAGTTTCTAAATGCAGTCATGCAATTGTTAAGGGTGGTGTTTGATACTCACAGAAAACCCGATCGATAATTCGATAATTTATGTCGATTTTCATTTATAATACAACTGTTAAAAATTTTAATTGAGTAGCTTACATTTAAGCCAAGCAAATGTAAATGGTACAATATTTCCTACAGAATAAGAAAAATGAGAATGAGCTAAAGAGCAAAATATATTAAAAAAAGAACTTTATTTGTGTAGGAGAAAATGTAATGGGACCTCGTAGCTACGTCATTGGAAATAAGCGAGTTTAGAAGATCTGCTAAAGTCTAGTCCCAATCGCTAGAAAAACGTAAAGGACGGAATTTCGTCTTAAACGAGCTTATAGAGAGAATACTTTGGATTAATAGAGGTTGTGATTGTAGTATAATTAGTTTTAGCGCCCACGTAACCGTCATAATTACCACACGCCCACGTCCAGGTGAAGTAAAAAAAATTTTAACAAAAAATAAAAACGCCTTCAAAATGCACTAAAAAGTAAAAAATAACTACGTCATTTACTTACTTTAATTTACTTAACCACATCTTTGAAGTCGGTGCCATCTAAGTTTAGGTAAAGACTTTAAAGTAGAAAGCTCGGGTGGCACCGACTTCATAGATGTGATTAAGTAAATTAAAGTAAGTAAATGACGTAGTTATTTTTTACTTTTTAGTGCATTTTGAAGGCGTTTTTATTTTTTGTTAAAATTTTTTTATTTCATACTTTTTAGTGCTTTATCAACAACGAACATACTAATAAACCTACTCGAACTAAACCATAAGTACCAATATTCACTACTTACTTATAACATTCCGACGTCCCTGCAAAAGTGAATATAAAGTTTGAAGAGTTTCCTCGAGTTTTCGTAGATCTCATCATTGGATCATGACATAGTAAACATTAAAATAACTGGAAACTATAACCTTTCAAACTTCTTATTGAGACATAAATTAATTGAGTCCAATCACAAAGTAGCTACTGTAAACCGTTAAATAGCTCCCTCAACTGTCCTTCTTCTTCATCGCCAGACCCTCAATGACATTCACAGCCCATCTAAATATAAAGTTCTCATTGACACAAATTAATCGAGCCCAAACACTAGGTAGCTACTGTAAACCGTTAAAGAGCTCCCTCAGCTGTCCCTCGTCTTCATCGCCAGACCCTTAATGACAGTCACAGCCCATCTAAATGTAAAGTTCTCATTGAGACAAATTAATCGAGCCCAAACACAAGGTAGCTACTGTAAACCGTTAAAGAGCTCCCTTAGCTGTCCCTCGTCTTCATCGCCAGACCCTTAATGACAGTCACAGCCCATCTAAATATAAAGTTCTCATTGACACAAATTAATCGAGCCCAAACACAAGGTAGCTACTGTAAACCGTTAAAGAGCTCCCTCAGCTGTCCCTCGTCTTCATCGCCAGACCCTTAATGACAGTCACAGCCCATCTAAATGTAAAGTTCTCGTTGAAACAAATTAATCGAGCCCAAACACAAGGTAGCTACTGTAAAACGTTACGGAGCTCCCTTAACTGTACGTCGTCTGCATCACCAGACCCTCAATGACAGTCACAGCCCATCTAAATGTAAAGTTCTCATTGAGACAAATTAATCGAGCCCAAACACAAGGTAGCTACTGTAAAACGTTACGGAGTTCTCTTATATATAGATCGGCTCCATCATCAGATCGACTCTAGACCTTCATCAAATTGTAGTGCTTTTAGATACTTACCGGAAAAATTAACAAACGTACTTGTTGTCCCTACAATTTTTGAAAGTTCTCCTCGTTTTCTCCAAGATCCCATCATCAGATCCTGGTTTCCTTGTCATGGTACCACCACCGGACTATCTTCTTTCCAACAAAAAAAGAATTATCAAAATCGGTTCATAAACGACGAAGTTATGCGCGAACACACATAAAAAAAAAAAAAAAAAGAAAAAAAAAATATATACGGTCGAATTGAGAAACGCCTTTTTTTTTGAAGTCGTTTAAAAAATCATGAATAACGTAGATGAGTGTTTACATTTAGAAGTACAGTCATATAACTACAATACGATAACCCATACAATGCTGTTTTGTAATGTAAAAATATCTGTTAAAATAAAAGCGTAATGATATATAGGTTCAACTTTCAGTTTATAATATCTGGACGGTTATTGTTCATTATATTGTATAATTATCGGTCAATATAGGCTCATAGGATCCTATTATATGATACTATATTATAGTAAAACTAAATATCTGTAACTAAAAATTTTAGTATGTATAAGGAAAATCTTGCCCATAGTCCTCGTTCACGTCAGGTACTGCACGATGAGTCCTTGACATATGTCATATTTGTTTTGTAATATTAATATGACCTCCATCAAATGCACATGTAAAGGAACGTCTGTTCGAAATCTCAGTTTTTTTAGGAATAATTTAAACTTATATTAGAATTTAAACTATTGCGAGTATTGCTTCACGCTACGTTGCATGAACAAGCGAGCTCATGACTAAGAACCCCGCATGGCTTCAAAACTAGTCGGGCATATTCCGACAGCAGTCATGTGAGTTTCAGCCGTTTCTATTTTAATAATACGTTATAACTTATAATTGCAGAAAAAATTATAAATAATATTCGACGACGACGTTCTGAGATGTTTTTTTGATTTTTAGACATTGACATATTAATACTATGGACTTCGGGTCAGCGATAAAAAGTGTCCGAACCAAAAGTAAGCCAAAACGCGAAATGATTTCCAATCGCAATTCAGTCTCATATTAGCTGACTGACAGAATACACGTCAATAATGCCGTAATGTGTTATAAAAAACTTGTAAGAACTACCCGAGTAAGGTGAGAAAAGAAGACGGTGTACCATATTTTCAGTAAGTAAATATTTACTGATGATTTTAAAGTATTATTTTGCTTAGAAACAGGCTATTTTATTAAAATTTTAATAAACTATAGAAACGAATTGCATAACCAACCAAAATGAACAAAAGTATCTCTCTGTCCTTTTCCCATACGCTACCCGCGTATAGGATAGAAGAAGTGCAATATCTTTATCTAATTAACCACATTTAGTTCGGATCTGCCGTGAGCAATAGAATGTTTTAGAACAACGACTGCATAGAGTTATTTTGTTGTTTAACATTTGAATTATTTAATTACTTAATTTTTGAATGAAAATAATTTGATTTGAAAATGAAATTTTTTTTTATGTCAACTTTTATTTTTAATATCATGAATATTAATCAAATGACTTTTACCATAATGATATATTAATTTGATAACTATAAGAATTATCTACATGAAATTAGGAACAGTTATTTAAAAAAGTGATCTAACGTCATTGAATTAAAAAAATATATTTTCAATTTAATTAAAAAGAGGAAAATATCGAGAACTTAAAATTTCAAAGTAAAGAACTATGTCGAGTGGCATATCATTTTGTAAATTAGTGGATTTGGTTTGTAATTAATTATTATTATAACTAATTATTATTTTATACAAGATAATTACAACAATTATTATTTGGTACAAGATTTATCCCAGCATATAGAGGTCAGGGATATGTAAATATAAATTAAAATTTGCTGTAAATATAATATATAAATATAAGATGCCAAAAAAATTTGAAAGCTACCGACTCCACACCATTTATGTTGTCCTATTTTCACGAGAAGCTGTCATGTCAAAAAAAGGCTGCCATGGTAACCGTCAATCGAAGCTGATTACTTATTGCATGCAATTAGACCGTTGCAAATTAGACTGTATAACAAAACGATAAGACATACATTACAATGTTATTTTGTGTATAAAAACATAAATACATCCTAGTGTGTATAAAATATCTTGGGACACTTTTGACGTAAATTTTGCATTAGACCCGAAGTCCATAGTATTAATATGTCAATGTTTTTAGAGCGTAATTTTTTTATAATAACTCAACATAATGTAAGTAATATAAAATTTCTTCACTTAATTATAATACAATTTTTATATAAGTATTTTTAATTAATAATAAACGATATTTATTTTAATGGCTATGCTATTTGCGTGCTTTTTTTCAATTTATTTATTCTTCTAATATTAACTGCCTCGTTGGTCCAGTCGCTAGCCTCTTTTGCTTTGACGGCCTCCGTGGCGCAGTGGTATGCGCAGTGGATTTATCAGACGGAGGTCCTGGGTTTGATTCCCGGCGGGGCCGATTGATATTTTCTTAATAGGTCTTGGTCAAGATAGAGTCATTGGCCGTGGCTAGTTACCGCCCTGCTGGCAAAGACATGTCGCTAAGCGATTTAGCGTTCCGGTACAATGTTGTGCATAAACCGAAACAAACCCTCTTAACATGTTAGCCCGCTTCCATCTTAGATTGCATCAATACTTAGCATCAGATGTAATTGCAGTCAAGGGCTAACTTGTTATAAATAAAAAAAACGATTAGCACTGATTTTGCAGACGTCATAATTCATAATAAAATTGATCACATTATCGTAAAAACTACAAATTGATTTCATGCCTTTTATTATCATTAGAAAACGATTAATAAGAAAACAATGGGGCATGAATAAAGAGCAGTGTAATGTGATACTGGGTTTGGTTGCCGTTTGTTACACTAGAATACAGATTGGAATTTTACTTGACATTGGGCGAACGAAGTTATGAGTAAGAGTCGCGTACGGGTTGCAAAAAATTTCTAAAATCTTTTACGAGGAGAAGATAAGGTACTTAAGACCACCACGCAAAGCGGGTTGGCGGGCTTAAGGTGGTATTGATGATAAGTGCTCTCCAGCGCATGGTTGTGTAATTCAACCAACTTCGCAGCTTTGAGCTTGGAATTATTACTTAAAAAAATATTGGTTGTCTGTAAAGTCGGTTTACTGACGATAGTTGAACGTGACAATGTCTTAAGAAAACACTGATGGAATGGTAGCATTTAATTGGTTATTAAAATGTTTAATTTAAGTATATTTTTATAAATATTAATTTAAATTAATAAAATAATTGATTTTGATTTTATAAATTTATATTTTAAATTTATAATAAATATATTAATTTATAAATATATTAATTTTTAATTTAAAATTAATATATTTAATAATTATATTTAATAGACGGATGTTGAACGCTGCCGAACGCAAAGGCCGATTGTGCTTCTTTCTCGCTTGTTCCGCGCTCTCGCTTGCACTTCAAGCCTTACAAGGAACGCCTCAAAGCGAGGTAACGACGCATGACGTCATGTTTTTTCGTGCGTGCAGCCGGCTCTATCGAATTACAAGACGTTGTCACGTCAAAATTTCTTAGCTGAAAGAAACCCTAGGGTCTCGCAGTTAGACCTAAGACTCGAACCCAGAACCTCTAGGATCAGAAGCCACATAGTCTAACCAGTGAGCCAACAAAACAAGGCAGTACAACATAACAATAGTTACACTTAAGTTTCCTGAATGGCCTTATAAAATTAGGTTAATTTGTATATTAAAATAACAATTACAAATATTTCCTGTATTCGATTTCTTTTCTATCTATACTTAATATTACAAAGCTAAATAGCTTGTTTATTTGAACGCGCTAATCTCATAAACTTCAGGTTTAAAATGAAAAAAAAATTTTGTGTGAGATATTCCATTTATCGAGGAAGGCTTAAGGCTATATAACATCAAGCTGCAACCAAAAGGATATAAGAATCAGAGGAAAATGTGGAAATATCCTTGAGGGCTAAAATAATAAGTTATAAGGAGTAACTTAGGCAATTATTATTTCTGTAATCTTATTAATTCAATTCCACGCGGATGAAGTCGCTGGTTTTCGCTAGTTTATAAATTAATTGATTACTATGCGTGTGTTTGTATTTTATAAATAATCTGGTACCTATTCAAACGAATTGACCTAGTTATGTTACGTATACTGTATAAAAATTCAAATTCATAGTTTAATTAAACTGAAAATGTATAATTGTAATTAACCTAATAAACCTGTATTGACGGTAAATTAAGTTTATCAATCAATATTATAATCAAATTACTCATTAATTATTTTTATCTACCTAATGTTACCACTTACCTTTTATATTTAAATGTAATTCCAAATAATATTTAATGGCACATCACTATAACCAACACAGAATATATCGTGAGTTCGATATGTAGTAACGTTCGCGTGACGGCGTGCTATCGATATGATAGGTGTCCGCGCACTGCGCCGGTTCGCAAAATTGCGCTCACGCAGGACCTTGTGGTGAGCCAAACATTATGGACCCTCAATCTTTCCCAAGAGTGTCGTGGCTTGTTAAGGCCAACACGGTAAGTGACACTTTCGGAAATATACATTTATACATACGGCTGTAATAACATCCTTCCACTCGCTTCGGAAATAATTAATTATAATCGTCAAATATTAATTATATATTAATTAAATATATATTAGTCTATCTTAAGATATCTATTATAGTTATTATATAAAATTGTTTATGTATAAGTGTGTATGTATTTATACGTGTTATTCACCACCTGCATTCTAGTGTTCCCGTTTTAATATCTATAATCGTTATTTATTATCGTTAGTTATAATCTTATAATCGTTATTTAGCGTAAAAGCTGCTCTTTGTACTAGTTCTACTTAATGCTTTTTATGTCTCAGTTATATGTTCTTTTTCATTGTGGTGCACAAAATAAAGAGTAAATAAATAAATATATTGTTTGACAAATTAGACATCAAATAAAATTGTTTCTACTTCACTCAAATATCAAAGTGAAAGTAATTTTGTTTGTTTTTTGTCTATTTGCGACTAAATTGTAATTTGAAGGCAGACAGAAGATAATTAATTCCATTTAGGAATGTATGAGATCCCGAGGATTTTAAATAACCTAAATTTACGCTAACGAACTTGCGAGCGTCCATTAGTAAAAATTGTTTTCAATCATTTATTTTTTTTATTACAAGTTAGTACTTGATCACAATCACATCTGATGACAAGTGATGATGCAATCTATGATGGAAGCGGGCTAACTTGTTAGAAGTAGGATATTATCCACACCCCCATTGACATATTAATACTATGGACTTCGGGTCAGCGATAAAAAGTGTCCGAACCAAAAGTAAGCCAAAACGCGAAATGATTTCCAATCGCAATTCAGTGTCATATTAGCTGACTGACAAAATACACGTCAATAATGCCGTAATGTGTTATAAAAAACTTGTAAGAACTACCCGAGTAAAGTGAGAAAAGAAGACGGTGTACCATATTTTCAGTAAGTAAACATTTACTGATGATTTTAAAGTATTATTTTGCTTAGAAACAGGCAATTTTACTAAAATTTTAATAAACTATAGAAACGAATTGCATAACCAACCAAAATAAACAAAAGTATCTATCTGTCCTTTTCCCATACGCTACCCGCGTATAGGATAGAAGGAGTGCAATATGTTTATCTAATTAACCACATTTAGTTCGGATCTGCCGTGAGCAATAGAATGTTTTAGAACAACGACTGCATAGAGTTATTTTGTTGTCAAAATTTAAGTAATTAAATAATTCAAATGTTAAATTTGAATTATTTAATTACTTAATTTTTGAATGAAAATAATTTGATTATTTTCAATTCAAAAATTTTTATTTTTTATATCAACTTTTATTTTTTATGCCATGAATATTAATCAAATAACTTTTACCATAATGGTATATTAATTTGATAACTATAAGAATTATCTACATGAAATTAGGAACAGTTATTTAAAAAAGTGATCTAACGTCATTGAAGTAAAAAAATATATTTTCAGTTTAATTAAAAAGAGGAAAATATCGAGAACTTAAAATTTCAAAGTAAAGAACTATGTCGAGTGGCATATCATTTTGTACATTAGTGGATTTGGTTTGTAATTAATTATTATTATAAGTAATTATTATTTTATACAAGATAATTACAACAATTATTATTTGGTACAAGATTTATCCCGGCATATAGAGGTCAGGGATATGTAAATATAAATTGAAATTTGCTGTAAATATAATATATAAATATAAGATGCCAAAAAAATTTGAAAGCTACCGACTCCACACCATTTATGTTGTCCTATTTTCACGAGAAGCTGTCATGTCAAAAAAAGGCTGCCATGGCAACCGTCAATCGAAGCTAATTACTTATTGCAAATTAGACCGTTGCAAATTAGACTGTATAACAATACGATAAGACATACATTACAATGTTATTTTGTGTATAAAAACATAAATACATCCTATTGTCCCAAGATATTGTGTATAAAATATCTTGGGACACTTTTGACGTAAATTTTGCATTAGACCCGAAGTCCATAGTATTAATATGTCAATGCACACCCCTACTATTTTACGCGACATCGTACCAGAACGCTAAATCGCTTGGCGACACGATTTTATCGGTAAAGTGGTAATTAGTCACCGCCGAGGCCTTTCACCAGCGGAACTTAATGAAGATGTACAAACATGTTTACATTTTTTTTTATACATCTGATTAGTATAACTATGTTACCATTTAAATCGTATTATATTAGCTTCATCGATTTATAAAAATAGTTAGTTTAGGTCTTTTTTCGCCACTTTTTAGTAAAAATATGAATGAAGAAATGAAGAGATCGTTCGATTTGAAACAACCTACCTAGTTTCCATATCATTAAAAATATCAAGTTCCGCATGACATTACATTTGACGTACAGAGAGAAAAAAAATATTTACCAAGTTATAATTTTTAGCAGCCGTTACGTAAAAGAGGTGGCGGTTCATTGTGTCTGGTTGTATACCTATTATCTCTACTTATGAGCGATGTTTAGAGTTCATTGACTCCTACGACTAGATTTCAGCAATACAACCTAGTTGCTAATTGTTCGGACTTCGAAAGTTGTTTATAATATGTTTCAATTATAACCTCAGCAGCAGGGAGCGTTGGTAGCAAGGAATACTCAAACTTGTATAAATTCACTTTATTACATTACAGAAATTACACAAATAGTATCTACTTGAACGTTACGATTCCTTCAAAATTAGAAAACACAATGAGCGCGCCACGTAGCCAAAAACCTTAAAACATCTCTTTTTGACGTGGAAGGGAAAGTGAACTCTGATTGGTTGCCGCCTTTTTGCGTTAACCAATCACAAAATGACAGTTGACTATTCTGTACGAAGAGTTATGTTGCCAACTTAAAAAAATAAAAACGATATAATTTATCGATTATGATACGATTAACGCAAATTCAATCATGATCCTAACAATCGACCGTCCTGACAATGTGTGAGTCCTCGCACACGTCGCCAGGAGGCATCCTAACAATCGGAATTTGGCTAGATGTTCGCACTTTACAATAACTTTTATTCTCATTATACTGTTAAGCTACTTCAAATTACAATGAAATAAAAGCGATACTTTAATTGTTTAACTGTGACAAAATGAGATCTATTTAACAACTGAATAACGCCATAAAATGTCAAAAAAAAATAATATATATACATAAATTGCAACATTATTATCATCATGCAAAAATACAACATTATTTTTGCATAAGTAATCTTGTACTACATTATTCCATCATTCAGCAGATTAATATTACTTCATAACACTGGTTATATAAGAAAACAACGATCGATTAATGTTTTCTTATCTCTTAACCATTTACTTTGTATCCGAACGATCGATTAATCGGATAACTCATCAATATTTCCCTCGAACGATCGATTTATCGAGGGAAAACCCAACAGACATGCCTACAAGACGATCGATTTACTTGTGGCAGCCCATTGAGCAACATCAACATCAACATCTACGTAGGTACCACAACACGAACCATCGATTCTCGTGCCGGGTACTAGGGTTTTAGCTAAATCAGGTCACGATCCGATCGATTCTTCTCGTGCCTGATTCCAGCTGCATCATGACACCATCCGATCGATTCTCGTGTCTAATCTGTAACAACGAAAATGGCTTCCTGTAGTTTAATGTCTCTAAGTCTACACAAAAATACACAAAATACAACTTGAACATACATCGGAAAATAGCATTCAATCTTAAAGAACATGTGGTTTAAATCAATCCTCATTACCGGAATTATTGCTGGTGTCTGTACCGTTCAACTCTAAAGCAGCAACATGTATGGCACCATGTTGTGGGTAGTTTTGATTTGCTAATGCATGTCCTACCCGATATCTAACTTTATTTATTTATTTATTTTTTTGCTCTGTCCGTCATTATTGGAACATTTTGGTTATCTTAATTGGTTCACCTTCAACATACACTCGAAGCGTTTACATGTCAAGTTAATCAATTAGAATATTTTTTTTTTATTCTACAAAACTTTGTATCACCTCACGGCTAGTCGAACCAACGGCGGACAAGTTTTCGAAAGACCCCTCTGGGTCTACAACGTGTTTACGGGACAATGCATCTACGTCATATATCTTCGCGCCTACCCAATATTATACCGAATATTGAAATTCTAGCAGCAAGAGCCACCAGGGTATTATCCTCGAGACTAAATCTCGTTTTTTTTTGAAAATGTGGAGCAAAGAGCACCACAATCTGTGATTATCTTAAATGCGCTTCCTAACAAGTTGACCCTGGGTTTCCATAAAAACAAAATAACCGCAAGAGATTACACCTCAAGAGGAAATTCTTTACTTTAGGGGACGTTTGTCTGATATAACATGCCACTGAGCAAAAGTATCTTTGGGGCGCTTTAATAATATTCCCCCAATGTCTAATCTACTTTGCTACATACATACACACAAAACATCACGCCTTATACCCGTAGGTGTAAGGCAAAGACCACATCCCTCCACTTGCCACGGTCCTTGCATACCTCCTTCATCCATTTTTCTCTACATGCCCAAACCGTCTAAGCATCCCCTCCTCAATTTTTACCTTTCTTTCAAGTTTACAAAAGCTTCCTCTTAATCATCATTCCATGTCCACACATCATCTTTGAAGTTTTAGCTATTTGAGACTAATCAAAATATTAGAATTTAATTTTATTATTTTTGTAACTTGATTCTACAACAAATATAATATAATAAAACTAATTAAATTGTTAAAATACCTAAATAAAAAGTTTTAGCAATTGAATATGTCTGATTAGACAGAGACAGCCATACTGTGATGCGACGTCTCACTACAGTATCGCCATATTGGCTTAGTAGGTACAAATATTCGTTTTGCGAGAAAAGGACAGAAGACCCCTACTCCAAACATTTAAATGGCTGTAACTTTGCAGATGTTTATGGGATTAGTTTATAATAAAGTAATAAAATATATAGAGTCAAATACCCAATTTTAAATTTGCGAATACACCTGGCTAATCGAAAGAATTACCGGATATTGTGTACGTTCTCAGGTCGTGGGAAGTGACGATGAGGATCTTTTCCTGACTAGTTCTTACTACAGTTGCACTAATAACATTAATACATGATCAATTTATCTCTTAAAGATTCACAATTTGAAAGATTTAAAGTGAGATTGGCTTTTCATGTACCCGCAACACTTATTCAGGGCGTTCTAAGCATTCTGTGGAGTCCCGGTCGAATATTAGAACATCGAGACACGCGGTTACCGAACTAACAGACTAAGGTCGAGTTCGTCCTGCGCTGGAGAACGACTGGTGCGCTTTGCCAATCCAAATGACGCCCGATTTAACTCATACTGTTCAACTGACACCACTAATACATGTTCCGAAATAGGGACCCGATAGTATCCGGACGTCAATTCGAGTAGAATAAAACAAGCTTAGCCGGTAAGACGAGCTATTTCATCCTCAATAATGGACATAGGATAGCGCTCTTTTACCATAACTGAATTAACATCTGATAATCGACGGACATTCTAAGAGATTTATCCTTTTTTTTTACGCAAGTATAATTGAACTAGCGTATTCAAAAGAAGACTAATTATTCCCGTATCATCATCAATAACTTCCTTTTACTATCACACGTACTTTTTAACGCCCGTGGTGTGATAACCTGTCAGGTCAATTAACAACAGGACGTTGGCTGTTGAGATTTATATTTATCGTGGCTGAATTCGTGTAGCCTAGATCTTTAAGTGAAGACTCTTAACAATGTGACGTTTGAGCAACTCAAACAACCTCCGTTTAATGCCCTCCGGTACCTGATTACTGACACGTATCATTTTCAATCACGGCAGGTATCTCAGGTGGCTCAAAATTGATCCTACTTACAACGTCTACTGGTTTGGCCCTGCACAAGGTTGCAGTGAGCAATCAGTAATTCAACAAGAACCGGAACAAGGGATTACTGTTATATTGATATGCCCAATTTCATTCAATTCAGCGATAGAGACCTAGACGAACAAAATACTGTTTGCTCGGCTTGCCCTGACTGATGCTGCAACATTCAGTTCCACCACTCCTGCAGTTCTAATCCTAGTCGAAGACTAATAAACATGAATCAGAAAGTGACATTTCTTGGCCGATGTCGCAACACACAGGAGCCTAGTTGCATCTTTCTACAAAATGATACGAGGCTATTCTGTGTACGACTGACCAATAGAGATGGGCTTTTCTAACAAATTATCTAGCATAACCTTACGTAGTAACGTGATAATTCTCCTAGCGAAATGCCTTTAAAAACAGGGTCGTCTAACTTCTGTCTACTATATTCTCGCCGAGAACATAATATTATAGTTTAAGAAGTAGAATGCAAATTAATAAATATATCAATATAATTACATATTTTATTTTATGTGTAACTTTAATTCATAATTGGCTTATTACCTCCTCACTAATGTGAGGAGATCAGATTTGAGTAGATTGACGTGTGAAAGTGATGTCACAACTGTCATTTAATTTATTTGAATAGTATTTTATGACATGATCATAATAAATGTTATGTTTTTAATAATTTATAACGTTAAATTAACAACATAGATTTGTTGCAATAACATTCAAGAAGTTTAGGTTATAATGTTGGTCAAACGATTTAGTCAGCCTAACTTCCCCGTATCATGCCATTTATTTCTACGTCCTTCATAAATTTTGAATTCGGAAGATAATTATGTTCTCGACTGATTGCAAGAAGAAAATATTTTAAGGTACATTGACATTTTCCGCAGGTCTATTATCCCTTTTAGAGAAGCACGAATTCTCTGTGTGACCTACTCTGTTACATAGTACGCATTTAATTAGCGGCTTAGGACAAAACAAGAAATTATGCCCTTTTAGTTGTAGCAGCCCGGAAGAGAGCCAGATCTCTTACTCGAATTCCAACTATAGTTGGTATGGATATAAGAGATATTGGTTTTGTTTCTAACCTGGTTTCGATCGGAAAGTTGAAGAATGTATACTACTTATCAAGAAGGGCAATAGCTGATCAGGGTTAGAGGAACGTAATGCCTGAGCATGAAATGTCAAGGTCCTACCACTGATAACCACGAATAACAATCCACTGCTGGTTTATCAACTATAACCATAATTTTGTTCGTATGGAAAAACGTTAACTTCTCTTGCCAATCCGGCCAAGTAAGCAAACTGAAGTCAGGCCTTCGTAATACATCTTAGCGAGACCATGGAGTTTCTGCATGGCAAAGTGAGTGACAGTTTTATCATCGCAACCGTACCTATACACTAGCACATTCATTGACTTTCTTGAACCAGATATCAATCCGTTGATTTCTCGTGGATGGGTTGAAATTTGGAAGTAAGAATGAACAAGACGTTTTGAAAGATCCTGTGTCATGGGTAGACGGTTGAGATGTCAAACTATCCTCAAGACATTTTACAACATTTCTAAGAAACAAATGGACTACGTGACCTTTTATTATATCCCGCGACGCTCCGACGGCAGCCTCTGCCCGCCGGGACAGATCTGGGGACGCGTTGCCGCTGTGATGTCTCTCACTCGCCGCGCGCATGGCACCGCAGAGCAGCCGAAGTCGTACGCGGCGCGTTGTAGCGGCTGCGACACCGATTGCAGACCTCAACCCGTAGAAGTTGCCCCGGCTCTTGCAGTAACTTCCACTCCAGACTCTTCACCTGCTCACAGCTCGACTCCAATACTTGATCCGGGATCAGGGCAGCGAGTACGTAGCCGGCTGCGGCTGCGTTTCCTCCCTCGGGTACGGTTTCGATGTCCCCCGTGGTCGAGCGTCTCAAGTCATCAATCCGTGGTCGGTCCGTGCCAAAAAAAAGAAAAATAAAACAAAGTTAAAGTTTGAGAAAACTGTAGGTATATCTAAGGAGCGTTGAAAATATAGACATCATCGCACAGTTCTCCTCTCTCATAGAAGGAAGGGTTGGCAGGCTTTGACGATTATACTTAAAAATTAGTGATAACAACAGAGACTGCTTGATGTGATCTTCATAAAACACTGCCAATATTCAGACCCCGAGCTGATAGGTTTGTTAATAAAGACGACCCAAATACCTAATTAATTTATTGACCTGACCCAAGAATCGAACCCGGTACCTTATGATCCACGAACAAACATGTAACCGCTAGACCAACCAGGCATTTGTCAACCACAATAAAAATAAACAAATTATAATAACAATAAAAAAAAGAATAATAATTGAATTTGTTTTAAGCCGACGACTTATTTGAAATTAAAGTTTAACGTATCATAGCGAGTGATTATACTTATTCATTGGTATTAGTAATTACAGTATCAAATCCAACGCTCACTCAATCTTTTTTTTTTTTTATATACCCACGTAATATCAATATGTAACTTACATATTTCACCATAAATAAACCATAATGTAACTTGGGAAAACACGTGGCTAAATATTAGTCAAACAACAAGTGAAACTATTATGAAGGTTACACATTTGATGATGATAATAGCTAATGAATATAGTATAACTGGGCGTGTACTTACGCGTTGATAGGTAACGCTGTCTTCGCACTTCTGAAATATAACCTCAGCAGCAGGGAGCGTTGGTAGCAAGGAATACTCAAACTTGTATAAATTCACTTTATTACATTACAGAAATTACACAAATAGTATCTACTTGAACGTTACGATTCCTTCAAAATTAGAAAACACAATGAGCGCGCCACGTAGCCAAAAACCTTAAAACATCTCTTTTTGACGTGGAAGGGAAAGTGAACTCTGATTGGTTGCCGCCTTTTTGCGTTAACCAATCACAAAATGACAGTTGACTATTCTGTACGAAGAGTTATGTTGCCAACTTAAAAAAATAAAAACGATATAATTTATCGATTATGATACGATTAACGCAAATTCAATCATGATCCTAACACAATATTCAAATTCTGACGACCTCCATGACGCAGTGGTATGCGCGGTGGATTTATAAGACGGTGGTCCTGGGTTCGATTCCCGGCGGGGCAGATTGAGATTGTTCTTAATTTGTCTTGGTCTGGCTGGTGGGAGGCTTTCGCCGTGGCTAGTTACCACCCTACCGACAAAGACGTATCGCCAAGCAACTTAGCGTTCCGGTACGATGTCGTGTAGAAACCGAAAGGGGTGTGGATTTTCGTCCCACTCCTAACAAGTTGCCCCGCTTCCATCTTAGATTGCATCATCACTTAACATCAGGTGTGATAGCAGTCAAGGGCTAACTTGTAGTCGATAAAAAAAAAAAAATACGGTCATTCGTCGCTCGATGATCTAATGTTTATATAGATTGCTAGCGAGCTTATGCACTATTAGATATGATTCTCTCTTTGATCTAGTGGCCTTGCAATGCCTTTTCCTTTACATCACGAGATCCTGGGTTTGGTTACTTTCTTCATGAAATTCTAAGTAAATATTCAAATCATCATCATCATTGTCAGCCTGCTGGACATTTTTTACTCATTACAAGTATGCTGTTGACTGCTATCACACGTGACGGTAAGTTATAATGCAATCTTAGATAAGAGCTGGCTAACATGTTAGGAGTAGTATGAAATCCACACGCCTTTCGATTTCTAAGCGATATCGTACCCGAACGCTAAATTCTGTAGCGATAAGCACGTCTTTGTTGGTAGGGTGGTAACGAGTTACATCCAAAGTGTCCTGCCAGCTAGACCTGGCTCAATTTTCAAAAACTAATTCGGCCCAGCCGGAAGTGGAACCAGGACCTCCGTGTTGTAATTCCACTGCGCATACTACTGCACTACGGAGTACCATCAGTTTTCAAAATGTAAATATCCCCTATTCTAATGTAAATATCTCCAGGGTCTACCTGATAAAAAGTAAGCTACTTTTATAATGTTACTCCATTTTACATAATCACGCTAAAATTATAAAGTGAATTAAGTAAACATTAAAAATATTGTTAAGGACAGTTTAAATAATTATTCAAACAAAATGGGAACTTAAAAACATAATCCGCACTACCCGAAATAGATTCATAATAAATTATTCATGAAATAACGAACTTTAAATCTGTTTATAATTTGATCACTGTTCCATAATAGAGAATTAATTGATATCTATTTTATCTTTTAAAACAATTACGAACTCTTTAAGTAACGGGATTAGCCTTAATAGATTAGGGATTAGGTGTAATACAGGACTTTTTAGTAGCTTAAAGCTAATAAGCTTTTTGAGCTTTTTTTGACCTTGGGCAGTATCTACCACCGCCAGGCTTATTTCTGATGCCGAGCAACATTGTTGTGTTCCTACATTTCTATTCCAGCGAGTATTACATAAACATAGACAACATCACGCCTCATTACCATAGGGGTAGGCAGAGACTACATCCTTACATTTGCCACGCTCCTTGCAAATCTCTCTCGCTTTTTCTAATTTCATTAATCCTTTCATTCGTGTAGGTACATTAGTTTACTCTTTTCGATCATTCTTTCTATATGTCCATACCATCTCAGTAAACCTTTCTCGATTTTAGTTACTACAACTTCTTTTCACTTTTTTATACCACACTGCTGTTTTATCACACTATTCTTAATTCTGTCACTCAGTTTACTCCACTCATAGTCTCATTTCTATTGTATATATAATGGGTGTAGACATACGTGAGGTTATACATATAAATAGTTGCAGATACTAAATAAAAAAAAAATCAAATCAAAATTTAAAAAATATAAGTATATTAACTACATTTTCGCAAATTGTAAATTGTGACCAATTAGCTTTAACTGTATTATGGAGGTCAAGGACGGCTCCTGAAGGAAGGAACTAGGAAGTATTTTGCATGCCCTGCACACTTTTGCTTTTGTTTAGGCGAATCCTCAGTTAGGTCGTAGAATGGTTCTGTGTTATTGTTTTTTTTTTAATTTTAAGAAATTTTCAATAATTCTGGGTCCGGAGTCGTACAATTAAGTAGAAGTGGTACAATCCCGAGCCTCGGAGAACACTAAACAATCATTCCGATCACTATTATCAACATCTGAAAGTGATCGTTAATGAATGAGTTAATTAATTAATCTTTATCACCACAAGCCCGTCAATCCGGACAGCGTAGCGGGTCGTTATAATGATGCCATAATAATATAATAGGCTGATAATGATGCTGATGATTCAGGTCCTTACGTCTCAAATCAGAGTAATTACTTAATAGTTAAATCGCACAGCAGTCAAACGAGAACGCAGTGACAATCCAGGTCACGGTTTATGGGCTAGCAATTGTTTTATGGTGGGCCCGTTACCCGCGCGTGCGCCTGATCACATTCCTGATGTATGTACTAAAATAAGTGTTATTGACATAAATCTTAGTACACTTACTGCACCATACAATACTCTACATATCTGAACAAATAAATAATATTAAAATTAACAACTTCTTAGTCAATGCATATGAAAGTACTTGCATAACTTGTTTTGGTGTGTATGTCTGTTTGTTCCGGCCAAACTACCAGTTGTATAACTGGATATGTTGTACATGTTTAACCGGATTGTTAAAATTATTTTTTGTATATAATAGACAGATTTGAATTTGCATCTTGATATACCGGAACGGGAGCTACTCGGATAAAACCGCAGGCGTCCTGTAGTAAGCCTAGATTGCTTCAGATCTGGAGGATCTGGGTTTAAGTTTTAAAAAATAAATAAGAGCACACTGCTCTCTAAGTATGTCTAAAGTAAGCACAGCTTGTGCTATTTGTAGATACCTGCCTGATGAATACTTTTATACATATTATGCTTAAATACTTATGATAAAATCACACAAATATTTTCCAGTTGTGAGAATCAAACCCACAGCCTTCGACGCAGACGCAGGATCACAAACCATTGCGCCACTCGGCTGTCCAAAACTATTGTAGCTCCAATATCCAATAGTTTCCTTTCTTCCGTGAAATTAATATCACTGGTAACTTGGAGTTGGAAAGTTCGTGGCAGCATGTCCTCGTGCTCGAAGAGAACGTTAAGCTATCGGGTTTGGTTACTATAATTAACAACCTATAGTTACAGAGTCTATGGCAAGGCAGGCCTAGGCATGTAGTGAAACATTAAAATAGGCTTTATTTTTAGAGTGTCATATCGTATAATGACTTATTTTTTATCAACTGCAAAACTAGTTCAATGATTTTGTAAATAGATGTCTGAAAATTTTCTAATTATTGAAGAAAAAACTAGCAAATTCACACATATTATTCAAGGACTCAATAAACTTCGCTCGAATTTGGCCTTCAATTCGTATAGAATTTCACAGCATCACTGTGCTACAGTATAAAGGATAATGGTCGCTAGGTCACGTTTCTACCGAGTAATGAGCGTGTCCCTGCGAGGTGATACCCTAGGCAACTCTACCGTGGGTTATCGGAGGTTATTTAAAATATGGTTTTCCTCTTGAACTATCTACTATTTTACTATGTACTTGTGTACTGTCTACTTGTTCTATCAATTAAAAAAAAACAACTAAATTGGCGTGTGTTCGGGGAACCCCCGTCATTAACAAAATTAAATCTTGTCTTTAAAGTATTGAGGTCAGAGCTGACAAATAAATGAGTGTAATTATCATTATGAAGAAACTAATCGCCTGTTTATACTCTCACATAAATGCAATAGAGTATACACATACAGACATTTATACACACACATAAACCCACAGACACATCATTTATATGTATTTTATTTTACTTGACTTCTCCACTTTTCAAGTTAGGAGAATCAACAATATATACATACATACATACATACAACTCCTGTCCTGGTCAACAATTAACTATTGGTATATTTTTGTTTTGAATTAAAACAAAAATTCATGTCTTATGTATGTTTAAATTTTTATTTTTAATCAAGGAAGAAACGGAGAACATTCTCAATTCGTCGCATAATTTTTTTTTGAAAATGTTTACTTCTGATCTTAAGCCACGTTAAAGAAATCGGATTTTAAAATTATTCCTACTACACCGACTGAGGAACTCCGTTTTATTAATTTTAATCCCCTTATCCTTAAGAAGATTGAAACAAGATTCCTTCATAATTAACTGATTTTTGGAGCTCTCGAGGAATAATAATCATTTGAAACAAAGAGATTTAAAGGTTCAGCCTCTAATTGAATAAAATCGTTCCGTGCAACGGATCTTGTTAAATGGAAGGAATGTAGGAAAAAGGATTTCCATTAACAAAATTTCTCTTCCTGTATAGATCCTTTGCCATGAATAATTGAATTACGCCATAGCTGAGTCATTTTAATTAATTATATCGGAGACTAATTTTTGGTTTTGTACTAACGTAAAATTGCTTTCAGGAAAACGTTTCTTAAGTGGTAGCGGTTTTATATGACACATTTTTAAATAATAATAAAAAGACGTGTGGCACTCGGAGACTGCCGCGGTAAAGCTATTGCATAGCATTTTTTATCAACTTATGTTTACCTACCGACGTCATCGGGACCGTCCCGATCCCCCGGACCGAATCCCGTCGGTTCCGCAATTTTTTTTTTAAGCGTGATATTGCAAAAAGTCATTAATTTAAAAAAAAATGACTTTTTGAAATATCACGCTTGAAAAAAAATATATCGGAACCGACGGGAATCGAACCCGTGTCTCTCTGGCAATCTGGGCACTTAGAGCGCCTTACCGCTAAGCCACGTTCCCCGATGACGTCGTTGCCGAAATTGTGCTTTTGATATTATGTTTCTGATACTCAGGGGGTGTTAGGTTTTTTCGTTACGGAATTTCTGTATTCGGTCTCCACGCTCCAGGCCCGCGATAAAAGCTATACAATAGCTTAATATACATGTCCAAAAACCTTTATCCCTTAAACTTAGCGAAATCCCTAAGCTAGGAGCAGTTGTCGCAATAATTTATATGGGTTGAATAAATTGTACCCTTCCTGAGTGCGTAATGCGACAAATGATATTTGATATTAACCCAATGCAAAAACAACGGACCGTTATAAATTTAACGTATCTGTGTGTGTGTGTGTGTGTGTGTGTGTGTGTGTGTGTGTGTGTGTGTGTGTGTGTGTGTGTGTGTGTGTGTGTGTGTGTGTCCGTTAGTAGCATTGTAGCTCCAAAATGGTGGAACCGATATTGATTTCTTTATGTTTCCAGATTGGTGCCATAATTATTAAAAAAGGGTCAGTAGTTTGGTTTTTATTTTAAATTATTGAAAAATAAAACTGATGCAAGGAAATATCAAAATAAAACTTAAGAGGATCGCTTTTAAACTGATTAGTAGATTGCACATAAAGACGATGTTATTTTTCGCCTTATAGTGTTATACATGTTTGAGATTTGATTGTTTCGTCGATGTCGATTTTTTTGGCTCCTGGGGAACCATGTAGATCACATTGGGTAGGGAGTAAGGTACTAAACACTTCTGTATGAAGCTACTACGTAAAAATCAATCAACCAAACGATTGAAACAAACGGTTTTTAAACATGACATCAATACCAAAACGATGGTACATGCAAATGCACTTCCTAATATTGTAAAATACATCACAAACCACAGATCTTAAAGTCCTAATTGGAATAAAATAATGTTGTCTGCGTGCGTACAGTGCCACAGCGTCGTATATCGAGTTATTCGAGCGCGAACCGTGAAGGCATTGTGACAAGCAACCGTGACACACTTAATGCGCAGTGGTCGTCCGTTTAGCGGAAAATTGAAGTTTGTTTACCTGCGCTGCATTTTGTATGTAATATTATACAGAACTATGCGAATTTACGTAACGATATACATTACTAATTTTTCATGTTTTATTAGTTGGGTACGTAACTTTCGGCTATTCAGTCTTTATTAATTTATTTCAATATTTATTAATGTTGCGCATTTTTATTTACCTGCACAAGTGTAGATTTAGACTCTACACATTAGGTACTCTATTGTGACTTAGTTGCCTCTGCGTATATTATGCGGTCATGAAATAGTCAAATATTAACCTAAGCGCGTCATTTGTACGAAGTCCTGTAATGGACCAATATTTTTTTTATCGACTACAAGATGACCTTGGACTGCTATCACACCTGATGTTAAGTGATGATTCAATCTTAGATGGAAGCGGGCTAACTTGTTAGGAGTTGGATGAAATCCACACCCGTTTCGGTTTCTACACGACATCGCACCGGAACGCTAAATCGCTTGGCGGTACGTCTTTGTCGGTATGGTGGTAACTATTCACGATGAAAGCTTCCTACCAGCCAAAAAAAAATTAAAAATAGATGATGATATTTTCAAAAATAAATAAACGTAAGAGGTATAACATCCCGAAACGTGTCGATTTCGATTTTGTTAACACAATTATGTGTATAAAATAATTTTAAATTAAAATAAATTCATATTAACATAAATAAAGGGAGTTGACACAATGAAGATTTAATCAATTTCTTGTCCACACGTCTCTCAGGATTCTACCTAGGAAGGTCTTTTTAGGCATGTATTTCTCTCTCCCTAACTCCTGTATTTAGTATAAGTATCATCATAATATAGTATAATTAAGTACCTAAGTAAAAGGACCTAAAATAAACTGACTGGATGAGCTTAATTCAGTAAAGGTAGAGCAGTCTGAAAAGGATAATTAGTTGTCAATTAAAAGTAATAAGGAGCTTGTTGTTTGAGCGCGGCGTGGTTGAATATGCGTCTAATTTGTTGACGTGCCTGACCTTGGAGATTGAGTTGTGTACGCCTTGCTTACCTAATAAATGGGTACAGTACAGGATTTACTTAGAACAAGTTAGCCCTTGACTGCAATCACTCCTGATAGTAAGTAATTCAAACAAAGATGGCAACGCTCAAACTTGTTTAATGTAAAATTAAATCCACACCTTTATTGGTTTCTACAAGACATCGTACCAGAACGCTAAATTGGTCGGTGGTACGTATTTGTCGGTAGCCACGGCCAGAGCCTCTCAACAGCCAGAATAGGACCAATTTAAAAAATCCTAGTCAACCCAAGCGGGAATCGAACCATGGACCTCCGTTTAATAAATACACAGCCCATACCACTTAGCCACGTAGGCCGTCAGAAAGCTATTTAACTTAAGGTAAGGTCATGGTTACTTACCACCCTAAGCTTGTGCTTGTACTTGTACTTTAACATCAATTGAGATTTTGAGTCGAAAAATGACTTGTTATAAAATATTATTTAGCATTTCAATCTTATTCTTTCTCTACTTCAAAGGATTTCCTGCTCTTTCAAGTTTTTATTATTCTACTTGAAAAAATTTACCTTAAAATTGAGGATAAAAATAAATCTTTTGTAATTTTGGACCGAAATAAAATAACAGGCTTTCATTCAAGTATTTTAATTATAACTTACTAAGTTCAACATTTTTAAGACTTTCGGCATTAATAACATCTGTTGCGTTGGTTGTTTGTGACCAAAATTAATATTAATTTTACAACATTTCTAATTTTTAAAATATTTCTACATGATTTTATCTACACCTTTTCATATAATTTCATTAATATAACAAGCTCTTATTTATTTTGTTTGTATATGTACCTAAGTAAGTCTTACAAACTGCACTTTGACGTCGAAAACGAAAGTGTCAGATCTTTTCACGTCCCAAATAATACGCAAGCGGTTCAGCTGGGTTTTAGTAGCCCTTCTGGCTGCTTCTAAGCCAGTGAGTCCTAAATAACCGGACGTAGACTGTCCTGCGCAGCCCCCGACTGCATTGCATCCTGGTCGGTGCGTTCCCAGCGAAAAAAATGCCTATATACAGAAAATGGTCTAAAACTATATAGGATGCCTATAGAGTTGTACCATTTTCTTTAAAATGCTTGTTGTAATTACTAGTGTTTGGTGACAACACAGGGTACAAAGATGTAGGGCTGATCTAGTTGTTCCTATAGTCACCTTCCAAATCAGAGTTGCAAAACGAGAAACTTGGATAAACTTACAAAGTTTGAATCCATACTCGGATTAATTTGTCTTGGCAAACACATGTGCTATATTTTAGAGCATTTATATAAAAGCATGTTTTTTATATACTTTAGAATATTAATTTATTATTTTTATCTTACAATTTAATGTGACGCGGTATTTACATTAATAAATAAAAAAAATTTAACAATTGATTAAATAAATAAAATCCCTACTTATTATAAATATTTCGTAGAATAACTTTATGAATATTTATTTTTGTTTCCCAATTTTTTTATATTATAACAATTAAATAACAATTTATATTAATTTTAATTTATTATCCTGGAAAGGACGGAAAGACAATTAATTTTTATTTAACTTGGTAATAAACTACTTTGTTATAATAATTATTTTAAATTTTATTTAATTACTCTGATACTAATTTGTTAAATAACTTAGATGTATTACGTTCCATATAAAAATTAAGTTTCACTATTTGTAATATTTACAGTCCATGTAATGGCATCTCAACAAACTTACAGACTTGTAATTGTGAGGTTTCTTTGAAAAGAAAAACGTGATGTCATACTTAAAAGTGACATTTACCGTTCCTCCACAGACAAAACACACATATAAGTTGTAAATGTATTGAGTTGCCAGGTAAAAAAACTGTATATAATGCTTGTAACAAATAAAAATTGTTTATTTGTTACAATAAGATTAGCCTTATTTATAAATATCATTTATTATTATTAATCGATAATACTATAGAATACTACATACAAATAAACTATCACAATTAATTAAAGCTGCGTGACATTGCATTTCTGTAATATACAATGTAAGGGCACGATCTCACTAGTCATACATTTTGTTAATTTATTTCCGAGTAGGTATATAGGGCGCTTTTCTGTGACGATATTTTTATAATTCTACAGTTGGAGCTTTAAATTCGTCTCATTATCTCCCTATCTGTAGCCTCATGTTGGGTAGAGAGATGAAGAGACGAGTTTGAAGAAATCGTAACAGGATAGCGTTACTGTATTTGTATGGGTGTGTGTAGTTAAAATTACTGCACGAATATTGCTAATGCTAATATTTGTGCAGTAATTTTAATGAGGTATGTATGGTATTGATTTTTTACAAAATTAATCGCCAATAACAGCTTTCTTTTATATGATGACTAGTGAGAACAGCCCTTAACTAACTATGCACAACACATCCAAAGTAGCGAAATTTTTTTTTTCAATATATAAAACAGCTCGTAATCTATAATCACTTATTTTAAAAATATGTAAATTCTTTTCACTTTATATGGTCTTGTTTTACAAATTTACAGACAGATGGACGGCCAGTCTGACATTACGTATCCATAAGATAATGGTATATTACATACGTACTATGCCGTGGTACTTTACTGACTCTTACGTATATTTAACAATATTATTGAGTGTTTGTGCAACCCATAGGTAAGTCGCAGCATAGCAAACCCAAGGTCTAATCTGAGGTGCAACCTAATATTGCGCTTTTGTCCTTTCAATGACAAAACCTTTCAATGAAGGTTGACTGCTAGAAATATATTTATTCTTTACTTAAAAAGAAAACACGTGTAAGAAGCAGAACACAGAATAAAGTCTAAATAGAAATATACAAAATTTAATTTCAAATTTCCCAAGAAAATGCCATTAATGTGAAACTAAAAGCTTTCGTAATTCCTTTTTCAATAATAATTGTTTCATTTTGGGAGGAATTGTTCTGGAACATGACAAAATGTCTCCGCGGCAAGACTTAAGCAGAGTTCGCTAATTAAGTGAATGTCTTAGTTGCCGGTTTGGTTTTACGAAAGATTTAATAAATTGGAGTCTCAAAATAAAGGCATTATTCGCTTCAGTGTTTTTCGGTGTGGTATTATTTTATTTATAATTATTAAAATTATTTTTTCTTGTTTGTAAATTGTAAGAATATACAGTTCATGACAACATATCATAGTATGAAACAAAAGCCGCTTATACGCATCTTAAAAATTTAAGTCGGTTTTGATCAATAGATGGAGATATAAGAGGAAGGTGTTTTACATAAATAGCTTAGTGAAGAATATCTGTAGAATGAATAATTAAACAATTAAATGAAGAATGAAAGGTTTAGTTATATTTTTTCATTGTCTCTATATGTGGTTAAGGATATAAATTGAAACAATTGTTCGTTATACTGATTGAAATAAACCTTATTAATGTCAGCCAGTTGTAACGAAGAAAATGCGTTTGAGCGAACTGCCAAAAGGACTGAATTTTTAGTTCAAAATTTTTTGAGTAGGTTATACTTGTCAGTCTCTCGTGCGCTTCTTTCCAGACTGGATGCGGATAGACTCGTAAATTAAATTTTAAGTTTACGACTTTAAATATAAAATTTTAAAGAATAAATATTTTGGTTTTGCCTTTAAATTTTCAAGAATTAGCTCAATGTTAATTTTATTAATCATACGCCAACTGTCATAAATGAGGTCATCAAGAACTTTTGTGTCGGATTTACCTGTTAACATTTGAATCAATGGGAATATCCGTCAGAAGAAAAATATATTTTATAAATATCAGATTCATTTTTATAAATGAATGTTAAGTATTAATTCGTTCATTAAGTTTTCTGGGAAAAAGCTAAAGCAAAGTTTCGGTATAAAGTGATATTTTTGTTTCGTTTTTAAAAAAATACTTTAATAGATAAAAAAGAAAAATTTTCATGAGAAAAATTGCTAAGTTGGATGGCAATTGTAAAGTAAAAGATATTTACGAACGAATTACACGTGGAATAATTTTCTGAGAGGGACATTTTTTATATTCTAACTCTTAACAAAAAAAAAACAAAGTATCAATTCATTTCATTTTACTACTTTCTTCTTTTCTTTCATTTTACTAATTTCATTTCATTTCATTTTCATTTCAGTATCTCTCTTAGGATGTATTATGAACTTCATATCAGATTTCTATTTTATAATACCTTTAAAAATAGAAAACGGTTGAACAACAGTCGCAAAATTGCAAAATTTATTTACTCAAAATTAAAAAGCGTATTTGGTGTTCCGAATCTAATGACATCTTGCTCATATTATTCCGTAACTGGTACAAAAGTTAACTTAGAAGTACTTTTGAGCTGAAAACTTCTTCAGGCGCTCAACGTTTTCACTCCTTCTTGCATTTTTTGGATGAAAAAACATGGAATATGCATATATGCATATTATAGATAGCTCATGAAAAATATGTGTACTTTTTGGGTAAAGAAAAGTCTGAAACTCCCGTCATTACACAAGTTACTTATTTTTTACTTCTATCATCAGTTCCTGCTGCCCGATTTTTTTTGCACTCGACTTCGACTAACCCGAATTTTATTTAAGTTTTTACTTCTTTTAAGAATTAACTTTTTAACTTTAAGTGTCTATATTTTGTTGACATTAAAAATTGCAGTTGGCGCTTAACGACGATATAATAAATTATTCAATCACAACTTCAACAATAAAGCTAATTTGTGCGTCGAATACGAGGACGTGTCGTTAGTATTACAGACACGTAGATATTTATGCGTATTTTATTTTATTGTAGCTCCTTTATTACCGTTATGTGCATCTTGTTTTTAAATAAGAATAAATTAATTCTAAATTAGCATTAATTACAACACATATATAGTCTTTATTTCCGTAAAAAATGTTTTAATTTATTGTGCAATACAATTATTAAATTCTTAATAAAATTTATTTTCTTTAATATCCTGGGTTTTTATTGTAATTTTATGATTATGAAAGTCTTTAAGTATATTAATGTCACATTTTATATAAGAATCTTATAATACTATGGACTATAAAGTAAAGTTAAATTAATAAAAAATTTAAATAACTTTCGAAATCGGAAATAAGGAAATTTACATGTATGTAAAAGATCGGATCAGACACTGATTTTAAAAGATTTTCAAGGATCATTCGGAAACCCCATAAGTCAAAAATGTTATCTACATTTTTTGAACAATAAAATTATTGTTCAAAAAACGTACGGAATAGCGGTTGGTGTAAAAAAATAAAATACCCGCATGTTACAAAAATATTAATAAGTAAAAAATATTACTTATCTTATTATTTTCGAAAAATTCAGTTTTACTATTGTCCTTAAGTATCGACTTTGAGTAGTCAGAAAGAGAAAATAAAGTTGAATTTCTTGTTTATAAACCTTCAAAATGAAATAATTCAATCATATTACAATATTTACTTTTGTTTTAAATAAATGATCCCACCTGCCCTAATGGCAACAAACTTTAATAATTTAAAATGCTCGAGGCTTCTAAAAGCCATTTATATTTCTCGCACGGGCAAACAATTAAACCACGGCAGTTGACCTCGTATATTCTGCTTAAACTTCCTTAAAGTTTATTCAAAAAGGTCCGACCTTTAAACGCTTTGTGCATAAACGTATTCGTTTCAATCCGAAGTGATAAACCCATTTCTAGAAAATTCCAACGTGGACATTGATGTCCATATTTTAGGTTTCCTTCATATGCCTTGTGTGTCTTGCAAGTTTATCATTGTCTGCATATTAACAGTCACTATCAGATGTGTAAAAACTCGAAGCCATGGTATCCTGTTCTGAAACCACATACGCCTGCCACTGGACCAACGAGAAAATGCTACCTCTAAATTGCAAAAATAAGACCATGAATTTAATGTTTTACGAAACATGTTACAAATGTCACTTTATGTATCCTTTGCTTTCATAACTCTATTGTGAATTTCGTCCCATGTCAACGTAAGTTGTTTGACTGTGAGAGTCAGAGAGGGAGATCGGGTGGCAAGTCGCTTGGTGTAGGCGTTGTGTGAACAACAGGTCTTTTTGGGTTTTGTGAGTTTCCCTGTAGAAAGCCTTTTGATTTCAAAGCTTTATTGCGAATTCCGTCTCATTCCAAACATTTTCATTCTGCTGTTTGAGACTCGAATAATCAATAAAACACATGATATTTACTACCTACACTATATTATCTACTACATGAAATTCTTAACAGCTCTCTATTACGTTTTGGTCTTTTTTCAAATTAGAAGGGTCCACCAAGTTGGTGAATTAATGCACGCACACTTTGAAATTGAACTCCAAGTACCTACCTACTGAAAATTCTCACTTGTGCAGAATAGATTTTCTGCACTGTTTCTCTAACAAATTAATGCATACATTAGTTAGGTACAACGTCTATCTAGCTTGTTATACCTATTGTAGATACATATACTATTCCAGACGGTACAAATTTCTCCAACGACCCCTGTTCGAATGTCGAATAAACATGACTTTATTTACATAATAATACCTAGAATTTGCTAAACAAAATAAGGCATATCAATCATGGACCATACAAATATTAAACAGTGTATAAAAGCTCGCCGAGTAAAGTCGCTGTGAAATATTTAATAACGTTCTTTGTACGTCTATTGTATGCTGAGATAATAATCTAGATTAAAGACGATCCTACGAATATTATAATACGATGTATACATGTGCGTTTAAAACGCGACTGACTTGCGACAAACGCAAACTGTCGCGGTCAGTATTTTTACACAAATTCTCAGAAATTACAGATTAGATCTGTATATTTAGTACAAGTAGGTACACCTGGTGTTCAATGATAATACAATGTAAGATGGAAGCGGGCTAACTTGTTACGAATAAAATTAAATCTACACTCCTTTTTTCGATATCGTACCGGAACGATAATCGCTTGCCAGTATGTCTTGGTCGGCAGGGTGGTAAAAAGTCTCTCAAATTAGCAAAAGGCTTGCGTCATTGTATGAAAATCTCAATCGGTCTAGCCGGGCATCGAACCCAGGCCCTACGTTTAAACTGCACCACGCATACTACTGCGCTACTGTGGCTGTCAAAAATGTCGAGTTCTTATAAGATATGTGTGTGCTTTTTGTCCTTATTTATTATTATAAAAAAGTATGACGTAAAAAGCATGTTTTCCATTCATTTTCGTAATTCGTGAAAACACGATTATAAATAGCCTTCATGGAAAAATGTGTGGTTGTTTGTGAACTGCTTAATTTTCGTATTTCAGTCGTGAATTGAATTTGTCGAGGGAATTTATTACGGATCGTTAAATTTAATATATGTATAAGCATGTATGCAACTTAATGCGAATACAGAGAATTCAATTCATGAATATTAGCGGAGATAGATGGGATAGTCCACCATTGATGTCTGTGACCACAAATGTTAGAATCTGGACTAAACGAATTCGTGATTTTCGGATTCGTTTGATGGTATTCGTAAAATATAACAAATAAATCAATTATAAGTGTATTTATTATATTTAAATATAATAAATACACTTAAAATTATATAATAGTAACGCTGTTATTAACACCCACGCTTAGGAATATAGTTACCTAATTCAAAATTATGTGTTTTTGACTCTTGATTTTTTTTCTCTTATTTATTTTTATTTACATATTTTTTAAAAATTTTTAACAATGTTATATAATACAAAAATATTTAAAAAACACTATTAAAAATTTATAAAAAAAATCTGCTCCTCCACTTGCGGGGCCTTTGCGGGCCCAATCCAACAATTAAGCGAAAGCTTCTTAAGGTGTTGGTCGAAGCTTTTCGCAAAAAGACCATTGACTGAAATACTATCGAACAATAATATACATATAATCTGTTAGCAAGATCCAAGTATATTATACTTTTTCCTTTTCGGCTTTCACGAGGTTATCGTCATGAAGACAGTAATATCAACAATTGGCAAAAAAAATATCAGGTCTATTAGAAATATAAAATCGATCTTGCACCGTTATTTTCAAGAACTGGCGCTGGGTCGTACTTATAGTTAGGTACCTCAAACTCGACAAGGCCGTACTGAAGAGCAAGTTGTTGGTGGATTATCCTGGCTACTCGATTATGTCTGTGCAAGTATTTGCCGTTAGCAAGATAAGGACACCCGAAACAATATGCCTAAGGGACTCCACAGGATGATGACACGCTCGACATAATTATGTCTAGAGTGCCATCTTTCATAATATGTTTCCGGTAGTTTCTCGTCTTGATCACTTCGTCCGTAATTGCACAGACAAAACCCTCAGTTTCCCCAAAAAGGTCAACGAATTGCAACCAAGATACTGATGTTATTTGATCAACATCTGGCCCCGTAAGAGCCTTGTAGAATCGTCCATGCAACTCCTTACTCTTCCATCCCGCCACGCGATCTGATTTACTAATTACTTAAGGCTTGCGTCAGTTCTCTTAGCCAAGAGATAGCGGGGTAAGACCCTTGTCCACTGCAACAACATCCTTATGCATACACACATTCATCTTGAGGAAATATTCCTTGAGATTGCACACCTCAGGATTATGGAGGCTTTTGGCATTTAAGAAGCCACGTCCACCACTCTTTATTAATAAAATGATCATTTCCATTTTTATCGACCCATAATAATGAGTCTCTACCTGCCAGTCGAGAACCATTTGATGCCATCCACACGATGATAACTCCTTTCAATTTTAACGATGCAAATGTTTAATTTAGGTTGTTTTATTAATAAAGATCAAAAACACAAAATTTTAAATTAGTTTATTTTTTTTAAGCGTGCAAATCGTAAACAAAATCTTTATTTATTTATAAGAGCATCAAATTAAACTAATAGAACGTTTAAAGCATTTTAAGTCATTATTTAATTTTACCTATAAATTATTAAAAACTGTTTCAATTTCGCATTAATCGTTAATTTTACTATTTCAGCGTTTCATTTTCGTGTCGTCTTATACATAATTAAAAAACTCATTTTCTTTTATTACACAACTATATGTTATCGTTTTTATTATAATATCTACACTCATTTTTAGGGTTTCGTAGCCAAATGGCAAAAAACGGAACCCCAATTTAATCTAATAAAGAACAATTGCCGAACTACAAGTCCATAACTTTGACTTACTGTATTAGTCCATAAATCACTCACAGTATCCTCAAAACTTCTCACAATCTTTGTGACATTATATCAAAATTTTTCTATTTCCTTTGGAGCAGCGTGCTATCTCAAAGGTTCATAATATTCTTCACGAATTTGAAGATCTTTGTCGTAATTCAGCCTCACGCACTATGGCACCGCTCAGTTACAGGAGCGTCTTCTTTGTGAGGCTTAATAAGCAGATGCCATGCATTGTTATGAGGAGGCCTTCGTCTTCAACAGCAGTACAGGCCAGTACATCGTCACGAAGAGTAGAAACAAAGCGGGGAACACCACCCTGGAGAGTTTGTCTATTTCACGCCACAGTACCCGCTCTTGGCCGGTGTCTGCATCGACCCAAGCTACCTGTGAAACCAAACAAATATTATCATCATCTCAATATGCGAGAAACGCAACCCCACATACAAAAGTGCAGTGTTGGTCGACCCCCCACTAGGTGGAGTGACGACTTTAATACGACGATGACGTTTAGGATGGTTTGTTTGAAAGTCCCTACAAAAGGCCTATCGTTAGCAGTTCTATCGACAGAAATGGTCAAGACGATGATATCTGAGATCTCCTTTCCTTTCAATTACTAGAGAGGAATTTCGTGATATATCGTATCCCCTGGTTACTCCAGGGAGTCCGCTAACTCCGTATCAAATTTTATTAAAATCGCTCCAGTCGTTTTGTCTTAAAGAAGTAATAAACATACAACAAGTAATATGATGACCGTAATTTCACCGCATGCAACTACTGGGGTACAGCGTCATGACAATTTTTCATACTTTACACTGAAAAAATAAAGAGACAAAACGGACCGAAAACAAAGTCATAGCCTTCACATTTAACTATGTTAATATTCATAAAAAATTCTACATCCTCATTTCATTACAATTTACAATTTCTTGATAATCATAATTAAAAAAGTATAATAAATTAATTTCAATTAATTAAACCTAAACACGTAGTCTTAACTCGGATTGAACACAGGGAACAAGGTAATCCAATTATCTCCACGGGGCTTTACAGAAGCTCGGTTTATACACATACTCGTACGACCTGCTTTTCTTCGCACCCCGTCTCATCTTATATAGGTACATGCGATTAGTTGTATGTGTTTTATGGCAACTTAAGTCTTAACATACATAAAACAGACTGATGTACGTGATATAGAGCTACGTTAGTTAAAATATTTAGTTTTACGTGCACAGACTTTACAATATTTAATTGTCTGAAAGAGTTATGTGTACGCTCATTTTGTTTATTGAGATCGTTGATCGATCGTATAGTAAATATATTAAAAAATATCCAGAGTTGTCGGAAAATAAAAGTAATTGTGGAAATTTAATTTTCCATAATGGAAATTTAATTTTAACAAAAAAACTGTAAGGATATTTTAAGGGACTATTAGATTATTGGAATTACACAAATTTCCTACCTTCCGCTATAAAAATTAAAAAATATTCTTAATTTTACAAAAAAGAATTTTTAATGATTCTTCTTATTTTCCTTTTAAATTAAGACCAGAGCACATCGCCAAATAGACTTCAAAATAATTATACACAGTAAATTTTTAGTAAAGTGAAACCCATAAAATGTTATAAAACTAGTGTTTGTAAATTTAAGTTGAGTTTTTATGCACGTATTTCTTCTAACAATATTTTAAAAACAATGTTTTTTTAAATTGTGTAAAACGTGACGACCTCCGTGACGCAGTGGTATACGCGGTGGATTTATAAAATGGAGGTCCTAGGTACGATTCCCGGCGGGGCAGATTGAGATTTTACTTAATTTGTCTTGGTCTGGCTGGTGGGAGGTTTTCGCCGTGGCTTGTTACCGCCCTACCGATAAAGGCGTACCGCCAAGCGATTTAGCGTTCCGGTACGATGTCGTGTAGAAACCAGAAGGGGTGTGGATTTCATCCTACTCATAACAAGTTAACCCGCTTCCATCTTAGATTGCATCATTACTTAACATCAGGTGTGCCGTGTGATAGCATGGGCCAACTACATAGTAGTCGATAAAAAAATTAATAAGTGAATGGAAAAATGGATAAATCTTACAATAATAACCTGTAATATGCTTTGTCGCCTCTCAACACCGACCATGTGTGGCGGAGGGGCCCCCGGGGCCGGATGGACCGCCGGCGTCGTAGCGGGGGGAGACGTGGGCGAAGTGAGATCGACCTTGCGACACCGCACCCCGCTGCCTTCCCACGCAGCTACTGTACCACAGGAACCTTTTTCACCATTAAGACGCTAAAAAGAAAAAATCTATGAGAGTTTTGTCTTATTCAATAGTAGATAAGGCTTTGTCTTACCACAATACCATCTGAGAAAGTGGTCCTGGATTCGACTTCTGAACTAAAAACATTTTCTTTCTTCCAAGAAATTATTTGTAATAATTTCCTGCCCGGAGTTGGGAAGGTGGTAGAGTTACACATCGACTCTGGTAAAGATTGTAAAGCCGTAAGTATTACCATTATCATCCAATATCGATTCTAAGTAAAATTATCACCTTTATTTAAATACTCTTCGGGAGAAAAGCCTGACCTGTAGTGTCAAAACTTATTTTATTTATTCTAATGTTAAGTATCAAAAAGGCCCACGGTAGGTAAATAGCAGCACTGGTAATACCGTTAATATGTAAACGTTTATCAAGGAATTTGTTTATTTTACCCTTAAATAGCCCCATTATTATTACAGCTGAGTAGAAACATCGCAACGGGAAGATTCTACAATTTACACGTACGTGGAGGAAATTATCTGGAAAATTCGATAGCTGGACTTCACTTCAGGACCAGTCATCCAATTTTCCACATCGCTTCTTGAAGGGTATTGAATTTATTTCTTCTACAACTTAAGGGACGTAGATTTTGAATTAATTAACTTTATATATCGAAGATTTTTAGAGACAATTATATAATTTGGTTTTATTTTTGGGATGTTCTCGTAAATTTAAGAATTTATCATTATTGAAATTTCGTCACCAAGAGAAATCAATGGCGATAAAAAGATTTTTAAAAATAAAATCCTTTCCAATCTGATGACCCTAGATATTAATCGAGTCCCAAAAATTCCCCGCTATTCGAAAATATCGTCAATATTCTTATTTCGTAAGAAAATATTTTGTTAATATGTTCCTAAAGAAACAAGGCAGAAAATAAATTAATTCTTATTTTAGAAAAAGGCTATTAAGTAGGTTCTTGATTAATTTCAAGATGTAAGTCCCCGAAACGTTAATATAGAATCGGAAAGAAATGCCTGTGAGTGGAATTTTAACAACGTTAATACCATTCTCCAAAGGCTGTATCTTTTTCTTACTTTAATCCAAAAATGTGAATTTACGAGGCAAAGAGGTTGTTGACTTTGCTGTTAAGGAAAATCAATTCGGCTCCTGTAACAGATTTTAAGAATAAGAGCCTTGAGACAAGCGTGGACGGATTCTATAAGCCTTCCATTTACTATTCCATTTTTAAGTACGGAATACCTTAGAATTTTTAAAATTAGATATCAAATAAGTCTTTATTTTTCTATTAACTCATTGTATAATATTTTAGAAAGTGTTTTCATTAATTAAAAACGGCTCTTGTTTATTATTTTTTGCAGATGTTGATGGGAATAAACACCTGAATCGAAATTAATATGTTTTGTGTTTACTTTTAAAACTCTGGAATAATATTCAAAAACATATACATCAAATACTGTAAATTTACTATAAAAATTATTGATCAATATTCCTGTTTCTCTTTAGTTACTCGCACGTACTGTGATAGGAGTTGGTACACCATTATACCATAGCAATTCATTAATAGTTGGTTAAGTGCAACAATTATTATAACTCCACAACGATATTCCTGAGCGTTGATTTATGTCCTTCTATGTTACCCAATCACGGCTCAGCGGCTGAACCGATCTGGATGAAATTTTGCACAAAGATAAATTATAGACCTAGCACATATGCTACTATTTATCCCGTTACTTCTATTTAAATGGGATCTAAGCGGGTGATACCGCGGGGCACCACTAGTTAAATATGAGTGAGCAGTTTTTGTGACAGAGTACGTATTTTCATAATATGGTCTATATTTATATTTATATTTATATTTATATTATTACTTGGTGTAAATTTTAGTAGAGAGAAATATCTCACCACTGGTATGATTCTCGGTATGGACTCCTGCGTTTTCGACTTATTCATCTGGTATTGTTTGTCTAAAACTTTGACTACAACAAACTCCGCGAGCGCTGCAAACACGAACATCATGCAGCCAGCCATCCAGAGATCAAGAGCCTGAAAAATATCCACCGCCCACAATATAAATTGCCTTCTGTCTGGAAACTTAAGTGGATACAATGTCAAACTAAATCATACTATTTTATATTTTATCTTGTTGTAAAGTTTGTGTTGGTATATCTTTGAATTGAATACAGCTGTTGCTTTACATCTGTTACACAGTGGTAAGCGCAGTTGTTTGGAAAGAACTTGGGTTGCAAAAATAATATTTTTTAAATAAAAATAGAACCGACTCAAAACGCACTTACTTACTTTACTTTACTTAACTTAATTTACTTAAGCATATCTATGAAGTCGGTGCCAGCCAAGTTTAAGGAACGTTTATTTTACGTAGTAAAGCAGTTTGTGAATTCTAGGTAACGTCTTTAAAGTAGAAACCTTGGCTGGCGCCAACTTAAGTAAATTAAAGCAACTAAATGACACAGTTATTTTTTACTTTTTAGTGCGTTTTGAGTCGGTTCTATTTTTATTTAAAAAATTTTATTTCTTACTTTTTAGTGATTTATCGCCACGTATTGTACTTGTATATTATATATATATATATATATATACTGTCATAGTATATTATATGGCACTAGTAGCCAAAAAGCTACCGATACCAAAAACCGAAATCGCTGTATTGTATATGCATATGTATATTGTAATTTCCCCAGGATATCATCATCAGATCCTAACATGATGACAATGGGACCACCTTGGAAGTATGCGCTTTCTAATAAAAAAATTGAGAACCTCCTCCTTTTTTTTTCGTCGGTTACAAAAATCAAGTTCAAAATCATTTATCTCTAGGAGGCTTATTATATTGTGGTTAGATAGTTTCTACCACCGGCTCGGAAGGCAGATCCTGTTGAGAAGAGCCGGCAAAAAACTCAGCATTTGCTCTTTTTAAATCATTCTTTTTTACAATATTGACTTTATTGTTATTTAAAATTATTTATTTCACTTATTGTATGAAGTTGAAAGCCGATCCAATTGCCTCTCAATATCTTTGTCGTTTCGGTTCTATTCCCTTCAGGGCTGAAATAGTTTTTGAATTGTCGAAGTCTGGCTGGTGCGTGGCTTTGACTGTGGCTAGATACCACTCTGCCAACAAGTCGTACTGCTAACTGAGCGTTCCGGTACGATGTCATGTTGACACCGAAGGGGTGTGAACTTCATCTTCATCCTCACAAATTAACCCGCTTTCATCTTAGATAACATCATCACTTACCACCAGATGTAATTACAGTCTAGAGCCAGTTTCTGGTAAATGCAAAAAAAATATATGCAAATAATAATACTTGTCAATATTTACCTAAAAATATAAACAAGTCAGAATTGAGGGCTTGATAATCAATTCAGTTAGCTTTTCTTTTGAGTGGTACGGGTATAACGAAATTTAGATTGTGGATGTTATTAAATCAACTTCTCTGATTGAGTAGCGATCTTGTTAAATATTTTTTATTGGTACACTTACCTTTCATGGTTGAATGTATGAGAGAATTGAACTCCAATTTTAGTTGTAAATCGATGTCGATTGGTAACAAAAGTTCTTTTATTAAGTACATGAACAAAACAAGACTTCGACCAAAGCGTAAGCCATTTTTACGAGCAGGTACTAGAACCCTTTATAAGACAGTATCGAAATATATACATAGACTAAAACCTAGATCTTTTATTTTATGATGAAAGATTATCTTTTTAATTTCTACCAATAATCAGCATTGTTTGGATTGTACACTAGGATTGCCTCAAAATAATTGGGACACAAGGCTTAACGCTTATGACCTCGGCTTGCCTAGCAAATCGTCAAACTTATAAAACTCAGGCTAAGACATTACTATTATATGTTAATTCTAAGATTTATTATTTACTAATTATAACGAGTATTTTTTGGAAAAAATAGTAATATAATTAACTAAACAGAGGGCTTTCTATTATTGGTAAGACAAAGAGTTCCTGAGGGCAATTAAGAATATTCATAAGCATACAACATATTACATAGATATTTTCACCTATTAACCAAATTCAGAGTTGTACATTATTTAAGAACAATTTTACCTTAACATAAGCCACCGGCGGTATATCAGCTCTTAATCCTGTGAACATAGTGACCAGTGTCAGCATACAAGTGACCAGTAGCGTCACCCGGCCAGGGATCGCGTCCAGGTCTAACCAGAAGCTGAACCATGACAACATGACCACTAGAGACGACGGCGCGAACGTTTGTATCAAGTGATGACCAATTTGCCTCTCAAATCTGAAGTAGACCACTAGTCTTGAGAAGTTACCTGGAAGTATAATTTAAATTAATGTGGGTTTGAATCAGAGAAGCCCAAAGATGATATCCTGCATGTGGTCGGAGCCTCAATTAATCGCCAACCTTTTTAGCAGTGTATTAAACAATCAATTTGAAAAAACATGTCGATGAATTAGTTTTACGTAAATGTAAAACTCTGGACCCAAAAATTGTTAAACTAAAAGGAAAATTATAAAATAATAACTTTTCTTCTGTTATTTAAATTCAAATTAAATTAATTTCTTTTCATATTTTTCCATTCGTAAAAAAAGGTTTAAGACTTAATTTTAATGGCTTCGCATTCAGAATAGCTTAGACATATACGAGTCCTCAAAATTAATAACTAAAATGAAATATTAAATAATGTATAGAGTATTAGTAAGTGAACAAAATAATAAATATAATAAAACGTAGTTACAGACGCACCTTCATTTGTGGTATTTTCTGATAACCTGATAATATGATATTATGAATTAAGAAATACAAGCAAGCAGTATTTACTGAAAAGGTTTAACCGGTAATCACATTACGAAGAAGAGCCTCTTTGAAATGTGTTTAATTACCTTCTTATTTAACAGGAATCATTACAAATAATTCGCAGAATAAATCTAATTAAATTAACAGAGCGTCTTAGAAGGTTGCTTGAGTAAAGTAAATTATAGGCTACTTGAAACTGTTCGCTATGTCTTTCAAAATCTTGTAATAGAATTCCTTCAAACTTTCGAGGCAATTTCCTAGAATAATATAATTTAAATGTTTATATTTCAGCTTACGGCATTTTAATGGGAATAGGCTCTTTGTGATAGATCTTGATGTTGAATTAATTACCAGCATTCCCCGACGAGGTCTAAGGTGCTAACCATTTATTAAGTCGGTGCTAGTTTCTAACATTTGAACATTGCAATGAAGAGTCTGGCACGGGATTTCGGATCTTTGTTCAAATAAATGTACAAAGTAGTGCACTTTGCCATTATGTTTGTAGTTAATCAGCGTACTATGTCTATGTATGTTTGCAAATCAGTGGCTTGTTGCTTTAATAAGTGTTCAAACAATTGTACAAAGATAGTTATTTAAATGTTCAAATATTTGAAGCTATATGAGGCACGGACCTTATGCATGCAATAATAATAGATAGATGTTGATTCAACAATGATTGTTCCTATAGTCGTTTCAGTCAACGGTCTTATAGCGAAAAGCTTTAACAAACATCTTAAAAAGCTTTCGCTGAATTGTTGGATCAAGGGTCGGGTACTGAAGGCAGTAATTCTTGAAACGACGCGTATTGTGAGGAGGTTCCTCACTCTGGAGCCCTGACTACCGGTTGCTTGGACCCCCAGGCCCCGCAACAGGCGGAATGGATTTTTTTATAAATTTTTAATAGTGTTTTTTTTTATTATTTTATAAGCATTGTTAAAAATTTTAAAAATAATTGTAAATAAATAAATAAGTGATATATAAATAGTTAGGTACTCTATTTCAATCAATAAATAGTTCTATGTTATGGTATTTTAATTCTAATCTACAAATCTTATACAAATGATAGCAAACGGTGACGTGCATTATTTAAAAATAGTTTTTTTAGGCCGAACGATTGTTATTGCTTTATCTTCTTGTAAAGATATAGACAATTATAGTTAAAGTATTATTAGACATGTAGACTAGGCTTAAATAAACATAAAAATAGTTTAAAAATAAAACACTGTTCACCATCTTTGTCAATCATGTAACCGTTAGTTTCTTCCAACCGCAATGGCTCCCCGATGTGATATTGCAGTAACTTCAATTCAGGGTTTATTGTGACACCGGATTCACTCCACCTGAACCTCACTTTTTGATTGCTATAGGAAACTGAAAACAAGAGTAAGTTTATCTTTATTTAGTAACTAGCAGAAGTCCGCGAATTTGCCCCCAAGGAATATAAGGTACCCACTGGTAGCACAACTTTTGTGTTTTTGCATGGTTAAATTTCGATGTCATTGGTTCCAGGATTTTTTATTATGCTTAACTGTAACTTATTTCGCCGTATTTTGTATTTTTCTTTCTAATTTTTCGTCAATAGATATTTAGTTGGAAATGTCAGTCACTTTCAAAAAGAAAATTCATCTAAGATAAGTCTCAGATTAACTTTAAAAAGAAAATTGTCTGTACAATATATTCATCCCGCATAATTGTATTACGTATTACCATAGCTCGATGTAACTTGGATTATCCTACTCCGTCTCAACATAATGTAATATTTATTTTACTCTGTTTATTAGAACAATACATCCCTAGTTTAATTCAACGGAATTAGATTTAATGTAGCGAAATATTAATGAAATATTATTGTTTGTGTAAGTAAATTAATTTCTAAACATTTTCTCTACTTTGCTTACCTATGAAACCGTTCCTATTATTGGTAAGATCAATAAGTAATTATAGAGAGAAGATATACTGAGCTTTGGGTAAGGTGACAAAGATAAGTTTTTATGCTGTCAAACTATAAAGCGTATTTTTAGTATTTTTTTAATATTTTCTTTGAAATGATATAGGAAATCATAAATGCGTAAATTTTTTTATTTTTCAGTGTCGTATATATTTTTAGATATTCTTTGCAGTTTGACTTGGCAGAATAAACGTAGGCCCCAGTATATCTAACAATTAACAAAGTCGAGATAGTTACACAATTTAGCAAAACCGTTGAATGTATCTAGACAAAACTACCACCCTGCCGACAAAGATGTACCGTCAAGCGATTTAGCGTTCCGGTACGATGTTGTGTAGAAATCGAAAGGGGGTGTGGATTTCATCCTACGCCTAACAAGTTACCCCGCTTTCTTCTATTACATTACATTACATTATCATTTACCATAAGGTGTGATGACAGTCAAAGGCTTACTTGTAATAAATAAACAAATAATAATAAATAAAGATTTCGATACTGCAACTTAAGCGAGTTAAACCGCGCGGGACAACTGTTCAATATAATAAACCCAAGGAAATTACCTAGTTAAAAACCTTATTTATTTTCTATTTAGCTTAATTAACCCAAATAATGAAGTTGGTTTTATTAGACGAATCGAAATGGAATTCGTTCACTTGTTAAAATTTTCCTAGTTACGTTAGTAACGGTCTTTTTATTGTATCGTAAACTTACAGCTCTCGATGTAAATGGGACACGACTGTATGTCCATGGGATAGAGTTGAAATTCCATCTGGCAAGCGATGATCGCGTGCATTCGGGCCGCATAGCGCACTGTTTGATTCCTGTACAACGTCACCGAAGAAAACTTGTGCGTAAGCTCGGCGATCTCTATAAAAAAACAAAATATTTATAATAATAATTAACATGAGGTTTTTTACCCACCCACTTGAGTTGATTGTAAGTAAAACAGCAACACTTTCCAGACAATCCTATCAACACATTCAATACAAAGTGTCGTCCCATGTCCAATAACTTGAGCCTAAATAATGGAAGTTTCGATCTGTGACACAATTGTGTAACGAGATACGACAGTGTAAGTTCCTTCGTCTCTATCTGTCTCTAGCCAAAGAGTCGTAATCGTCTTAGACACAGAGAGATGTAGAGGAACTCAAAATTAAACTTGTCGAGTTTCGTTACAAAATAGCACTATTGCAGCGCTATTAATTTTTAACCGACGAAAAAAAAACGGAGGAGGACCTCAATTCGCCACGTATATATTACGTATTTTATGTACGACCACGCATAACTTTTTACTGAGTTGTCCGATTTTGATAATTAGTTTTTTTATTAGAAAGGGCACACTTCCAAGATGTCATTGTCATCATGTTAGGATCTGATGATGATATCCTGGGAAAATTGAAGGAACTCTTCAAATTTTATAGGCACACTTGCAGCGATTTCAGTTTTTGTGTAAGTATCGGTAGCTTTTTGGCTACAAGTGCCGTATAATATACTATTACAGTATAGTATGAGTACGTTACGTGGCGATAAATCACTAAAAAGTAAAAAATAAATATTACCTATCACTAATAAGTAAGTCGGTGCCAGCCAAGGTTTTTTACTTTAAGGACATTACTTAGAACCTACAAACTGCTTTACTACGTTAAATAAATGTTCCTTAAACTTGGCTGGCACCGACTTCATAGATATGCTTAAGTTAATTAAAGCAACTAAATGACACAGTTATTTTTTACTTTTTAGTGCGTTTTGAGTCGGTTCTATTTTATAAGCTCCGAATTAGTCTCTATTTCTTCGTCTGCACTACTGAAGCGCTGTGTAACGAATAGGTCACAGGTTCAATGCTAATGGACTATCGTCTTACCTGTTTTAAAAAGTAAAGACCAGCCGTAAAGACCTATTTTACGACTAATTGAAAAGGAAATATTCATGTTTTATATATAATTAAAAAAAATTATAATATTTAAAAAAAATACAATAAGTTTTGCTGTGCAGACTAATAGCTGGAAGTGCTTTAAAAATGTGTTATTAAATTATTAATTAAAATTTGTTCATCCAAGCTGAGTGAATTGATAAATCAGTGATATATAATAGAATCATGTGCTCAACTTAATAACGTGACAACGGTGATCATTCAGTTGAACACAACGTATACAATTCAATTCTGTTTTTCAATTCAAATAAATTGATTTCTGCCTGTAGTTTAATCTAGTTAGCGCTTTTTTAGTGTTGAAAAGGTACCCTTATAGAATCGTGAAGTCCGTTTGTCTGTCCACTTTTTTCCGAAACTGTAAGAAATATAGTGTTGGTCTTGGTAAGTACATGTACATGTATTTTGTAAGCCACATTAAGATTTTTGCACAAAAATAAAAAAAGAAACAATAAATTTTGGGGAATCACGATACTTTGAACTGAAACTCAAAAAAAGTTTTTTCTTCAAACCTACATGCGTGGAATATCTTCTAATATAATTTTTTTCTAATCTGTATAGTTTACGCGAGAGATACTAGTGGTAAAATGTGTGTGTGTCCCCTTCTAAAATAAGAGAATGATAAAACTTAAAAAATATATGATGTACATTGTCATCGTCGTCATTATCAGCCTATTAACGGCCCACTTTATGGCCAGGGGAGAGTTGATATAGAGCGTAGACCTACCACGCTACTCCAATGCGAGTTGGCAGGCTTAGGGTGATAATGTTTCATTTATTAACAATCACTATTAGATGTTGATGATAGTGACCGGAACCGACGGCTTGACGTACTCTCCGAGGCACGGGGCTGAAACACCACCAACTTCCAAACTCCGGGCGTAAAATTTACTGAACATTTCATAGAAGAATGAAAAAGCTCAGAATTATTCCGTGACCCGACCCAGGAATCGAACCCAGGACCTCGTGATCGAAGCCACACAGGTTAACCACTAGACCAACGAGGCATTATCATAGTAACTTCCAACAAAAATTGGTTTGAACGAGATCTAGTTGGTAGATTTCCCTCATGAACGCGTAGAGGTATCAAGTTGAAACACATATCAAATTCTTATTCATATCGAAAACATTTATCTACAGGTTTGTACTGAACTCTCGATGTGCGAATCGACTCGCTCTTGACCGGTTTTCGAAGGTTTAATAGTGCTAAAATTGAAATTTAAATACTCAGAATATGTACTTTTAGGTTTTAATTAGGAATTATATATGAAGGGTTACCCAAGCGTTCCGCGATACTATTTTCAAAGTATCAGAAACCATTTAGGTATTTTGACCAATCGGAACGAAAATGTATTGGGATTTATCTAATTTTATTAAATATCAAAACACTCATAGAGGTGATATTTTTTTAATTTTTGATTTGGCGACGTTTCGACACTCTCTGCAATTTTAAACAATCACGGGAAGATAAATTCATTTTACAACTTTTTAATGAAACTCGTGTTTTTCTTAAAAAACATAAGGATAGTATTTTCATCACAAGAGCAGACAAAGGCAATGTCACTGTCGTTATGAATCGGAGCGATTACATTGGTAAAGCTATGAACATGCTCGACGATAAGGACACCTATGAACAGTGCAAAAATGACCAAACGATAACTTTTCAAAATAAGTTCAATAAACTTATTAAATCTTGGCACAAGGACAAGTACATAGACGAAACATTGAAAAAATGGTTGGTCTGTGAAACAGGTACTATTCCTAAGTTTTACGCTTTGCCAAAAATTCATAAGAAAGATAACCCTCTTCGACCGATCATATCAGCTGTGACTAGCCCGAGTTACAATCTTTCAAAGTACTATCATAAGGTTTTAAGTAATATTACAAGAAAAAGAAGTCACGTTGTAAATAGCACTGACTTCGTTAAAAAAATTAATAATGTCACAATCCCACAGAACCACAAACTAATATCGTTTGATGTTACTTCACTTTTCACCAACATCCCGTTGGATGTAGTTAGTGGAATTATAGTGTCCAAGTGGAATGAGCTAGAGAAATTTACAACTTTACCTAAAGATGAATTTCTAAGGGGGTTGGAATTGGTTTTTTCATATTCACAATTTAGTTTTCAAGGTAACATTTTTAAACAAACTTTTGGTACTCCCATGGGGCCCCCCTGAGCCCGGTGCTGGCCGACCTCATTATGGAAATGCTTGAAGAAAAGCAATTAGCAAATTTGGATTTCTGTTTACCCTTTTTCTATAGATATGTAGATGATATTGTGTCTTGTGTTCCCGAAGAGAAAATAGAGTCAATGTTATCACTTCTGAATGCTTTCCATCCACGCTTGCAATTCACAACTGAACTGGAGAATAATGGTTGTTTAAATTTTCTTGACGTTTTAATAATCCGTGATAATAACATACTACACACTAATTGGTATCGAAAACCAACCTGGTCAGGAAGAATCTTGAATTATCGCTCGCACCATAGTGAAAACCAAAAAATAGCAATGGTTTTTAATTTGGTTGATAAGGCCTTACAACTGTCACATGAAAAATATCATGAAAGTAATTTAACTTTAGTCAAGTCAACTCTTTCAAATAACTTGTACCCTAATGAGTTTGTTAACCGTTTTATAAAGAAGAGATTGTGTTTTCATAAAGATAGCATCCTACAACAAAAACTTGATAATGATAATACTACATACATAGCGATTCCTTTTGTTAATAATGCTGATGTTAAACTAAAAAAATCATTAAAAAAGTATAATGTAACACCTGTTTTCTATAACAATCGCAAGAATAATGTTAATTTTAGTAAGTTAAAAGATAAAGACCCTATGCCGATTAGGTCACATGTGGTGTATGAGATCCCCTGTAAAGGTTGCGACAAAGTATACATCGGTCAAACAAAACAGTATTTAAAACAGAGACACTACCAACACGATTATAATATAAAACGTGATGAAAAATCTTACACAGCCCTAACGAAACATAGAATTAAGTATGACCATAATTTTGACTTTAAAAAAACTAAGGTTCGCCATTTAGAAAGGAATTATAAAAAACGTATCATTCGGGAAATGATTTGTATTGTAAAGACACCTAACACTGTTAACGAAAGATCTGATGTTGACAATCTTAGTGCTACATAATTATATGGGCATATTATAAAGTATTGGCTACTTGCTGTTTCGTTCGCAAGTTGGCGCTAGTACCTGACTACTCACAAGCATAATTATGTCAATGTCATCTTTTGTTTTCCTGCCAGTTATTGACCGTTTGGACTTGTAATTATTTTAACTTTTTTATAGTAATTATTTAATTTATTAATTGTAATATATTTTGACGAGTGAATATCACAGTGTTTAATAAATTTTCAATGTTGACGAGTGTCATAACGAATAAGGATGAATGTTGTTTCAACGGACTTTGGTATGCATCTAATTGTTTTTTAATTTATAAATTCATAATTTAATTTTTAATTTATTTGTTTAGTTGAAAATTTGTAGGCAAGTTTGAAGAATGATTTCTTTTCCTTGTTTAAGGCTTGAAAATGACCTCGCAGAGGGTGTCGAAACGTCGCCAAATCAAAAATTAAAAAAATATCACCTGAGTGTTTTGATATTTAATAAAATTAGATAAATCCCAATACATTTTCGTTCCGATTGGTCAAAATACCTAAATGGTTTCTGATACTTTGAAATTAATTAGGAATAATTGTATTTACATTAACTTTTTTAATCTTAGACTTCACTTACATAGGTTACACTTAACTAGGTTATGATGAAATCAAGTTATAATTCTAATTAGTTTTTTCAAGTAGAGTTAGCTTACAAACACTTCTGTGACGTTAAATTAGACTATTTACAGTGACCTTACCATAGGCTCAGAAGGCAGAAGAGCCGGCCAGAAACTTAACAGTTGCTCCGGCCAAATAATTGTGTGTACCCAATATTAATTATAGTATTGGGTACATACAATTATTTACATAACTCTTGTGAGTATGAAAGCTGGTCGAATAACCTCCAAACATTGTCATTTATCTAAAGTAGCAATATATCTCTTTTTTCTATCATCCTATTACTATTATAAAGGCGAAAGTTTGTATGGATGTATGGATTTGAATGAAACTTTACCACAATATAGCTTATACATCAGAATAACACATAGGCTACATTTTATACCGAAATTCCCACGGGAACGAGAACTACGCGGGTGAAACCGCGGGCGTCCTCTAGTTTTTATATAATATTTTTATGTAAATGTTTAATATAACACTATTTAATGTTAGTGAAAATGTACGTAATAATTAACAAAACAGAAAATAATCCAATAATGGAAGTTAGTGAGAGCTACTTCTTTTTATAAAGGTGCTATTTTAAAAAGTGTAAATAAAATATAGAATATTGGAGCTCTTTCGTACCAGCAGATTGATGACAAAAATGGCACGCTCCTCCTAAAATTAAAAATTAAATTAGAACAGATAAAATGTAAAATAAATTTTAAAATTGTGCGCCATAGTCTTACTAAAACAAAATAATTTAATATTTAAATTTTTACCTATTTGCGTATAAATTCGTCTGGAAAAGTCTGAGTTAAGAAATATCGTAATACTCGCTCCTACAAATTATTACCCCTTTTACTATTTTCTTTCTTGAGTATAACATAATTTACGCTTCTTACTAAACTTAACTTGTTTCTTCAAACACACGTACATGGAACACATAAAATGGAAAGATATTTTGGTCGCATATGCAAATATTTCATTATGCCTAATGAAAATATACTGAGTTCAATGAACTTATTTACTAAAGTAATTCCACTACCTCAGCTTAGTTGAACAACCTGCACACCAAACTTATAAACAAAAACTTATAAAACGAACTTATAACGATCAACGAAAAATAACTTATAAATCAATCAACAAAATGTGGTTCGGCGTTAACACTAAACATGCCCCAAATTCATAATCCGATTGCTCGATTGGTGTGCACGAATCTCAATTACAAGGCTTTACATTTCAACTTACTTAGGTATTAATAAAACGTTATGGGCAAAAGCAGAAGCGCCGGCTCAAGTAGTTACGCCAGTAAAGAATTAGGCGGAACTCCTAAGACAAAAATGTTAGTTAAGGTTTCTAGAAAGTATTTTAGAACCTTTAACTAAGATTTTTATTAGGTTCGCTTTAAATATTTTTATCTAAAGTGTCTCTAAATCTAATAAATTACTTAGGATAGCCAGTGTTTCAGCTCAGGTCTGAAGCAATTACCTGTTACTTTAGAATTAAGAAAGTATGGGTCTGGATGCCATAGATTATCAAAAAATTCAGGAGGCAATGTCACGTGGTCGTCGCCTTCTTCGAAGATATCCTCAGGAAGTTGCAACCTACTTTCAACCCATGTTTGTCTGATAAACATGTCCACTCTGAAATCAGATGAAACTATAATGTTAATTTTACATCCAGAAGAACAAAATCTTATACAATATACAATGATTAATTATAAGGTTGCATGGAAGAAATTGCTATTTAGCGATAAGGCCGCCTTTTTGCTTTGTTGTTTTTCTTTGTTGTATACATAATATAAAGAAGAAATAAATATTTGTAACTTTTCTTTAAATAAAACTTTAATATTACATTAGTGAATCAACCATCATCCATCAATCTGATGCGCATTGTTGTTACATCGGCAACCATATATAACCCTTCAGACCAGAATGCAGCAATGCTGATTGCAGACAAAAATAAGCATTTTTAGAAAATGTTGTTTTATTGGTGTTTGTATATGGATATTGGAAACATGTCCAATTATAGAGGTAGGAGCGATCCTCGAATATGATATTCGGAGCCATAGTAATAAGGTCACACGTGTATTAAATTGTCGCTCGTGTTAATCACCTGAAGTCCATGTCTTCAACATTAATGGAATTCACGTCAACGACGTATATACTGAACTCCACAACCACCGGTTGCCCTTTGCGAGATGGGGGACGCATTTCTGGAAATATATAAATAGTGCAAATGATTAACGCGTATAAATGTGACATGGTGAATATTACTCTTTTTGTTGTAAATAAAAACGACGGCCGAGAATTTAAAAGACGGAAGTACTGAGTTTGATTCCCGCCTGGGTCGCGAATTCGCGAGCATGGCTATGGTTCGTTCGTGTTAAGAATGCAGTGAGCGCTGGCACAACCCCGCACCCTAATCAATCAAATCTTTTTAACAACAAAGGACAAGCTCACAGTGACCAGTTGAAGGCATAGCTTCGAGCGCGCCACGCGATTTGATTGGTTAGGGGGCAGGGTTTGGCCGGCGCTCACTGCTACTTAACGCGAACGAACTACAGTTGATTATAAAAATACATTGCGAAAATGTAGATAATAAAGTAAAATTCTACGAGATTTATTTACGTAGCTGGCGTAACAATGAATGAAATTAATTACATTATTTAGTATCCTGTATTGTAAGTTTCACTTCTACACAGTGTGTATAGTGTTGCACACATAATATGCTTTGTTTTTAAAGAAATATATTTACAGTACTAGCGGCTTGTGTGTGTTTTCATAATTAATATCTACGTTTTCATCACTCTGATGGATGTACTGTGTCTCCTACATTTGTTACTCGATTCTGCTGCAAAATGAACGGAGTATGCAAGAGTATTTTCATGTAACAGGAGTACGTACTTGCAGTTTATACAGGTTCAGGTATTTTTAATGGACGTATAGTAAATATTAAGCGTATCCGTAGGGAAGTTTAAGAGGCAACTTTTGGTAATACTGGAGCGTGACAGATAAACATAATTACAGACAGTTAGTAAAACTTCCCCTGCCTTAATCTGACGTTTCTGTTTTTTACGTGGCTAGTTACCTCCCGACAAAGATGTTCCACAAAGCGATTTAGCGTTCCGATTCCGTTCAATGTGTAGAGAAACCGTGTGGGGTGTGGATTTCCTCCTACTCCTAAGAAGCTATCACTTACAAAGTCATATCTTGTTAATTTCATCCCAGTATCTACACTCTACTACACTGTACAGTAACTTTGCGATACGTGCTTGGTGTTTTAATTGCAATATCTGTAATGCACTTATCTCGAATAGGGCGGGCGGGAAGCAGACAGACATAATATTGCAATATTATGAGCCTTTAAGATAAAATATTATCTATTTCTATATCAGGACGAAAATACCCTAAGTCATGTTTTGCTCCTTTTGTATTATAATCGATAATATAAAATATAATACCTTCATTACACATTATAAAACTAGTCACTCAAAGACTTCTGAACGAACTATCATGCGGGTTACACTAATAATGGTTCTTTTAACAATAGCTTGTTCTAGTTCTTTGTTTAGAAATAACGATACAATTTTTTTAGTTTGTTGGAAATACACTATTTTTCTTAATTATTATATTTGTGCAGAGCAGTAACATTTAAGTTAATCATAGACAAGAGTAATCTTATAAAATTTTCTCCGGTGTCTACTCTCTACAGCAAGTGTGCAAAACGTGCTTGGCATTTGAATTGCAATATCTGAAGCGCTCGTGTTATGCAGATAGGACGGGAAGTATTGCAATTTTATGGGCCACTCAGATAAAAAATATATCTAATTCTACGCCAGTTAGGGATAAAAAACATCCTAATTCATTTTATAACGATTATAAATTTAAAGCTTTTTTTCACGGTTATTCTGTGATTTAAGTTCTTCACGTTAAATTTGTGTGCATGTGCAGCGTCAATACATTGTTAGTCAATTAGAAAGACTAGTCTCCAGTTAACTAAATTAAGTTAAAAGGTTTTTTAACCATTATTGGTGTTGCATCATAAATATTACGCATGAAATATTTTTATTCTTCGAAATTTTGAATTTAATATTGTAGTAGAGGACGGCCGTGGTTTCACTCGCGTAGTTCTCGTTCTTGTAAAAATTTCGGGATAAAATGTAGCCTATTGTGATTGTGAAGTTTTACCAAAATCCATATAGTAGTTTTTGCGTGAAGATGTTAGTTTTTCAGGCACAAAACTCCATCTATCTATACAAACAAACTCTCTCCTTTATAATATTAGTAAAGATAAGTATTTGTGCACATTATTATCACACAAGATACTATTTTATGACTGAGACAATGTACTTAATAAATATTTAATTTAGTTTGTGTTGTATGGCAATAAGACTACCAATAGTTTTAATTAAAATAGAAAAAGAGAACTTTTAAAAGCCCCAACGCTTTGCCGAAAAATGACTAAATATGAGTTTCCATGCTATTCTTTCGCAGGTGTCTATTTATTCCCTACGGTCGTATAAAGCCTATTAGCAAAGGTTCTTTGAGTGTGGAATGTAACATGAGGGCGGAAGTTATTCTTAGCCGACCCCAGCGGGTGACGTGTCGTAGCGACAAAACGTTGCTTCTATACATGGTGATCTTGTCTCGTTGCGACATGTCATCTGCTGCTGCAGTCTGCAGTCAGCTACGAACTCGTTCACTTATAATGTATTCTGTGGCAGGTATCCACCTGTATCTAATGGGTTTACGTGCGAATTATGTTGGAACATTATCCAACATAATTCGACAGACAGTCATGCAGGCTAACTATGTACCTATTATTTGATTACGAAGCCTTTTAAAAGGTCAAACCAAAAAATTATTTAAACCAAAAAAAATCAACCTTCAAAAACACAAAAAATAATTTGTATTTGATTTTTACAAGATAGAATGCGGACTAAATTGCGAACTTTTTATGTCTTATAGAGAGAAAAAGGTCTATTATATATTGTTTTGTTATAATATCTTAAAAGGATAAAGCGTCAAGCTCCCAGGTGACTTAAATTTTTTCGATACTAAATATTATTGTCATATTCCAGCCAATTTTCATAAAACGCTAAAACATCAAAGTGTTTTAGCTTGACGCCGTATTTTTATTACATAAATTTGTACTTTAGTGATGGGGAATTAAGGGTGAAAATGCTATGGGCAAAAATCATGACACGTCGCTACCATGCGGTTCTGAATCAGCGTCAAACTGAATTAAGCCAACAACAAGACAACTCGGAAAAACAATCCACACACGAGATATGCGATTAATAAAAGACGGTAAAAGCTTTTTTAAGTGTCTTAGGGACATCATCGACAAAGGGGAAAAGGTTTGGTCCTATGATTCCAAACAAACTATATTGAAAATAAAATATCTGTGTCAAACTGTACTACGGTACAGTAAGCGGATTTGCATGGCGCTTTTACAAAAAGATAACGTAACAAACAATAAGTTTTTCACTTTGACAACGGATGCAGGTATAAAAGTAATCCAGAACGAATTTCACGCGTACCTCCAGCGAATTTCACAAATACCTACAGTGAACGCATACAAGGGCAATCGGCTTTTCGTTTGGATACTCTTTAAAAGTTTCAATTTAAAATTATATTTGTAAACAAAGAACTGGAAAAAAATTGTCCACTTGAAATTTTACTGTGATGTTTTGTCGTATACGCCACACACTGATATCTAAATTTTGATTGACTTGATATTATCTAAATTAAAAAAACTTACTCACTATATAAATTAACTAAAAACTATAAATTAACTTAGATAACCATTGGACCAAAAAGCAGTAAATATAGTAAACTGTTGGAAAATACCTTTAACATAATTTTCAGGCAAAACTACCCTTGGTTTGAGCGTGTGATTTCTCTTCGATGTGACGTCATTGCATAGCCTGTAAATAAAGAAAAAACGGATTTTGAATATTTCATCATTATCATCCTATTAACAGCCCATAACAGGCCTCCACCTTTATAGGAGGGGGGATAGGGGGCCCTGACCCACCGCGCTGCTTCAATGCGGGTCGACGGGCTTTGGGTGATAATGTCTCATTTACGATCGCTATCAGATGCGGATGATAGTGACCGACACTGATGGCTTAACGTGTTTTCCGAGGCATGGGGGTGTAACACCATCAACTTCCTGACTCCGGGCTTGGAAATGTACCTATTGAATATTTCATAGAAAAATGAAAAATCAGACTTATTCCGGTGACTTGACCCAGGATTCGAACTCAGAACCTCGTGATAGAAGCCACATAGGCTAACCACTTGCAGTTATTCCCAAAAAAATTAAAAATTAAAAATACCTGATTTCTATCTTTTATGGTTGAATTTTGGAAATAATACGTGTTTAGATACAACGATCTTGTTCTATCTAATCTTGTTTCTTCATGCAAAGCCTAGTCAGTCTTCAGGGAGTGAATTTAAAAAACTAAACTGCCAGTCTACCGACAGTGGTTTGAACTGCGTCAATTGGTCATTAAGGTCAATTGGTCTTTCATCATCATCACGATTAACAGCCGATGGACGTCCACGGCTGGACATAGGGATTTCCGAACACAAATAAATAAATAAATTATAAATAAATATTATAGGACAATTACACACATCGCTATGTAGCCCCAAAGTAAGCGTAGGTAGCTTGTGTTATGGGTACTGTGATAATTGATGAATATTTTATATATATTATACATAAATACTTATAATATATAGATAAACACCCAGACACTGAATAATATTCATGTTCATCACACAAACATTTTTCAGACGTGGGTATCGAACCCACAGCCTAGGACGCAGAAGCAGGGTCACCACCCACTGCGCCACTGGGCCGTCAAACACACAACGATTCTGAGCCGCCTGTAGCCAGTGTCATCTGTATTCCTGTTCCCACGGACCACAGGAATATATTTAAGTCGATTAAATAAGTCTTAAAATAGGTGTTACTTTTAAATTAATGTGGTAACTTTGCATTTCAAATAGCAGAGTTGGTAAACAAATTGTATAGAATATTACAACCCGGTTACAGCAGTGCCGGCTGCAGTAACAGTTGGCAGCGTAAAGTGTGACGTCAATGAATTTGTTATTTCGCCAACATAGCGTGAGCGTATTTAAGGGTGTACTGGTAACGGTTTAAAAATGATGGCATTCCTAAAATAAACGTTTCCGGTGAAACCTTATGGCATTTTAATTGGGACCTAAATCATAATAAAGTTACGAAGTTGGTGACGTTACACTTCCGTGCTCTGAAGAGCAAGACGTCAGTTAGTTCGACGTTCGTTATCATCGTTGTTACAACTGTAGGCTTAAGGTGCGCCTGAAGAGCTATTATGTCGTGTAGATAAAAAGTACAAGATCGCCCAATAGTGCACAATCTATTTTCCTGTCTCACTGCTTTTAGGCATTGAATGTCTTTTTCTCTATACGAGATATCTCTTAGCACACTTTACAAATATATATTTTAGCATAATTATATTACAATTCCTATAACATTTTTAAACAAAAGTGTCAAACAGAAAATCTTAGCGAGAGGACCCAATAGACACAACTACCTATTTACCTTATAACATTTTACCACCAGCCACGCATAGGGTTCAAAAATATATGATTCGCAATATAATCATCATTTGAATTAATGACAAACATTGAAAACAATTCAACTTAAAACTACGGCGAACAAAACAACACATTCTAAAATTAATTACAAAACTTGAGAGTGAACGTTAATACAATGCCAGAGTCAGACTCAGACATTTACAATTATAAATGTTTTGACTTTAAAATACATTGAATTTTGTGATTGTATTTAACTGACTTGCTGGTTTAGTGGTTAGCCTATTTATCTGATTACGAGGTACTGGGTTCGATAACTGGTCGTATATGATCCGTTTTCAGAAAGTCTAAATCAAAGGATGTGATGGTGTTACGCTCCCGTGTCTCGGAGAGTACGTTAAAACATCGACCCCGTTTATTATTAACATCTGATAGTAATAGTTAAAATAATCAACATTATCAACTTAAATCCACTAACTCACATTAGATCAGCGTGGTCTAAGCTTCATATCGCCTATAAAATGGAGACCTGGCCATTAGTGCGCCGATATTAAGCAGATAATTATTATGATTTGGCTGGCTCATTTGGACACCTTATAGTCTACACCCAACAGTGAACGGCATACCTACCATCAACTATAATAGCGACTCAACTGTAGATCTAAACTGAATTGCAGTTTAGGTTATTATTACGTAATAACGTCAGCTGAGTGCCTAGTGTGAGCTTTCACCAAAACAAGAAACTTCACAATCGCGTAAAGGCAAATTTTATATGGAATTGAAGTGTCAGTGTCATATAAAATTTGTGTTTACCGTTTTCGATATCGACGCGGTAAAATCTTATACTAGCCACACTGGTCGGTTTTGGTCTACAGTTGAGTCGCTATTATAGTTGATGGTAGGTATCCAGGAATTTTCCCTTAAGATGATGATGACTATAGATTGACTGCCTCATGGAACACCTCAAAGTCAACAGTGAATGAGTGTTTTCTAGGCGAAGGCCCTGCATTGCTTTACATTGATATTATTCAAGTGCAAGCTATATAAAAAAGTCAAACAACGTATGGGTTAAGAATAGTTTTTGAGTGAGTGAGAGAGAGAGAGTTGATGTTAAATTTCACGTAAACTTCCTAGAAACTAGACTCCCTCTGTCCTCACAAATTATGATTTTCCAGGAAGAAGTTTTGACGTTTAAATGCACGTTTCTAATAACTGTAAATAGCGCGCAGTTTCAATTTATACCTATTTATGAAATCAGCTCGGTGTACAAAATCAAATATTCAGCATCAAATATACTGTTTTCATAGAATTTCTAGTTTAATAAATACGGAGTGCTGTAGGTAATCATAAAAGTAGCGCTTATCTTTTGTACACATAATAGCTACTAGTTTTTGTAGCTATCATGCTAAAAATACTAGGTGGTAATGGCATTGACATATTAATACTATGGACTTCGGGTCAGCGATAAAAAGTGTCCGAACCAAAAGTAAGCCAAAACGCGAAATGTGTTCCAATCGCAATTCAGTCTCATATTAGCTGACTGACAGAATACACGTCAATAATGCCGTAATGTGTTATAAAAAACTTGTAAGAACTACCCGAGTAAGGTGAGAAAAGAAGACGGTGTACCATATTTTCAGTAAGTAAATATTTACTGATGATTTTAAAGTATTATTTTGCTTAGAAACAGGCTATTATATTAAAATATTAATAAACTATAGAAACGAATTGCATAACCAACCAAAATGAACAAAAGTATCTATCTGTCCTTTTTCCATACGCTACCCGCGTATAGGATAGAAGGAGTGCAATATGTTTATCTAATTAACCACATTTAGTTCGGATCTGCCGTGAGCAATAGAACGATTTAGAACAACGACTGCATAGAGTTATTTTGTTGTTTAACATTTGAATTATTTAAATACTTACTTTTTGAATGAAAATAATTTGATTTGATTATTTTCAATTCAAAAATTTTTATTTTTTATGTCATGAATATTAATCAAATAACTTTTACCATAATGGTATATTAATTTAATAACTATAAGGATTATCTACATGAAATTAGGAACAGTTTTTTAAAAAAGTGATCTAACGTCATTGAAGTAAAAAAATATATTTTCAGTTTAATTAAAAAGAGGAAAATATCGAGAACTTAAAATTTCAAAGTAAAGAACTATGTCGAGTGGCATATCATTTTGTACATTAGTGGATTTGGTTTGTAATTAATTATTATTATAACTAATTATTATTTTATACAAGATAATTACAACAATTATTATTTGGTACAAGATTTATCCCAGCATATAGAGGTCAGGTAAATATAATATATAAATATAAGATGCCAAAAAAATTTGAAAGCTACCGACTCCACACCATTTATGTTGTCCTATTTTCACGAGAAGCTGTCATGTCAAAAAAAGGCTGCCATGGTAACCGTCAATCGAAGCTGATTACTTATTGCATGCAATTAGACCGTTGCAAATTAGACTGTATAACAATTCGATAAGACATACATTACAATGTTATTTTGTGTATAAAAACATAAATACATCCTAGTGTGTATAAAATATCTTAGGACACTTTTGACGTACATTTTGCATTAGACCCGAAGTCCATAGTATTAATATGTCAATGGGTAATGGTATCTAACATAACTACCTAAGACCTTGGTTGAAAAAGAAGGACCTGTAAATTGTGGAATCAACTTCCCGCCCGGGTTTTTCCTGGGAATTTTAATATGGGGGTATTTAAGGGGTGTATCAACTCTTTCCTCAAAGGCCGGCAACGCACTAGCAATGCTTCTGGTGTTGCAAATGTTTATGGGCGGCGGTAATCGCTTAACATCAGGCGACCCGCATGCTCGTTTGCCCGCTTTATTTTCGATAAAAAAAATCATTTATTTCATGCTGGCTGCTTTACAAGGACTTTTGAAACGTCAAGTATTTTAGAAATTACATAGTGACTATCAGCAGCAGAAAGCACCGGTTCAGAAGAAAGCAGATCCTGCTGAGAATAGCAAGAAATTATAGAAAGAAAAATCGAAGGCTTTTAAGAATCTTTGTCGAGAAAAGGAAGAAAGTTGTTTTCCAATAAACTATTTAACTAATTAAGAAATAAAAATGAAAACAAAATTTAAATCAGGACCTTACTTCCGACATGAAACATAAGACAAAAGCATTGCCACCCTATTCGTTATAACTTTGAAGTTGTCGCGTGTTTACAAAACACTAGTTTCACTTGTCATAGAGCTGTCTGCTTTCGTTCTTTGTAATAAATAATTTATATCCACAATTAGCATATACAATGAATAAATTATTCACTAATTTGAGCTATTCACGTATATTGCAAACTTTTCATTTCTATACAGTCCTATGATACAACGAATATCTAACTTACTAAGTGGATTTCCTTAGCGTTTTTACCAAGAGATACAGTGATTCATGAGAAAGGATTTTTTTAGTACATAGTTTGCAAAGACTTTATTTAAATTGGCTGAAAAATGATGATAGTTATTGTCAGAGTTGTCAGAAAAACACTCGCCACTTGGGCAGCTTAATTTTATTTGTTTCATCAGCGTGTTTCGAGCTAAGTTATTTTAAATTGCTTTTTAAAAGCTTCCCTTTCAAATTTTTTTTAAAATTTTTATAAAGAATTTTAGCATATAAAAATTTTAACATAGTACAAAAGTCGCTTCCCGCCGCCTATAGTCTTAGACCTTTGAAACTACGCTTTCGCTTCAGTTTCTATCGATAGCGATTTGAAATTCAACTTGCAGTGGTTTGAGAGAAGACTGGTTTGGTTCATGCTTGCCACGCGGACCAAGTCCTTTACTACTTAGTTGAAACAGTACATCCATAATAGCTTTAAGTACGACTTTGTAGTGGTGTTCTGTCCCAATTTACGAAAACCCAGTTTGTGTAGTATTTGTTTAAAGCTCCGCTGCATTTCACAAATGACGTTGGAACTTTAACGAGGCCAAGGCAACGTCATCGATTCGCTATATTATTACAAGCACGCAATCACTATATTTAGATTTCAGACATTTTTTTCAAACAACAAAAGGATTTATATATTCAATGTAAAATACTACACTAGGCTTCATTACATGAATAATTATTGGATAATAATTGTAACCCTTTTTAACCGATGAAAAAAAACGGAGGAGGTGGTCAATTTGACACGTATATTTTTTTTTATGTATGACCACGCATAACTTTTTACAGAGTTGTCCGATTTTGATAATTCTTTTTTTATTAGGTTTCACATCATTGTCATCATGTTAGGATCTGATGATGATATCCTGGGAAAATTGAAGGAACTCTTCAAATTTTATAGGCACACTTGGAGCAATTTCGGTTTTTGTGTAAGTATCGGTTGCTTTTTGGCTACAAGTGCCGTATTATATACTATAACAGTATAGTACGAGTACGTTACTTGGCGATAAATCACTAAAATGTAATAAATAAAAATTTTATTTATTACATTAAAAAGTAAAAAATAACTATGTCATTTAGTTAATTTACTTAAGCATAATCTAGGACTCGGTGCCAGCCAAGGTTTCAACTTTAAGGACATTACCTAGAACCCACAAACTGCTTTTCTACGTTAAATAAATATTCCTTAAACTTGCTGGCACCGACTTCATAGATTAAATAAATTAAAGCAACTAAGTGACACAGTTATTCTTTACTTTTTAGTGTGTTTTGAGTCGCTTCTATTTTTTAAACGACTTCGAAAAAAAAGGAGTTTCTCAATTCGACCGTATATATATATATATTTTTTTTATGTGTGTTCGCGCATAACTTCGTCGTTTATGAACCGATTTTGATAATTCTTTTTTCGTTGGAAAGTAGAAAGTTCGGTGGTAATACCATAATAAGGAAACTAGGATCTGATGATGGAATTCTGGAGAAACCGAGGGGAACTTTCAAAAATTGTAGTGACAACAAGTACGTTTGTTAATTTTTCTGATAAGTATTTAAAAGCACTACAATTTGATGAAGGTCTGGAGTCAATCTGATGATGGAGCCGATCTACATATAAGAGAACTCCTTGACGATTTACTGCATTTACCTTGTGTTTGGGCTCGATTAATTTGTCTCGATGAGAAATTTACATTTAGATGGACTGTGACTGTCATTGAGGGTCTGATGATGAAAACGAAGTACAGTTAAGGTAGCTCCGTAACGGCTTACAGTAGCTACCTTGTGTTTGGGCTTGATTAATTTGTCTCGATGAGAAATTTACATTTAAATAATAAAAATCGTTTATTTTCAATCAGTTCATTTACATTACATTAAGGAGATTACATAATTATAAGCTGCCAGATCTACATCAGTATAAGTTAATTTACGTTATATTTGATATATATATATTTGACGTATATATTTGATAACTATTTTACATTTTAGTCTGAGTCTACATGGGTTAGCTGTAGATCAATTTGATGGTACTGGGACTAGCCTGATCTAGGTTTATGTCAAACCTGTGTTTCAGACTTTCTCAGTTCTTATTTTAAATAACATGGTACTAATGATTGTTAATTAATATACTATAATATAATACAATTTTTCTTACTAGTTAAAGTACATGAACTTACATTCAAAATTTTACTTTACAATTTCCAACATCTTTTCCGTGTCCTCGTAATCTAGTTTTTTTAGGTAATTAGTCACCAAAGCCTTGCAGTCTCTATAATTTAAGTTGCTTATTGTTAGTTTCTTATTTAAGTTGTTGTACAAATAAGGTCCTAAAAATATGTGAAATTTCTTTACATAAGCATGTTGAAAGAGTGGAATCGTGTAGATCCGATCCCGCCGACGTCCAACCACTGTCTGTTCAGATGACGGGAGCTTATTGTGCTGGTATAATATGAGTCTTAATATGAATAATTGTCGCACTGGGAGTACATCGCATTCCTTATACAGTTGATGGGTGGAAAACCTGCGGTGCCGGAAAGTGGCTACCTTAAGGAGGGCTCTTTGGGAGCGTTCTAGCGGGAGTAGGATTGAAGCCGCTGCACCACCCCAGGACGTTATGCAGTATGTTATAATGGATTGACACAGAGTTAAATATACCTGTTTTATTAACCGACGAAAAAAAAACGGAGGAGGTTCTCAATTCGACACGTATATTTTTTTTTTTTATGTATGTATGTTATGTTATGCGTGGTCACACGCATAACTTTTTACAGAGTTGTCCGATTTCGATAATTCTTTTTTTATTAGAAAGGGCATACTTCCAAGGTGGTCCCATTGTCATCATGTTAGGATCTGATGAGGATATCCTGGGGAAATTGAAGGAACTCTTAAAATTTTGGAGGCACGCTTACAGCGATTTCGGTTTTTGTCTCGGTATCGGTAGCTTTTTGGCTACTAGTGGCATATAAGTTACTATGACAGTATAGTACGAGTACGATACGTGGCGATAAATCACTAAAAAGTAAGAAATAAAAATTTTTAAATTAAAATAGAACCGACTCAAAACGCACTAAAAAGTAAAAAATAACTGTGTCATTTAGTTGCTTTAAATTACTTAAGCATGTCTAGGAGTCGGTGCGTTTTGAGTCGGTTCTATTTTTATTTAAAAATTTTTATTAGCTTGTATTTGGTTATAGCACGTAGGTTCTTGAATATGTATATAAGTTTGCGTACTCTGGTACATAGTAAACTTGTTTGCTTACGAAAATTTAAATTTTTGTCAATTGTGACACCGAGATATTTTATGTCATCGGTTTTGTCTGAAGGGGGACACAGACATGGTGCGTCAGCAGTTCTGCAGCTATGCGCGACTATGTTTAAGTTGTTCGATGTTTTATAAATGTTGCGCATTGTGAATAATATGTATTATTACTTATCTGCATTTAATGTTAATAAATTTTCGTGAAGCCATTTCGTTACAAAATTTAAACCTCCTTGGGCATAGCCATACAAATCAGATCGTGATTTTGCGGCGAATAACAAAACTGTGTCATCAGCATATGATATTATCATACCGTTATATAAAGGAGAGGCGCAGAGGTCATTAATGTATATTAAAAATAAAGTACTTCCTAACACACTTCCCTGTGGAACGCCAAAGTTACTGTTAGACATCACATTACTAGTGCGATTCCCAATTTTGACTGATTGCTTACGATTAGTAAGATAGTCTACAAATAATTTATGTTGAGTTCCTCTTATTCCAAGAAGTTCAAGCTTCCGTTATAGTATAATGCATGAGATACTATCAAAGGCCTTGGCAAGGTCGAGGAAAATACCCATGGTGTGCATTCCCTTATCTAGATTGTTAGTAACATATTCTGTTAGTTTATGAACTGCCTGGCTGGTGGATCGTGCTGGTCTAAAGCCATACTGACAGTCCGACAAGAGGTTATTTTTCTCTTGATAGTTTACTAATCTGCTATTAATAAGTTTCTCCAGAATCTTTGATAACCCTGTTAAGACAGAGATGGGCCTATAGTTATTGACGGAGGTCTTGTCACCAGATTTAAACACTGGTGTGACCACCGCTCTTTTGAGGGCATCCGGGAATATTCCTTGAGTAAGGCATAATTGGAATATATGGGTCAGAGGAGGTGCGAGAAGGAGCTTAAATGCTTTAAGTATACCATTAGGTATGTTGTCCGAACCGATGGCACATGCATCTTTTAGTCCTGTAATTAATCTTATTATTTCCTGAGTGTCCGCATTCAATAATACCAAAGAATTCATTGGAGTCTGGGCAGATCGGTAGTTTGTATAACTTGGGCGTTTATATGATTCTAATAACTTTTCGGCTAAATTATTACCAACGTTTATGAAGAAATCATTGATTTGTTCTATGGTAGTGGTTGGGTTTCTGTCTGCATATAGCAGGACGAGTGGTTGGTCATATGTTTCGTTCTAAAAGTATTTGTTTTTAAAAATTTCCAAATAAGCTAGTATTGTTTTAGCTTAACTATCCCTATGTCTGATGCAGCGAACAAGCCCAGGTGTAATCCATGGTTTAATATTGTTATATTTCCTAGGAAATGTTTTTATTTGTGTATTTTGCTGTATGGCTGATTGGACAGAATTAATAAAGTAGTTCAGTGATGTATTTGGATTATCGGAGTTGAAAACTGGGTCAAAATTAATCCTACGTAGGTCATATTCGAGGTTAGACATATTCACTGCTGTTATGTCATGTGAGCATTTTTGTCTAGGTAAACACGTTTGCATCGCCAGCAAAATAGCTCTATGGTCAGTTAGCCAGGTGTTGGTTACTAAAGACTTAGTCGGTCATTTAGATTTTATAAGGATATGATGTTTTAGTGTCCTATTTAAAGAGTCTATAAAAATCTCTATACTTTGAGAAGGAGGGCGATATATCACAAGTATTGCTATGTCATGTTGGGGTTTAACTATCAGGCAGTTACTTCCATCCAGTATTGGTTCCTCAATGGTACAGATAAGATCCCGCTTTATGTAAATTGCGAGACCATCATTCTGGTTGATGTAATTAGTCGAAGTATGTGACAAGTATCCAGGTAAGACGGGCATGTTATGAGCGTAATCTGGATGCCAGCATTCAGTTAATACAATTATACTACAGCTTATATTAAGATCGTGTAATAATAGTTCCAGTGCGTTTATGTTTTGGTTAATACTACGAATATTTTGGGTTAGTAAAGTTAGCTGGTTTCCCGAGGTTAGAATTTTCTTACAATCCATAGGAAAGCAGATATGTGTTTCTGACACGGAAAAGTTGTCTAGGTTATGTAATAGTTAATCACATGTCATAATACTAATTGGTGTAAAAACTTAGTAAAAGTGCTACGAGTGTGCTTAAATATAGGTTTGTTGGTGACGCTCTTAGGCGCCTTCATAGTCTATAGAGTTGATGTAACTAGCTTCGGCATGTTTGCGTGCTGGGCAAATCTCATCACCTATTTGGTGGTCACATTTCCTTTTAAAACGTTTATAAGTTGCGCATACTGGAGGAGAAGATTTCTTAGTACATTCCTGGTGGGAATGACCACTCTCAACACAGTGATTACAAGTGGGGGTACTCTCGCGGCAAAACTTCGCTGCATGCCCAATTAAAACACCTCGTCACAATGGTGAAATCCCTTACAGGGCATGATGTCCAATTAATAAATATGCGACCTAGTTTATTAAAATCTTAATAAATTAAAATCTTTCTGATAGTCGGAGGGACCTCAATAATATAATTACAATAGGTAGGATTTTTCTTACCCGATTTATGGCTAATTTTAACCATCTGCACAAAAGACTCTCGAGTAAAGTTCGGCACCTTATCTGAGAGGTTCTGTTCATAGATACAATCAAGTACCTTTTTTTCACTTAAGGATAGTGGGACGCCAATAATTATGATCCTCGGTCGGCGCTTAGATGGTTCTTGGATTGTAAGGCCCGAAGATGCTAATTTATTTGAACATCTTAGTTTATCGATATCCCCTTTATTTTCGGTGCTTATGTGGACACCTCCGTTTCTAACCTTCTTTAGGCCACGAACTTGTAACTTAAAGACCTCTGGTGAAATAGTCTTCTGCACAAGTGCCTTAGTCTCGTCATTGGTTTTAGTTTTGTCGTTAGGGTAGATGGCAATGGCGCTCAGGTTTGCTGGACGGACCAGATTATCGGCTCCTTTTTTGACAATTTTGTGTTTGGGCTCAATTAATTTGTCTCAATGAGAACTTTACATTTAAATGGGCTGTGACTGTCATCAAGGGTCTGGCGATGAAGACTAAGGACAGCTGAGGGAGTTCTTTGACGGTTTACAGTAACTACCTTGTGTTTGAGCTCGATTAATTTGTCTCAATGAGAACTTTACATTTAGATGGGCTGTGACTGTCATGAAGGGTCTGACAATGAAGACGAAGGACAGCTGAGGGAGCTCTTTAACGGTTTACAGTAACTACCTAGTGTTTGGGCTCGATTAATTTGTCTCAATGAGAACTTTACATTTAGATGGGCTGTGACTGTCATTGAGGGTCTGGAGATGAAGAAGGACAGCTGAGGGAGCTCTTTAACGATTTACAGTAGCTACCTTGTGATTGGGCTCGATTAATATGTCTCAATGAGAAGTTTGTAAGGTTATAGATTCCAGTTGGTTTAATGTGAACTAAGCCATGATCTGATGATGAGATCTACGAAAACTCGAGGAAACTCTTCAAACTTTATAGGCACATTTGTAGGGATGTTGGAATGTTATAACTAGCTAGTGAATATTGGTACTTATGATTTAGTTCGAGTAGGTTCTTTAGTATTTTCGTTGTTGATAAATCACTAAAAAGTATGAAATAAAAAAATTTTAACAAAAAATAAAAACGCGTTCAAAACGCACTAACTTACTTTTTAGTGCGTTTTGAAGGCGTTTTTATTTTTTGTTAAAATTTTTTTATTGTCAATTTTTTTTTAAATAAGCTGTTAAAATGTCTGTCAACAAGCGACTTATTTACTTATATATTTAACGACTTCACTTATTTGACAATATTACTGAGTGTGGGCTAGAATCAAAATATAAATTTAGGGTCTTTGTTAAACGCTAGTTTATTATTTACTAGTAGAATATTTTTTATAATTATTATACATTTTCTATAAATGTAATCTAGCTAAATAAATTAATCGCCCTCGAAACACCATGCATACAAAAATTAATGAAAATCGTTGGAGTCGTTGCCGAGATTATTATACCATAACAAGCGTATTTGCAATGAAAAAAATACTTGGAAATGAACTGCTCTATATGGCTATAAAATGGTGAAAACAAAAAAAATAAACCCTACTTAAGTTTGTTGTAAGTTCTTCTTCTTAAGTTTGTTGTATGTTCTTCTTCTTAAATTTGTTGTAAGTTCTTTTTCTTAAGTTTGTTGTATGTTCTTCTTCTTAAGTTTGTTGTAAGTTCTTCTTCTTAAGTTTGTTGTATGTTCTTCTTCTTAAATTTGTTGTAAGTTCTTCTTCTTAAGTTTGTTGTATGTTCTTCTTCTTAAGTTTGTTGTAAGTTCTTCTTCTTAAGTTTGTTGTATGTTCTTCTTCTTAAATTTGTTGTAAGTTCTTCTTCTTAAGTTTGTTGTATGTTCTTCTTCTTAAGTTTGTTGTAAGTTCTTCTTCTTAAGTTTGTTGTAAGTTCTTCTTCTTAAGTTTGTTGTATGTTCTTCTTCTTAAATTTGTTGTAAGTTCTTCTTCTTAGGTTTGTTGTATGTTCTTCTTCTTAAAGGTTATGAGATTTCTACTCTCATAAAGTTTAATGATGACCTTCAAATATTATCACTCATAACTTAAAAAATTATAAATTATGATGTTTTAAATCAATCCTTTGGATATTAATAAAGACCAGCTTCGCAGTTCGAAGACATTTTATTAGTCTCAGTTTAAAGGATTTGAAATTGACTTAAATATTTTTACCGGCCCATTAGTACGTTGTTTACTTTCTGATATTTATAATTTATTTATTGATTGCTGTTCTGTTTATGTAGTTTGTTACAATAATAGAAATGAAAACAAAATCCCACGACATACGCTTGGGAAAATACCCGGACGTTCCAATATTTATTTAATGTTGAGATAAACAAGCCAATGTTTGTGTTAAAGCTTCTATTGGTATGTAGGTTATGCAGAATTTAATGTGTCCATAAAATTTTCTTCTTCTCTGGCTTAAGGTACTCGTAAATCGCGCGTACGACAAAACAGTGTATTGAAAACATAAACGAATAAAAAATTATCATATTTGTCCAAATGCCCTAAAATTGTCTGTTCGCGAAAAGTTTTTTGATTTGCATAACTCGTAACGGTACTTAAAGAAGCTTTCGTGAAAATATGCTTGCACATCTAATAATTATACACACGAACACCAAACGTATGACACTATGATAATATGAAATGTTCTATGTATGTATGTATCTACGATGTGGGTATATTCTTAGTACCGGCGCTTAGCATCTCGTGTAATTGTATAGTGATTGTATAGTCTATAAAATGCTAGTCTTTATGAAAAGAGTTACACAAATTCCAAGCTTATCAAAAATTAACAAAAAATAGGCTTGAAACAGAAACAACAGTTAGACTGGTTGTTGTGGGAATTTTCCGGAAAGCTCAGAACAGCAACAGATGATAGCGCAGCATTCTTTAATTTTTACCTCTCGATTAAACTTAAGATCCGGGGCTGCATTTTGTCATGTTAGCTACATTTGAGTTGGGTATAAAAATATCAACTAACTTGTTTGAAAACTGTGGCTACATAATTATCTTCTATACCGTAAAATCCGTATACGGTTAGTTAGGTAATGTACGGCCAGCCTTACTTCAAAATTTATGTCTCAAAGAATAATCCGATTGCTTGTCGTTAATCATGAGTCAAAAGTAAAACATAACAGAATATATCTTATCAGTGAGATTATATAACTTCTAGAGATAACATAGAACGAACGTTTATACAGATGCCAAAAGAACTTTTACTGCTTTACTAAACATAATAATATTTACTTTAATAAAGAGGACGTCCTGGGTTTCCCGTAGTTCTCGTACCCCTAAGAATTCCGGAACAAAATGTAGCCTATGTGTTATTATATATCAAAACTAGAGGACGCCCGCGGTTTCACCCGCGTAGTTCTCGTTCCCGTGGGAATTTCGGTATAAAATGTAGCCTATGTGTTATTCTGATGTATAAGCTATATTGTGGTAAAGTTTCATTCAAATCCATTCAGTAGTTTTTACGTGAAAGAGTAACAAACATCCTTACATCCATACATATATATATATATATATATATATATATATATATATATATATATATATATATATATATATAATGTGTAATGTGTAATATTTATTTAGTTTAATATTTAGTTAGTTTGATGAAACTTTACAATAATATAGCTATATATATATATATATATATATATATATATATAGCTATATTATTGTAAAGTTAAAATATAGCTATATATATATATATATATATATATATAGCTATATTATTGTAAAGTTTCATCAAAATCAATTGAGTGGTTTTTGAAAGAGTAACAAACATCCATCCTTATATATAATTCTTCATTTAGTAATTTACGTTTTATTTACAGAAATAACAATGTAGTTGCAGTATGATTAAGAAGGAAATTGCTACGTAATGTTTACGATGCAGTTACCAAATCTCACATCTCTCATTCATGTCCACATTTCATTGATTAAAAATAAAATATATGTAATGACGTTGCAAATACTACAAGCCTGACTTGGAAATATATACATACTTAACAAAAAAATTAATTTACGTTTAAACTAAATAAATATTACACGCCACGAATTAAAACTCTGTAGGTGAATATATCTCACTGTCCCATTTGCTTTTAAATTGTTCCTGTTTTTCATGTCAGCTTAATATTTGCTATCATATTCTTAGAGCGAGAGCCAGTTCTGGCTAGATATTTGTCATTTTATAAACAGAATTTGTCAGCCCAGGGCTAAGATAAACTTTAATAATGTTTGGAAAGGGTCGCCATGAAGCTATGTGTTAAATGTCCTTGTTAAAGTCCATTTTTTTCATCTCTACAAATTAGATTGCCCTTAACTACAATCACTTGAGATGGTTAGTGGTGATGCAATCTAAGAGGAAGCAGCCTAATTTGTGAAGGGTAAGATGCATCGCTTTCGGGGTGGTAGTATTGCATCGTTTATTGCTTCCAGCCAGACCTGAACCAATAGAAGAAATCTCGAAGTCCTGCTGGGAATCGAATCCAGGATCTCCGTTCTCCTCAATAAATCTATCTCTCGTATCTCGGATGCCATGGAATATTATTATTACACATTCATGAGAAATGATAAATCAAAAATCGAATCAAATAAGGAGATCCGCAAAAGACCCAAAGTATCTACACCGACATAGCTCAGCGGGTCGCAGAATTAAAGTGGCTATGGGCGGGCACATAGTTCGAAGAAGTGATGGACGTTGAGAACTGAAGGTGTTGGAATGGTGACCTCGCCCTGGAAAGCGCAGTGTAAGTCAATCCTCCACTAGGGAACCCCTGACTACAGGCGGCTCAGGATGGTTGTGTTTGTGAGTCCCCAAAAAGGCATATGTCCAACAATAGACGTCTATCTGCTGATATGATGAAATGACGAATATAATTCTATTAATATGAGCTTAAATAAAAAAGAATTTCGTTTGTAAAGAATATTTTATTCATCTTTAAGGACCTCCAAAAGCTCAATGGTCTATTCAGCGCAATGCTCCATTGTTACATGTCAGCAAATTTTCAGGTTTTTAAAATATACGCAGGGTTTAGCTGATACTGGCTCTTAAAATTTAATGTGTTTTGCTTATTTTAGGTAGGTAGGTAGCTTCTAAAAGAGGCATATTGAGCGGTGTGGTGCATCTTTTAGTAATCTTAAAATTATCTATCTATATTTTATATGAATTATATAATAAACTATCTGATTGAATATATTCCGTATGCCCTGACGTGCTTAATTTAACCCGACAACGTAGGCTTTACTCAATTTAGGAGACTGATATTTGTGTATATAAAGGCGAGTTTTCGTAGCCGAAGGTCGCTACAACATTTCGTCTTACTACGTCGCGACTACGATCGCCGCCAACACTGAAGATTTCTATCCCACGCGCTGCTGATTTCTATGTATGTGGCGTGCACATTTGCTAGAGAGTCACAAGTGATAACTAGCCACGGCGAAAGCCTCCCACCAGCCTGACCAAGACAAAATAGGAAAAATTCAATCTGCCCCGCCGGGAATCGAACCTAGGACCTCCGTCATATAAATCAACCGTGCCACGGAGGCCGTCAAACGTTGCTCAGCCGATTTGAATTCGACGGTTCACCTCTCTCTTGACACTGGACCTAAGTAACTGGACCATGTGGCTAAGGTATAATCGAGTACTATGTCTACAACTTCGCAAACAAAACAAAAGTACACCGTATCACGAAAGCAGTATAAAATCAAATGCCTCTAATGTATTCAGTGGCCTTTAGCTGTTATCTAAGCTTATCGCTTACTCATTGGTATTCGTTCACCTTAACCTTAGCTGTCACTACCGTTTAGATTACTGTTCTGTTAGAAAATTCACCTGCAGTGAAAATAAAGGCTTAGTATTTTAACCTTGAGACTGAAGTATTGGAAAAGAGCAAAGTAAAATTCTCACCTATGAAAAATATTTTGAATTTTCTTATTGGCTTTATTTTGTGACGCTGTTATTATAATTCGACAGTGAATAAGTAGAGAACGAGATAGAGATCTATGTTTCTGTCTAACACAGTTTTACAGATGGCGCAGTGGTGTATGTGATGGATTTCTAAGACTGAGATCTCCGGTTCGAATACCTGCTGAGCAGATTGAGATTTTCTCAATTGGTCTAGGTCTGGCTGGTGGGAGGCTACGGCCGTGGCTAGTTACCATCTTAGCGGCAAATTCGTGCCGCCAAGCAATTTAGCCGTCCGATACAATGTCATGTAGAAACCAAATACCATTGTATATTTTAATATTTTAATTAAATCTATCTTTTGGGTAATATTTTTATTTTTAAATGTATTGATATAAAATCGTTACATAGCCTTACAGCTTGCATCGCCCGAAATATAGGCTAAATCTGCACGTGAAATTGATTTATCCAGCAATTTAGTTGGATCACTTTACACAATGAAGCCCTTAGCTAGTTAGTACAGTTTGTAATATACTGGCGACATATATTGAATTTTGAGAAGCAATAAACTATATTGCTGATATTCATCATCTACTATGAACAACAGTATACCATTTTCTAAGGAAATTAGCACTTGTTTTCCTTGATTTAAATAGTAATACCTAGGATACTGAAATTTTACATGAACGTTGAAGATACTGTTATATGAAAAATTAGAAAAAGCCTCATTCGACATTAAATAGGATCCTTACGAATTATAAAACAAAGTCTTTGCCGCGTTTGTTTGTCTGTCTGTCTGTCTGTTCGGAATGGATAAACTCAAAGACTACTTAGCCGACTGTCGTGTGATTTCCCTAATAGATATAGTAGTGCTTGAAGAAGGCTTTAGTATATAATTTATTAAGGTTTTAAGAAAATTTGAAAAATTTGAGCCACCTGGGAGCTTTCATTATATCATTAAACCCGTTCAGTCATTATTTTTGTATACGAGGTTAAATTGAATAAACAATCTTCGAATCAAAACTATATAGCATGGAAATCTCTACAAAAGATCTTTGAGCGTTTCGAAAATTACAAATATCTGAAACGAGTTCGTGCTACACCAACTAACCATTAATGACGAAGGAAATTTCACTTGTATTTTCATATGAGGAAAGTAAACGACCCTTACGTGGCCGGTGGGTAGGTGGGTAGGTAAGTTCAAGGTCATTGTATCGGACCTAGCATCTTAGTTAGCGATTACCAGCGTTGCCCGTGGGGTTAATAAATGACCGACGATAAGCATCTAATAGTAGGACTGGCCTTCAGACTGATAGAATTTTAAATTATGCAACCGAAATAGCTGTAAGGTTCAACTCGAAGAGACCGTTTGCTATTCCATAATTTTGTGCGTTTAAACTCAACTCAACTCAAAATTTACATACTGTTCAAACCACAGAATTAAGATGCAGTGCTAGTAGCTCTCTTTTTTATTGTGATTTAAAACATTTCATTCAAGTTTGGGGGCCTCCGTGGTGCAGTGGTATGCGCAGTGGATTTATTAGTCGGTGATTTCCATTAAAAATGTTTTCTAAATTGATTCTGATCAGACTTCGGCCGAGACTAGTTACCACCCTACCGGCACAAACGTAACGCTAAGCGATTTAGCGTTCAGGTACGATATCGTGTAGTTAAACCGAAACCGGGGTGTGAAATTCATTCTACTCCTAAAAAGTTAATAAGCTTTCAACTTAGATTGCATCATCACTTACCTTCTTGTAGTATAAAGAATAATAATAAATAAAAGGTCTCGCGGTCATCATTACATTGATAGTGATTATTTCAGAGCCACACACTTAATAATATTGTTAATATTATTACATGTTTGCACTACGCCAACTACAGTATTACTCACTAAGCGTCCTTACCCTGCATTTATTCGTTGCATATATGTGGGCTCCCTTACAGATGACAAGGGGTCACAATATTGTCCAAAAACGAAACAAATACAAAGTTACTTTTGCATAAATACTCGTAAATATGTATTTTGTTAAAATATTATTGAGACTGATAATTTAATACCTGAGTGAATAATGGTTTTATTTATTTTATGTTAATTGTTATTCAGGAAAATAAACCTCCCCGCTTCGTCACAGAGGAACATTCCAAAAATAATATCCAGCAATTTATTCCGATGAAATGTTGGGAAATTTATTATTACAAATACCGAGATGTGAATTCTTGAAAACATAAAACAGACAAACTATTCCATTTAACTAAGATATTTGTATGTACTGTTAAGAATTTTGTTCCATAAATGGAATAATTGTAATGTGTCTAATGGCCTGACCATTTATTAAACTGGTCCAAACTTCACTTGGAAACATTAAAATTGAGTCAGCATCATAATAACCATTTCTGTTCTTTTACAATATTAATTAATTAATACTAAGACTTTTGGATTTGAAGTACTCAATTTTAAAGGGCATTAAATAAGCATCTAAACAGAATTTGTTTCAATATAATGTTGTGAGAAATGTTTTACACACAACCGACAAAAACCGCCATTTAGCGTTTCAGTACGATGTCGTGCAAAACCCGAAGGGGTGTGGATATTTTCCTACTTTTAACAAGTTAGCCCGCTTCCATCTAATCTTAGAATGCATAATCTTTTATCATCAGGTGCGATAGCTGTCAAGGGCTAACTTTTAAATATAAAAACAAACAATATTTAACATGGAAAATGCTGGTGACTCGATTTCATTGCTCTCGAATGTATGCATATTGGAACTAGTAATGCAAAACTGTCGCTAAAAACAGCTATGTTGATTGAAATATTTAATAATTATTGTTGACACGATTGCATAAATGTGAATGATAATAAAAAATAAAAGCACTTACCATATTAAAAACAAAATGATGGTGGGCCATACGCTAAGAATCATTTTCTATGGTGGCAGACTGTGGAACGAGTCGTAGCATGTCATTCCAGCGCCGATGGATTATCTGAAATTATGAAACTTATCAGTACCTTTACATTCATTAGCAATATTTTGTGTGTTCAAATCTAAGACGAAGATTAGATATTTGATCACGTAAAAAACTGGTTGTCTGTAAAGTCGGTTTACTGACGATAGTTGAACGTGACAACGTCTTAAGAAAATACTGATGGAATGGTAGCATTTAATTGGTTATTAAAATTTTTAATTTAAGTATATTTTTATAAATATTAATTTAAATTAATAAAATAAATTTTGATTTTGATTTTATAAATTTATATTTTAAATTTATAATAAATATATTAATTTTTATTTTAAAATTAATATATTTTATAATTATATTTAATAGACGGATGTCGAACGCTGCCGAACGCAAAGGCCGATTGTGCTTCTTTGTCGCTCGTTCTGCGCTCTCACTTGCACTTCAAGCCTTACATGGAACGCCTCAAAGCGAGGTAACGCCGTATGAGTCATGTTTTTTCGTGCGTGCAGTCGGCTCTATCGAATTATAAGACGTTTTCACGTCAAAAGGATATGGACGTGGTGAAAAAAGTTCGAAGATTAGTGGCCAATGATCGGTAACTTCTTTAATTCCAAAATGCTGTTGAATGTTCAATTATATATGATATATTATTTAAAAATATGTATTTCTCTGCTTAGGCTACCTGGTTCATTCATCAGATTTGATAACATTTTAGTATTTAATAAAAATCTATTTGTACCCGTGGCTTTCCATCATGCCAGTACGCAGTTAGCAGTTAATCTTATATTTAAACACAATTTTACGTCGTGTAGATAAAATGTATTTAAATAAATAGGAAAATGTGGATTTTGTAAGAAGTACCTTACACATATATATTGTACATATTATTTTATATGTTGGCTATCCAACCTTACCTTATATTACCTTGCGAACCGCAAAGTAAGTCAAACAGGTGCACTGATCAAAGGCGCTTGTAAAGTATATACGCTCGTATTTGAGTTTACTTCGAAATAGCTTTCACAGCTATAAATTATTATTAGCGATATCGATTCACTTATCAATTCAAGTGATACGCTATACGGTTAGTAGGACGAACGCTTTGATAATATCGATCTTGGGATATCGATTCTTGCATAAATTATTCAGAATCGACTTCGCTAAGGCTTATTGCCCATTGCGATTTAGTGCTTTGACTTTACGTTCAAGATTGATATGGTAATCAAATGTCGAGGTGAAAGTAATCAAAATATGTACCTATTTATACCAAAAGCTTGGTTGTTAAACGCGAAAGGATATGTACACAAATCTAAGCTCAAGCTTGGAGGCAGCGGACAAAAAGAAAATAAATGATATAAATGAATGGCTTAAAACTGTTCCACAGGACCGGAAGAACTTTCTCCACCTAACTGCCAACTTCATTTTGAAGAAGATGATGACAAATCCATCATCATTGACCTTTTGTGTCATTCTTTTTGATTCACCTTTGACTCTCACATACTTACTTTAACACTCTCTAGTGTGTGTATTAATTTATAATTGGAAAGAAAACCAAAGGGATGAAACCCATAAACAATTCCTTGTGAAGAAGAAAAAAGACTATTAAATCATTGTCGGACCCACTTCTACCTCAGATTTTTCTCTTTATAGAATATATTTAGTGACATTTAATTAAACATACAGTCATGAAGTTCCCTTAATCAGTTTTAGAATTTACCGAGAATATGACGGGAGACAGAAAAAAGTGCTAAACAAATTTTTATTTGAGTGTTGCTGTTACTTTTATTCTATCGTCCTATATCCATCTCTATACGTTTATGTTTATCTAATGCCCGAAGGCGTTTTCGTGTTTATTATGTTGTAAAATCATCCCCAACCGAGACGCCTTCCATAAAAAGGATTGCTCGAAGAATTTTCTTTACGACTTGGACATTAAGTTATCCGGACTGGGCTCGAATGACAATTACGGTACATCAGTACTGTAGCGCTATTCAGTAACGAAACTAGACAGTGCGAGTTTCAAATTTGTCTCTATCTCTCAAATGGTATAAATTTTGTCTTCAATAAAGATGCCAATATTGCATTTATCTTTGCTTTGTATGGGTCGCTATGTATAACTCGATACTATAGAAATAAGGAAGGTGTGGATTTCATCCCACTCGTAACAAGTTATCCCGCTTCTATAAAAAAAATCCTATGTATTGAAATCTCTCTTTATCATATGATATTTTTTAACTCGACGAAAAAAACGGAGCAGGTTCTCAATTCAACACGTATATATATATATTTATTTATTTTATGTATGACCACGCATAACATTTTACAGAGTGGTCCGATTTTGACAATTCTTTTTTTATTAGAAAGTGCACACTTCCAAGGTGGTTCCATTGTCATCATGATAGGATCTAATGATGGTATCCTGGGAAAATTGAAGGAACTCTTCAAATTTTATAGGCACACTTGCAGCGATTTCGGTTTTAGTATAGGTATCGGTAGCTTTTGGCTACAGGTCCCGTATAATATACTGTGACAGTATAGTACGAGTACGTTACGTGGCGATGAATCACTCAAAAGTAAGACATAAAAGTTTTTACTTTTTAGTGCGTTTTGAGCCGGTTCAATTTTTTTGTTAATTTTTTTTTTAATTATTTGTTGTAAATTTCTATATTAGGACTACAAAAATCTGCGTTGGCATATATTTATTTTTAAGGACAGTTTGTTATATTTATCCATTTTTTCTTTTAAAATAAAAGGTAATTTCCAATTTTCATGATGTTCTTGGGAGTTTACAATTTATTATTTTCTAGGCACACATCTTCTAGGAAATAATATTTTTATAGCTTTTTTATAGCCTACAGCGTCAAAAGCATTATTCAAATACTAATAACCAAAGCATTTGTAATACAAAACAAAATGTAACAGTGCTAGAGAGAGTAATCAATATGACTTCACTCTCTATACAAAGTAGTACCTAGTCATTAGAGTGTACTTATTATACCTCGAGGAGCAAACACGATACGATCTCAAACGAGCTCCCCGGAGACAACATCGTCAGATGTGCAGTTTAATTGAATACCGATATCTCGCATATGCCTTCTCGTATGTAGCGGGTATCATGATGAAATGGAAATTCTTGTGTATATTTTATTTTCCATGAAATGCCCCTAAGAAATAACATAACAAGAAAATGACGACGATGACGATTATAAACTTTAAATATTATAAGTACTCAAACTGCCTTTAATAGCCACTTTGATTACATTTTATATACTTAATACAACTTTTACTTTCATCATCATCAACATCATCATCATCATCATTATCATCATCACCATCATCATCATCTTTATTAGCCGATGGACGTCCACTGCTGGACATAGTCCTTTTTAGGGAATCTCAAATACAACGATCCTGAGCAGCTTATGACCAGCGGCTCCCAGCGACACGTTTGACATCGTCAGTCCACCTAGTGACAGAGCGTTTTCCGGTGCGGGGCCACCATATTTGTGAAAACAGTATGAAAATCAGTCTAGTAGTTTTAAATGCCTGCACAGATATACGGACTGAATAATTTTAAACAACGTTTTGTGGTCTGTATCGCGTATGTAATACACACCACTTACTTATTTCAAAAAATATTTAATGTACAGAATTGACTTTGTTACAATTTTATTAAATGTATAGATTATACAGATTTAAAGTCATATGTACATCTCAAAATATCGGGCCGAAGCTTGTACAATAATTATCAAACGTTAAACTCGCATCTACTAGTTCAGAATCCGAGCAGATTCTATGTTGTGAAACTGTTCGCACAACTTAATATAAAGCAAACTAGCCGAGCGTATTACCAAACATTTTGGAGCCAAACTCTCTCTTTCTGTTTGGGCAATTCCGTTGCAACTTCTAACCCTCATCGCTTCTAATGAACGTTAAATACTATGTGTACATACTACATAGTACGACAAATCAAGTTCTTTTAAAATAATAACATAATAGCAAAATAAATTAATTATTAATATTTTTTTTATTTTAGTGTTTTTTACGAGAATGCGACTAATTGACAGTTCTAAATTGAATTAACAGGTTTCCTTTTAATGCATAAGCAATTATAAACGATACTTACGTGAAAAAAACAATTTTTAAAATGTGTTTAAAATCCAATTTTTGTCTGTTGTCTGATTAGGCTAATAGTTGAAACTACCAGCAGGAGATTATAAAGTTATTTTTGTATCTGATAGCCAGAGTCATGAAGAATAATATAGGCTAGTTTGTACCCTATCATTTGTATCCGCGGGCAACCAGTAGTGTACAATCATTACACAGTATAAAACAAAGTCGCTTTCTTCTGTCTGTCCCTATGTATGCTTAAATCTATAAAACTACGCAACCGCTTTTCATGCGGTTTTTTATCAGATAGAATGATTCAAGAGAAAGGTTTTATACATGCATAATATAGTAGAGAAAAACTGCTAATTTTAAAAGTTTCTGATGTGATGTCGTAAATTGACGCTTTTTTGCGCATACATTGCAAACGGTGGCTAAACCCTACGAGATGTATCAAAACAATGTACTACAATATTGCACACCTAAAAAGGTCAACAAAAAAGTCCGCGATGGTATATGTCTATTCAACCAATAGTTTGTTATTGTTTGGCTTGGCTATATGTTTGGCTTATTTACGAAGCGATTATAAGCAATACTGCATAAATCGATATCGAATTAAGTATCTTAAATACTTTGTACATTCAATACAAATAAGTATTGCCCTTTTCAGCGTGTAATTTAAGTGAATATTTTCCAAGATATATATAACATTCAAAATGCAGCATTTCACCCGTGCAAAGCGGGGGCGGGTCGCTAGTAAATTATAAAATTACTTTCAACGTACGTTTTACTACGACATTGTGATATCCTCAAGAGATCTCGATTTGAAAGTACGTAACTGAAAATTGCAGATTGCTATATTCCTCGGTTAGTCACATTGTCGATTTCTTTTCTATATAAAATTCGTAGCATTGGTTCATTTTCCGGTTAAATAGTATGAAATCGACATATTTCAATATATTTACGTACTAGAGGACGCCCGCGGTTTCACCCTCGTAGTTCTCGTTCCCGTGGGAATTTCGGTATAAAATGTAGCCTATGTGTTATTCTGATGTATAAGCTATATTGTGGTAAAGTTTCATTCAAATCCATTCAGTAGTTTTTACGTGAAAGAGTAACAAACATCCATACATCCATACAAACTTTCGCCTTTATAATAGTAATAGGATTTAATATGTTTATTGATTTTTATTCGAAATTTTTTTCACATTCAAGTTAACGTTAATAGAAAAAGTTTGAACTTATTGGTTATAAAACTTTATGATATCATATTTATTAATATTTTATATATTTGACTATTTCATTAAAAGAATAAACGTAAATAAGGGACTGGTATGTGTACCCTGACGAGTATCATTTATGTCCTTGTTTCTCTTAAGCAAAAAGTTGTCAGTTTTCAAGATGGATTTATTTTTTCGGTGGCTCATCTATAGTTATAAGTGAACTAGCCAAGTTTGGCTGGTGACCGCCTGTAGCCGTGAAAGACAAAGACGGCAAGCCAAGCGATTTACCGTTCCGGCACGATGTCGTGCAGAAACCGAAAGAGGTGATTTTCATCCTACTCTTAATAAGTTACCGCTTCCATCTTAGATTACCTCGTCACTTAACATCAGCTGCACTTGTAATAAACAAACAAAAGTAAATTTTTGTATGAGTGATACGCACTCAACAAGCGTTTAAAATTCAAGATCACAATTTGACACCTGTCTACGGATGTCCCAATAATTGGCAACGTAAAGTGGCCCAAGTAGAGAAGATGAGTTACGTCTCGTGGATCATTACTGGCATGCTTCCGTACGAGTGGGTGTCATTGTCAATTGTACCACACGCGTTGAGGATATGGTGTGAATTTACTTTGTGTTAGCTTGCCATTGAATGGGACATTGATAACCATGTTTTTATGACAGTGTAAGTTGCAAAAAAAAAAAACGCTACTGATCGATCGAGCTTCGCATTGATATTTTTTCATATAATCGTAACATACCTTACGAAAGTAATATATATGGCGAGAGTCAATGGCAATGTGGGAGAGGAAAGAACAAGGAGAACGTTTCTTGACCAGATCCAGGACATTCAGAATAAAGGTCATGTCAAAAGTACTCTAAACCGTCCTACATGTTTGAAAGGTTTAGACAAATTGTAAGGATCGTGGCAAGTGAAAGGATGTGACCGCCCGATTTACGTTCCTTAAGAACACAACGAGACGCCCAACATAGACTCCATGACGCAGAACCGACAAGAGAAAATCGGAGTAAACTCTGGAATCTCCAGAGACGTTGTAAGCGCCGCCTACAACAACTCCGTGACGGACAATGGGACGATAAGCTGAGACAGATAGAGCCATCGCACTTAGCGCATTTCGAATTGGCTCGATCTCTCAAAGCCGACCCCGTCTCGGCCACTCCACCTTTAATTCGCCCCGACCTCCCGCCCGCGTTCGAGGATATCGATAAGGCCGAGTGCTTAGCTGACAGCCTCGAAACACAGTGCACTCCAAGCACTACCTCCGTAGATCCAACTCACGTGAAACAAGTCGACGCCGAACTTGTTTCCATCCTATCGCTCCCTCCCAACGGAGACGATATCCCTCCTACGACCTACGACGAAGTCTCTAGGATTATCAAAGGCTTACGAAAAAAGAAGGCCCCAGGCCCAGATCATATTAGTAACAAAGCGCTTAAGCTCCTACCCATTCAACTAATTAACTTGTTAGTTGTTATTTTCAACATGTTTCTCGCACACTGCTCCTTCCCCGTAGAGTGGAAGGAAGCCACTGTTATCGGCATCCCAAAGCCTGGCAAACCTCGTAACCTCCCTACAAGTTACCGCCCCATTAGTCTACTCAACACTCTTGCCAAGGTGTTTGAGATAGTTATCCAAAACAGAATCAAGACCGTAGTATCGGAGAAAAATCTCCTAAACAACCACCAATTCGGCTTTCGAGCCAAACATTCTTGTGTCCAACAAGCTCACCGCTTAACGGAACATATACTAGCTGGGTTCACCACACACTGGAAACCCATTCCTACTGGGGCCCTCTTCTTCGACGTGGCTAAAGCATTCGACAGGGTCTGGCACGGAGGCTTGCTAGTCAAACTCCACCGTTTCGGCGTGCCAAACAAACTGGTTCGATTGCTCCACAGCTACCTTACCGACCGTACCTTCAGGTACCGCCTAGATGGCACTCTCTCCTCCCGCAGGCCTATCCGAGCGAGAGTCCCCCAAGGCTCAGTGCTAGCTCCCATTCTGTATGCACTCTACACGAGTGACATACCCACTGACCTCCCAAACGTCCATGTTGCACAGTTTGCGGACGATACCGCACTGTACACAACACATATAAAACCTACGGTCATAACAAAAACACTCAAAGAGGCGGCCAAACGCTTAGGCGATTGGTTCCCTCTCTGGCGCATAGAGGTGAACCCCGAAAAAAGTGCAGCAGTACTATTTTCGGATAAAGCTCACCCAACCAGACCGCCGCCTAACCTCCCAGTGATCTCCCTTTACGGAGAACCCATCCCATGGCGACCCAAGGCCAAATATCTTGGGGTAACCTTTGATAACCGTATGAGCTTCTCAGCACATATTCAGAAGGTCAGAAATAGAGCCGCATATGTGTTAGGTCGTTTCTATTACCTAATTTGCCCTAAAAGCAAATTATCCCTTAGACTCAAGGTCACACTATACAAGACCTGCATCCGCCCCATCATGACCTACGCTAGCGTAGTGTTCGCCCACCGTCCAAAGAGCGCATTACAGCGCTTGCAAAGAATCCAAAATAGATTCATGCGCCTTGCCACGGGCAGCCCGTGGTTTGTTCGCAATAATGACCTCCATAGAGACCTGGATCTACCTACAATTTCACACTACATGAAAAAGCTTTCGGAAAATTACTTTTCGAAAGCCGCCACACATCCCAACCCTCTAGTGGTTGAATCGTGCTCTTACGCGCCCGAGTTAGACGCCGACTGCAAACGCAGACGCCCCAAAAATGTCCTTCACGACCCTGACGACGACATAACTACGGACAACGCCTCCCAGGACACACATACACAAAATACTACACAGCGTCTTCGCCGGCGAAGACGAGGTCCCCGCTTCATAACGTCACCCGGACGTGCCACTCACGCACGTCCATCAAGGGGGCGCTTTGGTCTGGTTTAACAATCACGCCAAACTACACACCCATTCCAAACGACCCTCTAAGCCGAGGCCCGAGTCTCACAGGAGACGCCCTTAGAGAGTCGTTACGCCCTTCTTTCTTTCGCCTTCGGGCAACCGCCTTCGGGCACCCTCCGGCGATGCTTCTGCGCTCGCCCAACCCCCCCGGTGACGCCGCTGTGGTCCCGTATGGAGCCTACGGCAATTACACAATCAGAAAAAAAAAAAAAAAAATGAAAGGATGTGGTTTGCGCCTACCCGATGCGGGACTGGAAAAGGCGTATTTTTCTCAAGCAATTGGTAGACATATCATGCTGTATGGATCCAAATGTTGACGGATAACAGTATATTAGATGTTAATATGGATGTTTGGTTTGTCAAGAGTTAATAGGAATCATAAGGAATGATGCACTCGTAAGGCAGATACTCAGTAGAGTAGTACGTAGAAGTAATAGTAACGTACTTAGTAGAGAATAAGATAAGATAATAGTAAATAATGAGCATAATAATATTTTCTTTAAATAAATTACAGGCAAACGGGCTAGTCGTTCAAGTGAAATCTCGCAGCCCATGAATAATAGCAATACCAAAGGATACGATGTCGGCTTTATGTACCTACTCGTCAAACGCCTGCGCAGCTGCTTTTATTAAATTATATATAAGAATTATCTCTTTCATGCCAGTTTTTTTAATAAAAAGCTGCATCTTAATCAGTTCAGTCGCTTAAAAACTATGATGCTTGTCAAAGATACATAGACACAGACAAATACGTCAAAATTACCCTTTTTTACTTCAATTGAATTTTAATTTTTTTACAAAAATTGAGCAGAAATTATATTTCTACTTGAAATACCATACTATTCTATGGAGAAATAGAAAGTCATTTTAATCTCCAAGATGGCCAACGTTTAAATTATTTCTAAAGCATTTCCCTAGATGCAGTGAGATGAAAGTGTTTGCGTAGGTACGGCTTATAAAACCACTCATACCGGTGTGCCTCTCGTTACGCTTTGATCGCTATTTATAAATCATTCTTAGAATCCTTGCTTTATATAATTTATCATTTGTAAGTTATTTTTTTTATTCACTTAAAGTTATCCCTTAACTGAAATCACACCTGTCACACAATTTAAGATGGTCACGGGCTATCTTGCTAAGAGCAGGATGAAACTTTCGGTTCCTATATAACATCGTACTGGAATGCTAAATCGTTTGTCGGTACATCGTTGCTGGCAAGGTGGTAATTAGCCGGTCAAAGCGTCTCAGGAAATTCGGCCCAGCTGGGTATCAGACCCAAGACTTTCGCCTTAGAAGCCCACCGCGCGTACCACTGCACCACAGATGCCATCAAGACGTCAAGTTAACTTTATAAAAAATATTAAATAATTTCTATTCGTTTGGCACGATGTCAGAAGCTATGTGGACAGATATATACCTATTACCTACAGTTTACTTGAAAGAAAGAAAGAACGGTTATTTGGGAAAAATATCACACAAAAACAAAATAAAAGTTGAAGATAAGTTAAATATACACGCAGATAAATATACTGACAGAGTCAAACAAATAACAACAAACTTACAAGATCCTCTTTCTTGCTCTTTTTAAACGACTTCAAAAAAAAAGGCGTTTCTCAATTCGACCGTATATATATATATTTTTTTTTTTTTTTTTTATGTGTGTTCGCGCATAACTTCGTCGTTTATGAACCGATTTTGATAATTCTTTTTTTGTTGGAAAGAAGATAGTCCGGTGGTGGTACCATGACAAGGAAACCAGGATCTGATGATGGTATCCTGGAGAAAACGAGGGGAACTTTCAAAAATTGTAGGGACAACAAGTACGTTTGTTAATTTTTCTGGTAAGTATTTAAAAGCACTACAATTTGATGAAGGTTTGGAGTCGATCTGATGATGAAGCCGATCTATATATAAGAGAACTCCGTAACGTTTTACAGTAGCTACCTTGTGTTTGGGCTCGATTAATTTGTCTCAATGAGAACTTTACATTTAGATGGGCTGTGACTGTCATTCAGGGTCTGGTGATGAAGACGACGTACAGTTAAGGGAGCTCCGTAACGTTTTACAGTAGCTACCTTGTGTTTGGGCTCGATTAATTTGTTTCAATGAGAACTTTACATTTAGATGGGCTATGACTGTCATTAAGGGTCTGGCGATGAAGACGAGGGACAGCTGAGGGAGCTCTTTAACGGCTTACAGTAGCTACCTTGTGTTTGGGCTCGATTAATTTGTGTCAATGAGAACTTTATATTTAGATGGGCTGTGACTGTCATTAAGGGTCTGGCGATGAAGACGAGGGACAGCTGAGGGAGCTCTTTAACGGTTTACAGTAGCTGCCTTGTGTTTGGGCTCGATTAATTTGTGTCAATGAGAACTTTATATTTAGATGGGCTGTGACTGTCATTAAGGGTCTGGCGATGAAGACGAGGGACAGCTGAGGGAGCTCCGTAACGTTTTACAGTAGCTACCTTGTGTTTGGGTTCGATTAATTTTTCTTAATGAGAACTTTACATTTAGATGGGCTGTGACTGTCATTAAGGGTCTGGCGATGAAGACGAGGGACAGCTGAGGGAGCTCTTAAACGGTTTACAGTAGCTACCTTGTGTTTGGGCTCGATTAATTTGTGTCAATGAGAACTTTATATTTAGATGGGCTGTGACTGTCATTAAGGGTCTGGCGATGAAGACGAGGGACAGCTGAGGGAGCTCTTTAACGGTTTACAGTAGCTACCTTGTGTTTGGGCTCGATTAATTTGTCTCAATGAGAACTTTACATTTAGTTGGGCTGTGTCTGTTATTGAGGGTCTGGCGATGAAGACGAAGGAGAGCTGAGGGAGCTCTTTAATGGTTTACAGTAGCTACCTTGTGTTTGGGCTCGATTAATTTATCTTAATGAGAACTTAACATTTAGATGGGCTGTGACTGTTATTGAGGGTCTGGCGATGAAGACGAAGGAGAGCTGAGGGAACTCTTTAATGGTTTACAGTAGCTACCTTGTATTTGGGCTCAATTAATTTGTCTCAATTTTTCATTGTCTCAATGAGAACTTTACATTTAGATGGGCTGTGTCTGTCTGGCGATGAAGACGAAGGACAGCTAAGGGAGCTCTTTAACGGTTTACAGTAGCTATTTTGTGATTGGGCTCGATTAATATGTCTCAATCAGAAGTTTGAAAGGTTATAGTTTCCAGTTAGTTTAATGTTTACTAAGTCATGATCCAATGATGAGATCTACGAAAACTCGAGGAAACTCTTCACACTTTATAGACACATTTGTAGGGACGTCGGAATGTTATAGTACATATAAGTAGCTAGTGAATATTGGTACTTATGGTTTAGTTCGAGTAGGTTTATTAGTATGTTCGTTGTTGATAAAGCACTAAAAAGTATGAAATAAAAAAATTTTAACAAAAAATAAAAACGCCTTCAAAACGCACTAAAAAGTAAAAAATAACTACGTCATTTACTTACTTTAATTTACTTAATCACGTCTATGAAGTCGGTGCCACCCGAGCTTTCTACTTTAAAGTCCTTACCTAAACTTGGATGGCACCGACTTCATAGATGTGGTTAAGTAAATTAAAGTAAGTAAATGACGTAGTTATTTTTTACTTTTTAGTGCGTTTTGAAGGCGTTTTTATTTTTTGTTAAAATTTTTTTTATTAAAAATAATTGAAACGGAATATGTGTGATATCAAAACGACAAACTTATATTGATGATGATATTTATAGATCTAAAGCTAACTGCCGCCCAAAAAAAGCTGAAATGTCGCCACCTACGATTTTGTCAGTAAGCCGTTTTAACAAGAAAAATCGAGACTTTTTATTTATTCAAGACCGTTCATTCTTATCATTCTATTAAAAACTTTTCTTTGTTCAGGCTATTAAAATCAATTACGGCGGAAAATCTCGGAGTCGCAAAGTTTGTTACAATCCGTGAGTTTGGATTTTTCTCGCAAGCTTATTTTAGTAGAATCTACCTTCTACATCGATAGTACTTGTAGCATATTAATGTAGTACTCTTCTAAATTTTAAACGTATTTCAGCTCAAATAGTTTTAGCGTGAAAAAGTAGCAAATATACTCACATAAAAGCACTCACTTTTACCGTATAATAATTTTGGGTTGCCTGAGCACTCAGAGCTACGCACCGTTTTTTTATAATTTTTTTATTAGTATTTTTATGAAAATTAGCGTTAGGCTGTCTCTTGCCCATGCTGGCCATGATTATTGTTTCTTTTATTTGAATTTTCTTACGTGAACAAGATCAATGCCTCATCATTATTTTGAACGAACACAACTTTAATACGATGTATTTTAAGAGCTTGACTTTTGTAGAAGGTAGATTCAGACAAGTTCGTAATTTAACAAAACAAACGACTGCTAGATAAATAAGAAGAACTACTCAAAAGCTGTTACGAAAGAGTTCGAAAATTCAACATCTAAGTGAAAAGGTTTGTTTTAAACTTTCAAATGCAATACTCTCGTGAATATAGGTATTTATCTACTATTTTGTGAGGTTGATTTATGTATGTGTAACTAAACTAATAACTAATGTATATAAATACTACCAGGTGTTCAGAATTACAAAATAGCAAAATTTTAGTTGTAGAATCAACAATAGGATTAATAACTAAATTTGAAGTAACTCAGTTAATTCATATTTAAGTACAATTTGTGTGCGTCTGTCTGCGTTTGAAAAATTGGGATCCGTACCGTATTTATTGTCAAAAGAGTATTTTTTGGGATAATCAAACAAGTTGATTAGCTAATTCCAAGTTTTGATATTGCAGCAGTAATTAAGCAGTGTCTAAATTACAATTTAAGTTAAGTTTATTATGCCATCAATGACTTTTTAAATAGCAAGGATTCATGAAATCAATTGACTGTGTTTAATTTATCACATAAGACTTAACATGAACTGTAACTAAAAATTTAAATGGTTAAGTAAAAAATATAATTAGAAATATAAAATTTTATTTGAAAATAACAGACGCCCGCGACTTCGCCCGTTAAAAAAATAGTATTGTACCAAAAATCCAAGTACACCAAAAAAGAAAAAAATATGTGAGCCTTTCTTAAGGAAAGAATAGGAATAGCAAGCTTCCTTAAATAGATAATATACCTATACCTTTGCGGTTTCTTTTTTAGTCTTAATAGGGAGGAACTAACCTTCCATACATTATGACATATCTCAAATGGATTAGACAGCGTTTTTAACGAAAACTCACAAGCGGTGCGACTCTTCAAACAATAATCCTCTCATTTGAGCCAATTTAAACAAAACCTAAACAAATTAAATACTAAAACCCTCCTCAAGAATCGATTTATTTATTGGTGAAAACCGCAACAAAATCCGTACAGCAGTCTTTGAGTTTATCGAGAACATACTATAATATGTAGTGAAAATGCAAAAGAGTGCTGTTTTTCTTGCCGGCTCTTCTCGACAGGATGTTTTTCGAACCGATGGTAAAGTCACCACTGAGTTAATTTTTCAAAAGTGCTTGTATAAAAAAGTAGTTATGACTTGATATGAGTAACATACCATCAAAACATGTCCTCAATAAACACTTCACTACACGTCACTCATTGAACGCGGTAATTACTTATTTGTTTATATATTTTTTTATTATACGAGTGTTGCGGCCAGGATGGTTCCCGCGGTAGTTTTAACTGAAAAGTCGTTGCAGAACTCGGTTTGCGTGTCGGTTTGTCGACACCCACCGACCGCCTTGCCAGTGATGCTAAACATTTTGGCCGGGTCAACCATAAAAATATGTAGACTTCCAAAATTACATGTTTGCCTTAAAATTTTACCAATTGTTAAACTTTACTTCTGTGTAAGAAATAATTAATACTAAAAAATACCAAACATAAAAAAAGTATAAACCGGCTCTTTAGCCTCGCGTGATTCTCGCGAAAATCCAGTGATGTTCCATCACGTCGCAGGGTGACTGGGTCCCGGGAGCATCGTGAATCTTCCGCAACATTCCTGATAAATATAATAAGCTAGCAGTCGCCCGCGACTTCGTCCGCGTGAAAACCTATTAGGTTCTCTTCTAATTTACACTATATTTAAACACTTTAATAAAAAGTGTGCTCATTCCTGCTCCCCCTCTCAATTTATTTTTTTTATAGTTTCCCGTGAAGCAATATCCTTCGTCCTGTTCCGTGTACTAAAGATCTAGATTTTTGTTAAACATTGTACGATATTATAATACATTCGACCAAATTTGATTACCCTAAAAACGGTTCTAGTGAGTTATCATAAAAGATACTACATATACTGTCGTGGATATTTTTTTAGATCATTTCAATAGGAATAATTCTTTCATACATACATTTTTGGTATCTTGAACCGTTTTAACAGCGCATTCAACGGAAGCCCTCAAGGATGAATAATTTTCCCCGTTTTTTTCATATTTTCCTTTATTTCTTCGCTCCTAATAGTTACAGCGTGATGTTATATAGCCTAGAGCTTTCCTCGGTAAATGGTCTATTCAACACAAAAATATTTTTTCAATTCGAACCAGTAGTTCCTGAGACTAGCTCGTTCAAACAAACAAACAAACTTCAGCTTTATAATATTAGTATAGATAATACCAAATATATAAAATCTAATTTGTAGATACTAAAACTCCGAAATTTTTCATACCGATTTGATATTTAAATTATACGAAAAATAAAGAAATTAAATAAGTTGCTTTGATTTTAAAATAGAATTGTGAGGTTTCGTTGATGAAGTAGTCAAATAATATCACTGAAAAGCAGACGCCTTTTTTACATCTAATTGGATTTTAGCTTTCAAGCTAGCTCTAATCGACAACTAGATGATTCGAGTAACTATATTTCATATTAATATTAAGATAATTTTTAAAAGCTAAAATAGGTTTTCACTTAAAATCTATTTCTTTTGAAGTCGCTTAATGTTTGGAAAAATTAAATTACTTTGAGACCCTGACATTGAAGCTTTGGAAAAGCCTTTTACACCTTAACATTATTTATCTACAAACGTTATTATATTATTATCTTAATTTTAAATTTATGTGTATGTTACATTTATGTATTTTAATTTTGTGAATTATTATTATATATATAACCATGTCATAATATCTAGCGGTAAGTATAAGCAGCTGAGATTCCAACTATGAAACTATGACAGTATGGGTTAAAGTATAAGACAGAATAGTTACAAATAATTTCGCACGACAGCGAACATTTTTACGATATCATTTCTTGTGACAAAGCAACCACTGTAGTACATACTAATGGAATCTAGTAGCAAAGCCTTTGATGCATTACATAAGAATACGTCAAGAGAGTTCGGGATGCTATTTAGCTCGTCTACAATTTTCAATAGCATGTATTTTAAGTGGTAGAATTCCTTTTATCAGAGATATTCTGGGTAAGGTCTTGTTTATTTTTGAAAGTGCCTGGTATTCCGTGCAAAATTTTGCTGTAATTTTATTAAGTTTTCTATATACCATCAGCAGACTTATCAACTTGCACAATCTAATCTTCTGTATAATAATAAAAGACATCCGGTACTGACTGATTTACACTCAGCTCAAATAAATGATTGGATTGCGCTAAATTCACGCATATACGAGTAGTTATTATTCCCTCTGGAAGTACGGTAGTGTGTAAATTGTGCGGAAAACGTACCCGAGTTCTGATTAACTATGATGTAGGCATGTATAGAGAAAAGATATTTCAAAACTCACTTGCTAGTGGAGTGAAACACAGCAACTTTCATAAAGGCGAAGTCGCAGGTGGCTGCTAAGAGTACAAAAAAACTGAACCTTAACGACATTGACCTTTGGGAGTACCAGGTGTTTAACAGACGATAATTTTGCACTTACTTTCAGGAGGGTTATCAGATAGTACAGTCAACTAACCTAGAAAAATATTGAAAATATCGTAACGTAATCGTAACCAGCGGACCGAATGTTGACGATCCGCGCATTACGTCGGCTCACTAATATGACATTCGACTGCGGCACTCGCTAGCGACTCGGTTACGTGACGGGACGGCGACGACATTGACCGACGACCTTGGGGAGTAGCAGGTATGGTGTTTACCTATATTAATTCGAGCATGGAACGAGGAAGGGGGTAGATCGTGGACGTTGATGGATGTTTTTTTTTGTCGCATCCATAATTATCTATGCGTTGTCTACTCGGCATGGGTAATAGGTATGGTCAACATTTACTTTTATAAACTGTAACCGAAATACAAACCAATTTAGGACGGTACAGAATGGATTTCAACTTACTTTTTTCTGTAAGTTAGACGCGTTTGAAGTCCAAAGCGAATGTTTTTGGACCATATCCAGGATATTCTCAACAAAACCTAGATCAGGAATACCTACCCTATATCGACCTGCTTGTGTAAAAGAATTGATGGAAACGGAAGAAGCAAGCTTGTTATACAAGGATCTTCGCAAGATCGATCAATAGATCGCAAGTGGAAGGTCGTGGTTTCTGCCTGCCCCTATGGGAATAAGCTGTGATATTATGTACCTAACTACACTAACTTAGGAGCAGATTAATGTCGGGTACCTAGATTATGCAGCTATAGAGGGTTTAAAACAAAATTTTTAAAAATTGTGGTTACCATGTTTATTTTAGAACAAAATCATCGGTCAATGGCTTAACTATATGTCTTCAGAACCCGGGGTCCTGGGATCGAGATCTGAGTCGCAATATGAGATATCTATAGAGCGTTTTTTCCAAAAAAATCTTTATAAATATTCCCAGCATGAAATTAGGACATTGGTTAAGGAACAATCCCATACCTCGGAGAGTACGATCACCCGTCAATCGCGGTCAATGGCAGTAACAGCTTATAATGATCGTTAAGGATTATTCTAAACCTGCCAACACTTGCATTAAAGTAGTGTGGAGTGTCTAATCTCTATATATATTTTCTATTACAGGCCTGGCCTGGTATATAAATAACGTAATAAATCATCACAGACAACATCGTCACTTAGCATTAGGTGACATCAATGTCCAGCGGTCACTTATTGAAAAATAAAAAGCTAAACTATTTTGAAACAAACATTTATTATCCAAAAACATATTTTCTGCGATAAGTCCATTAGTAATCTTATTTATTAAAAGAAAAAAGGAAAGACATTTGTAAAGATTTTCCGTCGTAATAATCTCTTATGTTTTCCTGCCATAACAAGATGAAGGAGAAATCCTACGGAATTAAGTATCGAGTAGGTTATTTATTATTGATGAAAAGAAATAGTTCTGGAGGAACTAAATAAGTAACGTTTGTATATTTTTCTTGTGCTAACTAAATATATCTGTGCGTGCCTAATATTGAATAAAAATTTTTAACAAAAAATAGAACCGACTCAAAACGCACTAAAAAGTAAAAAATAACTGTGTCATTTAGTTGCTTTAATTTACTTAAGCATATCTATGAAGTCGGTGCCATTTATTTAACGTAGTAAAGCAGTTTGTGGGTTCTAGGTAATGTCCTTAAAGTAGAAACCTTGAACGACATAGTTATTTTTTACTTTTTAGTGCGTTTTGAGTCGGTTCTATTTTTTGTTAAAAATTTTTATTTCTTACTTTTTAGTGATTTATCGCCACATCACATACTTGTACTATACTGTCATAGTATATAATACGGCACTAGTAGCCAAAAAGCTACCGATACCGAGTCAAAAACCGAAATTGCTGTAAGCGTGCCTCCAAAATTTGAAGAGTTCCTTCAATTTCCCCAGGATATCATCATCAGATCCTAACATGAGGACAATGGGACCACCTTGAATGTATGCCCTTTCTAATAAAAAAAGAATTATCAAAATCGGACAACACTGTAAAAAGTTATGCGTGGTCATACATAAAAAAAAAAAAAAAAAAAAAAAAAAAAAAAAAATATATATACGTGTCGAATTGAGAACCTCCTCCGTTTTTTTCGTCGGTTAAAAATATATTATTAAATTGAATTTGAATAAAATTTTTAACAAAAAATATAACCGACTCGAAACGCACTAAAAAGTAAAAAGTAACTGTGTCATTTAGTTGCTTTCATTTACTTAAGCATATCTATGAAACCGGTGCCAGCAAGATTAAGAAACATTTATTTAACTTAGTAAAGCAGTTTATGGGTTATAGGTAATGTCCTTAAAGTTGAGAGACCTTGACTAGCACCGACTCCTAGATATGCTTAAGTAAATTAAAGCAACTAAATGACACAGTTATTTTTTACTTTTTTGCGTTTTGAGTCGGTTCTATTTTTTGTTAAAAATTTTATTTCTTACTTTTCAGTGATTTATCGCCACATAATGTACTCGTACTATACTGTCATAGCATATTATACGACACTTGTAGCCAAAAAGCTACCGATACACAAAAACCGCTGCAAGTGTGCCTATAAAATTTGACGAGTTCCTTTAATTTTCCCAAGATATCATCATCAGATCCTAACATGATGACAATGGGACCATCTTAGAAGTGTGCCTTTTCTAATAAAAAAAATAATTATCAAAATCGGACAACTCTGTAAAAAGTTATGCATGGTCATACATAAAAATGCGTTCTTCGTCGGTTAAAAAGCCTCTGACAAAATAGGCGGGGCGGCCATCATGGATTTGAAACTTTTCAGTGTGTTATAGTTTGTATTTGTGAAACCTTTTCATTTGATACCCATGCTGAGGGAGTTGTGAGAAAAATTTAACGTAAGGACTTGACAAGTAGAATACTAAATACAATAAAAAATTTAAAATCCAAGATCGTCGCCACAAACAAATGGAGAGTTACAATATTGACAGGGGTTACTTAATTTTTTTAATTTAGTCTTCTTCTCTACACAACAAATCTCTTCGAGTGTATTTTGAGCCTCCAGGTTTCTAGTGTTTTGACATTACGAAACTTGTAGTTAATGGCTAAGTGGAATGAAAGAGGCCGCATGGCTGGAGCCTTAGCGATAGTCTGATTAGAACCGCACCTCACTCGACTCCACGGTCTACGAAGGTAGCCAAGTAGCAAAATGGCGTGATATATCAGACAAGATCAAAGATGGAAGTGGTCACGATCCGTAAGGCGGCTCTAGTAGTAGCCAGTACAAAGTGTATAGTTTATTTCTATTAGCATCGTAGATGAGTATCACGAAACACGTAAAATAAAACGTGAGCGCTCAATGTTAACGACTGATAACTGAAGGCTATATTACATTTCACAGAATTGTTGACGTAAATATCTTTCCGAGTTTACTTTTAACTCACCGACAAAAATAGCTTTTGTTCTACTTATATGTCGTTAGAGAAATATAACCGTAAGTAATATACGTAATTATATACCGAGGGATATGGTAATAGCTATACCGGAACATAGTCATTATAATACGGCTTAAATGAAGCTCAAGTTTAGTGATATAAATAAGAATAGTTTGGTATAGAAGTGATAAATATGAATAGCTATAAAGTAATGGTTAGTAGTACCTACATGATGTTTAATAAAATTAATATCTGAACATCCTGATTCTACTCTGTCTTACCCTGCCGAAACCAAATAGATAGACGGAGCAAGTTTTATGGTGCAGCCATATTTTAATAGCATTTGATGTCCTCGAGAATTTTAAACAACGTAATATCTGAACATCCCGATTCTACAGTGTCTTATTACCCTACCCCTAGTGCGCAATGGTCACAGTGACGGAACCATGAGGGACAGCGTGTTTTCTACGGACGTGTAACATACAGGCCCCAGAAAGGGAAAAAGTATCTTTAGGGACAACGAGCGAGATAAATAATGGTGTCAAGAAGGCGGCCCGGTGATGAAACGCGAGTCCTTCTGATGATTCATGTCCGCATGACCGATTCACTTCCACCGGCCATGGAAAGGTGAAGCTATACTATTTTGTAAAGCACAAAGTCAGTAACTCGCTTAAAGTATGACTTAATCACCTTCAAATACTGGCCATAAGAAAAAATCTGAGCATCTCGATAGCCATCACTCAAATTATTTGCTAAGATAGATACAGCCCTCATATTCTTCAATTGAATTACCCTAAGAATGTATATTACGAATACATGCCATTTATATTGTCTATTTGATCGGGGTCAATGTTCCACGGTTTCATGTCATAGAACAATCCTGTGGATAATAATAAAGTTTCCATGTTACCACTTTGCCGCTTTGTAGCAAGTAGTAAATACTAAAGGTTTTACCTTTGTTACGTCCTGATGAAAATGGTATGCTAATGAGGAACTCCTTTGTCTTTCAAATGAAGGCAAATGGAAACTTTTTTATTGAAAAAAAATCAATATCGAATTGTTTAACGCTCATTTTATATGTAACTAGCAGACGCTGTAATTTTCGTTACCGGTTCGAAGGTATTGCAGGCCACAGGTAGCAAAGTGTTGTTTTTCCCCGCCTGCAGCATAAATAATTTGGAATTTTATATAGATATGGTGATTAACCCGAACTTGGCACTTGTAGCTAAAAAGCTACCGATACTTACACTAAAACCGAAATCACTGCAAGTGTGCCTATAAAATTTAAAGAGTTCCTTCAATTTCAATGATGATTGAATGAAAATGATGACAATGGGATCATCTTTGAAGTGTGCCCTTTCTAATAAAAAAATTATCAAAATCGGATAACTCTGTAAAAAGTTATGCGTGGTCATACATAAAAAAAACGTGCTGAATTGAGAACTTCATCCGTTTTTTTTCGTCGGTTAAAATTCATACCCCTTTCGGTTTGTATCGTACTGGAACGCTGAATCGCTTGGTAGTACGTCTTTGTCGGTAGTCTTCCACCAGCCAACAACAGCCTAACATCAGCCAAAAATAAATATACAATAAATGAACGTAAAAAACAAGCTAAAGGTCAAGATGTCATTGTTATACATAACCTTGTCATCGAGTGAAAAGTAATTAAAAACAGCGCCGTTAAAGGAATTAACATTACTTATTTATTTTTATAATAATAAGCACGCGTTTGATTATTCTGCACGCGAACAAATAGGCGAAACGTCAAAACTGTAACATTATAACATTACTGGACGCGTTCCCGTGAGAATTTCGGTATAAAATGTAGCCTATGTGTTATTCTGATGTATAAGCTATATTGTGGTAAAGTTTCATTCAAATCCATTCAGTAGTTTTTACGTGAAAGAGTAACAAACATCCATACATCCATACATCCATACATCCATACAAACTTTCGCCTTTATAATAGTAATAGGATATAGCAGTATCTTACATATTTTATTAAAGGTTTATTTTTGACGATCTCCGTGGCGCTGTGGTATGCGCAGTGGTGCACTTTATAAGACAGATGTCCTGGGTTCGATTCTCGGCGGGGCAGATTGAGATATTTCTTAATAATTGGTCTGGCTGGTGGGAGGCAAAGACGTACCGCGAAGCGATTAAGCGTTCTTCTACGATGTCGTGTAGAAACCGAAAGGTTGTGTAATATTATCATTATCATAATGTTATCATCATTATAAATCATCTTACTTCTAGCCCGCGTCCGTCTTATGTGGCATCTTTTAACATCAGGTGTGATAGCCAAGTTGTAGTTGACAAAAAAAATACTTTTTAAATTAAAGATAAAAATAGACGGAGCGCCGTTTCGCGTCACTTTTTTTAGTTTTTGAGCACTTGCTTTAAGTTTTTAAACTAAAGATAAGAATAGACGGAGCGCCGTTTCGCGTCACTTTTTTTAGTTTTTGAGCACTTGCTTTAAGTTTAAATTAAAGCGAACGTATCTCTACGATCTATCAACATATCTCTGTGCTCAAAGATTTCAGCGTCGCTAGCTCTAGAAAAGAGCATAAATATCAGTTTGATGCACTAGATTGCCACGCTACGAGATTTTGCTGATAGACCGATGAAACGGTTTGAATTGCAAATTTTGTAGCACCATATCTATGTCGCATGCTTGTCAATTTTTTTCCCTTTTACACTTTACACGAGTGTGCTTATATCTCCACAATCTTATTTCAAATTCAAATTTATAATTTGTTGATTACTAGAAGATGTTCACACTTTTACCCTCGCAGTTCTCATCCCCGTAAGAATTTTGGGATAAAATGTGACCTATGTATTAATCCAGGGTTTCAGCTAACTCCATACCAAATTTTAATAAAATCGCTCCAGCCATTTAGTTGTGAAGACGTAAGAAACATACACACTCACAAACTTTGGCCTACGTGATAGTAGTATGATAAGTAAGTAGCCTTTATTGTTGGAATTCTATTCTAACCACGGTTTCTTGCCACTTATAACTTGTACACTTTTAAGATAAGAGTGAAAATAGTAATTTCTAGACAAGCACGCCCTAACTTAGAACTCATTATTGCTTTAGTAACAGATTTGTGTTTGGAGGGATGCGTAGATGCATTTCCCAGCAAAAAAAAAACCTCATTGTACGTAACCATGTTCCAGCTATACGGTAAAAATTGTAATCTTGATTCACAGCCAAACTTTCAAACTAAAGAGCTCGATAGGCACTTAAGAGATTACAAAATGTAAACTACTATTAACATTTCAAACTTGAACTTTAAAACAAATCAAGAACCAATCCGTTTATTATTTTGCTGTTATTTTCAACTGAATTCAAGTGCCAATCACGTAAAGTTATTCTGTAAAACGCCAAGGTCAGAATATAGACTAACAAATTGAGCAGATACGTTTGGTCATACATATTGATGAATATTTTTATTCAAGGACATAATGCTACTGTTTTGACTTAATGATGAAAATAGAAGCAACTTTTTTGCGAGACTTCAAGGACCTCATATGCCCTAGCGGAAGAAGGTCAGCCTTGGTAAACGCTGTTGGCTGGGTCGTAGTTGTTTGGTAAAGTGTTCCAGTTTAATTTTGTTTAATAACAATTCTTATAATTATGTCAGAATTTTATTTTCGGCTATAGAAACATGCCGATATCTTGGGGTTTGCTTGTCGTATCTTCTTAGTATAGCTAAGTACCATCTCAAGTTAAGTCAAATTCCTAAAGAGTAGTAAAACTTTTTATGAAAGACCTTGTCCGGAGAAGTGCTACCATCATGGATGGATACTCTCTAAGGCATTTTTGCTTGGATCGTCAATATATGTACTATAAAATGTCTGTTAAACAGACTTTCACTTCAAACTTACAAAGTGCGCGAAACTTGCGGGATTCCTCTTTGATAAAGGTTTTTTTCATTTTTAAGCGACGAAAAAAAAACGGAGGAGGTTCTAAATTCGACACGTATATTTTTCATTTTTTTTTATTTACAGAGTTGTCCGTTTTATTATTTTAATAATTCTTTTTTTATTAGAAAGCGTACACTTCCAAGATGACCCCATTGTCATCATGTTAGGATCTGATGACGATATCCTGGGAAAATTGAAGGAACTCTTCAAATTTTATAGGCACACTTGCAGTGATTTCGGTTTTAGTGTAAGCATCGGTAGCTTTTTGGCTACAAGTGCCGTATAATATACTATGACAGTATAGTACAAGTACGGTACGTGGCGATAAATCAATAAAAAGTAATAAATATAATTTTTTAACAAAAAATAGAACCGACTCAAGACGCACTAAAAAGTAAAAAATAACTGTCATTTAGTTGCTTTAATCTACTTAAGCATATCTAGGAGTCAGTGTCAGTGCCAGCCAAGGTCTACTTTGAGAACTTTACCTAGAACCCACAAACTGCTTTACTACGTTAAATAAATGTTCCTTAAACTTGCTAGCACCGACTTCATAGATATGCTTAAGTAAACTAAAGCAACTAAATTACACGGTTATTTTTTACTTTTTAGTGCCTTAGTTAGTCTTTTTAGTGAGTCGCTTCTATTATTTGTTAAAAAATTTTATTAAGTAAACGAACCTGTTATTTGAAATTTTTTATTTCGTCGGTTAATAAAAGTGCTGAGAGGTTTTCATCCGCGTAGATCTCATTCTTGTGTGAGTGTTCGTTCCGTTCTTCCTTTCCGTTCTTTCGTAAATGCATTCTTAACAAGAGTTTAAGAAATGAGTAACTATACTAACAAGTCAATCGTCAGTGGTATTTTGTTTGAATATGTATAGATTGTAACACCTGCAAGGTTTGACACTCTAGCAATGACGCGCGCCCTTGGTGAGGATCGATCGGCCACCGCCAGCCCATCTTGAATACCTTCGCCTACCTTGTTTATATAACATCCGTTTCGAACATTTTACGGCTTATCAATTTCCGCACTCAGGAAAACATATTTTTTTAGATATATAAACCTGCTGATGCTCCCGACATCGTCCTCGCGCAATATTTTTTTTACTATCTTGGAGATTGAATTTTGATATTTTATGAAATGATTTAAATCACATTAGATTTTAACCCGAGCGCATGTAATTTTCTTCAAAAATTGACTTCGCTATTGGACATTGTCGAGATCCTGAGAATGCTCGGCTTTCGGAATTAAATGAACGTGTATGTAGGTGTACGTATTTCTGTCTATAAGAAGATATACGCTATTTAGCCTAGGTATAATAAAATACCTCAAAGCATTTAGTTTTGCATTTGCACATTATTTTTGCAATAAAGTTTAAAACGAAAAACCAAATATTTATCAAATATTATTATTCTCTTCCTATTACCCGTGTACCATTTATACGTCGAAGATTTGTATTAAACTTATCATTCTTCAATACGGAGTTAACAACTCAGATTTGCGTCGCTGTCAAAACTTTTAATGATGCCATATTCTTAACATAGCTTAAGTTCACTTTACGGAGATGTCTCAAAAAGGATAAGGATCAGATGATTATTCGACTTCTAAGCTTTTTCATTTCATAATATAAATATAACCTATTAGTTGTATTTGTTTGTTTGAACTAATTATTTACAACTATTAATGATAATTTTAATTTGTCAAGTAGGTACTTATTGTTTTGTAAAAAATGTTTAATTCGGTGTTATTTTCCTTAAATTAAAAAACTAATAAACTAATAAAAAAAGTATTTAATATTAGAAGGTCTAATGAATTATAAGGCACGCAATATCGGATTTCCAAATGCTCAGTAAGTTGATTTATTTGGATTAAGAACACACATCCGGTTTATAATAGACTATTTTTCTACAATTACTATTGTATGACTACCAGTCACTAACTGAGAATAAGCCAGTAAGTTATGCCTGTCAGCTTTAAAGACGGTTTTCCATTACCGGCATAGCGAGTTCTAAACACACCGTACTGGATATATTATATACTAGAGGTCGCCCGCGTGGTTCTCGTTCTCGTGAGAATTTATAAATAAATAGTGACCTATCTGTTATTCTGATATGTTAGATATATTATAATATAGTAATATAGTATGAAGTTTCATCGAAATCCATACATACAAACTTTCGGCTTTTTAATCAATATTAATAAATATTACTATTTTACCGCGTAATATCTAAACTCACGATACGAACTATGATCATAAGTTTAAGTCTGTTTCGGGATATAAAACAATTGATTTTTCTTTTTTAAACGTTTTTAATAGTAGTAATAAATTATTATTAAATTTCCTTCTTATTTCCCCACATAATTATTTATTATATTTTAGCAAAATAGATTTTCAAATAATAATGAAGGAAGTGAAAAAATAAATCAATATAATTATTAGAGATTATTGACGAGTTCCTGACAAATTATACAGATACATCCTTCGCTGTGCAAATAGCAACAAAATAAAACTATATCAATTCATAATTCGTAGAAATTTGCGTTGAGATTTAACGTAGGCGCCTCAAAGCAAATACAGCAATAAAATACTTAGTTTTCAATAAAAATGATTTCAATCTTTTTAAAAGACGCAGTAAAGAAATATTAATAAACAAGCGTCTAGTTCCAAGAAGAACATTTAAACAGATACGAGAGAGGCTTTCATGGAACTTCGTTTTTATATGAAGCTCACAAGCTTTCTGTTGTTATTTTTTTATTGTTCTATTGGATAATGTTGTTATACTGCCAGTACACAAAGTACCTGACCGACATATATTTTAATACAAAATTAGCTGTACAAACTGTTTTAGGTTCTTCTCAATACGAGACATTACTTTGCGCATTTTAGGTCAGGCCTGACTTTTTCAAAGAGAGGAGTAATTGATGGTTTTTTACTTCACATTACTGCTGTACTTCGGAAAACTTCACGCCCGTCCAAAATTGTATACAAAATTGTGATTTGCGACTTAATTTACTGAACTATCGGTTTTATTAGAATTTAAACTATCGCGAGTATTTTACATGTTATTAAAATATAAACGGCTGAAACTCACGTCACTTTTGTCGGATTTTGCCCAACTATTGGTTCGTTTAACAATCGTATTCAGTTCGCAGTGAAAGCCAAGCCTTACGAGCTGACCGGTGGCCAATCAAACGCTTCCCGCCGACGATTCCTGGCACGAAATGCACCGCTCGTAACTAACACAAGTTCAGGGCCTTGCATTGTCGGCCAATTCACGTCCAACCTGAACAAATGGCCTTTTTGTTTGACAGACACCTAGATTTGATTAGGTATGTCACGACGTTTGTTAAGCGGACGTATATATGAGCACCGGAAACTGACACGCGGTATGAAAATAAAAGAAGAAAAAATAAATTTTATCGCAGTAAGTACCACAACATAGCAATTATAAGTAAAACCAACAGAGGTGACTTAATTTATATATTTTTAAAATATGTTGCCACTTTGGCGGTAGGAATAAGAATGAATCCATGGTCGCAGTGCACTGAGGTGAACGAACACAATACGTTCGTTCACATACATTCACATCTTCAATTTCATTCATTCATACTACTATACTTACACAGATAATTAATAAAAGAAACTAACACAGATATTTAATAAAGAAACTAACACAGATAATTAATAAAAGGAACTAACACAGATAATTAATAAAAGGAACTAACACAGATAATTTAAGAATATTGTAAGTGACCGTGTAATATCAATGACATCTAACATTCGGCCATCCTGACTACATTAAGTTTGTCCTCAAACGTATTACAAATAAATATAACATAATATTTATTTTTACATCATGAAATTCTCAAAGTCAAAGTACCCACTCTAATTTGTACATTAAATCACAGTATAAGTTTATTCTCATTTCTAATAATATTACATCATACATATAGATACTTATATATCTATTAATATAATTATATATATTTTTGTTTTAATTTTACTTGTTGACATTTTACCTCTTAATTTACCACACTATTTTACATATTGAAATCGTGTAAACCTTCCCAACATACTGGATTGCATCGAGAACTTCACCCAATCTGGGCCACCCTCGCCTTCCAATTCCATTCATCGCATCTGCACCGGACCCCTCACCACAAGGTCAAGAGCTTATCCAGCTACAGGACCCTGTGACCGTGTACGACTTCCAGATGTTACCAATCAACTCATCTGCACCGGACCCCTCACCACAAGGTCAAGAGCTTATCCAGCTACAGGACCCTGTGACCGTGTACGACTTCCAGATGTTACCAATAAACTCATCTGCACCGGACCCCTCACCACAAGGTCAAGAGCTTATCCAGCTACAGGACCCTGTGACCGTGTACGACTTCCAGATGTTACCAATAAACTCATCTGCACCGGACCCCTCACCACAAGGTCAAGAGCTTATCCAGCTACAGGACCCTGTGACCGTGTACGACTTCCAGATGTTACCAATAAACTCATCTGCACCGGACCCCTCACCACAAGGTCAAGAGCTTATCCAGCTACAGGACCCTGTGACCGTGTACGACTTCCAGATGTTACTACACTAATCTGTAGCGGATCTCACATTGCCTATTAATATCAATCAATTTTATATTACTTGACAAAATCATCACAAATACAAAAACAATAAAGCTTCACAATTATAAATCGTCGAATCATAAATTAAATATTATTAAATCATTAACTTAAAAAAATATCTAAATAAAATAATTACATCCTAACAACATCTACATACCAAATGAATACAAAACCATTACAACAATTATCAAATCAGTGTACAATTACTATTACTCTTTTATCGAACCTGTCTCATCATCTGAAGTATCACTTTGATCGCTATGGATTGTGATCCACGGTTGTATACGATCAGCAGACCAAATATTTGAATATTTTCCCCTAGTAATATTTGAACCGGGAATATTAGAAATTTCGTACCTGTCATTTTCTAAAATATTGGTAATTCTAAAAGGACCTGTGTATTTTGGCAAAAGTTTACGACTCTTACCCTCATTAGACGGTGTATTCTTTAAAATTTTAACAAGATCTCCTATTTTGTATAATTTAGCTTCTTTTCTTTTTTGATCAAATCTTTGTTTTTGTTGACTTTGATCTTTATCTATGTGTTCATTGATTTCCTGTCTTATTTTATCAATATTTTTATCATTCTGTCTAGTTTCAGTCAATGTGTTGCCTAATATGCCTTCACCTTTACTAAGCGGTCGTTTACAGAAAAGCGCTTCAGCAGGTGTTTTACCTATACCTTTATTTAGGGTGTTATTAAGACCCCACTGAATTTTTCCTACATTTTGATCCCATTTGTTCTCACCCATGTTATCAGTATAAACTCTAAGACTATCTAAAACAGTTCGATTATATCTCTCAACCTGGCCATTGGCACGGGGAGCAGAAACTGCATTAAGAATATGTTGAATTTCAAACTCTACGCAGAAACGTTTGAATTCTTGTGACGTAAAACAAGTTCCACGATCGGAAATCAATCTACAAGGATTTCCAAACGTATTACAAATTTCTTTGAGAACTCTAATCGCGGGACCAGACTTTGTATTACGAAGAGGTTTTATTAGACAAAATTTAGTGTAAGCGTCTACTATCAACAAAATGTATTGATTACCATGGGAACTTTTAACAAAAGGCCCTAAATGGTCAATGTGGATTGTATGAAATGGAATATCCATTTTGGGTATACTATGTAAGAAACCTTCTTTAGGACCAGCAGGCTCTTTGCCAAACGCACAATGTAAGCATGATTTAACGTATTTGGTCACGAATTTTTTCATTTTAGAAAACCAGAAGTCTTTTTTAATTTTTTCAAATGTTTTGTCTACCGAAAAATGACCAATGTCGTCGTGATTGCGTTGACAAATCTGCCATCTAGCGTTTTTGGGAATTACTAATTTAAGACTATCTCCTACTTTTCGATATAAGCGGTTATTTTTTAGAACAAAATTCTGTTTTATGTCTACTATTTCTTTATAGTGATCATCTTCTAGCACAGAACGGATGTGACATATTTTGGGATCGGCTAGTTGTAAACTGAGTAACCAATCGTCTTGGGAAATGTGAAGTATGCGAGTAAAATGTTCATTTTTTATCATCGTCACTGGCATGTGGAAGCGGGTTTCTACTGAGCGCATCCACATGTTGCATAACATTCCCTGGCTTATATTCAATCGTGCAATCGTATTCCTGTAGTGCTATCCACCAGCGAGCTACGCGCGGTATTATATCCCTTTTTATAAAAGTAGATCGTAGGGCATTGCAATCAGTGATGATGGTAAAAGGCCTTCCTAATAAATAGACTCTAAATCGACTTAATGAGGCAACAACAGCGAGAGTTTCTAATTCATATGCATGTAGTTTTTCTTCATCTATAGTAGTTTTTCTACTAAAATATGCTACAGGCTTCAAACATGAATTAGGAGAATCTTTTTGAAACAGGATACCACCTAGTCCACCTTTGGAGGCATCGCAATGTAGTTGCGTAATATATTCAGGATTATAAATAGCAAGAATAGGTCGTTCAGTTAATTTTACTTTTAATTTTATAAATGCCTCACGCTGTTGTTGTTCCCATCTCCAAGGGTTATTCTGTTTAGTAAGGTCAGTCAGCGGCCTAGCTATGGTAGCAAAATTCTCAATAAATTTTCTGAAGTAGCTTGTAAGCCCCATAAATTGGCGTACCTCATGTACATTTTTTGGTTCAGGATAACTGATAACTGCATCAATTTTCGTTTTACCAGGTCTGACCCCTTCAGCGGAAATTTCAAATCCTAAATAATTAATTATTGTATCAAAGAAACGACATTTCTTAATATTTAATGTGAGACCAGCTTCTTTTAATAATGTAAAAGTTTGTTCGAGTTTTATTAAGCACTCATCAAAATCTTTACCAGAAATAAGTAGGTCATCCATATATGCTATGGCACACTTTTCACGTGATTTCCCAAGCATTCGGTTGACAGTCCTTTGAAAAACAGCTGGACAGTTAGCCAAGCCAAATGGAGCACGTCTAAACTGATAAAGGCCGTCGGGAGTCACAAAAGCTGTCAAATGTTTGCAATTTTCTTTGATAGGTATTTGATAATAGCCGCTAGACATGTCAAGACTGACGAAATATGAATTTCCGCTGAGGAGATCTATCTGGTCATCTATCCGGGGTAACGGGTAAAGATCCCTGACGGTCTTACGATTAAGAGCCCTATAATCAACGCATAGTCGATAACCGCCTGTCTTTTTGGAAACCAAAAGTATAGGACTAGCATAAGAAGAATCAGACTCTTCAATTATTTTATTTTCTTCTAGCTCTTTCACCATGCTACGAACTATTTCCTTTTCGGAATGACTTAATCTGTAAGGGCGGTAAGTAACGGGAGTATCGTCTGTCAATTTAATATCTAATTCTGAAATATTGGTACATCCTAACTCGGACAAATTTTGGGCAAAACATTCACGATATTTATTTATTAAACTGTAAACTATTTCTTTTTTATCAGCAGATATATCTGGATTAATAAATATTTCATTCCGATCAAGTGGTTTTAAGGTGTGTGTGTTAAGACATCGCAACTGTTCTTCAGAATAATTTAATAAGGAAATATCACATTCAATTGGAAAAGCACGAGCAATAATGAAATCTTTAACAAAATAAAGCGGTTGCGGTTCTTTAATACTAGTCATATTTATGATTAACAACTCGCATTCACCATTACGAATTTGATATACACCTTCCTGAACACAATACTCCTGTCTGTTTATATTTCTGTAACTACTTGGGACATATATGTCGGCATTTTTCAAGTCTAAACTATAACAGTTTAATAAGCCTACCGTATTTATTTTTTTATCTGAGAGAACAATCAATTTGATTTTTTTTTTATTAAAACAATCTTCGTCAATATTCGGGAGCTCAGTTAATAAATTATGCGAAAAAATATTTAATGATTTCTCAGTTTTTGTAATGACAATATTGGGTAATTCAGTAAAGTTTTGACCAATTAGTAATGGCACATGCAAATGTTGGTTTTCAACTACGTAAGCAGTTATATTTGCTTCGACAGAATCAATACGCAATAAAAAGTTAGTTTTTCCCACTACTGGAATCAACACGTCAGCTACGCCCCGTATTGAGGGTATATTTTGTTTTGACAACTCTAAACCGAATTTTTCTAAAGTTTCTTTAGTAATAAGCGTGCAATCGCTCCCCAAATCAACAAAACACTGAATCAAATTACAGTTATTGACTACAGCTCGTTTATAATATTTTATATTCGTTGAATTTTTACCATCAACAAACATAACACGTTTTTCATTATTTATTGTGTTGTTTTTCAAGTGACAGTCGGTACTTTTGTGACCAAACCGGGTACATTTTTCGCATTTGATAATTGGTTTAGGACATTGTTGTACTTTATGACCTTTATCGTTACAATTAAAACACGTCATAAATGTAAATTGACTATTTTGGGGATTAATAGCTCGACACATCGCTGCACGATGACCAGGTTCATTACATCTGTTACAGGTAACAACTGGGCGAGTTTTATTTAAGTTAGAATATTTTAAAATATCTTTTTGCTCTTTGCAAACATCTTTTAAAAATTTTAACAAATCTTCTGGTTGTGTAAACCGCCCAGACGACGCACCAGCGCGAATCATTCGATCATCTATGCCATGTATGATACAATCTACGGCCCTCTTTCCAGAAATTTCACACGCATTTAATAACATAATTTTTTTGTAATAGTATTCATCCAAATTTTCGCCAAATTTTAATCGGCGTTCGAGCATTTCTGACAAAATTACACCGTAGTTAGTCTCAGTTGGGAAAGCTTTACGTAAAAGTACCTGCCATTCTTGCCAGTCACGCATAATCGACGTTTGACCTTGGTACCATTTTTTTGCGTTACCTACAAGTTTTGGTAATGCATAGTGCATTATATGAGATTCGTCCCACTGATATATCTTTGCGCATTCGTTTACCTTAGCTAACCATAAATCGATTCGATGATTTTTAACAGAAGGATCGAATTCAGGAATCATATTGTTTACGTGCGTATTAATTGATGATGAAAAACCAGGCTTTATAAAAGATTGTAAGAACTGAGCAAAGTCTGTATAGTTTAACAAAAAGTTTGGTGTTGTACTAACATTACACTGACCTGATGTACGACTGTGTAGCTCCTGCGCTTGATGTCCTGCTTCCGCAGCAGCAGTACCAGTGGCAGAGAAAGGCGCCTCATCTGTAGTCGTTCCAGTTCGGCAGTCTGGCAGCTGACTACCCGCATTGCCACTGATATGACACGCAGGCGCCGCATCGTCGCTCGCCTGCTCCGGTGGTAGTTGGGGTACATCTCGTCCGGTCGCAGAAGTTCTTGATCGTACTATTTCTCTTCTTTCGCCGTCAGTACAAGCTCGTCCGGTCGCAGATATATCGCCGCATAACTCCGGTGTAACAGCAGAACGCCTGCTTGAGCTGCGCTGATTACGAGATCGGTAAGAAATCGAATGATCTCGTCTTTTTCTTCTTGGGCTTCTCTCTCTCGTGGCAGAACCGTCGGTTGATTCACTCGTCGAATCGTCACGTCGTCTTCTTCGTTTGCCGGAATTGCGATGTGAGTGTTTCGATCGCTTTCGGCGACCCATTTTATCAATTTTAATGGGTATTATCCCACTTCTGATATAAGTAAAACCAACAGAGGTGACTTAATTTATATATTTTTAAAATATGTTGCCACTTTGGCGGTAGGAATAAGAATGAATCCATGGTCGCAGTGCACTGAGGTGAACGAACACAATACGTTCGTTCACATACATTCACATCTTCAATTTCATTCATTCATACTACTATACTTACACAGATAATTAATAAAAGAAACTAACACAGATATTTAATAAAGAAACTAACACAGATAATTAATAAAAGGAACTAACACAGATAATTAATAAAAGGAACTAACACAGATAATTTAAGAATATTGTAAGTGACCGTGTAATATCAATGACATCTAACACAATCATTGATTAATAAATTCTCGCTTCTTTCCTCGCTCGACTAAATCGATATTTTGTTGATCTAAGGTAACTAGTCCTGTTGAAAAATGAGAGAGTAAACACTTAGCGGTTATTTAATTTGGTTGATTTTTAATAATTAAATAATTTCTCGCAATTGTTTTTTCCGAAAAATTATTGCTTTATGAAAATTTATAGTGGTAACGTGGAGTTGTATTCGGGCTATAGATAATAATTTATTTTTAAAAGACTTAAAATGAGTTTCTCAATTCGACCATAGCCAGCGTCGTTCCAAGCTTGCACATTTAAACGATTGTAAAAAATTGAAAAGTTGCACATTCAAACGATTGAATTAGAAATGAGATCGAAGTACTTTGCAACTTCGTTAATTACATCTTTTCTAACCTTTGATGACATCGATTTCAAAGCTATGCTTAAAGTAGCTAAATAATTAAACTACTTTACTTTTTAGTGCATTTTGAAGTCGATTTGATGAAGGAAGATGGTTCGTATACACTTCTGTGCTTCGTAGAGTAGGTAATGCTCTAGTCTTCGTTTTATCCTCAGTTCAGTTGCACAAAAATAGGAAAATACATTTGGGAAAAACAGCACTTGGCGACGTGAAATAGCTTAATCTGCTGTTTATTATTTGTTGTACTGTAAGCTATTAACTATGCAGACATGTAATGGTATCTAACGGAGGATTTAAACAGAATGAATAATTATCTTTGTTAACGGATTCCGTGTCAGGTTTTGCATAATCCTCACTTGGCATATCTCACCTACTGTAGAAGAATATCGTTAGTAATATCTAATGAAGTAGATTGTTGAAAGGGAATAATTTCATCCTTCAACGGTGTTGATATTTTAGATTACACTAGTAGGTATTATTTTGCTAGTACGACTACATTATTTGTATATTATAAACTATAATGTTTTGTTGAATTAAAGTAGAAAGTATTTCTTGATTTTGGATTTTGATTGAAAGGGGCTTATAGATTCAGTTTAAATAATAAAAATATACGAAAATTATTGCTATTTGATACTTTAGCCTTGACAGCCGAGTGGCGCAGTGGGTAGTGACCCTGCTTCTGCGTCCTAGGCTGTGGGTTCGATTCTCCCATCTGGAAAATGTTTGTGTGATGAGCATGGATGTTTTCTAGTGTCTGGGTGTTTATCTATATATTATAAGTACCTATTTATGTATAATATATATACCGGTGATAGTTACCACCCTACCGACAAAGACGTACCGCCAAGCGATTTTGCGTTCCGGTACGATGTCATGTAGAAACCGAAATGAGTGTGGATTTCATCCTACTTATAACAAGTTAGCCCGCTTCCATCATAGATTGCATCATCACTTAAGATCAGGTGTGATAGCAGTCAAGGGCCATCTTGTAGTCAATAATATAAAAATATATTATATAAAAATATTCATCAGTTATCATATCACCAATAGCACAAGCTACTTACGAGTACGCTTACTTTGGGGCTATATAGCGATGTGTGTAATTGTCCTGTAATATTTATATTTATTTATTTATTCATATTTATATTTAAACTTTTTTTTATACGGAAAGTAATAAATAATGTTACATGATGGATGATCTAAGAGGAAGAGCAAAATTCTGCGTTTCTCATCAGCTTGTATCAGTACAATCTACCTCCTGAAGGCATGATAAAAGATTATAAAATAAAAGGAAGAGACTACTTGATATAAAAGATTTTTGAAAATCTTGTTTCATTTCATCAATTTTTGACCAGAACAATAAGCTGTCACTTAGATGGTCCAATGGTTGTGACATAATACAAGCTCCGAATAGACGAAAAAGTGATGTTAAAGTCGTTGCCTCAAAGAGAACTCATTTACGTATTTGGTGATCAGTAGCCCGCTGTTTTGGGCGTGTAGAAAAGAAGACCAAGGTAGTGGTAGAAGGTTATACATGCCTGCTAATTGTTACTGGATCCGAGAGCTGGTCATTGACTGACCTCATAAGAAAGCTCAGGGGCAATCAGCGGGCGACACAGAGAGCTACGTTCGGAGTATCTCTGCTTGATCGGATCGGAAATGAAGAGATCACTGACTTAGTTCAACGAGTCGCAAAGTTGAAGAGGCAATAAGCAGGGCACACACTTTGTAGAGCCGATGGATGTTGCAGTCCCAAGGTGATAGAGTGGCTATCCCGCAGCAGGAAGTATCGTTGACCCTCATCTAGGTGAACTAATTATACTAAATTGCTAGATTTAGATCAACTTGTTCATCAAGTACGTGTTGTTTGGAAGGAAATATGAGACCACCAGCAGTGGACGACCATTGGTTTATAATGATGATGATGTTATAACGCGTCGTGCAGCGGCAACCAGAATTTTTGTGTGACGGAAAGAAGAATCTCTAGCAATGCCCGAAACTTTTGATACATTGGCAGGTTTACAACAAGTTAACTCTCTTCTCCACTGCCCCAGTTAATCCATATGTAGTAATTCGTAACGTTGTATTGGATTTCATGTAGGATGGTGTTAGTAAACAAGTTGGAGAAGTTCCACTGCAGTTCTAATAAGGATACGCCGGACAGACTCCATTAGCCCACAATTACGGCGATGGCTAATTGAGCCGCTGCACTGCAGTGCGTCATTCTTACTATTGTAGTTTGATTTACTATCTGCCGTACTAACAATAACTTACCCCAAGCAGGGACTAATTTAAATTTCAGAGGCCACTGTCTACATTTTTAGCCGAATTCAAAAAGTAGGTTATCTATTCGTCCCATTATTATAATTACAACAACCGATGAACGTTTTCTGCAGGACTTATGGAGGACTAAGGACTAAAACGCAACTATCCTGAGGCGCCGGTGGCCTATGGCTCCCAACGACAAGTTAAATGTCGTCAGTCTACCGTTATACATATAACGAGGCTCGGTCAACATTGCGCTTTACGGTGCGAAGTCGCCATTTCAGCACCGTGGAACGTCTATTATCTCTCTGAACTATGGACCACCCCGTTGGGACTGAGTGTCACATTCCAGCACCCTGGAACGTCTTTTGTCTCTCTAAACTATGGGCCACCCCGTTGGGACTGAGTGTCACATTCCAGCACCGTAGAACGTCTATTATCCCTCTGAACTATGGGCCACCCCGTTGAGACTGAGTGTCACGTTCCAGCACCGTGTAACGTCTATTATCTCTCCGAACTATGGCCCACCCCGTTGGGACTGAGTGTCACATTCCAGCACCGTGGAACGTCTATTATCTCTCTGAACTATGGGCCAACCCGTTGGGACTGAGTCTCACATCCCAGCACCGTGGAACGTCTATTATCTCTCTGAACTATGGGCCACCCCGTTTGGACTGAGTGTCACATTTTTAACGCTAACTTTATTTATTTATTATATTTAAATTAAAGTTTATGTGAATTATGTTATATTTAAATTAAGTAGGTACCTGCTTCGAATCCTGGGTCGTCTCACGGAATAATTCTGAACATTTCATCCTTCTACGAAATTTTGAATTTGAATTTGGATTCGGGAAGATATTACATCCCCTACCTTTCGAGGTACGGAGAGCACTTTAAGCTGTGGGAGTTTATTTTGTTTATAGTAAAGTACAATAGTTTCCCCAGTGTAATTCTATGATACCTATACAATACGTGTTAGATTCACAAACAATATTAACGTAATTAGATTAAGGCGCCGTCGGAAACGAAACCTTTCAGTTTTCCTACAGAGTTTGTTCAAGTCGATATGGCGGACGGTGAGTAGACTATTCACTTTTATTGTAGTTACTAATTTATTGCTTATCAAACACTAGTGGCGTCCCGTAATTTCACACGCGTGTGAGAATATTGGGACTTAATCTCAAATCGCCTATGTGCCATACCAGATTATACCTTTTTTATCGTTCTCGTATCGTATCCCCGGAAGGTATCGCATGAATTGAGAGACTTCCAGGGGGGTATGTGGGTACCAGATTATAACTAATCTATCTTTATGCTAATTTGTATTACAAATTGTATGAAGAAATGATATGTCTTCATAATTTCTTTTCTATTGATGTTTTGAATATTTAGATAGTTATTCTGCTATTCGGGATAAGGATAAATTTAAAAAATCAAGGATCTTGTAAATTGTTCTAGCCATTCTCGAACTATAACTAACTAGAACTAGGGAGAAAAAAAAACATTAATAGAAATAAATCAATAATAAACGGCGACGGTAGTTCAAATATGAACTGTAACTAACAGTTTTATAGTGATTTTTTAAACCATTTTTTTTTCCTGTTATTCCTGTGAAATATTTGTGCCGGAAAAATAGAATATGGTGTCGAATAACTTGGTGGTGGCTTTTTAGAATACGCAGTTGGGGCCTGAATTTATTCCGATCCGCTATGCGATATATCACGAAACTGACTTTTTGAAATCGTTATTTATATTTAACTACCAGATGCCCGCGACTTCGTCCGCGTGAAACTTGGTGTATTTTTTATTTTTCTTTTTCTGATTGAGTAAATGCCGTAGGCTCCATGCGGGACCACAGCCGCGTCACCGAGGGCGTTGGGCGAGCGCAGAAGCATCGCCGGAGAGTGCCCGAAGGCGAAGAAATATAAGAGGGCGTAACGACTCTAAGGGCGTCTCCTGTGAGACTCGGCTTAGAGGGACGTTTGGTATGGGCATGTGGTTTTGGCGTGACTGGACTGTTAAATCAGGTCAAAGCGTCCCCTTAATGGACGTGGGTGAGTTCCACGTCCGAGTGACGTTAAGAATCGGGGACCTCGTCTTCGCCGGCGAAGACGCTGTGTTTGTGTGTGTGTGTATTGGTAGGCGTTGTCCGTAGTCGTATCGTCGTCTGGGTCATAAAGGACGTTTTTAGGGCGTCTGCGTGTGCAGTCGGCGTCTTTTTCGGGGGTGTAAGAACAAGTTTCAACCACGAGTGGATTGGGATGTGTGGCGGCTTTCGAAAAGTAATTTTTCCAAAGCTTTTTCATGTAGTGTGCTAAAGTGGGTAGATCCAAGTCTCGGTGGAGGTCGTTATTGCGAACAAACCACGGGGAGCCCGTGGCAAGGCGCATAAATTTGTTTTGAACCGATTGCAAGCGCTGTATTGCGCTCTTGGGACGGTGGGCGAACACTACGCTAGCGTAGGTCAAAATGGGGCGGATGCACACCTTGTAGAGTGTGACTTTTAATCTAAGGGACAGTTTGCTTGATGGGCAAAGAAGTGGGTGAAATCGATCTAACACATATTTGGCTTTGTTTCTAGCCTTCTGGATATGTGCCGAGAAGCTCATGCGGGTGTCAAAGGTTACCCCAAGATATTTGGCCTTGGGTTGCCAGGGGATAGGTTTACCATACAGTGAAACTTCCGCGTGGGATTTGTTTCTGCCCATTGGTTTACCAGTGAATAGAACGGCAGCGCTTTTCTCGGGGTTCACCTCGATGCGCCAGAGACGGAACCATTGTCCTAGGAGCTTGGCCGCTTTTTGAAGCCTCGGTATTACTACTCGATGGCTTTTATGAGTGGAGAACAGTGTGGTGTCATCCGCAAACTGTGCAATGTGGACGTCAGGAGGAATATCATCTGGAATGTCACTCGTGTAGAGTGCGTAGAGGAGCGGTGCTAGGACTGAGCCTTGAGGGACTCCCGCTCGGATGGGCCTGCGGGAGGAGAGAGTGCCATCTAGGCGGTACCTGAAGGTACGGCCTGTGAGATAGCTGTGTAGCAAATGGATCAGTTTGTTTGGCACGTCGAACAGGTGGAGCTTGAATAGCCACCCTTCGTGCCAGACCCTGTCAAACGCTTTGGCTACGTCGAAGAAGAGGGCCCCAGTGGAAATTGGATTTCTAAATCTGGTGAAGCCAGCTAGAATGTGTTCCGTTAAGCGGTGAGCTTGTTGGACACAGGAGTGTTTGGCTCGGAAGCCGAATTGTGGGTCATTGAGAAGTTTCTTCTCGGAGACTACAGCCTTGAGTCTGTTTTGAATGAGAATCTCGTACACCTTGGCGAGGGTCTCTTTGTGCTTTTAAAGCACGCAATTCGGGAGGTAGAGTGTTCGTGCTGAGGGCAGGAACCTCTTTTGTGCATTCAGTGATTGCACCGCGTAAATGATTACTGATGGGGCGAGTGCTCTTCTAGGTCTACTCGTCAGGAATTTGAAGGTTGCGGGGCTTGCCCGGCTTTGGGATGCCTATGACGGTTGCTTCCTTCCACTCTGGAGGGAAGGAGCAATGCCGCACCGTAAAGGGGTTTGCCCATATTGGTTAGTTTGGGTGGGTCAGTACAGTGAAGAGCCCTTCTATAGTATATTGCAGTACCGCCTAAGCGCGTTGGTACTAGGTACCAGCGCGGGGTTTTACTCTTGCACAAGAGGATATCTACTTTTCGGCGGGCTTTTTGGGGGTACTATAGTCAATGAGTGTGGTTTCAGGCCATTTACCCTAAATTTCTGAGCCGCTTTTCCCCTTGTGCCGTGCTCAAACGGCAAACGTGCCGGGCTGTGGGGCCTTGGAGCATCCGCGATAGTTCACGGGATGGCCCTGAAGACCACACAGCACGCAGCTTGGGGGCACAGCGGCGATTGGCTCCTTTCGGGGACAATCGATGGTGCCGTGGTCGCCTAGGCACTTTACGCACCTGGGACGAGCAAAGCAGTTTTTCTGCGAATGGCCGTACATTTGGCAGCGGTGACACTGTCCTATACGGCCTCTATTGTATGGGGCCTCAAACTTGAGCCCCGTAAGGTGGTATATTGCCTGGAGATCGTAGATCTTTTTGCCCTCTTTCGAGAGCTCGGCAATTACTAGCACTAAGTCCATAGGGGCCTTAGTGCGGGTGTTGTGTATGCGGTGTTCCTCATGCACGGGAATGTTTTGTCTGACTAGGTCTGACTTTATTTGCTCAGTAGTGAGCTGTTTTGGCAGTCCGCGTACGACGACGCGGAGAACGCGCTCCTCTTGGAGGGCGTATGTATGATATCCTACTGAGTTGGACCTCAGTAGGGTGGTGATGCGGCGGTGTACGTCGCTGGACGGGCATTGTACCCTGATACCTATGGCCGTTAGACGGGCCGTCGGGACATCGATGTTGTGGGAGGCTAGCAAGGGCACTAGCCTCATCCAAGCGTCCTTATCCCTTATGAATAAGGGTGGGACTTTCTCTTTTGGAGGTTCCTCCATAGGGGAGTCCTCCATTTCCGAATCTGATTCGGAATCGGCGGTGTGTGGTGCGTCAGTGACGGTCACCTTGCGCGCCGGTTGGGTTTGAGCCTTGGGGGCTCGAATCTTGCGCTTCTTATTTTGGACGACGGTGAAGCCGTCGCCCCTGTCCTCCGGCAAAGCGGGTGAAGCGGGGAAGTCGTAGGTTATTATGGGGCTCGTGTCCATGGCGGAAGGCCTATGGACTGAGGCACCCTTTGTCCCGGTGGGTTGGGGCTGCGGTTCTGATGGCGGACGCGCAGAGGTCGGGGGCTGGGCTGAGGGCCCAGGTTGGGGCTGCGGTCCTTGCGGAGGACGCGCAACGGTCGGGGGTTTGGCGGAAGGCCGGGGTTGGGGCTGCGGTCCTTGAGGACGCACAGTGGTCGGGGGTTGGGCTGAGGGCCCGTCTCGGGATGTCGGCGCCTGAGGGGCGCAGGAGTGTTTAGCCTGTTCGGCTAAAAACTCGGCTTTGATGCCCGGGAATTTACGCTCCAGCCATACTAAAAATAAGTTGGAGTCCATGATGGACTCCAAATCTAGGAAGGGGGCTGTGTGCCTCCCCGCCGAGACAGGGAGGTGTGTGCCTGGGGTGAAACCCTAAAGAGTCCTCGCCTTTAGGTGACGAGGGTGTACTTAATCTACACTATGTGTGTTTACTCACGTCTATAGGTCCCTGGAACTACACTTATCACTTAACACAACGCAGAACACGTAACTTTATGCACTAGGTAGAAAAACAGGTAGTAGAACAGGTAAAAAAAGGGTCGAGCGGCGAGGCGCTCGGGGGGACATGGGTCCAATCGGAGGGGTGAGGGTCGATTTTATAATCGAGAGTTCTCGGAAGAGACGTCCGTACGAGACGGATGTCCGACCGAGAGTCAACTTGGTGTAGACTTGAACTTCTGATTGGCCCCTTAAGGAGGTGAGCATTAGAAAAAACGTTTCTTAGCGCTCACCTACGTCGTTATAGCTATATAAAGTGTGCTCTTTCTCCGCTACACCTCTCAATTTAGTTTTTTTATAGTTTCCCGTGAAGCAATATCCTTCGTCCCGTCCCGTGTACTAAAGATCTACATTTTTGTTAAACATTGTACGATATAACAGTACATTAACATTAACAATATATATTTATGGCAAGCGGATGTGTATAGCTTGTATTAAATAGTCTATTTCACTTTTGAGTCTAGCTTTCATAATAAACAAAATAATTTACAATCCGACATGCAGATCCCGATATTAGCCCGTTTAAATAAACGAACAAACTTTTTCGTATATTATATAAATATGGTCTGCCATGCCAAATAAATTGAAAGAAAAGATCCAAGTTCGAATTCTTAAAGAATATCAGTACCAAAATGACCCCTATTCAATACTTATAATATAACACGGAGGAGGTCAACTTAATTTGGACGATATAGCGGCAGAGTTGTTTTTTAGAAATTTTGCAATATCTGCGAAGCTATATAACTATTAACATACTGTAAAAGGCAAATCTTACCTCGATAATGCCCTTGTGATTATTAAATGATTTATTTTGATAAGGCTTAAGTTTAGTTCTAATAATGACGTAAACGTAAGCATATGAATTAAATGATTTTTTAAAACACAAAAAGTTGTATATCTGCCAAACTATAAAAGATAGATATATGCTATCGCAGACTTTTTCGTAGAACTTTTTAAGATGCATAAAGTTTTCATACAATGTTTTCAACTATATCCAATATTTAAGGCAGCTTACGCGCATAAAGCTAAATTTAATAAATTTCACGCTCCGACTCACGTGACAAAAACTGTGGTAACTCGGGTAATATATACAATACAAATACAAAATATGTATTATGTCCAATAATTTGTATGATGCGACGGCTATGACGACCTCCGTGGCGCAGTGGTATGTGCGGTGAATTTATAAGACGGAGGTCCTGGGTTCGATTCCCGGCAGGGCAGATTGAGATTTTACTTAATTTGTCTTGGTCTGGCTAGTGGGAAGCTTTCGCCGTGGCTAGTTACCACCCTACCGACAAAGATGTACCGCCAAGCGATTTAGCGTTCCGGTACGATGTCGTGTAGAAACCGATAGGGGTGTGGATTTCATCCTACTCGTAACAAGTGAGCCCTCTTCCATCTTAGATTGCATTATCACTTAACATCAGGTGTGATAGCAGTCAAGGGCCAACTTGTAGTCAATAAAAAAAAATCGTTATCTCTTTCGCCCCAGGCATTTCGATTACATAATTAATCGATGGACGTGTTTGTCGTTATCTCTTAAACGAATTGTCTTCCGACGCAACATAGCACTACAGAATATGTAAACGGACTTACTCGTTCATTTGACAGCAGCAAAAAGTTTCTAAAAAGAGTGAGAATACAGTGGGTATGTAGTGTACAATGTAGCTTTTGACTTTGACAATTTATGTCATATGTCAATGGATGGAACTTTTAGATTTAATTGGTCAAAGGAAAATATATACAATACTTTCCACGAAGAATTCCAGTTTTAACAATTATGATTATTTTTGCTTTATTTTTTATAAGCTTGTTTGAAAAATATTTAATCATTTTAAATAGATAAAAGAGTATTTCAATGTTGTTTAGTTTTTTCAAGAAAAGATGCCATCCATGCCCAGCCAGTTATTATAGTAACTGGCGCATGCCTTGTTGTTTACAACGATGTCGCTTGAATTTTTATTACACAATTATTTTATATAAACTTTGTGTTTTTGTTTTATTTCCTACGCTTTGCTTGTTTGAATTTAATTATATATTATAAAATTAAAATATATCTATGTATCAAACATATTCTATTATGCGCATATATAATTTATTTAATTGTAAATGCGTCAATGTAAGATTTACATAAACAGCAATTATTTTCTGTACAAGTAACTGTGTTTGCTTCAGAAATATTTTTTTGTTTAGGCTTCTATGACTGTAACTTTATCGTTATACTTAAATTATTATAAGTTGAACTAAGATAATAATTTAGTCCATATAGAAATCTTTTGAACAGAAACAGCCAATCTTCAATTGGATTATTCAGTTAAATAAAATCATGGAAACACATAAGTATCACCTAGTTTGATCTACTTGTCGATTCTGTAACGAACCTCGACACCGCGAGTATCAAACTTGTTTCTATATTCCTCTATAGTATCGTGTGACTGATAAAGAGATGAAGACACTATCAAATTTCGTTACAGAATCAACATGCTCACAAGGCTAGCAAAGGTGAGCCTAGAAATATACTGGAAAATAGTATCGAAAACGAATTTTTCTTGGGAAAGAGTGTAACCTGTACCTACCCCTACCCACTTCTCAGTTTGAGGATGTTAACATAGAAACAATTCTTTATAACAACACAATTGACTGCCACGTTAGTCTAGTGGTTAGCCTTCGTGCCTTTGGGCAAAAAGTCCTGGGTTGGGTATGCAATAATTCTTTCATCAAAGTTCATTTAATTCTAAGCCCGCAAAATAAATATAATTTTAGCAAAAACATGTTTTGGATAGAATAAATGCGTTCCCAATGTAGCCGAAAGCGAAAAGAGAGATACACTGAATTTACTATATAATAGAAAGACAGGAAACAATGTTCCATAAAATCAGGAAAACCACTAACTATTTTGGGTAGTGAATTTCTTGGAACATGAATCTGGCAACCGGAGTTTACATAGTGCACGTTCGGTTTAATTAAATTCTAATCCAAGTTTGTTTAAAATAATTTGACAAGACCACGGTGTGTGCCGAATAACAGTAAAATTGAATGGAAGAGAGGAAATGAAAGGGTTTAGTGGTAGATTAGTCTGGCGCTGGAGTGCTAATTAGTTTACAACAAATTCTATCTAAGCCAATTGAGAGCTAACCATCCCTATTTAACACTTGGACTGTTATAATTTAAGTCCGTAACTACAAAATGTTGTCGTATCTAAAATAAATTTACCTCTAAATTCTGCATTTCACTTACATGATATTATAAACTCTCGATTCTAATTAACTAGGTCATATGAAATGTTATGTAAAGTTCGTTCGTTTTGTGTAATAAGTTAATTTTAGTTTAGCAATATTGACGTCGTAAAGTTCTGAACAATCTTTTAAAAATTTATTACCAAAAATATATAGTTTTGGCTGGTGAACGGCCATGGCTAGTCACCCTACTGACAAAGACGTAACGCCAAGCGATTTAGCGTTTCGGTACGATGTCGATTAGAAACCGAAAGGAAAGTAGATTTAATCTTACTCTAATCACTTTAGTTCGTTTCTATCTTAACACCAGGTGTGATTGCAGTCAATGACTAACTAGTAATGAATAAAAAAATATATATTCAAGTATCTATCGTAGTATCTATTTTTAACTTAACTACGTGTATTGAATCAACAACTATGGATGCAAAACGCAAATGTTATCTATGCTATTATTAAATTAATTATAATGCCTAAAAAAATATGAAAAGTGTATTTCTAACAACGTTTAAACTAGTGTGTAGGTCAAATCTATTATGATATTAGTTTCAGTGGTCGATTCCGTGGTGGCAAAAACCGGTGCCTACAAATATGAGGATGGGACTAGATACGTAGGGGAATGGAACTCCAAGGGACAGAAGAGTGGGACGGGGCACCTCATGCTGCCGGATGGTACGAGGTACGATGGCGCGATGGCAGCGGGACTGTGTTCAGGACTCGGAGTTATGGCTTTCCCTGATGGTGCTAAGTATGTTCCAGTCAATATTTTAAAGCGACGCTAATTGCCTTGTTAGTTCAGCTTATGTATTTCTGGATGATTATGTGGGTTTGAACCCTGGGTCAGGCTATGTCATATCATGTTTATTTTTCTACTGAGAAATCAGTTCAGAGTTCGATTCCCGCCTAGGCCGATTAAGATTTTCTAAATTGGTTTATATATGGCTGGTGCGATGCTTCGGTCGTGGTTAGTTACTACCCTACTGACAAAGACATACTACCAAGCGATTTAGCGTTCTTGTACGATGTTGTGTAAAATCCGAAGGTGGTTTGGGTGTCATCTAACTTCTAACAAGTTTACCCGCTTTCATTTCTGATTGCATCATCACTTAACACCAGATATGATCACAGTCTAGGGCTAACTTGAATTGATGAAAAGTTTAAAGTTTAAGTTGCAACTTAAATAAATTACGCGAAAGGTAACGCTTTTGTACGGGTTTTCGTTTTATGAAAACCGAATGTAATTATAATTACAATACGGCTTATTGACTCAGTAATTTTTAATTATATCATCACACCCACTCGCAAAAAGCAATCTCAAATAGGTGTTAATTAATAAATTAATGAAATTTTATCGCAACATCAGTGGGAAGTTTACTGTAATATCAATATTTACAATAAATTCGCAGTCATTTTTGATTAATTCTTACTCAAGTATAAATCGAAATTGTTCAATCATATTTTCATCGACGATACATTTACTTAAAAATACTACCTGTAACACTTGCTGTTTTTATGTAAAATAAACTAGACTTTATCAAAGCATGACCCTTCTAATTTTAAAGACCGACTTTCATACAAAATGTGTAAAGGCACATAAAGTGTGCTCATTCAATTTTATAGTTTCCCGTAAGCAATATTCCCCGTCCCGTGTACTAAAGGTCTACATTTTTGTTAAACATTGTATGACATTTCAGTACATTAACATTAAAAATATATATTTATGGCAAGCTGATGGGTATAAATTGATATTAAATAGTATATTTCGCTCTTGAGAATAAACAAAAATAATTTTACACAAACGAACTAACTCTTCCGTGTACTAAATAGATATTTGAACAAAGATCGAATTCTTAATTCATCATTGTATATATAACATAGATCTAACTTGTTGACGCTCACTTCGCAACGCAGAAATAGTAATATTTTAATTTCGCCATAACTTCAAAACCAAACGTCCAATTTTAATTTTTTAAATACCAAATATTATCTACATAAACTGTACTTAGTGATGAAATAATTTATTTTGATAAGGATTAATAGCATGAGTAAAATAAATGCGTTTAAATGAAGTCCAAAAAAAATCAAGATTTTTAAATAAAAAAATGGTTGTTGTGCCTCACTCGACATAGATAGGTATAGTGTGTCGCGGACTTTTTTTGTAGATATTTATAAGATCTCCAATTAATTACAATATTTTATGGTTTTATCTTTTATAGTTTAGGCAGCGTACGCATAATAAGTAACTTTCCTGGTTGATTTTTTACATTTTGTGTCCGAAAAACCCAAATATTTTACGGAACCCTATTTTTTTCCAAAATAAAATTTAGCCTATGTTACTTGTCTATGTTTAGCCTATGTAGCTTTCGAATGGTGCAAGAATTTTTAAAAACGGTCCAGTAGTTTTTGAGCCTATTCATTACAACCAAACAAACAAACAAACAAAGTTTTCCTCTTTATAATATTAGTATAGATAAACTAGACTTTATCAAAGCATGTCGAGAGATTTTTCCACGTAAAAATATGGCACGTGAAACAGAAGACTTTCATTTCCCTGTACCGTATATGTCACTTTTTATGTGAGAAAACGTTTGCAAAATTAAAGCAATGTAATACAAATCCAAATGTTGTCTACAAACGAAATCTTCTTATGAATAAATATGCTTTTATGTTTTCACTTAGCCGTACACCGCCGCCGCTTAAAATGACTGTTACAGACATTTCTCTAATTCGAAAGGAAATCTTGACGACACAATGGAAATATGTTATTACGTTGATTGCTATACATATCTACATTCACACAAGCTGATGTTGCAAATTTAGAATTTGTATAACTAAAGAGACATTCTATATTTTACAACTTTTTTTAGGAATCAATTTAAGCCATTTAGGACTCTCAGATGGAAAGCTTTCGAGGTTTGAGTAGGCTTAGCGAGGTTTCCTGCGTGAGCGACGAACACAACGCGACGAATGCGATCAAATTAATGGCATAGTATATAATAGTCTGCGACGTAACGGGCGCCTGTCGTGTCGCATAGCATGTTTTCGCATCGAGACGCGTTTGTTGTACCTTAGGCAAGATGCGCCACAACAGATATTTCGTTTAGAAAAAAGTCCAATAATGAAAGAATCCAATAGTTAGTAACATCGTACAATAGTGGCGAATCTGGGAAAAACTTCTCTCTTACATCGTAATCTCTTGCAACGTAAAGAGGGAAAGCTCTGAACACCTGAATGTTTTTCTGTACGTTTCTGCCTTTGCTACAAACTAAGGAGCAGAGTTTAAAGTTTCTCAAACACTTTTATAATTATTTTTCTTAAATATATACCGTCAGAAAGGCAACACGTCGGTGATTGTCCAAACTTTTATTTTATAACTTTATGCAGGTGAATTTATGCAGGGTTAATTTATTTCATAACTTTGTAATTCTTTAGGTTCAAAGATGAATGTATCGGCATTGCTACTCCATTGTATAATTGTTATTCTTCAGGTATGAAGGTGAATTCATGCAGGGCTGGTTCCATGGTCACGGCGTGTTCTGGCGAGCTGATGGAATGAAGTTCGAAGGCGAGTTCCGAGGTGGCCGCGTTTGGGGATTGGGTATGCTAAATTATATAATATACGTTAGATAAATTAGAATATCTTTTTATGGGTGATATTTTTATTGTGTCTGATCTGAAATTAAAAGAGCCCACGAAATTTGGCTAAAGATTTCAGGAAAGTAGCGTAAACAGATGGACACAGAGATGTTATAAAAGATAATTATTATTCTATTCTGTCCAACGTATACGACTTATTGCATTTGAGCATATTTTTTTTTGTTTAAACCTTTAGTTTTCTTAGCCTTTAACCTTAATACTTAACACAGACTAGACGCGTGTAACATGTTTTTCACAATAACATATCACTGATCCGACGGGCTTGGCGATATTTTTTTTATGTTGTTGCTTATGCTTGACTGCAATCACGCCTGATCACATATTTGAAGATGCAGCCTACGCTGGAACGCGCTTGCCTCATAGATGCCTATTCACTATCGATTTGAAAACACCCGCATTAGTAGGAAAAACGGAAGTTGGAAGGGCATTCCATATTTAAGCAGTGTGTATAAATAAGGAATGAGTAGCCAATCCTTTTAGTACGTGTCCAAGGGATATCAACTACATAACAGTATAAATATTCTACAAGACTCCGCTCTTAAACCTAGGGCAAACGTATTTTGTTGCATGTTATTTTTTATTTGATAAAGAATAAAACTTATAGATTGCTATAATTTCTTCACCAGGTCTGGTAACCTTCAACGACGGCAGCAACGGGTTCCCGCGCAACGAAGGCTACTTCCAAGACTGCAAGATGGTGCGCCGCAAGCGATGCCCAGAAGTAGTGCAGCGAGCTCAGAAGGTGGCGTACATGGCCCGTGCTCAGTGCCAGCAAATATGAAAGCATTTTGACATTGTTCTTAATCGCTTTAGTTATTATTACTCGTCATTGACATATTAATACTATGGACTTCGGGTCTAATGCAAAATTTACGTCAAAAGTGTCCCAAGATATTTTATACACACTAGGATGTATTTATGTTTTTATACACAAAATAACATTGTAATGTATGTCTTATCGTATTGTTATACAGTCTAATTTGCAACGGTCTAATTGCATGCAATAAGTAATCTGCTTCGATTGACGGTTGCCATGGCAGCCTTTTTTTGACATGACAGCTACTCGTGAAAATAGGACAACATAAATGGTGTGGAGTCGGTAGCTTTCAAATTTTTTTGGCATCTTATATTTATATATTATATTTACAGCAAATTTTAATTTATATTTACATATCCCTGACCTCTATATGCTGGGATAAATCTTGTACCAAATAATAATTGTTGTAATTATCTTGTATAAAATAATAATTACTTATAATAATAATTAATTACAAACCAAATCCACTAATGCACAAAATGATATGCCACTCGACATAGTTCTTTACTTTGAAATTTTAAGTTCTCGATATTTTCCTCTTTTTAATTAAACTGAAAATATATGTTTTTACTTCAATGACGTTAGATCACTTTTTTAAATAACTGTTCCTAATTTCATGTAGATAATTCTTATAGTTATCAAATTAATATACCATTATGGTAAAAGTTATTTGATTAATATTCATGACATAAAAAATAAAAATTTTTGAATTGAAAATAATCAAATTATTTTCATTCAAAAATTAAGTAATTAAATAATTCAAATGTTAAACAACAAAATAACTCTATGCAGTCGTTGTTCTAAAACATTCTATTGCTCACGGCAGATCCGAACTAAATGTGGTTAATTAGATAAACATATTGCACTCCTTCTATCCTATACGCGGGTAGCGTATAAAGATAGTAGATACTTTTGTTCATTTTGGTTGGTTATGCAATTCGTTTCTATAGTTTATTAAAATTTTAATAAAATTGCCTGTTTCTAAGCAAAATAATACTTTAAAATCATCAGTAAATATTTACTTACTGAAAATATGGTACACCGTCTTCTTTTCTCACTTTACTCGGGTAGTTCTTACAAGTTTTTTATAACACATTACGGCATTATTGACGTGTATTCTGTCAGTCAGCTAATATGAGACTGAATTGCGATTGGAATACATTTCGCGTTTTGGCTTACTTTTGGTTCGGACACTTTTTATCGCTGACCCGAAGTCCATAGTATTAATATGTCAATGTTACTCGTACATAAAGTGCATGCACTGTGTTTTCTAATAATATAGTTGTGGATGGGAGCTAAGTAAGCTAGATTAAGACTTTGTGTTATTGTGGAGGTAGCGAAATTAACTTACCTCCTTTGTACTTACGTATTAGCTAAGAAATAAATAAACATAAAGAAAGAAAATGATTAAAACAAAACCTTACAGTTTTTATGTCATCACAATGTATGTACAAAAACCTGTTCTTGAAAATTAATAAATGTAACGATTTGAATCGTTATGTTTGTTAACTTCTGACTTTAATTTATGTAACCAAAGGGCTCCTGTACTAGGTGGAAAACCCGTATTACTGGGTGTTCAACTGAATCTTCATTTTTTAAAAAGTGGTCTAAATATGACCTTTTTGTAATATTTTAATTTTGGACTTATCTAAATATGGATGCACAGTCAGCATAAAACATTTTGTTAATTTTTTAAAGGAACTAACGTGTGCAATGTCTTTTAATGTAGTTCTATGGATATAATTAGCAATACAAATGTAAATAGTTGAAGAAATAAATTGAAGGTTTCTTTTTGTTTTATTTTTAATTGTAATGTGTGTAGATAAAAAAGAAATTAAAATAAAAACCCAACAAAACATTTAATTGTTTTCCTTCACAATACATACATAAATATTAGTTACTTAAGTAATTATTTATATACAATAACTTACAATAAATTAGGAATAATATTTAATTGTTATAATTATACAATCTCACGAACACTTGCGTCTTGAATTATTTTTAACAGCTGAGTAGCAGTGACAAATATGCTTGGAAGTTGTCAGCTTTCACCTTCATACAGGAAGTGAAACAAATTGTAAAAGAAAATGATAACGGTAACCAAACCATATTAATGAATGGATTTTTGAAAACATTAATTTTTTTTCTATTTTTTAGCTGACTCTTCTCAAAAATTTTGGCAAACCGGCAGTACAGTAGCTACAAATAGACGAAATTTATATTTCAAAAGTGCTTTTCAATTAAGCATACCTGAAATAAACGAATTTCGGACCCAAATATTATATGTAATTTTTTTTACGAACATAAATTAGATAACGGGTTGACACTGGTCCTCTCTTAAGTTATTCCAAGAACTTTTCATCAGATTGATAAATTATAATACTATATTACTAAGCGTATATCTCTTCAGTTGTCTTTCAATTTTCTTTTTTCGATAGTTTCCTCGTCGTCCAAGCATTGCCCGTATCTAACTTCCATACACTTGCTTCCCTGTAAATAATAATTTTGTAATTTAATCATAGTAAACACACATACTGACGGTCTCGTTGGTCTTTCGGTTAGCCGATGTAGCTTCGACCGCGAGGTCTTTGATTCTGTTTTTCTTTCATCTAAGAAATTTTGAGTAAATTGTATGTCCGGAGTCGGGAATTTGGTAATGTTACACCCCCGTGCCTAGGAGGGCACATTAAGCCGTCGATCCCGATCACTATCAGAACTAGTCGATAGTGAACATGGCTGATAGGCTGGGTAGGCGGGTTGGTCACAGCGGGACTACATGTATTCACACCGGTGTTGCTGCTGCTCGATGCCGGAATATCATTTTATTGACTAGCCTGTTAGAATAGATATACCGTCATTAATTGGAGACCTGAACCTCGTCGGTCAGTGTGCAGGGTGCATCATGTGAAGGTTAAGTTGTCAGTTGAAGAGGTTGACTAGTAGGTACAAGCCTCGCTAAAACACCGGTATCACCCTAAGTCCGCCAATTCTCATCGGAGTAGCTCGCGGCTTAAGCTTCATTTGCACTGTATTAACTGTTAAAATGCTATTAAGTGAAACCGCGGGCGACCTGTTGTATAGGCATAAAATAATGATGAAAATGCCAAATTATGCTTTACGAACATTTATTATTTGTTAAACAAACATTAGTTGGGAACTAAAATATTTATTATTTATTAATATTAAAGGACTTGACAACCTAATAAAAACATAAACGTATAAAAACATCACAAGCAAAATAAAACATTTCAACAGGAAAATAATATAACGATTTTATTTTCTATTGTTTTTTATTTAGTTACTTTAATAAAATATTATTTACTGTAGAGTGCTTTTTAGTGTAACTAAAATTATCCGTAAACACTTTTTTGTTCTTTGCTTAGCAAACATAAATATCATTCTAGATTCTAGAACATTCTTTTCAATCCCCTTCCCAAATATTTAAGATATGGTATCATGTTATAAGTATGATTAATCTATGATACTCCTCGGCACTATAATAAATTATTGTATTTGTCATCAAATATACACAAGCACCTATACTACAAAGTCCAATAAAAAACCTACAAGGTAAGAGTTTTTATTTCCGTTACATGAATTGAACCACAGTATATTTTGTCGCTGGACGGGCAGTAGGTTCCCGGAAGGGCCGATTGAGATTTTAGCCTTGGCTAATTACCACCCTACCGACAAAGACATACCGCCAAACGATTTAGTGCTACGGTACGATGTCGTGTAGAAACCGAAGGGGTGTGGATGAAATGATTCCTGAATAAGTTAGTCTAAAAGGGAATAATCAAAAACATACAATAATAAGCCTTTAATATTTACTGTTTTTTATTAATTTCTTAACTTTCTGAAAGGATTCCAAATTATGATATGCCCAAGGGCCCAGTATAGTGAAAGAGCCTTGGGATAGGTACGGAACGATTAAATGTATTGTTACAATTAAATGAAGCATGAAAAGCCTACGGAAGCCCGCTGAGTGGCTTTTGTGTAATACAGTAACAAATATTAATAGTCTTGCTATCTTATCTCTTTTGCTTGTTCAATCTGGTCTGTCCAATATTAATGATCACTTTTATGAGATATAAAACGGTCTCCGTGGTGCAATGGTATACACATATAATATATAGATCGGGAATCATTCACTTTGACGCCCGGCGCGCCCATCGGTGCACTCAGTGCTGTCTACAGGGGAAGCAGGAGATGCCCATACCGGGGTCTCCTGCCGCCCATTCTTCTTCTGCGGATAAGCGGTAAGCATCGGCCGCCTGCTCTCTCTCCCGCTCCGAGGCCTCCCACCCCGAAGCCGATGACGGTCTCACAAATGGAAGCAACGTGTATCCATCCTTCCTTGCTGTCGAGCATGTAATTCACATTAACGGCCTCCGTGGTGCACTGGTATACGAGGTGAACTTACGAGTGTAAGATGAAGGTCCTCGGTTCAATTTACGGCTAGTCCAGTAAGACTAGCTGTAAATTGAACTGGGAGTGGAGAGTTTCTTAATTGGTCCAGGTCTAGCTGTAAGGAAGCTTTGGCTGTGTGAGTTATCACCCTACTGGCTATAACATATTAACAAACGATTTAACGTTACGTTATTTATTAACGTATTCTTTACGGCCTCCGTGGCGCAATGGTATGCGCGGTGGAATTATAAGACGGAGGTCGTGGGTTCGATTCCCGGCGGGGCAGATTGAGATTTTTTTTATTTGTCTTGGTCTGGCTGGTGGGAGACTTTCGCCGTGGCTAGTTACCACCCTACCGACAAAGCCGTACTGCCAAGCCATTTAGCGTTCCGGTACGATGTCGTGTAGAAACCGAAAGAATGTGGATTTTATCCTAGTCCTAACAAGTTAGCCAGCTTCCATCTTAAATTGCATCATCACATAACAGCAGGTGTGATAGCAGTCAAAGGCCAACTTGTAGCAGATAAAAAAAATATATATTTTTGTGATAAAAACGGAAAGGGGAATGGATTTCATCCTACTTCTCACAAGTTAACCAGTTTCCATGTACAATTTCATCATCACCAGGTGTAACTGCAGTCAATAGTCAATAAAATAAAACTCCAAAAATTAATAAAAACAAGCCCTTGGCTGCAATCACACCTGATGGTAAGTGATGATGCAATCTAATATGGAAGCGGGCTCACTTTTTAGGAGTAATATTATTTAATCATCACTTACCATCAGGTGTGATTGCAGCCAAGGGCTCACGGCTTAATTAAATAAAAATAAACGGTGGCCTCGAAATCAGAGTTTTTTTTGTAAACTAAAGGTAAAAACATAGCTTTATGTCATTATGACAAAAATCTTCAGCCAAATAATTGTTCATTTTTTCTTAAAATTTTTGCATACATAATTATATCGTTGACTTAATTTTATTAAAGTAATAAAGTTTATTGTTAGCAAATAGGTGCATAATACGCCGTCAACTTAATTTTATAACTTCAAGTTACATTATAACTTTAATAATGATTTTTGTAACAAAAACGAAAAATTATCTTTCAAGCAAAGTAAAATGGCGCGGAATTTTGTTCTTATTATACTGTAAATTGGTGCGCGTAATCATTTGTTAATTTTTGGAGTTTTATTTTATTGACTATTTACTGCAGTTACACCTGGTGATGATGAAATTGTACATGGAAACTGGTTAACTTGTGAGATCCATTCCCCTTCCCGTGCTACAAGTTGGCCTTTGACTGCTATCACACCTGCTGTTATGTGATGATGCAATTTAAGATGGAAGCTGGCTAACTTGTTAGGACTAGGATAAAATCCACATTCTTTCGGTTTCTACACCACATCGTACCGGAACGCTAAATGGCTTGGCAGTACGGCTTTGACGGTAGGGTGGTAACTAGCCACGGCGAAAGTCTCCCACCAGCCAGACCAAGACAAATTAAAAAAAAATCTCAATCTGCCCCGCCGGGAATCGAACCCACGACCTCCGTCTTATAATTCCACCGCGCATACCATTGCGCCACGGAGGCCGTAAAGATTACGTCAATAAATAACGTAACGTCAAATCGCTTGTTAATATGTCATAGCCAGTAGGGTGATAACTCACACGGCCAAAGCTTCCCTACAGCTAGACCTGGACCAATTAAGAAACTCTCCACTTTAAAGGTCCCCGGTTCAATTTACAGCTAGTCCTACTGGACTAGCCGTAAATTGAACCGGGGACATTCATACCAGTGCACCACGGAGGCCGTTAATGTCAATTACATGCTCGATAACGAGGAAGGATGGATACACGTTGCTTCCATTTGTGAGACCGTCATCTGCTTGGGGGCGGGAGGCCTCGGAGCGGGAGAGAGAGCAGGCGGCCGATGCTTCCTGCTTATCCGCAGAAGAATAACGGGCGGTAGGAGACGCCGGTATGGGCATCTCCTCCCTCCCCTGTAGACAGTACTGAGTGCACCGATGGGCGCGCCGGGCGTCAAAGTGAATGATTCCCGATCTATATATTATAATATGTGTATACCAATGCACCACGGAGGCCGTTTTATATCTCATAAAAGTGATCATTAATATTGGACAGACCAGATTGAACAAGCAAAAGAGATAAGATAGCAAGACTATTAATATTTGTTACTGTATTACACAAAAGCCACTCAGCGGGCTTCCGTAGGTTTTTCATGCTTCATTTAATTGTAACAATACATTTAATCGTTCCGTACCTATCCCAAGGCCGTCTTTCACTGTACTGGGCCCTTGGGCATATCATAATTTGGAATCCTTTCAGAAAGTTAAGAAATTAATAAAAAACAATAAATATTAAAGGGTTATTATTGTATGTTTTTGATTATTTCCGTTTAGACTAACTTATTCAGGAATCATTTCAGATGTTATTACTTTTTTGTTATAGAGTGTGATTTTCCGGTACTCGGCTTAAAGTTTTATGGCAACGTGTTTTATCTATATATAGTAGATATTGTTAAAAATAGGTATAATTAATTGAAAAAAGACATAAATAAAGGCCTTAAATTAAAAAGGTCGCGGTAAAGCAAAAACTTGTCACACGATGGGAAAGTGAAACTTATTTAATCACTAATGATATAATCAAGCATCTGCCGTTCGGAACATAACTATACACACATAGGCCCTTTTACGCTGGAACCTACATATTACACAGGTTTAGTGACCGTGTCAACTCGAGATGGGTATTTTATTACTCTCAGTATGAAAGTAAAACTCGGTGACGTAATGCGGCGTGTCTCGAGCCTGTTACGTGGGCACTTTCACTCGGAACTTGGGTTACGTAAAACGGACGTAACTGACCGCTCATTACCAACTGTGATTACAGTATGTGATCCGATCTCGGACACAACGTGGTAATCATTGAGAAGTTTCATTACGTCGCAGAAGGAATGTTGTGAAACTGTGTTTTCGAATTAATAACTATGTTTTCGTATTTATAATTCCTTTCAATTATAATAAATTATAATGAGTGAGGTGTCTTGGTAGTAATCAACTTTTTTGGTATGCAATTTACCAGAAAAATATACAATTTAGATTAATTAACTCAAGTACACTGTTATTATCAGATAAGTCTAGGATACCTATACACTTCTAATCTTTGATTCTGTAACAACTCAATCGAAGTAATGATAATGTAATAAGACAGTTTAATATGCTCTCAACTCCACGTGGAAGTAATCACGTGGTCCAATACCATCTTCCTAATTTCTCGAAATTTCCGTGCTGTTTTGTAAAATTACATAAACTTCAAGTAGCGTTTTAGCTGATTTAATTAAAAGAAATGTTATCTGTATTTATTTAATCTTATCCCCCTTCCGTAATCCCCTCTCCTATAAGGCTTGGCTTTATAGTGGGCCGTTAATAGACTGATAATGATGATGATGATTCAATCTTATCAGTATTTAGCACATAGATCGAGTCTGAATCTGAATTACCTGTTTTGTGTATGCTATCGATATGTAACGTACTAATTTAGCGGTGGAAATTGACTCAACGTATATCCCACGTAAGCAACGATAACCGCAGTCAATAAACTCGAATCTGCACTAATTCCTCTGAAGTGATTTGACCTACAAACTAGTTCTAGTGTCCACATACAAATTGCGGTCTCGGCTACAAACTCGCAGCGTCCAAGTCTAACGTAGAGGCTGATAAACTTACTGTAAACCCTCGTAGTAACGTAGGATATAACTAGTGTTATTGTTTACACTAACCTAAGACAATACGTATTGCAATGAGGTTATACTAATAGAAGATACTCGTATAATGAAAATTTTAGTAAGAAGTATAGAACAAGTGACGGGCTCCGTAGCGCAGTGGTATGCGCGTTGGATTTGTAAGACGGAGGTCCGAAACCAGAAACCCAAAGAGTTTTGGATTTCATACTGCCCCAACAAGCTCGCTTCCATCTTGGATTGCATCGTCACTTAACATCAGGTGTGATAGCGTTCAAGGGGAAAATTGTATTATGTAGTTAAAAAAGGCACATATTAAGTTAGTACTATAGATGAAAAGTATTGATTTGTATTTGAAAATTGTGAAAAGGACTAAAATTCAAAAGATTATGCTAGCTAGACAAAATTTTCTCTACGTCGAGTTGTAAAACTAGATTATAAATTAAGACCCGAGTCTTAATTTCTTGCACGATAAATTTAGTTTACTCCATAACCCTACTGATCCGAGAATTAACAAGTTCATACAATTACTGCAGTATTCTAGATAACTTTGAAGAAAATTCTATAGATATAACTAGCTGACCCGGCAAACGTAGTTTAACCATGTATATTATTTCTAGGAGACATTTTTTTAAACAATAAGCGTTGATCGTATAGGAGTGAAAATTTAGAGTAGATACTTTGTATTTTTAATGCCACATTTTTGTCTACAAAACTAAGACGAATGTTAGGGTTGGACAACCCGTATTACTTAGGGGTATGAAAAATAGACAGTAGCCGATTCTCAGACCTACTAAGTATGCATATAAAATTTCATAAAATCCTTCAAGCCGTTTCGGAGGAGTATGGTAACTAGCACTGTGACACGAGAATTTTATATTATAGAAGATTAAGGATTTTTTGTATATTTTAGAAGGTTTTTCTAATAAACGTGTTCGAATGTGAAACTCAGGAAACATCATCAAAGCAGAAATATGCTTATAATTTGACAGATTACTTGTTGCTAAGCAACGATTTTTTGATAAACGTGTTCCGATGTTACAAACATCCCTTAATTAAATTAACAATGAATTATTGCTATGCTGACGCTCTTATAATTTACACACTAACGCTTTTGTAATACGTTGCTACAGCAACCAAAGCTAATTTTTTTTCAAAACACTATCATTATCAGCCGATGGACTGTCTTCTAAGGACTTCCAAACACAATGGTCTGGAGTTCTCAGCATTTAACAGTTCTGCTTGGTGTTCTCAGACCATCTAGTGGGGCTCGACCAACACCATGCTTTCCGGTGTGAAATTTCCTTCCGCTTTTACAACTATGTACACTTTCCTCGACTCAAATATGAATTGAATGATTATAATACTTTAAAAAGTGTCACCTTAGCAATATAGGCTTTCATGTAGAAGTTTCCAAAGAGCACGATGAAGGAGATCATGTATGCGATGAGCATGTAGTGCATCCACAGCGGGAACTCGCAGCCGGTCCTGATGCCGTTGATGCCGAGGAGAAGCGCGCAGGTGAACTGGATCTATAGGTAACAATACGTTACATCAAATCGTCATTCAAATTAATTAATTTCAAGTAGGATGTTATATAAGCACTTCTGAAAGGTAAAGTCTGTTAATGCGTAGTGATTCTGCCACTGGTTCGAAAGACAGATTATGCTTTAGACCAGCAAAATAACTCAGCAGTTGCTCTTCTAACATTTTAAAGCCCAGTACTTGACCAGGTCTTCCTTCTTATACGAATGTGTTATGAAGCCAATGAAAATGAAATTCTTGGAAGAAATAACGGAAACAACGAGTTAAATCAATACGATCATATTCCTATCTGGTAAAGTCAAGAATCCTTGAGTAGAATTTATATTAACAATAGCTGAAAAGGCGTATCTAATTCGTCGACAGGGCGTATTTACTGTGAAATGAAATCTTCGTTGTTCAATGTTTACGTACTAAGAAAAGGGTCGTCAAGAGAAATAATGTGGGAACTGAAAAACATTTTATAAGAGCCACCAAAAATAACTAACTATACGAAAGCCTAGATCAATGTGGAATACAAACAACAACAAAAAATCACAATAAAAGCAGAAAATGCATTTCATATTACACCTAATGATAATTGTAATGAACTTGTTAATGACAAATTAATGACAGGCAATTTTATGAATAATCGTAAACAATTAAAAATAGTTGATATCTTTAGATAGATATTATTTTAATAGTAAAAATATTATTTTCTTTTTAGACATGAAATTACATTAATTTTTCTAACTTCATTTTTTATTGGTTTGTTGACAAGCACATCTAATTTGGCCTTAGTGTGGTAAATATTTTTTAGTTTTGTTGAAAATAACTAACTGTATGCTATGCTAGAATACCTACATTTAATTTTTAAAACTACTGATAAACAGTATATTATAATAATATATAGTAATACTAACAATATATTATAATACTGAAAACATGGGCAATAATATTCTTAATATACTATTTTATGTAGGTATAAGTAATTGTATTTATTAGTAAAATATTAAATGTGAAAACGTTTATATTAAAATACATTTTCCATTTCAATAGTGATAAAATCAGGTCATAAAACGGTGGATTTAAATATTATATTTGCAAAAGTATATTCGCATGCAAAACGGTAGCACTATAGAACGAAAAACACACAAAAATTTATAACGATAATAAACTTTTTTGCAAAATTTCACATTCTTTGAAATATGAGAGAAATGTGTAACCGTTACAAAAGCTCGTCCATTCCGTAATTGCTGAAAAACAAAAAAGTAAATAGAAAACTCCGCAATGAAACGTCCAGGGAAGTGATAAAAGTGGCAAGCATTTTATCGTCAAAAATACTTAATCCGGTAATATTCGTATAACGAGTTTAAAGAATAAGAGATAAAGATTGTTTCACACTAATCCAGACACCACGAGAGATTTCTGTCTTTTTATCGAACTACAAAAGACAAAATCTCCTTTGAATTCATTGTTGTGCATTGGACGTCCAATGTTGAACTTAGGTCTTTTGACGTCCAAAGACTTGGTCTTCAGCTGCTTGCATCCAGTGTCCTTCGTTTACTTATCTTTGATGGATGAGGTCAACCAAGATTGAAGTAGAAGTTATGCTTTCCATTTAATTAACTTACCAGTTGTAAGATTGTGAGGTATTTCTTCCACCACAAGTATTTGGTAACGGAGGGACCAAACACGGATAGCCCATAGTAGGTATACATCAGAACATGTATAGCACTGTTGACCATAGCGGGGAGGAAAGCTGAAAATAAGGAAATAAACATTACAAATAGTTCCAATAATATTTATAAATAACCTAAATATTGACAGAACAATAATAAAGCTTACATATTAATAACAAATAAACTACATTTTATTCCGAAATTCCCATGGGACTGATCTACACGGTTGAAATTGCTGGCATCCTCTAGTGTTATTTAAAATTACATGTAATCTGGTAACAATTATACCCTTCAGATCAAAGCACAGCGCAATTGCTATGCAGAAATGTACATAACAAGATACGGTTTAATTAGCTTAAAAATATGATTTAGCTAAACGGGTAATTTATACACAATTATAATCATACGATATTTATTTTTATAAATATTTCATGATTTGAAAAACATAATTTTATATATCTTAATACAGAATTGTTTAAAAAGATTAGAAAGGCATTATTTTTAAAGGAATCTCGTTATTAATAGGAATATTGAAAGTCCTTACATTAATAATGAGGACTTTAATTTTAAAGTATGAATTAGGGTAATTAAAGGGTACTTTATTTTTGTTAAAGTAAAGTAAATTAAAGGAGTGCATAGTTACCGACACACAAAATACATTACCAATAAAAAATAAAGTCACTGTATATGGAACATAATTCAACAAACGAAAAATCTCTTGTTTACACGGGACACAAACATTGGTATTTTATTAGAAACGAATGACTCACATTTCTAGCCACGAAAAAGAGATTCGTGGATATTTTATTCAAATATGATTAATAAACAATAAACAAAAGTAAACATAAAAGCCAAATAAAGCACTGAATTTATGTAGCAAGTAAACATTTAATTTCCTAAATAATAAAATACGTTGTCAACGCTATTGTTTTACGGTGCTTATTAACTCCTCAGTAAAGTAACTAAAATGTTATTGACCCCTGATACAAAGAAATATTATATAGTCGATGCATTTTAAAAGGAGTCGGTGGGCAATAAATGACACTGACAGTATAACTATTTAAAGAAATTAAAACACCTTGTACTGACTTTTGAATACGATTGACTGTAAATCCTCGATCAGTTATTAAGCAACGTTATTTTAAGTTGTTTCTTGTCGTTAAATTTAAATTTAAAATTGTGATTGATTATAAATGCTTGCATTGTAAATAATCATTGGTTTAAAAGAGCAACTGCTGAGTATCTTGCCTATTCTTCCCTTCTGAAATCTGCCTTTCGAGTCGGTGATAGAGTCATTATAAACAACCAAACTTGATGTTTCAAAAGCCTACTTGAAATAAACGAATTTTTATTTTGATTTAAAAAAAGAACAAAATTAGGACCACTCTCCTAGCAACCCGCAGCCGACTCAAAGTAGACTATTAACCAGTAGAAATTCATCGGCTGAAATGACAAAAGGTTATTTAGTAAAATAAATAGCTTTCGTGATCACAAATTGAAAATCGGAGGGTAGATCTAAATTAAATTCGAAGATTGGCATGAAATTCCTTGAGTAAGTACGAAGTACCAAAAAGGGTCTGGCCTGTCGAAAGCTAGTTATATGTAGGTATAGGTATAGATTTAGATTGAAGCACAGAAGCTATTTGTGTTTGTGTATAATTTTAATTTCCCTCAATTATTATTCAGAAAGATTTAATTTATTTTGCGAAATTGTTTGAAAACGTAACGGTAATCTCATGAGCCAGATTCTAGTACACTAAAATTTTAATAACTTTTCACAATTTTCATAAATTCATAACTTTATAAGACGCATACTTTAAAATAAATAATGAAATCCTTTAAATAAAAATCTGGTTAAGTTTTCATTTATGTGTCTGAATATGTTAATTTTTCATCATAATCACTGAATACCTTTAAATAATAATACCTTTTTTTACAACTCAAAATTAAAAAATGTACTCTGGTCTTAACTATTAAATATGAGCGTTTTGTTATTTTTTTTAATTTCACAGCCTCAAACTCTTTTGTCTAAGAGTTTGAGGCTGTGAAAATCTAACTTATTTTAACGAGATTTTTTTCATGTATAATTTTTATTAAGAGAACAATTAGGAGTTTGATTATCTCATATAATAAATTCAAATATATGGATAGAAATAAAATCGTCCAAACCGGTTTTAATTTCTGAAAAATATTAAAAATCACCTTTTTATATTTGTCATGAAAAAAATCCTCCAGGTCTATATGCTATACTTTAGATTTCAAAATCTATGTACTAATGATAATTATTAACTTAAAATATACTTTATTAACTTAAAATATACTAAAAATATACTTTAGATTTCAAAATCTATGACTAATACTCACTAGATCCACTTGGCACCCATTTGATTCCAATCCACCAGAAGCCAAACATAGTGGAGTGGTGGTATACATGCAAGAATGTTAACTGTTCGTCCTTCTTTCTGAGGATGAAGAAGAACGTGTCGCAGAATTCTAGTAGTTTCGAGAAGTAATACCACCACACTGCATTGGCGATCTATAACAAAAATATATATATATTATAGAAAAGTTTTAATAACGCGATTCACGAGGTCCTAGGTTTGATTTTTGGTTTTGATATAAAATATTGAGCTTTCTTTAGTCCGTTAGTAGTTAGTAAGAAATTCTCAGTCCGGAGTTGGGAAGTTGGTTGTGTTACTACCCCGTGCTTTGGAGAGCATGTTAAACTGGCAGTCCCTGTCATTGACATTTAAAATGATTTTATTATTGAAATCATTATTTCATTTTGAAAATATGTAATGTGTGTATCTTTCCTTGTGCTAACATACTTGGGAATAAATATACATTTTACTGCGGGAATTTTTCATAATCTCAAATGAAATAAGAAATTATTATAATGAGGATTCTCGGAACTCGAAAGATGTGAATCATTAGATATGCTTTTGATTTAAGCCCACACTGGATTTATACAGTGTAATTTATTTACTGGAGTAATTTATTTATTTATGTAGATATAATCTTATATATTCTGATTCATAAAAATATTTTTCTAACATTCATAAAATAATACTATTTCTTTTTTTTCTTTATTAGCCAGCCAGTTAGCCCTTGACTGCAATTATACCAGATGGTGAGTCATAAGGCAATCTAAGATGAAAGCGGGCTTATTTTTTAGGAGTAGGATGAATTCCACACCCCTTCTAACTCCCACCATTTTAACCACTAATCGCTTGGCGATACGTCTTTGTCGGTAGGGTGTTACTAGCCACGGCTATGTTCCCATGAGCCAGACCGAGACCAATTTAGAAAATTTTAATCTTCGCAGATGGGAAACAAATGCAGGATACGGGCGTAGCTAAGTTTTACTTTGGGGGAGCGGTTCAAGAAAAAGACCTATATTTTTTTTTGCTCGAATGTGCGTAGGACTCGCATGTAGAGGCTTTAATACTTATTTATTTATTATCATAATATTTTAGGGGAGGCTTAAAACCCATATACACACCCGCCAGTTGACGTAGCCAATGCCTATGTCTGAGTTTGTTAAAGTCAATTTATCATAATTAAGTCAATATTCGTAATTCGTTGAAAATTTTGACAGAATAAAAGTGTTTTCTCAATCAATTTATAAATGTTTACCGCATTGATTATTATTATTTTTTAATATAATTTATCATTTTTTTAATTAAATTGAACATTAAGAAAAAAATTGTGTTAACAATAAACACCGTTTCTGTTTTTACGTTTTTGTTTCTTAATGAAATCAGACGTAGCAATCAACGTAGTACTTCTACGATGGCCGTAAGTTATTATGCTAATTGATTAAAAACTTAAGTTACTACAGTACAGATCGACTGTTGTAAAGGAGTATAATATAATAATCGGCCGGGCTAGTCATCCGCCTGGATTTAAAATTAAACTAAATAAAAGTAGCTTATGTTCCTCCTTATATGATTAGTTATATGCGAGTGCGAATCGATTCAGCCGTAGCAGGGATTAGCCGGAACAAACAGACAGACAGTCAAACAGATAGAAATTATAAAAAATTACTTTTGATGTAAGTACCGCATATAGTTATTACATTTAATAAAAAGCTGTTAAGTTCAAATTACAGATACATAAATCTTTTTTATGTAGATAAAAAAAGCTTAGAAATGAAGTTATAGTAACATAAACAATTGTAATTTTGACTTTTGCCTTTTTTAAGATAAAGAAGTTGTTTCTTTATTTAAAATCACTGTCACGACGATATTTAAAATGTTTTAACTCGAAAATAATACCTTAAACAACAATCCGAATTTGCAGACACTGATAAAAAAAGGCATATCTGAATTTCGCCCTTTGTTAACAAAAGACATTGTGGCTTTACCCAACCGTGGCTCGAAAAGATGCGGGCGCGAAATTGTGTTGATTTTGCCATTTTGTTTGGTATTCAAATTTTATTGTGGTTATACGAGTATATTTTTTGATTACATCAGGGTAAGCGCTTGTTTAAGTTATCCGTTTGTTATTTGTTTATTTGGGCGCCGAATCAGTAGAATTCAAAACAAATAGAGACTTTTATTATATACTTGCAGTCGCCCGCGACTTTATCCGCGTGAAAACCTCTTAGGTACCCTCTTAATTTTAAAGACAGAATTTCATATAAATTGTGCTCTTTCCCCGCTTCCCCACTCAATTTAATTTTTTTATAGTTTTCCCGTGAAGCAATATCCTCCGTCCCGTCACGTGTACTAAAGATCTACATTTTTGTTAAACATTGTACGATATTACAGTACATTAACATTAACAATATATATTTATGGCAAGCGGATGTGTATAGCTTGTATTAAATAGTGTACTTCACTTTTGAGTCTAGCTTTCATAATAAACAAAATAATTTACAATCCGACATGCAGATCTCGAGATAAGCCCGTTTAAACAAACGAACAAACTTTTTCGTATATTATATAAATATGGTCTACCATGCCAAATAAATTGAAAGAAAAGATCAAAGATCGAATTAAAAAGAATATCAGTACCAAAATGTTGACCCCTATTCAGTACGTATAACATAACACGCAGGAGGTCAACATAATATCTCCGAAACTAATTAACACACTGTTAAAGGCAAATCTTATCTCTATAATATCCTTGTGATTATTAAATGATTTATTTTGATAAGGATTAAAGTTTAGCTGTATAAATAACGACGTAAACGTAAGCATATGATTTAAATGATTTTTTAAAACACAAAAAGTTATATATCTGCCAAAATATAAAAAATAGATATATGCTATTGCAGACTCTTTTGTAGAACTTTTTAAGATGCATAAAGTTTTCATACAATCTTTTTAATTATATCGAATAGCTAAGGCAGCGTACGCGCAAAAAGCCGATTTAATAAATTTCACCGTCCGACTCGCGCGACAAAAACTGTGACAACTCGGATAATACACTCAATACAAATACAAAATATAGCCTATGTTACTCAGTAATAATGTAGCTTTCAAATGAAAAAAGTGTTATTAAAATTGGTTTAGTTCTTTTTGAGTTTATTCGTTACATACAAAAATACAAATCTTTTCACTTTATAATATTAGTGTAGATGTAGATGGATGGACTAAGAGGCGACCTTATTACTTAAAGCAATTTCTTCCAGACGACCAATCTTGCCAGAGATAATATTGTTAATGTTTTAAATATTTGACAATATTGTTAGAGACAAGATTATTCGGTGTAATGTGATCTACATTAACATAACTCGCGCCTGCGATGAAATGCTGTCCCGACCCGTATGCTGTAAAGTACAACCTTTATCGTCGGATCTGAGGGCATCATTTTATTCGAAGAAGAGCAAAATTATAAATAAGAAAAGCCGGTGCGAATACCTAATTATATTATTATGGCTAAGTAACAGTTTTGTACACTTACTTGCATTTCATCGGCGTCGTACCTCTGCCGGCACGGCTCACAAATATAACTGTATCTTAGTCTAAAAGATGCTGTGAGTAGTTTAATAGCTATATAGAGGTTTAAAGCGGCCATCGCCAAGTTGTAGGGGACTAGCAGCCAAGTGAGTTTGAAGGGACGTCTGTTTTTCATGACCTTAGGCCCGACCCACACGATAAATAGGTACATTAACGTGTAAACGACCGTCGGCAGCGGGGAGTCTACTAGCAGCCATCCCTCTGTTCTTTTGTCTGCAACAAATGATAAGACATTGCTTAAAATAGCAAAGTCGAGACACAAAGTCGAGTAAATTTACTAGAGATAAGTACCTAAGGAAATAGAGTCATAGTTATGAGAAATGCTAAAGGTATAATAAAGGTTTCCAATACTTCACCGTTTCGGGTTATGATATATTGAGTTTATCTATCTTTCAATAATGTTAAGTGAAGATGCAATCTTAGATGGAAGCAGGCAAACTTCTAAGGAGTATGATGAATCCACACCCCTTTCGGTTTCTACACGACGTCGTACCGGAACGTAGTCGTAAATCGCTTGGCGATAGTCTGTATTAGGTCTACAATAGTTAGGTTCTACGGATGGGTAAACGCATGTCTCGGCGTAAAAAAAAGTAGATAATAAATATAAGCATGGCATGATGATGATGATAATAGTTCATCGGACGAACTCTGTCTAATACTTTGTAGAAGTACACAAAGTACTTTCCGCGTGTTTTTGCTATTTTACGCATACTGAATCAGATTAAGTTGAAAGTCAAAATTAAAAACTACCACATTAAATATTTTAACGTGTTATTATAATCTATGCACACATATTTTTTTCACTTACAAAAACACTAGGATATGCCGATCACCCGAGCGATAAGGAATTACCATACGTTCTTAAATACAAATTATATTATTTATAATAATCTACAAAAATATATTGTAATTCAAGATTAGGATTAAAAATTACAATGTTTTAGTTTTATTCCTTGTCCTGCTTCAAATATAACTTAAAAGCTCGCCAACGCACATTGGAGTATTGTTGTGGGTATAAGCTTTATATTATAAGCAGAGAGATTTGTATTAAACTGTCATTAGGCTGATGATCATAAACTTAAAAGTAAACTTAGAGAAACAATTCAAGTAAAAAAAAATTTAAAAAGCTTACCCGAGAGTGATAAGGTCCATAAATAGTAATCGTAAGTATCTTTTAGAACACTCTGCGTTGAGTTTACGATTTTCGCCATTTTGGTGTTATCTCATGCGTTCTGTAACAAAAAAAAATCTATTAAAAAAATTTACAACGGAACAATTAAATTTATTTTTTTAAGGAGGTATCATATGGATTAAGAAAGGCACGTAATAACTTTAATTTACTAATAACTAGCAATTACACGTGGTTTTACCCGCGTAGTTTCCGATCTCGTGAGAATATCAGATTTAAAAGTTCTTGTCTTTTTCACTCCTCATGACTACAATAATTATACAAAAATATTTTTACAGTACTTTAAAAGATTATCCGCTTTAAAGTGACAGGCAGGCAGACAGACAGTAAAACAAATAAAAACAGAAATAAAATTGAATTTGATTGAAAAACTTAAAATAATTATAATTTGATAAAATGCTGGTACTTAGTACCTACCTTCTGTTTACATAATAATCTAACCTAACCATTGAGCTATTTCTATGAAAGTGCAGCTTTACGAGATACAAACACGTCGCTGAATCTTTGCTACACATTGACATATTAATACTATGGACTTCGGGTCTAATGCAAAATTTACGTCAAAAGTGTCCCAAGATATTTTATACATACTAGGATGTATTTATGTTTTTATACACAAAATAACATTGTAATGTATGTCTTATCGTATTGTTATACAGTCTAATTTGCAACGGTCTAATTGCATGCAATAAGCAATCAGCTTCGATTGACGGTTACCATGGCAGCCTTTTTTTGACATGACAGCTTCTCGTGAAAATAGGACAACATAAATGGTGTGGAGTCGGTAGCTTTCAAATTTTTTTGGCATCTTATATTTATATATTATATTTACAACAAATTTTAATTTACATTTACATATCCCTGACCTCCATATGCTGGGATAAATCTTGTACCAAATAATAATTGTTGTAATTATCTTGTATAAAACAATAATTAGTTATAATAATAATTAATTACAAATCTAATCCACAAATGTACAAAATGATATGCCACTCGATATAGTTCTTTACTTTGAAATTTCAAGTTCTCGATATTTTCCTCTTTTTATTTAAACTGAAAATATATTTTTTTACTTCAATGACGTTAGATCACTTTTTTAAATAACTGTTCCTAATTTCATGTAGATAATTCTTATAGTTGTCAAATTAATATACCATTATGGTAAAAGTTATTTGATTAATATTCATGACATAAAAAATAAAAGTTGACATAAAAAATAAAAATTTTTGAATTGAAAATAATCAAATTATTTTCATTCAAAAATTAAGTTATTAAATAATTTAAATGTTAAACAACAAAATAACTCTATGCAGTCGTTGTTCTAAAACATTCTATTGCTCACGGCAGATCCGAACTAAATGTGGTTAATTAGATAAACATATTGCACTCCTTCTATCCTATACGCGGGTAGCGTATGGGAAAAGGACAGATAGATACTTTTGTTCATTTTGGTTGATTATGCAATTCGTTTCTATAGTTTATTAAAATTTTAATAAAATAGCCTGTTTCTAAGCAAAATAATACTTTAAAATCATCAGTAAATATTTACTTACTGAAAATATGGTACACCGTCTTCTTTTCTCACCTTACTCGGGTAGTTCTTACAAGTTTTTTTATAACACATTACGGCATTATTGACGTGTATTCTGTCAGTCAGCTAATATGAGACTGAATTGCGATTGGAACACATTTCGCGTTTTGGCTTACTTTTGGTTCGGACACTTTTTATCGCTGACCCGAAGTCCATAGTATTAATATGTCAATGTTGCTACAGCATATTTGCCTACCGCAGTCACGTGAAACTTTAAAAATGGTTGGCAGTTTTAAACAAATCTGTTCGGGAATTTTTATCGAGGTGCTTTTTCTCGGTTCTTTTTTGTTAGAACATACAGCAAACTAGATACGAGAAGCCGTCTATTGACACTCATAATGCTTACTCATTAATGATTCTATTAAGTATTAAAACGAAATGATACGTAACGTTCAAACATATGAATAAACGCTGAAACTTTATTTACACTTTAATAAAGAATTCATTTAATTTTTTTAACGACGTAGACACTCACTAGTCACTAAGTACGGATTTGTCGACATTTAAACGGTTATCCGGTACAATAGGTACTAAAGTACTTATAGTTAGTTTAACGTAGTCCTTAAGCTACATTAGTAGCATAGAACATTCAAAAATAAGGACCTATGTCCAGCAGTGGATTTTTAATAATCCATCTGGCTGAGATGCTGATAACCCCAAATATCTAGTCCAAGTCCAACCTTATATGCAATTGACGTGAACACAACGATACCGTGATATATTTGCAACACAGCGCCATCTAGTTTATATTATCGTCAACGGATGCCTGCATAATATGTCTTATAGTAATAATGTGGTAGATAGCGGATAAGAAAAAACAACAGTTTTAAATGCTTTTGTAACACTTAATCAGCTTTCCCTGGTTTGTTGGATCAAGAGCCGTTTAAAGAAAATGTTAATTTTTGTAACGGCGCAAATCGTGAGGAGGTTTTTCAATCTGGAGCCCTGACCTTCAGTTGACTGGGCCCCGAGCTCCGCAGCTAGAGGACTGGTTTTTATTTTAATTTTTTAATAAAGTTTTTTATAATTAAGTTTTTGTTAAGTATTTTTAAAAAGTTGTAAATACATATATATATAAATTATATAAATGATAAAAAAAATATAATGAAATTAATCAAATATTAAAAAAAATTAATGCTTTACAATGGCGTGACGTCATATTTAAGTAACACCATAGTCTGTAGCTCGGTACAAATTTTCATTTTGTGAGAAATGGACGAAATGGACGAAATACCCCAATTCAAAAATCAAAGCGCCCCTTCTATTTTGTATATTTTTGTCGGATTTCACTTTTATTTTCATTGTACAATCTATAAAAACCTACACAAATTTCTTCCACAGAAATCACTCTATCTAGTGATGAGAACCGCAAGAAAATCTTTTCAGTACCTAATTTTTAATTTAATTAAAATAATTAAATTTAAGTTTATCGCGAGTATACAGACGGATGGACGCGGCGGGGACTTTGTTTTATTATAATGTAGTGATAAAATAAAGAAAAATATACTAAAAATTCTAATATTAAAAAAATGTTGCTAAAATAATTTTTATTTTAATAAATGAAAAGAATAAACAAATGAAAATTAATCATATTAATAAAAATAATTATAGTTTGGTTTTTGGTTTAAAAAAACATACTCGTAATTATATATTGTGTACAACACACGCCGTGCGAGTAGAACATAGAATTTAGTGCAGTTTTGTTGAGAGTTACAATACAGACGGTTACTAGTGATTACGTTTTATTTAACTTCAGAGGTGTATATTGCAGTGTTGGAACGAGTTCGCGCTTTGGTACGCGACATTTATTCTCTATGTTCAACTTTGAACTATATATTTTACAACCATAAGCTCGCAGCTTTCTTTTTCCGATAAGCACGATATACCAAAAAAAATTGTAAGAAATAATTTTTGATACACACACACAAGAAAAGAAAAACAAATACACGAAAAATCTCTTTCTCAAAAACCACTACAACAAAAAAGATTTACTTAAATCAGACTCTAGAGATCCGGTGACATGCTAACACAAACATAAAACATGCATACAAAAAAGAAGCTCGTGTGTAGTATCATTTTAGACTTATATACGAAATTAATTAAAAATAATATAAATTTTACAATTTAGGTTGAATATTAACTCCAGTCTGCGTTATTAATGAAGATTGAGAATGTGTGAAAATTAACATTATAATGTTAAGCAGCAATTATAATTAAAACCAATGCAAAATGCAGGTAGAATAATCTGCATAGATTATTTTGAACAACCTGTCTGGCACCGTTCTACATGCTGATATTAAAGACTAGAGGACGCCCGTGTTTTCACCCGCGTAGTTCTCGGTCATGAGATTTTCGGTATAAATAGAGGCCTATGTGCTATTTTGATATATAATGCACATTATTGTGAAGTTTCGTCAAAATATTTCACTAGTTATCGCGTGAAAGACAAACATACTTACAACTTTCGGTTTTATAATATTACTACGCACGGCTGCAATGCTGTTACTAAAGTATGTTAAAAAAGCACTCGCTAATTCCCTGCATTTTGAATCTTATATATCTTGGAAAATATTCACTTAAATTACATGCTGTAAAGGGTAATAGTGATCTATATTGAATGCACAAAGTATTTAAGATACTTAAATGGATAAGGATTCATGCAGTATTGCTTAAAATCGCTTCGTAAATAAACCATTATTTGGCTGAAAGTAAAAGATGAAAAATGTTTTTGTGTATTATCCCTAAGAGATAGACATAATATGCCATCACGGACTTTTTTGTGGACGTTTTTAAGGTGTTCAATACTGCAGTACATTATTTTGATATATCCCGTAGGGTTTAGCCAGCGTTTGCAATGTAAGCGCACAAAATCCGTTAATTTACGACATCACATCAGAAACCTCTAAAATTATCAGTGTTCCTCTACTATATTATGCATGTATTATACACATAAACCTTCCTGTTGAATCACTATATCAAATGGAAATCGGTTGCGTAGTTTTAAAGATTAAAGCATACATCCGGACAAACATAATAAATCAACTTTGTTTTATACTATATAATGATAATAAAAATAAAGATGAATACATGCTCAAATGAAATCCGTGGATTGCAAAAGTGTATCGCAAGTTAAAATTGTGTAAATATGTTGGGTGAGCTGGCACGAAAAGGCCTTAAACTTGTATAATTTTTTGTGTAGGTCATGCGACTGAATTTTAAATGAGTAATTTCCATCCTGTTAAGTTGAAATTTTGCATACACATTTAATTCTTAATCCTATATTCCTCAAAGAGAAAAAAATTATTATATTTGCTCTTCCTTCAGTATTAAAATGCACGACTGAGTTAAGGTTTTAATAACGTTGGCTGAAAATTTACAGAATAAAAATGATGCCATTCTAAGAAATTATCTTAAACGAAGTAGTTTTAATTGAGATTTATTTTACAGCTTTGTTTAATACATCTGTGTGTATAACAGGCGACCGCCCGTATGTATTCACTTTTTGCAACGAAGATACTTATTGGGACCAAAGACATTCACTATAAGACATATTTTTCAAAAATTAATCCTTAGGGGATGAAAATAAGATGCAAAGTATGTATGAAGAAATGAAATTAGATAGGCATTTTATGATTCTCATTCCTCTAAATGACTTTACAGAAGTAGTGAATACCTATAAAAACAAATTAAAAATGAAGGTAGAAATCATACCTAATTTTTTTAGTTAACTAGTTATACATCTGACAATAAATTAGATTAGTAAGCTTAAAAGTAATTATTATATTCAATAATTTTAAATAAGATTTTATAAAAAAACAAAAACAGAATTTTAAATTTATGGCATAAAATAAATAAGTGACATTTTTTCAAAGTCACATTTTTTTTTTTAATTTATTCCATAAGGAGATGAAATTTATCAACACACAGCCCGCACCCACCTATTACTTTTTGCTATTTATTAAGGCCTAATCATCTACTAAGAAAATATTTTCTAATAATTAACCCTTAGGGGATGAAACGGAGGTGCAATGTAATTATGAGGAAACGAAATTAGATGGACATTTTTTTATTCTTCTTCCACTGTATGTATGTGCTCATGGAAGTATTTCTGCAAATAAAGAAGTAAGTCTGTTTTTTAGAATTTTTCCAAAATTTTTATATCTCGAAGAAGTCGCAGTCTTTAACAAAATAGTTCTATACAGGTAAATAAATCAAGCCATTTATAAACCTCAATTATATAAACATAGATTTCTCTGTGACTTGACGTTCATTGTGGCAGGTTGCGAATGACAGACGCTTTCTAATTTATGAAGGGAATTCAAGCGATCGAAACGGTCACAGAAATTACGCTGCGAAAATAATAGCTTATTTTCATCCCTAATCGTGACTTGTAATAATCAAATTATTTACCAATTCTACATTTCTGTCGCTCAAATTAATTTTTACACGTTTATATTTAAATTATTTCTTGTGTCTGGACTTATTTTTTCATTTAATGCAACAAGCAAATGCCCGCGACTTCTTCCGTGTGGAAAATAATCACGTTGAATAACACGTTGATTTTTTTTAATTAGTCGTAAGAACAGCATACACAATCTTCTACCCGACATAAAAAAGGACTGTTATGAGATTGACGTGTCGGTCTGGGTCATAGTAGCTACTAGTTTACGAATAGAGTTTCAACATTTTGACTTGTTAATTTGATTCAACTAAAATGTGACGGTGCTATATAAATTTTAGTTTAAATTTCGTCAATACGAATTGCAGTCTTCAGTGGAATACCGCAAAATAAAAAATTTATGCATATAAACTTCCGTTAAAAGTGACGCCTGATTTTATTTAATTTCTTAAACTAAAGAAGACCAGCCATATTAATGATGTACTTCCTCCTTTTTCGGAATTTAGTTAGAAGCAAGCTTTCTAAAGCCTCCACACAAATAACTAAGAGTAAGTACAATTGAATCAACAAAACGTGTCAAGAGCAGTGACTAACAAAACGGCCGGGCCATTGTTGGAGTTAATGATTGACGAGTGAAAGTGACGAAAGAAAAATACACTTACACATGTGTAAGAGGGAGAAAGCAGATTTTAAATGAAGGTTAAGTGGATATTGTTAGCTGGGGCGAAGTTGTAACTTTTATTTTACAACCTAACACCCTCTTGCGTACAATTTTACAAGTTCCATCCACCACAACGTGTCGTCTTTCTTTGTTAGATCAAATGAAGACAATAAAACTTAGTCAACAGTACTTAATTTTATTACTAATCAACTAGGCGAGTACTTAATTATATTTGCTTGAACTTAATTATATTAAAGACCTAATTGTTTTTATACGGAAAATTAGGCTTTGTAAAAAATTACAACTTCGAAGGTAGAAGTTGCAAAGCATACTTTTATTTATCAAAGAAAACTTTTAGTTCATTGATAAGTTATAACTTATTATTGATTGTAATGAAATACGTTCAAGATATTTCATAAAAACTTTTGACTTTGATTCCCATTAGGCATAATGTAAAAGTTTACTGTAATCGAAACAAGATGGCGTTGTAATTTTTACCTCACTCTAAACGCATCTTTAACGTGTGGATGTAAAGTGTTTACTTAAAATTAATGGATTTTCATACATTTAGAGGTAACTCATAAACATAAGCTTTGGCCCCAAATAACATAAGTTTAACTCATTGAGATGCGGATATGGTAAAGTTATCGATGTATTTATTAGCTTAAACTTTCTTAATGCAAATACAGCCGCGAGCGTCCTATAGTTTTTACTAAACTTATTGTACAGCGAAAACAACTAAACTAAAATATACTGTACACTTGTTAGAAATAAATGATAGAAATAAAATAACACTGAATGCACCCTAAAACTCAAGCCGTTAATTAAATATGAATTATATATATATGAATTATCTCCAAAAATGTATAATAAATTATGAAAAATTATTATATTTTCACATGGACGCATTGACATATTAATACTATGGACTTCGGGTCAGCGATAAAAAGTGTCCGAACCAAAAGTAAGCCAAAACGCGAAATGTGTTCCAATCGCAATTCAGTCTCATATTAGCTGACTGACAGAATACACGTCAATAATGCCGTAATGTGTTATAAAAAAACTTGTAAGAACTACCCGAGTAAGGTGAGAAAAGAAGACGGTGTACCATATTTTCAGTAAGTAAATATTTACTGATGATTTTAAAGTATTATTTTGCTTAGAAACAGGCTATTTTATTAAAATTTTAATAAACTATAGAAACGAATTGCATAATCAACCAAAATGAACAAAAGTATCTATCTGTCCTTTTCCCATACGCTACCCGCGTATAGGATAGAAGGAGTGCAATATGTTTATCTAATTAACCACATTTAGTTCGGATCTGCCGTGAGCAATAGAATGTTTTAGAACAACGACTGCATAGAGTTATTTTGTTGTTTAACATTTAAATTATTTAATAACTTAATTTTTGAATGAAAATAATTTGATTATTTTCAATTCAAAAATTTTTATTTTTTATGTCAACTTTTATTTTTTATGTCATGAATATTAATCAAATAACTTTTACCATAATGGTATATTAATTTGACAACTATAAGAATTATCTACATGAAATTAGGAACAGTTATTTAAAAAAGTGATCTAACGTCATTGAAGTAAAAAAATATATTTTCAGTTTAAATAAAAAGAGGAAAATATCACTTGAAATTTCAAAGTAAAGAACTATATCGAGTGGCATATCATTTTGTACATTTGTGGATTAGATTTGTAATTAATTATTATTATAACTAATTATTGTTTTATACAAGATAATTACAACAATTATTATTTGGTACAAGACTTATCCCAGCATATGGAGGTCAGGGATATGTAAATGTAAATTAAAATTTGTTGTAAATATAATATATAAATATAAGATGCCAAAAAAATTTGAAAGCTACCGACTCCACACCATTTATGTTGTCCTATTTTCACGAGAAGCTGTCATGTCAAAAAAAGGCTGCCATGGTAACCGTCAATCGAAGCTGATTGCTTATTGCATGCAATTAGACCGTTGCAAATTAGACTGTATAACAATACGATAAGACATACATTACAATGTTATTTTGTGTATAAAAACATAAATACATCCTAGTATGTATAAAATATCTTGGGACACTTTTGACGTAAATTTTGCATTAGACCCGAAGTCCATAGTATTAATATGTCAATGCATGGACGGTTGAAAAACCTTCCAAATTATAATTATAACTATAAAAAGTGTTAACATTAAATTCAAATTATTTATCACTAAAGATAAAATTTGCGTTAGGTAGGTATATGCATATTATTACATGCATTTTATTCCGCTGAATACTGAATACTTAAGTTTAATCAAAAAATTCGATTCAATATGTATGTATGCATATTCATATTTGTCATTTCTCTTATTATCATTTAAGTAGTTATTGGTATGTAAAACATCTATATAATCGTCTTCTGTATTAAAAAGTTAAGGATTCTACGTATTTGAATTTTTGTCGTAATCAAAATTTAGAAGGGTAATGTTTTCCACACATTTCAAATATTATGTTCATAATCGAAAATTCGGCCAAATACTTTCGCCTAATATTCAGCTATTCCATCAGGGGGCTTCGGTATTCGGAATACTGCCACATATCCTATTCGTTACAAGCCTAATTATGATGTATTACATCATTGTAATTACGTGTATTATGCTAAATAAATTTTATTCCTATTTCTTTTGCTGATTTTCATTACATGCTGCCTCGCAAAGTCGTCATGATCAAATCTACGTATATATTTTGTACCTACCATTCTTCTACCCATAGCATTTAAGAGGATGGGTTGAAGAACTTTTTTCTATTATAATAAGGTCTGACAATCATGACTTTTAGACGACCCATACGGAACAGCTTTAGAATGTTACTTTCGATCGTAATTGGCAACTACACCTTATTGTGAATGCAGTAGAGTGCATTTCATTTGTAGATTGAACGCACAATACAACTAAAGCTATTATTCAATTCAGATCGCAGTCATGTGTCATATTGGTTTGTGTAGCAAATGGCAAATGTTATTAACATAATATACTTTTGAAGTTTGTATCTTCGAAAGGGGACGAATATCTTTCGACTTCCAGATTTTCGAGTATTTCTCTCTGCCATATGAGTTATGACGGACTTAGCACCCGTTATTCAAAGTGACACGAATGTAGATTTAAGGAGCATCTTTTTTAAACTTCTCTGCAGATCTTCTTTAAGCATTATTATTGAACGATTGTGCTTTTTTTTAAATTCAAGCCAAGTTTGTGTATCTGGATTATAACTAAAGGATTAATAATAGTAGATACTGGTGATATCCTTACATAATAAAAAACAAAATCTCCACCACGTCTGTCAATAATCAACACTTAGTAGCTAGTATCTGAGCAAGGATTTAGTACATAATTTGTTGAAGTTTTAAGTAAATTGGATAAAATATGTCGGTAATTGTTGGAAAAGTCGTATAAATTTTAGCGATCCGGGAATTTTCATCGAAATCGCTGCTTCGTTTATTTGAGATGTAACGAAATAATGTAGGGAAGAAATATTTCCTTTGATTGTGAGTCCAAAAAAATCTGCGATGGCATGTATTTATGCTTTTGAGGATAAATCGCTAGCCCTCATTTTTTCATTAAAACGCTACAATTTTTTAGGTCTTAGAAAATTTCTCTACTCTATTTTTGGCAATACAATAATAAAAGAACAGTTTATATCCTCCCAAGAGGCCGAAGCCTTAAAATAGGCTATTAGAACCAGGCTGGTGTAGTTGAAAGACTTTAATTTACACCAACATAGGTTATAAACTCTAAGAGAAACTATCTATGTGCAAGTATGTCTTTAATGCTTTGCCATTTTCTTAGACTGTCAAGATAAATGAGCGACACTGTCACAATCGCATTCATTCCGGCGACGCTCTCTTTTCTTTAAGGAAACTGTGGTATAATGATTGAAATGCAGCTAACCTATAGAAACATAGCAATTAATCACTTACCTAACTGGAGATAGTAGACGTACAATAGCTTTTTCTTCGTTGGGTATTTAATGCATTTAATTCTAATGACTTTGTTTGCAGTTAATACGAAAACAATGCATAAAATATTAAATATAATAATTAAATTATTAAGAATTTTCTTGATACTATATTATTAGTTGTACATAAATCACGTCTCATTCCTATAGCGGAAGGCAGAGACTTAATCCTTCCATTTGCCACGATCCCTGCATAATTGCTTAGTTTCTTCTACTTACATTAATCCTTTACGTCCTCAATTTGATCCAGGAACATCTGGATTAGGCAAAAATGGTCCATATTACTTGTATTCTATCAATGTATTGTTAAAAAAACTAGAATATGAACGTGCATTTATGTCATACAATAGATACAAATAAAATTATTTTTATAAAAATAAAAAACCCGACTGCTTTCACTATACCTATATAAAATTCTAAATACTTTATGGTGATCCTTGTTTTTCTTTAACTTCTAAGCAGTCGGGTTTTTTGTTTTTATAATTATAATTTTATTTGAGACTTTTTAGTTTTAATTTGTGGTATAGAAATGAGACGATACACTTGGTATACATTTTGACATTTTTTGTTAAAACCGTAATATAAACATGATATGATATTTATATTTTTGAAATGGTTTTTTTACGACCTTTCATTTGGTACCCATATTGCTAAGATAAAAGAAAGAAATACACACATCCCCCTTTCAGCCGCCATTTTAAAAATTCATATAGCCTATGACACTTCCACAATTTTGCCAAAGTCAACAACACCTCACATGTCAAAATCCGTTCAGCCGTTTAGGCTGTAGCGCGTGCCGAAGAAATGGACATACATACATACATACATACATACATACATACATACATACATACATACATACATACATACATACATACATACATACATACATACATACATACATACATACATACATACATACATACATACATACATACGCTCGAATAATATTACCCTCCTTCTGACGCAGTCGGGTAAAAACACGAAGGATGTATAATTAAATTGCAAAAATAACTAGTTAAATATAAAATATTCTTTTAGTTACTTTTTACATGCTGATTACTTAAATTTTAATCTCTGTATAACGTGTTACATATTAAACTTTTTTTTTATTAAGGAAGCACAATATTGTAATTTGTTTGCTACGGCTAAAAAATCATAATTTATTTACCTTTACTTTAGTGAAAAAAAATCATGAACGTACATGAAGAAAATAATTATGCTTAATAAATAAATTAACCCCTATCTACTTACGAGTATAATATATTCACAGTTTTTTATTTAAGTGATAATTATCTACGTTAACAAATAAGCACTTTTTGTTTCGTGCTAAATAAAATCAATTCGCTTTAACACATCCTGAGTCGCGCTTGGAAAGAAATTTATGAATATTTATTTCGTGTAAGTTTTTCCAACACTGACGTAAATGCTAGGGTATATTTTTGAGGACAATGGTGTTTTTGCGGCACTTGCTATTGAGGCTAAAGAACTCTAGTTTACAGACAAAAACTATATAAAAAGTAATTTATGCATCCTATCATTCTTAAAAAGAAAACATTCCTTAATTTTCTGTCTCTCACTTATTTTATTTGGGCCCAAGCACCTGTCTAACTTTTTAAACATTTTAATTTTTTTGAGTTAAAACTTAAAATACGCCTGGCCCTTAAGGCAGCGTGTAGGTATTTAGTGCTATGCTAAAATTCACTACGAACTTTAAAAGTGACATACGAGTAGATATAGGTATAAGGTGTTTGTTCGCCCTACATTGATATCAACCCCGTGAGATCTAATAATATAATTATTTCAAAAACATTGTCTCTCAGTCTCATTGTTACTTTTTAATGGGAGATCCTATAGATACCTCTAAGTGACAGAAGCGCTTAGTGGTAAGGCAGACAATATGAAAAATGTCACAGGAATGTTTCTTTTGTAGCTTGCGAAAGTCCTAAAAACTCTTTTATAATTGGTGGTACTTTTGTAAGTTCCCACCAGCTAAACCTTTACTAATTGAGGAAATTTTAATAGGCCCTGCTGGGAATTGAACCCAGGATATTTGTCTTATAAATCTACCGCGCATACCGTATGTGTGGTGATTGAAAGAGTTGCATGGCAGATTTTATTAGACCCTTGTGGACATGATGTAGACTAGGGCGATACCTATAGAAAAGATTCATAATTCAGGGTACCGTGAAATTAAGTATGGATAAGGTGGGAAGCAACTGTAAACATAATTATAATGTCAAAAAAACATAGTGCTAAATTCAATATAACATATATACGAGCGATTTGAACAAATTTTTGAAATATATAAATATAATTAGTGAATATTCAATATTTTAATACATAATTGGTTATTAGATTTGATTAGATTAAACTGCCATTTAGTTTATTTAAATATTATAACGTGATCATAATTAATGTTATCTTTTTAAAAATACTTAATATATTTACTATTGTGGCTCATTCAATTCAACCTGTAGGGATATGCATATGTAAATGTCTATATGATAATGTATAATATATATAATCTTGCGATTGCAGACAAGCTTGTTTATTTCAAGTAATTACAGGCACTTTTAAAACGTTAGGTTTGTATATTCCTAGTGACACTACAACCGGTAGTAGGCACGGTGCGGATGTACTGTGGAGGAGCTGGCTTAAAATAAGTCATTATAATAATCATTATTTCGACTTTATAATGAATAATTGATGAGTCAACGATTATAGTTCCTACAGTAGTTTTTAATAAGTCAATAGTCAGCTTAGAAAAGCTTCGAACAAAAACGTAAGAAGCTTTTGCTTAGTTCTTAGGATCAAGGGTCGGATACAGAAGGCGGTAATTCTCGAGACGGCGCGTATTATGAAGCAGTGGAGCAAGTGCGAGTTTTCACCGAGCGACTGCGTAAAAACGTACTCGTAATGTTAAATTATATAGAAAAATTAATAGAAAAAAACTTTTTTACAAGAACATTTTATTTGAACGCTCTAAAAAGAAGAAACTAAAATTTTCCTTGAAAATTTTAACTATCAACTTATAACCTCATTATATACAATAATTGGTAGGGTAGTAGTAGCTAGTAATAATTAATATATAGGGCGTTTATATGATGACATACGTCCGTTTTTAAAATCTTATATTGTTTACTCAAACTAACAATAGAAAAAAAATGAAGGACGCCTCACCTGAAAATCCAATTCTTATTTATGTATCACAACACACACAGACAAACTGCGAACTCACACACGTGTAGCAAGCGGCATCCGCGCGCGAGCTTCGCCCAGCGCCTACTGAAAGAATGCGCCTGCGCAGCGCGATAGTTACACGGCTTGTGTTACGGGGGTGTGCGCTTACACGCATTGTTACGTCATTGTACATCATTTTCCGATTGATCCATGCTTTGACTTTACAGCCTTATGTTATGCTTAATGTGAAAAGTGTTTTAAAATGCTTCGAGTAAATAAACACTAGCCGCTTCGCCCATTTGCTTCTTGAACTTGACTCACTAAGCCGTGTGTTTTGATTTGAGGCTGTAAGAAAATGGGCTTTTTTAGAGAAAGAAATATAAAAACCCAGTTGTTAATAAGTCTCAGTATATATTCTTTTAATTTGGTTTTTCTATAATGCTGACCATATTTTTAATCTATTTTCATGAGCTTGGTGGATGAGCAGGTTTAGGCTTTGATACAAAAATTGGCATTCTACATTAAACTGGTTTATAATACAAACAAAGAAACAATCTTTTGTTGTAGATAAGTATATTATATAACCTATATACCTACTATATCGTATTTCTTGTTTATCTATACCTATAGACAAATAAGAAGTAGGATTAATATTTGAAAAGAGCAACTGTTGAGTTTCTTGGCAGACCTGGTGGTAGAGTCACTAGAAATAGTCTAATATATGACCTTTCGAAAGTGCTTTTACACTAAATCAACTTGATATAAACGGATTTAGATTTTTTTTTAAAACCTTTTTCCACTTTTATTTTGCCATGTTATTTAAGAGCTCAAACTCAATGGGGTTGTGTCGTCTTTTTGCAGAGTTGCTATCAGAGTTCTTATAAAGAGCATTAGATCAGATCCATGACATCATAACATTGGATTGTCACGCGATACACATATGCATACAACAGCTCAATGATAAACGGAGAACTGGGTCAAAGGAGATTGGCGAGAGTGGCCTTATAATTTTAAAGCATCGTTCAAATACCAGATTGTGCTAATTAAAACTGCAACTTTATTATGATACTTGTATAAAAAAATTGGGATTTGTTAAAGATGGGGATCAGAAGAACAAAAATAATTATAATTGACTGAAAATTAGTCGTCTGCAGTAACCGGAAGGGTTCTCTGGTAGAAGGTAGCACAAGACAGCAGCTCCAGTGTTACCAACTTAGTGGATTTCTTAGTAAATCTGGTAGTTTAAAGTCAAAAGTTTATTTTAGAAGAGATGTTTATTTATATAATAAACCAGTAAAAAAATATCACATAAGTTTTGTAATTATTGTAAAACGTATAACTATGTATTAGTTTTAAAAGTGTATCTATTATAACAGTTACCTACTAGTTATAAAAAATATATGTACAATACATATCTATTTACAATTATTATTCTCATTATATATTTTATTACTGTGCAAATTGAACATTTTTTATTCAAATAATTATTATAGAATCGGCTTTATTTTTTCGTTCTATATACATATATAGCTTGGCAAAAAAGTCATGAAACGGTACTAAAAAAATATGATAACTGGCAACACCCCTTATGCGGGTTGTCAACCACGTCAAGTCCGTAGATGTGTCATTTCTTGAAATCAATAATCTTTGTTCGTGTTATTTTCAATGTTATTGTGTTATTGGGCTCAAAATGGACAGAACCGCAATCCGCAGCTCGGGTAGAGAGATCATTTACAAAGTATTTAAGAGATTTTTGGCAGAACTCTAATCTACAAAAATTTTATCCGATTTGAACGAAGTTTACAAAAGGACTGCTGAAATGACTGGTAAAATGTGGTTTAAATAAAGTAATCGTATAGTATATGTGTGGCTTAATTACAATACCCTCTCATAGTATGCTTGTTTGCATGTAAATGTAGATTCCGGAATTAAAGGTTATGTTTATAAAATGCATTTGCCAAATAGCGCGTTTGTATAATTTTGATACTTTTTTGTGGATATTGCATATCACAGAAAAAAATTGTGCAGATTATATGATTTCGCTTATATATAATGGTAGGTAATAAACCTTACCGTATATACTACCGTATATACTACCGTATATACTTAAGTAAATATCTTTTTTTAGGTAAATTCGTCAGTACTATAAGATGAATTGCTCTGGAAGGACAGAGAAATAAAGGTGTTTTCTCCACACCAGGGAAACATAGAACTAGGCGACCTACAAAAGAATTGGACGATTGGACACGTAATGAAAATAGAGAGTGATTATTACCAAAGGGGACAATCTCTGTATAGTGATATTGACAAAATAATTATAAACCTGCAAGATAAAAGCAATAGTGACACATTCGAAGACAGCCAGCGGTTGATAGCAGCTGATAGATAGTAGCAGCAATTGGAGTTGGCTCGCGCCAAGACGTGGCTGAAGGCTTATCTGGCGTGGAATATTTAGACGAAAGCATTTTTCATTCTGACTAAATATTTATAGTTGTATGAATACAAATTTTCTAATTAAAATACATTACCATCCTTTAAGAAGTTTCGTTAATTATTTTTCTATCCTAATCAATTTTATTTTGAAAGTGTGTCAGTGAAATCACGTTATTAAAAATTGTATTTAAATCAAAGTATCAAAACCGATATTGTCGTACTATATAGAGTGCTCACATGAACGGTTGTGACGCGACCATTATTTTCACGACTTTCTTGTCCAGCTATAACATGATTGATTAATTAAATGACATTTAAAAAGGAACTTGTCTGTTATGTATACTTATTTTGACTTAATAGACTTTATTTTTTGACAGACAAATGTTGGGCATTGACATTGTGTTTAAAACTAACAGTCATATTAATAAAAAATATTGTTTGATGTTGGTTGTTGATCATTTTCGGGTTTTAATGTTACATTTTGCGTTGATTTAATATACTCCAAGTGATTTAAACGTTGAAAGTAATTGCCATTTTTGTGATTTCCTCCTAACGATTTGGCTATATACAGGATTTACTAATTATGGCCCTGTCGACCGTTTTTGCCTTTGGACATCTAGTTTCCAGCAATTTGGACTTTGTTAACTATTAAAATGTGTTGTTTCAATTTAAACTGCTTCAATAATCTGTAGTGATTATTAGTATTAATCATCATCATCTGCATATAGTAGGAGGGAAAACAGGCACAAAACCTTGTTATGTGAAGGCACATAAGCTCACCACTGGAACAACAAGGTAGTTAATGAAAAAAATTAAAATCCCTTGATATTTATTATTGATATTATTTATTCTGTAAGAAGTTCAACATTAAAATATTGGTTTAGTTAACATCTGTCGATGAGATAGGTATGTGTTACTTGTTGTTTACTAGCACAAAGAGAGGTATGTCCAATAGAAGATCAGGTATTCCTATGCCCTCTACAAGCCAGGGAGTCAATATATCTCCAAATTAACAAACAGAGGAAGTTGTAGAAGTTTATACTGATTGTTCTACTACTAAAGGCCCATTAGTAGAATCTTCTGGACAAATTGTGATGCCTACATTCAGCAACAAAATAAATGAGCTTCCATTATGTCAATATTGTTTTATTTATCTACTCTTGTTTTCTTTTTATAATTTTCAGTGGATCTATACAATTAGTCTTATATCTATGTAGATCTCTTTTTTATACGAAATAAGCTTGCGCTTGATCCCAACCTCTATTGATGGTATGTGTAGATATTGTGGTCTAAAATGAAACGCACTCGCTTAGAAAATGCCTATTCACTCTTGTTTTAAAGATATCCAAGTTGTAACAATATTTTCATTTTCTTCTCTGCAATGAATTGGTAGTTTGTAACTTCAGAACTAAGAACGCTAGGAAACTTGTATTTAAGGGATTTACTGTCTCCTTTTTATTTAATTATTATTAGTTTATAACTACTGTACTTTACAATCAACCTTTTGGCTGAGATTTTTACTTAGGCTTATTAATATATTTAGTAATTTTTCTGTAACTATCTTCTATCTCACATTTAACATGCAGAAGTTATGCATAGTAAACTATTACCTACCTATAACAAAATGCCAGCATAGCGATATATTGGCGATATAAAAACTGTGGTATACCTACTTTAATCTTGTACCGCATGTTCACTTAAATATCTAGCTAATATTTACGAGTGTATGTTGAACATATTCCTACGTATTTAATATCCTGATACAATTAAACAGTAACTTCTTCTAGCAGTTCATTTTTGATTAGTAAATATTTGAGGTTATAAGATAAAAGCTTTCATATCTTTTTTCTCCCAACTTTTCAAACCTACTTACCATTTGCTTTTTTCTTAGTTATGTTATGTTTTACAACTGCTAATAAGTTTCTACTTTGAATGCTACCGTTTTCTTTGGGTCCAAAGGTACATACAATCTCGCCATTCTCCTTTAACTTGCAATATTTGATGACAGACGTCGGGACAGGTGAAACTAATTAAAACTTTATAACAAATTAATAAGTTGATGGAGTAAGTAAAATAATAAAAGTAACGATAGTGAATTATTATCTCCATAGTAGATAACAGAAAAAGATATACCAGTTAGCCTAAATAATGGAATTTAGGAGTAACTGTGTGTTTTAACGTTTAACGTAGGTATTTGACGGCCTCCGTGGCGCAGTTGTATGCGCAATGGATTTATAAAACAGAAGTCCTGGATTAGATTCCCACTGGGCCAAAAAAGATTTTATAAATTTTTATTTTTATTAGCCCTCTTATATCTTTAATTGCATCATCACTTACTATTAAGTGTGACTGCAGTCAAGGGCTAACTTGTAATAAATAAAAAAATTGTAATGAACAAGTATATAATATTTTTTTTATATAAAAAATTTTGACAAATAAAACATAGTATAGAGAATCACAGTAATATGATATTATGCAACGCTTACGATGCTCTTAAGTTATTAGAAATGTAAATTGTCCAACGTAATTTTACGGTCGCATTATCTCGGCGAATGAAAGTGAAATTTAAATCTCGTATGTTTTAACTGACTGCAGCTAAGAAATGGTTACAGAGCCACACATCGCTGCTTGTTATTCGTACATAAATTCCTAATTCGGAATTTTCAGTAATAAAATATATATTTGATCTTTTAAACAATAATGTATGTAAAGTAGAAACCTTGGCTGGCACCGACTCCTAGACATGCTTAAGTAAATTAAAGCAACTAAATGACATGTATTTTTTTTTAGTGCGTTTTGAGTCGGTTCTATGTTTTGTTAAAAAAATTTATTTCTTACTTTTCAGTGATTTATCACCACATAACGCACTCGTACTATACTGTCATAGTATATTATACGTCACTAGTAACTAAAAAGCTACCGATACCGAGACAAAGACCGAAATCGCAGTAAGCGTGCCTCCAAAATTTGAAGATTTCCTTCAATTTCCCCAGGATATCATCATCAGATTGTAACATGATGACAATGAGACCACTTTAGGCGTATGCCCTTTCTAATAAAAAAAGAATTATCAAAAGCGGACAACTCTGTAAAAAGTTATGCGTGGTCATACATAAAAAAAATATATATATACGTGTTGAATTGAGAACCTCCTCCTTTTTTTTTCGTAGGTTAATTAAAATTAGCGGTACCAGGACTTCGTCCGCGTGGATTTAAAATAAATAAGATTATAAAAATAAAAATAGCCTAAGTTAATGACGGATGAGTGGCGCAGTGGACAGTGACCTGCTTCTGCGTCCTAGGCAGTGGGTTCGATGCCCACATCTGGAAAACGTTTGTGTGTTGAGCATGGATGTTTTCTAGTGTCTGGGTGTTTATCTATATATGTTATAAGTATTTATGTATAATATATATTAAAATATTCATCAGTTATCATAGTACCCATAACACAAGCTACGTGTACGCTTACTTTGGGGCTATATAGCGACGTGTGCAATTGTTCTATAATATATTTATTTATTTATATTTAATGAATATAACCTATATTATAATAGCCCACAATGATGAATGATTTTCCATTCGCAGCAGAGTGATGTTATAGCCTAAAATGTTCCTCGATAAGTGTATTAAACGACAATTGTATTGTATTGTAGTGTATTAAATAATTATGAATATCTAAATACAGAAATGTAAACGCAAAATATTAAGACAGTGTTTACTTCTGTTTTCCTAAGCCATACATGGCATAGAGGAAGTTCGCGGGATCTAATATTGACATCCCAAGAGAAACCTATTCTCAACGGATACATAACGTTGTTTAACAAACAAGCTACGCTTGCTAAAGTCGGGGCTTTACCGGTGAGAATATCACAACCATTCTATCAGCAAATGTTCATGTAAATAATGGAAAAATAAACATAACTGACTACATGACTGAGATGGCTTCATGACACATAATATGATTTTAATGGAACTCTACATACCTACTACACATTCACCGTAAAGTAAGCAGACACCTGCTTACGGTGTGCTTGATGTTGCTTGCTGTGATCGATACGTTTGTCTCTCAATTCAAAATGCAATAATACAAACGGGGTAAGCTACTGCAAAAGCCTCCCACCAGACAGACCAAGACAAACTAAGAAAAATCCCAATCTGCTCCGCCGGGAATCGAACCCAGGACCTCCGTCTTATAAATACACCACGCATACCACTGCGTCACGGAGGTCATCATAATTTATTAACATACTTCCCAAAATGTGTAACAACTTACTGTGCTTTTGGCTGGACTGGCTATTAGCAAGCTCATCTAACATTACTTTCAAACGACTTTGTTGAGCCCCTTCTGACGTGTCCGGAAATTACTTTATTTTAACCGTTAGTAATAATATATCATAAGCAATACATTCAGTTTTTTATTATGGCTAAATCCTCATGGATACCACCACACCATGGGGAGGCACAGAGCTTATTTCGGACTCTTACCGATTGAATCCCATAAAGTTTCAATTAGGTTTCATATTAAAAAAGTCACAACTCAATTCAGAGATTAAATAAAATGTTAGCCTTTCGAATTTGTAGTCGGGTGAAAAATATAAAAACAAAGAACTATATTTTATTTAGAACAATATACTTCATCATCATCATTACCAGCCGGTGGACGTTCACTGCTGAACATAGGGCTTTTTAGGGACTTCCAAACAACGATCCTGAGCCGCCTGTGCCAGTGGAGGTCGACCGACACTATGCTTTTCAGTGTAGGGTCGCCATTAAACCACCTTGGACCCCTAAAGTCTATCAGCTGTTTGAACCACGTACCCCTCCCTTCTCATTGCCATTTCAGTTCTGCGACTCGCTTTTTCGATCTTTTAAGTAGGTAGTACACATTATTAAGGCTTACATTCCTTTAACTTTGACATTGTATACTTATAGCTCGCTTAATATAGTAAATATGTACATAGCACAATATATTATATTATGTCATAAAAAGTTATTGAAAGTGTTGTGATTACGAAATATTTGTTTATATGCACTTTAAACGGTCGTCTCTTCTTTCTGTAAGGAATTTATTATTTAAAAATTAGAATACACACAGTGATTTATTATTATTAATTGCTAAATGTTTATAGGTTTCATTTAATAAATTCAATTATGTATGAATTTGTTCTTGAAATTTAAAATTGTAATTACATGTAAATTTCTCAAATAATATTTACAAAATGACTTATTGAAATAACAGTTAGGTACCTAGAATTTATTAAAATTAAACTTGGAACGACATTTGTATACAATGCAGTAAGTCGTAGTATTTTGACTAATTTATACAATTGATTAATTAAAATGCGAGAACTTTAGCCGTTTTTCTGTAAAACTAAGCGAATCATTTCCGCATTTTCTTTAAATAGGTAATCGATTGAAAACCTATTGTAGGTAATTATTTGAAGTGGTTACCTATCATTATAAAATATTTCAACAAATGACCGCGATTTAACTTTGTATTAAAATTAAACTAAGTAAAATTTCTAAAATAAAATTAAAGCCCAGGTTATTCCTTGTAGCACTAGCTAGGTCATCTGCGACTAAAAGTCCCGTGAAAATCGGTCCAACCGGCAGCAATTTCAGAGATTAACTGGAAAAAACCAACATTTATCTGTCTGTCTGTTTGTTGAGACAGACATACAGAAGTTTTAAAAATTGATCTCTTGTATACCGTAGGTACTTTCATATCATAGCTGTTAAATTTAAATTAAATAGATACACTACAATTTTACTTATTTGTACACTTATACTATGAGTCAATAGCTATGAACTTCAATTAAGATTTCCTGATTGTTTGGTGTTAAAACCCATAGCTCTCAACCCGGACCTGCATTAGCATGACTTGCTAAATGTATGTACCGATTTTGTAAGAGTCGAAAGCAAGTAACATTTTGACTTTCACTGCATGCTTGTTCAAATGGTACAAGAGCTGATGAGCGTTTCGAATCTCCTTTTAGACTAAATAATTATACTCGTTGCTTCTATTAAAGTCCAATGCTGATACTCTGAAGTATTGAATGACTGAATTAAATATTCTTTATTGTAGACCAAATAATAAAAGCTAAGTAACAAAGGGAAAATACCTCAAAACTAATGTACTATTGGCGGTCTTATAGCTAATGAGCGATCTATTCCAGAAAACCAATTATATTTAAGTGGTAAAGTGTAAACATTGGTGTAGGTTAGGGTGTACGTACACAAAAATAAAGAATGATTATTACTGTCTAAAATAAAAATATACTTACACAAAATACTTACGACATAAAAACACATATACACACATACGTACATACATACTTACATACATACATACAGACATACATACAAACATAAATATACACATGTATTCTACTTTTATACTGTATAAATAGAATCTACGTGAATTAATTAACTGATTAACTACATGAATTAACTGAGAGATTGAATGAAAAGAGACTTACGATAGGAATTTAGAAAGCGAGAATGAATGGGAATATTGGTAGAGGAAGATCAAGGCAAACGTTTCTGGACCAAATCCAGGACATTTTGAATAAAAGCCAGCTTAAAAGTACTCTAAGCCGAAGTACTTGTATGAAAGGTTTAATGAAGTTGGAAGAAGTGAGAGAGATATTTTTTTTAATGACTACAAGTTGGCCCTTGACTGCTATCATATGCAAGGATCGTGGCATATAGATCCCTTATGGGAATGATGTGTGATAGTATGTATGTATGGTTAATCATTGTATTTGAGCTTTTCAGGCTCAAAATCCTTAACATTTGGCACACTCGAGTACCTAGATTGTTCAATTGTTTGTTATTACTTTAAAGGATATTGAAAAAAGTAGTCCCTAAACTTCTCAACTAAACTATACTTATTTATCACGGACAGTAGTTGACAGCATGCTGACGAGATATCAAAAAAGCTTTAGATGCAGACAGCGTCTATTTAGTCACAATGCCTATAAAAATCATCAATCATCATCGATCTCTATGATAAAATAAGGTAGCAAGACGTTAACTTTAAGCTGCATCGATGAAATGCAAACTTTTATAAAGTACGAGTACTTCCTCAAAATGTGTCACTATCTCTTTGTCTAAAATGTAATGGGGTCCAACCCAACTATAATCTCGGAACGCAACTTTTGACGTTATTACTTGTTACTTTAAGATGATATTTATACCTTCGTCTTGTTTATATGTTACTTAACCTTATGAATAAATGTCACTGTTGTTTTTTTATATTATAAAATAATTCGAGATGGTGTGTGTTTAATTACATTTAATATGACGTAGGTACCTTTAATAAACTTTATACAGAATAATAACAGCAGCGCAAATTCAGTGCAGGAATTTGAAAACTTATGTTAGAATATTGTAATTTTTGAAATGAACGTAAAATTAAATTTTAATTTCAAAATTACAGTTTATATTATTCTAATCTCTGTTAGTTCATTTTAAACAAGTTTCGTAAAAGCTTAATTGTCTCAAAATATTATATTTTTTACATTAATGTGCGTGTATTTATTTAAAGTTAAAATAATATATAAACCCTTAATCTGTTGAAAGTTGTTTTAGAAAGATGTTTTGTTTTAGAAATTTTAGAATTGTGTTAACATTAATAAATTTTGTCTAAAACAGTAATTAATACTACTATTATAAAGGCGATAGTTTGTAAGTATGTTCGTTTGTTACTTCTTCACGGCTGAAGCGATTTTATTAAAATTTGGTATGGAGTTAGCTGAAACCCTAAGAGACGAATATCTTAGCATTCCATGGATTCACCGTGCGGGTGCCGAGTCCGCGTGGCTGACACCAGAGCAACAGAGCCCGAGACTTGTGACACGGGTGTAGGTTTAAGGGTACCCTTAGTGACGCGCGTCAACACTCACCTCCTCTGTTAAAGTTGTTCTCCCTGCCCAGCCAAATTCGGAAGGACCCTACTAGAGCAGCTTTGGACACTTGTTCCAATATGGAGCTTACTGCACTTCTAGTAAGGCCAAGGTCTTTTAGCAGGTTATAGAGAGACTTCGCTGGTATACCCCTCGCACCCACTTCTACCGCGTATAAACTAACCACATAACCATTTTTGGTTAGACATGTCCGGTCTAGATGTCGAAAAAGCTAAGTCTTCCGGGATTTTATAGTGCTTTTCATACGTGTCCATTAATATTGTCCAATCAGGCAGCAAGCCTTTTTCAATTCCCAGAATTGAAAAAGGCTTGCTGGTGGAATTTGTACTTGAACGAACGAAGTTAGTTTGTCTTTTATTCGTCAACCCTTTTTGAGCTCTAGCTACTGAAAGGCTTATAGCTTCACGTATGATTTCTAGTACTCTATCGTGGCGGCGTGAGTAAAGACCCCTGTCCATTAGCACCTTGCATCCTACCAATAAGTGCCTTGCAGTGCCCACTGCCTCACTACAAATATAGCAAGATTTTTCCGAGGCTTTTCCCCATCTTACTAAGTTACTCTGATCTGGGAGAGTCAGTTGAAAGGCATTAAGATAAAATTTCAATAAAGCAGAAGACCAATCGTACAGCAAGGCGCGCCACTTCAGAGCTAGAGGGATGCAGAACTTGCCTAAGTTTAACCACTCATTTTGCATTTCTAGGTTCATGGTATGCACTTTGTAGTTGTCGTCCTCATCTTGTTTAAGAAATATAGGGCGCAATTTATCCCGAATTTTTTTTTATCAACTAAAAGTTGGCCCTTGACTTCTCTCACACCTGATGTTAAGTGATGATGCAATGTAAGATGGAAGCGGGCTAACTTGTTAGGAGTAGGATGAAATCCACACTCCTTTCGGTTTCTACACAACATCGTATCGAAAATCGCTTGGCGGTACGTCTTTGTCGGTAGGGTGGTAACTAGCCACGGCGAAAGCCTCCCACCAGCCAGGCCAAGACAAATTAAGAAAAATCTCAATCAGCCCCGCCGGGAATCGAACCCAGGACCTCCGTCTCATAAATCCACCGCGCATACCACTGCGCCACGGAGGTCGTCAAAATTCCCACGGAAACGAGACCAACGCTGGTGAAACTGCGAGCGTCCTCTAGTATTTTATGAAAAATAATTAATTAAAATAACAAACATTAGTACCCACCACACCGCTCCAGCGTAGGTTGGCGGGCTTAGGGTGATAATGTTTCATTTATTAACGATTACTATCAGATGTTGATGACAGTCCGACCGACGGTTTTACATGCTCTCCGAGGCTGGGAGTGTCGCACCACCAAATTTCCGTCTCCAGGCTTGAGAACTGAAAATTTCAAAGAACGAAAATCTCAGAATTATTCCAAGACCCGACCTAGGAAACGAACCCAGGACCTCGTGATCGAAGCCACATAGGCTAATCACTGGACCAACGAGACAGATCACGAGGTGAGGAGGGTCACCAAACCGATACAATTATATCTATAGACAGTCCTAATCTCTTTGCGCTAAAAGGACCTTGGCAAAATTTCCCTCGAGAATGAAAAGTGATTACAATTTAATGAAATATTATATTTTCGTAGACAATAAGTACAAGGTATTTATTATAAGAAAACATTTAGGTGTTAGGAAATTTAGAGATTCACTTCTAGTTTCAACTAAAAATATCGTATGTTTGTTTAGCATAAGCAGACCAATGGTTTTATAGAAATTAGCTTTATAAACAAGCACATTGCTTACTAAGAATAATTTAAAATTAATAATATATTGCTTAATATTAAGAGGAAAACTATTCGCAGGAGAGATAAGGTGCTCATTTACATTAGGCATAGGTATTTAATAATTATGTACATCACCATGGCAACCACACTTCGGCAATATGTCTGTAATAGGTATATAACTTCCCAGACTAGCTCTTTAGTATTTGTACTAAGGTGTTTAGCCTCCTTATTATTGTGGTTTTTGAATGTTGTAAAGTTGTAGGACTTGTATTACTCTCAACATTATAGTAACATGTTGCCTACCTTTACATACATACTGACATATAGTACAACATTATAGTAATAATTGAAATGCTGTTCTCGAGTAAACCCTTTCAAAACTCACCGTGTTGGTTCAGGGCGATTTATTTATTTATGCAGTTGGATTTGAACGTTTAAAGTTCCCGAGCAAGCAAGAGAAAAACTTAATAAAAAAATTAAACCGACTTCAAGACGCACTCTTCATAATTATTTAATTTATTTAGGTATATGTATGAAGTTGGTAGCAACGGCCAATGCTAAAGATTTCCTTTCACGGAAATTTCTTCTAGATTGATGTTGATTTCAATGAAACGGGACCAAATGAATACAAATATCTATTTAAAGATTTCTCAACAAATGCTCCTGCAGACCAATAGAGAAAAAAGGAAAAAGGCTTTTACGTATATTTTTTATTTGTTCATAAACCTAAAATAAGGAGAAATTTTTTCTTCTGTTTTTGTCACTTTTCCATTTTTTAGTAATCTATCACTTTTCCTTTGCCTCCCTTCTATAGGAGATCGGATATTATGAAGCTTAAACCCATCATGCTGCTTCAATTTGGTGGACTGGATAAAAGTGGTAGTGTTGGATACTTTAACTATAAAATGCAACCAACCGGCGGCTGAACTTACCCTCCAAATTTGCCTAAAGGTGCAGGTTAAGACGTCGGTACACCATTAACTTCAGGCTTAGACTTTTGTATGAGCATAATTACTTATTTACATTTCAATAAAATACAAATGTTTAAATTTTTTTTGTACGTATGTATGAGTTTTGCCTTTGTACTTTTTGTATTGTGTGCAACAAATTTTTAAAATATATAAACAAAAATTAATTTTACAAAGACCCGTGATCGTAATTGAAAAACCATTAATGTAACATAACACCACCTATCAGGATATTATTTTCCATAATGCCTCCGCGTGTCAAGCTGAGACATGGGTATTTTTCCTGTTTTTGTATTTCCACAGGTTGGTCCTTGGGACCAAAATGACGTTTATTTGAATAATCCAGCATTACATATGCATTTGAAACACTTCGGAACCTTTGCGAACCCTTTGTACACTTCATGGGCTATTTACATTTAAATACAAGTCGACCTCATTCTACCCTTAGGCTAGACATGCATTAAGGATAAGGGTGGATACTGCCTAGTTACTTGAAAAAGGAAGGTACTCACAAAAACTAGACTATATTGCATATTTTCAAAATCGAAATATATTCACGAATTCATTCGGATCGCTGATATTTAAAAAAACATGCAATTTTTCATTTCACTTACAGCCGCCGGTTTGAAAATTTTTATGTCACTATTACAATTTTGACAAATTTAACAACACCTCATATGTACCTCAACAGCTGGATGAATTTTGCGTCCAGCTGTTTAGGCTGTAGCGCGTACTAAAGAAACGGACACACATACATACAACGAGTATGCTCAAAAATACTACCCTCATTCTAACGCAGTCCGGTAAAATATAATGCCGTATCCCATCATAGTAACTCTTCCTCTCAAATATTTTCATAAACTTATTTGCGGACGAACGAAACGCCAGTTTTTGTAAAACCTTATGTAAAGTTACGCCACGTCTTATCACATCCAATCATATCAAATCCTATATGCAAGTACTTTCTTTATCAGCTCTTTTAAAACGTAAAGTCAGTGTTTGTATTTGGTTGTGAAGGCAGATTCTACTGACGAGTAGAAGAGCCAGCAAGTAACGTAGCATTTGTTCTTTTAAATTAATTTTCATTTGCAATAGTAACAATCGTTTACAGTTACATTACTTCTATTTCTTGTTTGAAGATGAAAGCTGTTCCAATTATCTCCAGAATTATAAGAAAACCGTATAAGCGTATACAAGCGTTTCAGAGAATGATTATTGCCTATAATTGCTCATTGTCGATGACGATGATGATGTTAGTTTTTTGGGCACACATTAGAGGAAATTGAAAACGTGTGGAATACACGGTTGTGTGGAAAACTAAGCCATAGTAAAGGGAGGTATGCCAGTTATTAAGAACTAGAGCAACTGTAAAGATCAACCAGGTTTGTATCCATTTTAGAGAGATCCACAAAACATGGTGATGTTTGTCAACCGTCAGACTTTATAAAAAATTACTTTTCTTTACTGTCTTTTTCGTTGTTACAAAGGATGCATGTTTTTATTGAAATGTTTCTGTATAATAGTGTGTTGTTTAAAAGAGTTTTGATTAATAATTTAAAAGAACATGTGTTGAGTTTTTTGTTACTGTCTGCTTCAATCATGAATCAAAAGAATAAACGATATTGAAGACATCGGATTATTATTTTAAAACCCAAGTTTAACACAAGCTATCCACTGAACCAACGAAAAAATACAATTAAAACTAAAATTTCCAGGTACGGAAATAATAATCGAAAAACACAAAAAACGTGATAGATAATTTTATCTTAGATTATAGATAGATAGTTAGATTTATGATATCATAATAATCATAGATAACAATCAACATACACTTATATAGAAAAGCATACTATCCTCGGTTTATCCATTGAAGCGTAGACGAGAGGATAAAAATGAACAACAATAAAATTGGCCATTTCTCCACGTCTCTGCTCGACGGAGTGGAAAAGCCCGCGTTTAGAAATACCCTTTATCACATTCAAACCGTTACCAAGTATTTGTGTTATTCACAAACTATGTCACATTTTTTTCTTTATACAATGCTATACCCAGCGGTTTTATCCGCGTGATTCCTGTTTTCGTGGATGTGATGTGGTGGGATGTAAAATCTAGTAATGGAAAATGCATAAATATTATAAACTAGTGGATGCCAGACTTCATCCAAGTAGAATTGAATAAATAAGATTACAAAAATAAAAAGTTACTTCTTAGAACTTATTACATTAGCCGGTTTTTCCACATTTACCACTGATTCTTCGCTCCTATTGGTTGCAGCGCGATGTTATATAGCCTAAATCCTTCTTCGATAAAAATATAAATATACTATTTAACAAAAAAATATTTATTCTATTAGAAACAGTAGTTTCTGAGATTAGCACGAAAAAACAAACAAACTCTTTGGCTTTATAATATTAATACCTATAGATTTTATATTAAATAGCAACACTACAGATAAGGAGACAATCTATGCTAAACATAATTTTGTAATCTATAGGGTTTTACTTCCGTTTCTTCTTCTTGATGTAGTGTGATATAATGACCGAGCTTAGTACTGTGTAAAACTAAAGTTACTGTGAATAAACTCTTGTTAAATTGACCACTGATATTATTATTCACCTGATATTAGGGGTTAAAGTATGAAATTGCCGATTTGTACTGAAAAATAAAAATCTCTTTTTGTTTTTATTTAACATATTTATTTATTTGGCGTTTAATCAAAATAATTACCATTATTATCTATACATTGCTGCCATCTAACAAGAAGCTCGTTTATGCCTTTGCGATAGAACTCTGGTGATCTAGATTCGACAAACTGTGTGAAAGCATTTGGCACTGCCTCCTGAACTTTTTATCTGACGAATGTTTTCTAATTGCAGTTCCTGTAGAGTTAAAACGGTTTCTCGTGCTGTATGAGGTCTCGCATTATCATGGCAATAATGGTGTCGATTCGTAAGTCGGGGCTAGTTTATGCCTTTGCGATAGAACTCGGGTGCATTACCTTTTTATTGCTAAGTATTGCTTTAGGACACTGTTGCGACAAACTGTGTGAAAGCATTTTGCTACCAAACTGTGTGAGGCACCCATTTTTCATATTTTTTTATTTTATTTATTTGACGCAAATGAGTCAATATTGTTGGTAAAGTAACGTTACACCATGCCGCTAATTCCTGGGTAGGTTGCCTCGGATCGGCTTCCACCATCACTTTCAAATCATTGTTATTCACCTATGTGGGCGGTCTTCCACGTGGTTCGTTCTTTAAATCGAAGTTTCCATCACGAAAGCGTTTAAACCGAAATCGCTTAGTGCGTTAATTAGCAGTCCCCTCTCCAAATGCAACATTAATATTGCAATTTGTTTCTGCGTTAGTTCCGCGTCGGAACTCGTATTCAAAAATCACACGAATTTTCGAAGTATCCAACTTTATTGTCTAAGCTGAATAAAAAAAAACAACTGAAAGTTGATAATCGAATGTTGCATATTTTTTAAAAAGAAGAACTACACAGGTACTATATGAAAAAATTTCACTTTAAAATCTTAAACCATGAAGGTTCTATGTCAATTCGAAGTACCTATTACAATAAAACGTCAATTTCATTCTTTAACCCCTATTATTATTAACCCCAATTTTCAGACAAATCGAGTTAGTGGTTGCGGTGTGAAATATCTAATAACAAACTTACACTCATAAACTTTTGCTTTTATGATATTATAACTGTAAATAGCATTCCGAAACAACTTCGCTTTATTATCTATTATAACGACCTAAAATAGAGCCAGGTTATCATCCGTATAGAAGAAGGGAATGGGTATGAATCTTCGACGTAACACAATGCTTCAGTACGAGTGAGCGGGCTGAGGATCATGATGCTCACAGTTGTATCGATCTCTGTCAGATGTTTTTGATAATGACCGGAACTAACAGTTTAACGAGCTGTTTGTGCCGGGGAAATACCACCAAATCCCTAGTGTAAAGACTAAAAGTTAATTCTTACAGGAAAGCAAGGTAATTCATAACTTGATTCAGGATTTATATCCGGGACCTCAGGATTTGAAGGTTAAGTACTAGCGGGTACAAGTAGGCTCTGGATCACTACAACAATGAGTTACGTCTTCTAGTACTTATTTTGTCTTATTTGACTTAATAAGGTTTTCGCGGCGCTCATGAACGTTTCGAGTTAGCATTATCATTCCTGTATAAACGTCAGTTTTGAAGCCGATGTAACAGAAATCGGTATTCTACAATGACATTTTGCCATAATAAAATGACAGTCGAACTGAAGGTGACACAATAGATGAGGTGTAAGCGAAATGTTCGTACGATGTATTTTTTTCAAGAATCGACACGCTCAGTATTAATAAACAAGGATTTAATTGACAAAAATTATAACAGAATGACAACCTAGAAATAAAAAAACCAGATGTAATTAAAATTATATGGGGATGGCTCCCCATACAATTTTAATTACATCTGGTTTTTTTATTGTTTTATCTGGCTAAACGCTGAGAGCAGAGAAAAATGGATATCAAAATCGATATTAAGATGCGAAAAGATATCTGTTGTAGAGAACACGACATATTGAAGGAAATTTTCTTTTATTCAGTACATTTTAGCCCTGAACTGCAATCAAATCTAATGACAAGTGATGATGAAATAGGGAATTATTAGCAGTTGGATAAAACCACACAACTTTCGGTTTGTACGTGACATCGTATCGGAACGCTAAATCGCTCAGCGTAGGGTGGTATATAACCACGGCTGAATCATCACTATCAGCCAGACCTGAACCAATTTAGACAATCCTAATCGACCCACCGTGAATCAAATCTAGGATATGTGACGGATCTTTATACGCTATTAATGGATTTTTATACGGTAATAACTTTAACATTATCACCCTAAGCCCGCAAACCCGCATTGGAGCAGCGTAGTGGATGTACGCTCCATATCCCCTCTCCTATAAGGAGGGAGGCCTGGCTCTGTAGTGGGCCGTTAATAAGCTGATAATGATGATGATGATGATGATGAATAACTTTACGCGAATGAAATCGCTGCGCCATTTTACAATTCAAATATCATTTTTTGCACTTGAACGTCAGATATACGTCAAATATTGTTATGAATATTTAATTTTACTATTTTATCTCTATCAAATTAAAATAATGAAAAAAGTCTAAAAAAAAATATTAATTAATTATAATACTATTTACGTAATCTAATTAAGTATTTAATTTAGTACAATTCGGAAATAACGATACAAGTTACATTTTGTTTTATTTAATTTTTTTCGTTTAATTTTTTTCTGTTTGTTGAAATTATTGTGTATTTTAATTTTCCCCGTTGTGTTTACCGCAGTTGTAATACCACGAAAAAGCTTTCAATTTCACAACAAAGCTTTACAAACAGTCTCTTTGTTCCGAACGCTAAGAAAGAGACTTCTCTTTCTACAGTGGCGTAGTTTAAATAACTGAAACCAAAGAAAAAACGCCAAATAAAATGAAACAAGTTAGTTAACATTTTCCTCTGGTAAAAGGTCAGATTTCGTTATTCTAGAATTCTTTACTTATTTTTTCAATAATGACTTAAAATTTAAAGGGCTTTATGAGTCTTTGACTTCTTTATTTCGTTAACACAAAAACTACCAAGTTCATTTTAATGAATTGAGGTAATTATTTTTTACATTAGCTGGTCTAATCATGTTTGGCTTCAATTATGCCTGATGTTATGCGAAGTTGGACATTCTTGCCCAGAAGGTAGCTATTTACTCTTAACTTGAAGATAGTAATATGAAAAACGGAAATACAAAAACACTTGCTGGCTATATAACTGGTACCGGTATGTGTTATAACTTAAATTTTAAATCTCCTATAACGCCATGGTGTGGAGTAGAGTGGGACTCAAGACTAAGAAATTCTACGTCCGATAACTAGTATATTGTCATTTCTTCTTTTCGAGTCGTTTCCTCAACTTTGAGGATCGTGGCACCCTAAACGACAAGGCCTTCTTAATGGTGTTGCACCATGCCTTTCTTTTTGCAGCCACGCGAATGGCATTAAGATGGGCACGTCTACTGCCTCCTTTACTTGGTCCGTCCATCGTCTCGGGCTGCGTCCGCGGGGTCTCTTTCCCTCGATCTTGCCAGTGACCACAAGCTTTTCAATACTGTCCGCGTTTTTTCTGGCAATGTGGCCGAAGTACTCGAGAGTTCTCCGCAAAAAGATGTCAGAAAGCAGCATCTTGACTTTAAATTTGTTAAATATCGAGACATTAGTCTAATGTTCGGTCCAAGAAATATTCAGCATCCGTCGCCAGCAACACATTTCAAAAGCATCAATCCTTTTCCGGTCGGCAGATTTTAATGTCTATGTCTCTGCTCCATAGAGGAAGATGGAGAAGACAAGTGTACGAAATAGATGCATTTATGTCTACTGTGAAATGTTTTTGTCTTTCCATTTTACAGGATAACTGTGACATGTCGCTTTTTGCCATCCCGATGCTGCGTCGGACCTGTAGCTGATCTCCGTTGATTTCTAGTTTCCCCGTTCGATCCACAATCATCACCTTATTGTCATACTAACTCCTAGACTCTGTTAGACCAGAAGTAAAAGGAACATAATAAAATTCTTAGCAAAACATATTCAAAGTCAAAAATAAAAACAAATTGTGGCTTTAGTATCTACTCGTAAATAAATTATCAAACGGGAACCATTTATTATGTGACCTGTTTACGTTTGATTTATTATGTTTGGTTCACTATTTCGTACGTCGTAAGTAGATTTCATAGGTGCAGATCACGTACAAATTGCAAGACCCTCACTATATGTTATTTGGTAGGTTTCTAAATAATTTTGAAGCGGTAATGTTGTACCTAATAACAGGGTGTTTAAACTAGTAGATACTGCTATTCTGTAGCGATGTTTTTACAACTCGACAAATTAAGTCTCAAAATCCGTATCACAAATCTCGGGATTTGTTCGAAATTTTTCATCAAACGGTCATCACTATCAGCTTTCTAAGGACTCACACCTTAACCTTCTTTGTAAAAGTGGGGATAAGGACTTAAGGAGTTTATACCTATCTATTACCTAGTATCCTCCAAGACAGATTGCGGGTTGAGTGTGATAATGTTTAATTTTTTTAGCGATCAGGATCACTATTTGTTGATGATAGTGACTGAGATCGCCAACTTTCTGAATTCAGGTAAAAGACAAACTCAGTATTCTGGAATTCTTCTCCACTGGAACAACGAGGCAGACACAGTAAATCCATGGAATACTAAAAACATTCCTCTCTGAAAAAAAGCAATAATAAAACGTTTCTTTCCCTACGTACAAAGGCTATAAAATTACTAGAAGCAGAGTAATATAAACAGAACAAAATTAAAGTAAATAAAAATTCCTTTTACGCTTTATAGATACACCTTTTTTACATCATACCAGCTCAAATGATAACGCTATATTAAAGTTTAGTAAAGGCTCAGGCATTCCAATAAACCGATAGCAATTACTCCACTACGAAATATTTCTAATCAAGACGCCACAGGAGGCTATTTCGTTTGTAAAGGTTTCTGTGCTATGACGACTATGCTTTTGATTTGTTGGTATTTAGGTAAACAAAAGATTTATTGGCGAGCCGACGTGACGTATTGAATAGATTTCATAAGCCTTGGCCTTTGAAAGAATTCAATACTTGTATTTGTTTTCGGAATTTTCTCTCTTGTTCGATGTTATACAAATAATGTGTAAATAATATTGCTTGCGTTACTGTAGAGTTGGCAGTATAATATTTTTATCCAAATGTTATTTATATGTCGCTTGGGAAGTGTCCCTGATGTGTGTGCAAAACTCATAACTATCATTATCAGCTTTCGATGGTCAGGCCTCGCTCGTTATATGTTCCATTTGTAAACGATAACTATCAGATGCTGATGATAGTGACCGGAACCGACGGCTTAACGTGTTCCGGGCCTGGAATGTGAAATCGGTGCCAGCCAAGTTTAAGAAACCTTTATTTTACGTAGTAAAGCACTTTGTGGGTTCTAGGTAACGTCCTTAAAGTAGAAACCTTGGCTGGCACCGACTCCTACATATGCTTAAGTAATTTAAAGCAACTAAATGACACAGTTATTTTTTACTTTTTAGTGCATTTTGAGTCGGTTCTATTTTTATTTAAAAAATTTTATTTCGTACTTTTTAGTGATTTATTGCCAGGTATCGTACTCGTACTATACTGTCATAGTATATTGTACGGCACTAGTAGCCAAAAAGCTACCGATACCGAGACAAAAAACTGAAATCGCTGTAAGCGTGCCTCCAAAATTTTAAGAGTTCCTTTGATTTCCCAGGATATCATCGTCAGATCGTAACATAATGACAATGGGACCACCTTGGAAGTATGCCCTTTCTAATAAAAAAAGAATTATCAAAATCGGACAACTCTGTAAAATGTTATGCGTGGTCATACATTTTTTTTCGTCGGATAAAAATAATAAATTCAAAATTATTCCGTGAGCCGACCCAGGAATCGAACCCCACATAAGCCATAATAAGCCACTAGGCCAACGAGGCAGTGTGCAAAACTACTCGATGATAATTTTAACGACCTCCGCGGCGCAGTGGTATGCACGGTGGATTTATAAGACAGAGGTCCTGGGTTCGATTCCCGGCGGGGCAGATTGAGATTTTTCTTAATTTGTCTTGGTCTGGCTGGTGGGAGGCTTTCGCCGTGGCTAGTTACCACCCTACCGACAAAGACGTATCGCCAAGCGATTCAGCGTTCCGGTACGATGTCGTGTAGAAACCGAAACGGGTGTGGATTTTCATACCACTCCTAACAAGTTAGCCCGCTTCCATCTTAGACTGCATCATCACTTAACATCAAGTGTGATAGCAGTCAAGGGCTAACTTGTAGTCGAAAAATAAAAAAAAACAATCTGGTTAGTAGCTAAGACGATAGATATTCGATTTTTAGAACTATGAGAAATGTGCCTAGCGGGAGCGTAGGTGTAGGCTAAAAATGATTCATCGAAACGAAAGAAAATATTTTTTATCAAAACTAGAGATACAGACAATGGTCCACTTTTACATATCGGTGAACTTTTTCTTTCGATGTCTGAGCCGCACTATAAATATTTTGTGTACTTGCATACGTCACGTATGCGTGTGAGCCTTAATAACAGTTTCCTTAAATACAATTATAAGGCTAAACTCAGACTGGCGCAAAAGCGAAGAGTCATCTTTTTCAACTTCATAACATATACACAATACCACGGTCTTGCGAAACAGCACTTCAATTAAGTTATTTATTATAATTAAGTTATTTATTTTATTACAAATTGAAAAGCTTTAAAGTTTAAAAGATTTTCAAGGGTCTACAACGCCTACTAGAGATCTGTATTTTAATTAATATCGATTTGCGGCTTTCTATATTTTCAGGCAACGGAAACTTTGATAAGGTTTTCGCGAAAATTGAATCTTAAAAGTAATTTAAATTGTTCAGGTTGGCTATTCTTTGGAAATAGCAATTCTTGAGAATTTATTATATACTTTTAATAATGGTGTACTGAATAAGACGCGTCCCGTCGTATTTATAAGTAGGAGGTCCTGGAATTGATTCCTAGCAATTGTCGATTAAAATTTTTATAATTGGTTCTCTGTCTTGTAGTAATAGTATGGTTTATGGAAGACTTTGGCCGTGGTAAGTTACCAGTCTACCGACAAAGAGGTACCGCCAAACAAAGTGTTACGGTAAGATGTCTTGTACCAACCTTGCCTAATAGATTTGTTATATTGTAGTTGCCATAGTGCAGAAACTGAAAGCAGTGTGGATATTTCACCCTACTCCTAACATCTTACAGCACCATCACTTATTATAAGATGTGTTTGCAGTCAAAAGCTAACATTAGTCACCAAACCTGTGACAAATGATTGGAAATAGTGAGTAACAGTGTATTCGTAGTCTTAAGTAGTTGAAACGAGTTTCTTTTATCTAATCTGTATAAATTTTATGTCGTGGATTTAGTTAAATTTGTATAAATCTAGGTTAATTACTTAAATCTATATTTACATTAAAATATTAAAGAGATTTATGTTAAGTATGCGACCATTTAATTGTGTCCTTGACCACTGAGCGTTATAAAAAGTCTCACAAAACAACAAAAAAAAAATTAATTTATATAGTGGATGCCCGTGACTTCGGCCGTGTTTAATTATTTTGAAATACTTTTAATTGACTTTTTTAAATTTAAAATAAAGTGCTGTCTTTCTTTTATCAAATATAAATAAAAGTGTCAAGATAATTGCACCTGTAAATGTTGCTATTGACTCAAAATTTAAAAATTCTGCGTGGCGGCAAAAATAACTAGACTAGACTAATTGATGCTCCATATCCCCTCTCCTGTAAGGAGGGGGGCCTGGCAATGTAGTGGGGCGTTAACTGGCTAGTGATGATAATAAATTGTAAATATATGTGCATCTCCGAGCGAGGGTCAACATGTGTTCTAGGAATCTTATATTAATAAAACAACTAATGCACAAACACTCTCTCGACGAAAGAGTTTCTTATATTACTGAGCATATAATAAACTCCTAATCATAATATTCTATTATGACTCAAACATCAAATGTGAAATCTAGTAAAGCTTCAAGTACGTAGTGGATTTAAGTGACGTTTCAGTATTCGGACATAAACGACTTAAATTGATTTCACAACGACTGTTGAGTTCACTTACCTTGAGCGTTTCAGATATGCTACCTATCATCCAAATCCAAATGTGTTTCTAAGAGGGTTACATACCCATACACGTCAAGTGTTTTCGTAACAATATCTCGTGGATCTCTCGAGATTACGTCCGAGATAGTAAAACAACAGGACAAATCTCTCGAGATCATATAGTTTGTTCTTGTGAGAATGATCGTATCGCAATCAAACTTTTATTGGAGTGATTGGAAGTTTTATCAACTGTTACTATGTCACCGCCAAACCCCTTATTATTTTTTTGGATACGTTTGACTAAACCTGCTGCTATGTCAATGTAAGTAGGAGCCGCTGGCACCACATTACCCAGAATATCCCTTCAAAACCAGCGGAGACACTTATTTCCCATTTGTATACATTAAAGCGTCGCTTACCCTCTAGCACTTAGCTGACAAAATATATAGTTCAATATTCTATGAAATCTTTACATGCACTTACAAAACCTAATTTAAACTTTTATTCTCGTATATTTTTTAATATACTCTTATTCGTTACAAATAAAGGATATAGGTAAAAAATGTATGGAAGTCTGCCGCAGAGATGCCCACAGATGATATATATGTCATTAAATAGTACAGATCTTCTATTTAAATACTAATAAAGTTACTTGTAGCTAAGCAGTCGCTGATAAAAGTTATGATAAAAGTTCATAAAAGAGAAACTTTTCATATTACCGACAATGCCGCAAGCGTGCCCGTTTGCTGGCTGTGGGAGAATGGATTCAGATCTTTGGTTTTAAGACATTCTTCGCCCAGCATTGGTACCTTGCTGATGAAACCACTTCCGTAGCCACCTGTCTTCGCTTAGATTCATTGTGTATGTATGTGGAATAGTTAAACTTGAGACATACGGTCTTCTTGGACAGCGCTGGTCGCAAGCCCACGCTGGCCTCAATGACCTCATACGTCGTGCCCTTGCAATGCTGGCGTCCAGTCGTTTTAGAACCAAACGGCTTGGCGCGCGAAAGGCGAAAATATGTATGTTATGGAAGATGCCTTTTGGGGATGAAACGTGGATACCCTTGCGCCTTAACATATTAGCACATGGGCCACTGCTGCTGCATCAGCGGAGACTCCAAACGGCGCAAGTACAGTAACCTCGTCGGTGATTATGTATTTGAGCCGTTTGGAGTTGAAACGCTGGGACCGTGGGTGTACTCTTTTATAGAGAAATCTCATGCGTTTAATCGACGTCCCGGACCAAAAGGCTGGTCTCTTTTTACAGAAATTATATAACGTTGATGCATGTAATTCTATTACACCTTACACCATTGAAGGAATATTATGACCTAATTTCTACTGTTTTTTTTATTTTTATTGTTTAATATATTATATATAGTTTAGGATATTGTAGTGTTTAAGCTTTTACTTTTTATTTATATAATTTTAAATATTTAATTCAATGTACATATTTAACTGTAAATAAATTTTGATGAAACGTTACAATAATATAGGTTACCAGAATAACACATAGCCCACATTCTATGTCGAATCTTAAAGAGTTCGGCGTTTTCTCTTTGCCAAACGATGGACCCGGCACCCGCACGGCAGATATTTGTCTCTATAACAACTGACCCAGTTACATTTGAGATCTTTGTGTCAGCAATCCTTTAAATTTTAAACCACTTTTCGAGTATTTTGTTATTCAAATCCAGAAAGGTATAACAAGTTCGTTTGATACGACAAAGACGTTCAGTCCTTTCACTTGTGAAAAACACATGACAAGTTAAGTTGAAGGCTGGTTACTCCATCTTGACTCATTTACATAATCGTAACATGAGTGCCTACAAAGGAAAGCCTTTGAAAGTCGTCCTTCTCCGAAGGGGCAAAATTTCACAAAATTTCTCTAAAATTGCTCTTTCAGATACATTACAAAGAACACTGAAATATAGTAGAACCTTTTATGTCGAAACTTGATAACTCGAATTTACAACTCGAGAAAAATGTATTTCCTACACTGGCAACGTAAAAAGTCCAAATATTGAACGATCTAACTTATAATCCATGTTTAACGGATATTTTTAACCGACTTCAAAAAAGGAGGCTATCAATTCGACCTGTATGTATGTAATATTTCCAGAACTGCCCAGTTTTCGCATATGTTAGTCTATATCAGCGTCTGAACAAATGTGCTAAATTTCAAAAGTGTATGTATGTATGTATTTATGTTTGTGTTCGCATATCTCCGGAATTACAAGTTTTATTTAAGTAATTATTTTTTTGTGTTCTGGGTCCTTTTTTATTAGAATGGGTACACTTGCAAAATGGTCCCATAATCATCAAATTAGGATCTGATGATGAAGTCTTGGTTAAATTGAAAGAACTCTTCAAACTTCATAGGCACATTTGCGGCGAAGTCGGTAGTTTATACTCGTAAGCTGGCTGACGAATATTGATACTCATAGCTTAGAAAGAGTAGTATTTACGTATATTTGTTGTCGATAAACCACTAAAAAATATGAAAAAATAATTTTAATAAAAAAATTAAACCGACTTCACAACGCACTGTAAAGTAAAAAATAAAAGCGTCTATTAGTCACTTTAATTTACTTAAACATATCTATGAAGTCGGTGCCACCTGTAAGCTTTCTGCTAGTGCTTTGCTACTTTCTTGAATAAACTTAAATAGTTAAGTAAATTAAAGTAACTACATGACGCATTTATTTTTTACTTTTCAGTGCGTTTTGAAGTTGGCTTAATTTTTTATTAAAATTATCTTGAAAAATGTCAATTGCAGGGTAGTTCTGAAGGAAACCCATACTTACATCTGATTATTCTTCGTACCTATAACTGTCCCGTTTAATCAGGCTACCAGTGATGAAATATAATGAAATATTTGTTTTATATCCTTAGTGTTAACAAACAGCCAGAAGGGAATACAACTTAAAACACCAAAAGACAAACTTAATAACAATTTATTTATAAAGACATCAAATATGATCAAAATGAAACATTATTACAGTAATTACTTAATTAAACATTACAAGCACAGATTCTAACAAACAGTATGACTGCACAAGACTTGGACACTAACGTGAATGATAACAATTATCCATAGGGGCATATTTTATAGCCTAACGCCCGACGAGTACCGCCCCTAGTCTATTATCTATAGTTTAAACGTGGTACCACAATACAGAAAATGAGGCCACTATATTATCTATAGTCAAACAGTATACAATGCTGCCAACATTAGGTACCAAATGGATGACCCTCTCCCTCGGACTAGAGGACGCTCGCGGTTTCACCCGCCTAGTTCTGGTTCCCTTGGAAATTTCGGGATGAAAGGTGGCTATGTGTTATTTTGATATGTAAGCTAGGTATATGATATGATTGAGAAGGTTCACTAAAATTCTTTCAGTAGTGTTTGCGTGAAAGAGTTACAAACATTTATACATCCATACATACACACTTTCGCCTTAACAATATTAGTAAGGATGGTAATGGAAAATTATCCTCTATAAACCGAGCAAGATTTCGCAGGAAGAGGAACAAGTAACAAAACGTCTGTGTCCACTAACCTGTGGCGTACGTTTTAGCCTAGTGTGCCTATAAATACACCGGCCATTTGTACTTCAGACCGAAACACAGCACTGCTGCGTGGTAGACAAGGATGGTGTTAGTACTTCAATAAACGCGATCAGTCACAAAAATCTTACTACTACGTTGGAGCTTAATATTTCCTGTGAAAACGGCTAGTTTGAAAATGTAGCTGAAAATCGGTCAGGAATACTAGAATACTCGACAGGTATATCAAATGACTCGACTGGAGTCTGTTCTTGTCAGTTAATGAACGAAATAACAAACACTTGCATACTTAAACAATGGGGTCTTTGGCATAATAACATAAAAACATTTAAATTATATTTTGAAACTTTATTTATTAACAAAAATAAATTATGAAAAACTAATTAAACTCAAGGAATAAAGGTATAAGTGTTTAAATATTTTTTATAGAAAGAGACGGCATTACAGAAATGTGACGTCACGCCACTGTAACGCCGTAGTACAAACTTTCGTTAAGAAGAGGTAAGAAGAGACAGTAAGGGTCCACTCTAAGACTTAAAGTGCCTGTAACTTTTCATATCTTTCTCGGATTTTTAGTTTTCAGTGTACGTCATAATTTTTATCCTAGTTTATAATCCTTACTAATATTATAAAGGGGAAAGTTTGTATGGATGTTTGTTACTTTTTCACGCAAAAACTACTGAATGGATTTTGATGAAACTTCACAATAATATAGGTTACATATCAGAATAACACATAGGCTTCATTTTATCCCGAAATTCCCACGGGAACGAGAACTACGCGGGTGAAACCGCGGGCGTCAAATAAACGAAGCAATAAGATTTTAATATGTCTGACTATCTGCTCGTGTTAATTTCCACGTGCAGGTACTTAATTACAAGATTTTAATGCAGTTCCCAAGTAGATTAAGCACGCGGTCGTATACCTAACATACTCGTCTATTATAAACTTCAGTCCACTGAGACTGCCCGTTTCACCGCTGTCTGAAATTCGCTCATGAGAAAATTATATTCCGCATGTTGCGCCAAGATAACGCTAAAAACATAAAACTGAGGTAGAAAAATGTACAACAAAGTTTTAATGCAAAACGTGCTCGAAACAATTTAGAAAGATTAAAGAACTTAAGGATAATAAATTCCAAATTACAAGCTTAAAGGTAATAAAATCCAAATCATAAGCTTCCTTTAGGTAATTGAATATTCTGAAAAAGCCGAAGGCTCGTAGTTTTAACTTCAAACCTACTTAACGTCAGTAGCTTCACGGTCAAGAGGTCGTACTTAAGTACTAAAGGTCTAGGGTCAGATTATTGGCGTACCCACTTTAAGCAAAGATGTTCGCTTAGTTGAATTTCTGTTCAATAACAAATATTGGTCATGTAAAGGGTTAAAACTTTCATAACTATGAATATTCTACGATATGAAAAATGTTATTTATTTCGTTTTTGTCCGTGTTTATTGGAGACTGCCTCGTTGGTCTAGTGGTTAGCCTATCTGGCTTCGATCACGAGGTTCTAGCTTCGAATCCTGGGTCGGGCCACAGAATAATTCTGAGTTTTTCATTCTTCTGCGAAATTCTACATTACAAGCCCGGAGTCGGGAAGTTGGAGGTGTTACACCCCCGTGCCTCGGAGAGCACCTTAAGCCGTCGGTCACGTTCACTGTCATCAACATCTGACAGTGATCGTTAATAAATGAAACATTATCACCCTAAGCCCACCAATCCGCATTGGAGCAGCATGGCGGGTCTACGCTCCATATCCCCTCTCCTATACGGAGGGAGGCCTGGCCCTGTAGCGGGCCGTCAATATGCTGATAATGATGATGATGATGATGATTGGTATTCAGAGCTTCCATTTTTTTACAATAACAAATAAAGATAGTCTTTTTAGAAATGGGCATCAATAGGCTTGCCTATTCATGCTCATTTCTATATTGTATTTCTTTATTATGATTTATTAATTTTTGGTTAGCCAAAATACAGAATTACAGCTACAAGATATCTTTGTTTTTATACCTTTTTTAAATAAAATGTTTATAAAATTAATTTTTTAAATCGGTATACGTAAAATAACAAAAAGATCGATAAACTAACTGTTTTAAATTCTACAATAGACCCTGCTATGAAGGCTGTATAAATATAGCTGTAGAACTATTCCTAGATGACCTACATATCTTTAGTTTTGTTGAACTTTAACCAGAACTTCCCGTAAGCGTGGTCAGACAAAGTTAGGTCAGAACCATTATTCGATTAATTAAATCATTTTGAAAGTGTAACTAACTTTCATTACTATTTCTACACTGGTCTTATAACTTAACGAAAATAGATTTATTCTCAAAGTTTCCCTCACGAACAGTTTGGTGTTTGGAATTATAACGGAATTAATTAGCAATATTTTGCTGTAACGGGCAACCAACGCGGCAAAACCGAGACTAACAGATTTACATAATTAACAGAAGCCCTTGCTCTCGAAGGAAAGTGTTTTATAATCATCATTGACAACCGATGGACGTCTACTGCTGAACTAAGGCCTTTTTAATGACTTCCCGATCCCAAGCCGCCTGTGGGCAGCGGCTCCCTACGACATGTTTGATGCCGTCAGTCCACCTAGTGGGAGGTCTACGGTCACTCCACTTTCCGGTGCGGGGTCGCTATTTTAATTGGGCCCCCACCGTCCATTAGGTCTTCAAACCACATGCCCCGCACATTGCCACTTTAGTTCTGCGACTCGCTAAGCCTTATCGGTTACTTTGGTGTAGTTAAATTATTTATAAATAGTATTTATTAATTAAAATATAATTAGTTATATTTATAAAAAAAATGCCTCGTTGGTCTAGTGGTTAGCCTATGTGGCTTCGATCACGAGGTCCTGGGTTCGATTCCTGGGTCGGGTCATGGAATAATTTTAAACTTTTTCATTCTTCTATGAAATGTTCAGCACATTCCAAGCCCGGACTTTGGAACTTAGTGGTGTTACACCCCCGTGCCTCGGTGAGCACGTTAAGCCGTCGGTCCCGGTCACTATCATCAACATCTGATAGTGATCGTTAATAAATGAAACATTATCACCCTAAGCCCGCCAACGCGCATTGGAGCAGCGTGGTGGTTGTATGCTCTCTCTCTCTCTTCTAAAGGAGGGAGACCTGGTCCTTTAGTGGGCCGTTAATAGGCTAATAATGATGATGATGATGTCACAAAAAAAGCAAATGGTTTTAAATATTGAACTTTTTTATATTTTTTCAGATATACATTCTTCAAGTCGAGTTAATAATTACAAATCATTATTGAAATAATCTTTCAATCAATTCTTTTATTGCATTTAGATCAAATCATATCTATTCATGGAGTATTTCAGATCTTACCTACCATACCTATACTTTTGTAGCTTCGGATAACGAAGTCGGTTGTAGTTTCGAACTTCCATGAAAAAAATTGATGGTGTTTGCTTTAACTAATTGGGTCACCATAGCGTCTATACATTAAAAGCACGTTAAGCCATTTTGTCATGGCCATAATATGTGATCGTTACAAGAACAAAAATGTTATCACACTAGACTCGACGCATTGAAGCAGCAGAAGGATCTAAGCGACAACTCCCCTCTGTTGTGATGAGGAGGCCTGAATTTATTTAGTCCAAGCGTTATTCATATTCATACAATATTTCATTAATGTTCATAAAACACAATTTATTTATTTACATTTATTTATCTCGCGGGCAGCCTACGTTAGACTTTGCACAACACAGCAAAATTCCTATGTTTTTGGACGATAAAAGATAAAATTTATTTACCCAGCGCTTAAGAGCACATTGCTGAGGCTTACCGTGTCATTCTGCTACAGTTTTTATTCGCTCATTAACAGACAATTATTATTGTCCGGAAGACAATGTACATTGTACGTAGATAATTATGTAAGTAGTGATAAAAACTCCTTATTTACTTTTTGCATACGTGATGTATGAAGTACGTAATGTGGATGCCCACATAACTTTAGATTTCCCATGTAAAGAAAGAATGGGCCTAAGGACAGCACATTTTAAAACGTATGCGTTGGGAAATGTTTTTCTTTTATTTATTATTATTGGCAATATTTTCTACTTAAGAAACAAAGCAACAAAATATCTTGCTGTCTTTTCTCTGTCAACCTAGTCTGACAGCAGAACTGATGGTAGTCAGTATCAAAAGCCTAACATGACGTTTCAAAAACCTAAGCCTACTTGAAATAAACGATTTTGAATTAATAGTAGGTAGGTATTAACAGCTTGCTAAGTAGATAATCAAAAAAAGAATTTTCAACAAAAAAATTACAAGGGAAATATGAAAAAATTTAGATTTTTGTACTATGTTTTTAACCCGATTATAAATTGCTTAAAATTTAAGTTGTAAATGTTTTTACTTCTTAAAGTTATACAACTACCCCCGTTAAGCCCGGTTTTACGGTCGACACCACTGTACGCTCTTCATACTGTGGTTCCGCTAACATTATAGCGTTTATTGCCCATAAGTACATTATTTAAATAGTTAGCCGATAGTTGCTCAGCAATTATGGCCATTCAAGATAAAGACTAAGGTCAGACAAAATCGATACTCGGAAAAAAACGATAATAACCTGAAAGCCTGATGTGCTATTTTTTTAACCTTTCGTGAACATTAACGCATTGGTGAAACACATTTAAATATTGAAGCAATATAGATTATATTGCTTTAACACATTATTTCTTCTGTACTTTTGTTTGTAAACTCCAAAACTCGGCTGGAGTGATTTGTGTGTGTATAATATTTGAGTGCGTTTCGGGATGATTTTGTGATTGCTTTTTCATGAAAAAACGGTTTTGCCAATTTTGAGAGAATACAACATCGGGATCACTCTAGCCCGTACAGTCCGTAAGTTACTTTAATTGACACTAATCATAATTATCAGCCTACTCTTAATGAAGTTTTTTTATTCATTACAAGTTAGCTCTTGATTTTGATGCAATTTAAAGTAGAAATATGAATTAAAATAGTAGAATTTCAATGATTTTTTTTTCCGAAAACTGAAATGTTTTCGCGACATAATAAGAAATCTGTAACTCACGCGTATGAAGTTGCGCGCTTTAGAAAAATAAATTAATAAATAAAACTTTTATTTAATGTATAGTTTATTATTTTATTTAAAATTATTTTGAAAAGGGACTTGAATTTGCTTATTCCTTTATTTTAAACACACCGTGGAAAAATATATGCTGCAGGCGTGGGTTCATGTACCTGAAAACATCACAAGGTCCTTCTAGAGTTCTAACTCATAAGGTTTCAAAGGAACCTTAATAAACACTTTAAAATATTATGCTTTAAAACTCTTTAAAAGTTTGAGCGTCGCCGAAAGGTTGCCTACAAGTTTTCTATAAGTCTTACTTTGACCCTAAATAAGACCCTTTTGAGAAACTTTTGAGGGATACTGACTTTAGTGTGTATAGAATCGTTATTTTACGCTGAGAAAATATATAATTGTGTTTACTGCCTCGTTTCTCCAGTGATTACTTTTTGCGATTTCGATTCACGAGCACCTGTGTCAGCCTATGGAAATTTAAACTTTTTTCTAAGAACATAATATTAAAAATCAATTAAATTATTAGCCCAGAGAAGCGCATTAAGCCATCGGACCTGATGATTGTCATTAACGTCTGACTAAGAGTAAACATTAGCACCATAAGACCCTCAACCTGTGCACGTGGAGCGTTGTGGGTTTAAGCCTGAAAACTCCTTTTCTTATAATGAAAGAGGCCTGGCATTGAAATTGATGAAATCTCGAAGATTTAACTAAAATCAAAAGTAGAAAACTTCAGTATCTGAGATACGTCATGCGTCTTAACAAGTATCGGATCCACGAAAGCCGATGACCTGGCAGACAGTGCACCTCCTAGCTCAAAAATCTCCCCGAGTAGTACGGGATGAGCACAAGATCCGAGCTACCGCTTCTAAGTCTAAGATAGCTGTAATGATAACCAGCCTTCGAAGAGGAGATGGCCCTGGAAGAAGTAGAATAAGAACAAAATGTTGCATTTTAAAAAATAATCGACAACCTTTGGCACAGTTGTTTAGTAGATACACGTAATGTCCTGAATTCAGTTTTTAATTTTTTTTAATAGTTTTGGTCTTGTAGTAGAGATATATTTTCTTCTTTAACGTCTCAACCAAGCGGAGATGGCTTCTCTGGGTTTTAGTGGATATTCTGGCTGACAGAGACTGCGCAGTTCTGTTCTTCGCAGCCTCCATCGGGATGGGTAAATGCATTCATCAGCGTCAAAACAAGGTATATATTTTCTACTGTATATATTATAAAAATAATAATACTTTTAGAATTCATCATCACTTAATAATTAATATCAGATGAGAACGCAGTAAAGCGTTTAAAAATACTTATGAATTCCAAATTTAGCAATAACTGTCTGCGATTGGTTTAACTATAGTGACCTTGTGTTACGAATTATTGCAGATAATATCTAGAGTTATAACTTACTTGTGGCAAAACAATAAAGAAATAATAAAATCCATTGTTCTGCGTAATTTTTCCTAGACTTGACCGCAAAATTATTTTCTTTAAATTGTAATAAAATTAGTTCTCAACTTCGTTTGCGTCAATTTGGGTAAGGGTGTACACCCGTTGCTAAAAGACTTGTGTGTATTTTTTAACCGACGAAAAAAAACGGAGGAGGTTCTCAATTCGACACGTATATTTTTTTTTATGTATGACCACGCATAACTTTTTACAGAGTTGTCCGATTTTGATAATTCTATTTTTATTAGAAAGGGCATACTTCCAAGGTGGTCCCATTGTTATCATGTTAGGATATGATGAGGCTATCCTGGGGAAATTGAAGGAACTCTACATATTTTGGATGCACACTTACAGCGATTTCGGTTTTTGTCTCGGTATCGGTAGCTTTTTGGCTACTAGTGGCATATAATATACTATGACAGTATAGTACGAGTACGATACGTGGCGATAAATCACTAAAAAGTAAGAAATAAAAATTTTTAGATAAAAATAGAACCGACTCAAAACGCACTAAAAAGTAAAAAATAACTGTATCATTTAGTTGCTTTTAATTACTTAAGCATATCTAGGAGTCGGTGCCAGCCAAGGTTTCTACTTTAAGGACGTTACCTAGAACCCTCAAAATACTTTACTACGTAAAATAAAGGTTCCTTAAACTTGGCTGGCATCGACGTCATAGATATGCTTAAGTAATTTAAAGCAACTAAATGACACAGTTATTTTTTACTTTTCAGTGCGTTTTGAGTCGGTTCTATTTTTATTTAAAAATTTTTTCTTACATGACGTAGAGCGACTACATTGATTGAAATAATATATTACAGTGGGCTCCTAGTAATCAGACAAACGATTCGCAGTGTTGGAACATCAAATATGTACCTACGGCCTGGTTACAGCCTAAGTGCTTCCTATAATCCGGAAATTTTGAAAGCATTGTGAATCGACAAATTTCAGATGAAAATGATATGATGATGGTCTATTAAATGAATTAATTGATTACCTACCATAAATAATAATTATAGGACTGTGGGTTCACTGTATATCCCAACAAAAAAAAGTTGAGAGGTGTCAAGGGACACCCGGATGGAACGAAGTTCCTTTCGATTAATTAGTGAAGGAATTGTAATAATTTTTTTTTTTTAAGTAATAATAATATTTGTTGTTGTACACCGAAACACCAAGAGAGCCACGAGAGCGCGAGACAGCATACAGCGCGAGCGCCCCCGCCGCTCACGCGCACACACATCAAAGGCGGTGGCAAGATCCTTTGATCAAAAAGTGTCGTGACAACTTTTCGTAAGAATTTTTTCCGTCTAGCCCCCTTTCACAACGCGCGATAAGGAACTTCATTCCAATATTTTAATGTAGAGGAAAAACGAATGAGTTCTGCACTGTAAAATAGTTAGGAATCAGATCTATAAAGTAGAGCAAAGTTCTTAATTCTACAAGGCCATAGTAACTCTACATTTATTACCTTTAATTCTCTTACTCTAAACATATCGAGAAAGTGCTAAGTGCCGGCCTCCGTGGCGCTGTGGATTTGAGACAAAGAAACCCTGGATTAAAATTAAAAAAAACGATCCTCTGACTTTGAGTGCTCAGGCAACCAACTGGGGTTAAAGTTTGAATTAGTCACACTTTATATTATATAGTTTTGCAGTAAACTTCAATAGATTAAATAAAACTTTTTAAGTAAATAACTAGATACAACAACAACCAACAAATTTAAAATGAAGGTAGAAATCAATAGTCATTTTACACCTAATTTTTTTAGTTAACTTGTTAATGACAAATTCATGATAATAAACTAAATTAGTAAGTTTAAAACTAATTGATATATTCAATATCTTTTAAATAAGATTTTATGAAAAAACAAAACATAATTTTAAATTTATTAGGCATAAAATGTGTTGCATTTTCTATTTGTTTGTTGACAAGCATTCTCAATTGTGTTTGGCTTTAGTATAGTGTAGCTGTTTTAGGCTCAAGGAAAGTCATCATTATCATTATCAACGTTCTAATTACTATAGTCAGGTATCAATATCCCGTCGCAATGTTCTACTAAATTTATATCAACGCTTTGTCATACTAAGCCTTCAGATATGCAAATTTTTCACAAGGTGCATTTGTGAAGGATTTTACTATTTTTGGTAAACTACTTATTTTGGTCACGGCAGTATATGGCAAATTGCCTTATGCGTTTTATTCATATTAATACAAGCGTGTATAGAAATGGATAAATCATTTAATACTTTTTTTATAATGACAAGTTACCTTGACTGCAATTTTTGATGACAAGAGACTATGTTTATGGGCATAAGTTAATTTTACCTTCGACGCCGCACTGAAATCTTAAATACAAAATTGATCGAAGCCAGGAATTGAACCCAAGACGCCTCAGATGTCTATATTATAAGTAAATACTTAAGGCATTCCCAAATCTGTTATGAAGTACTTTAATTAATGGCCTACTAAAGGTCCAGACTCACCTCCTTATGGGAGAGGGGATATGGAACCTATACCCACCAAACTGCTTAAACGCGGATAAGCGGGCTTTGGTTGTTTTGTTTCGTTCGTTAATGATCACTATCAGATGTTGGAGATAGTGACCGGGACCGACGGCTAACATGCTCTGCGAGGCACGGGGGGAGTAACACCACTAACTTCCCGATTTCGGGCTTGGAATTCTTTTATTTATTTTTTATTGACTAAAAGTTGGCCCTTGACTGCTATCACACCTGATGTTAAGTGAAGATGCAATCTAAGATGGAAGCCGGCTAACTTGTTAGGAGTAGGATGAAATCCACACCCTTTTCGGTTTCTACACGACATCGGGGTAGGGTGATAACTAGCCACGGCAAGAAGCCCTTCCACCAGCCAGACCAAGACAAATTAAGAAAAATCTCAATCTGCCCCGCCGGGAATCGAACCCAAGACCTCCGTCTTATAAATCCACCGCGCATACCACTGCACCACGGAGGTCGTCAATTCACTGAAAATGTCATAAAAGAATGAAAAACTTATAATGATTTTGTGACCCGATCCAGGAATTGAACTTGGGACCTCGTGATCTGAAGCCACATAGAGTACCCACTGGACTAAACAACAGAAATATATTCAATAAATTCCCATCGGGGTAGGCAAGGACTACATCCTTCCATTTGCCACGGTCCTTGCATACTTCCTTAGCTTCTTCCAATCTCATTAATCCCTACATACAAGTTCGTCGGTCTAGAGTAAGTACAAGCATTCTTGAAGTATAACAATTATTTATTATTAAGTTAACAGTTGAATTGAGACGACAGAAAAGAAAGTATCAATTTCAAATCATCTTAGTATCAAGGTCTTGTATCAGTGGACCAGAGATGTCGTCAGAAAGATAACAACGAGATGCAATCATTTTACAAATCCTTGATAAGATTTCAATACAATCTATATACCTACTAGTCTTTTTACTTATTAAGAAATGTTTTTTTATAGCTAAATACGAATTTTTAATTTTGAACTCTACGTACAGAGCGTTAAGGTCTTCAATTGTTTGCCTACTTTTTTAAGGCTATCGACTCCAGCGCAGTGTGGTAGTATTTTGTCTTTCAGGTCAGTACGCTGTTAAATGTCGTATCGTTGACATTTTTGTTTGAGCCGCGATTTTTTTAACGTGTGACAAAAGGTTTGTTTTTATAACGGAATTAAAATAATAATTTTTATTTTTAATATGTTTTACAAAAGTTATCAAATAAGCGTGCATTTTTTATGTTCTTCATTTAGTGGAGTTGCTGTCTGTATATTTTATAAAATAGTGAATTTTTTTGTATAATAAAGTGTCAATTAATTTAACTAGATCACGTAAGGTAGTAATTCGTATAAGCTCAAATAGTCAATATTAGAATAGGTTTTCAAGAATATACCATTTATGCACGCCGGAATTTGTGTAGCTTTAGGTGTTGAAACGGGAAATTTCAAAAGTTGTTTATTTGTTAATTGTTATTATTTCCATAAAATAATTTTGAAAAATTTTACCTGAATATGGAAATTATTAATAGACGACGACGACCTTCGTGGCGCAGTGGTATGCGTGGTGGATTTATAAGACGGAGGTCCTGGGTTCGATTCCCGGCGGGGCAGATTGAGATTTTTCTTAATTTGTCTTGGTGTGGCTGGTGGGAGCCCTTCGTCGTGGCTAGTTACCACCCTACCGACAAAGACGTACAGCCAAGCGATTTAGCGTTCCGGTACGATGTCGTGTAGAAACCAAAAGGGGTGTGGATTTTCATCCCACTCCTAACAAGTAAGCCCGCTTCCATCTTACACTGCATTATCACTTAACATCAGGTGTGATAGCAGTCAAGGACGAACTTGTAGTCGATAAAAAAAAGGTTTCAATAAATCACAAAACTTGTAGTAATTTGTGAAAAAGTCATTATTATAACATAACTAAAGGACGGCCGCGGTTTGATCCGCGTAGTTCTCGATTTCGTAAGAATTTTGAGAAAAAATTAGACCTGTGTGTTATTCTGATATGAGGGCTATATTATTGTGAAGTTTCATCAAAATCCATTCAGTAGGTTTTGCGTAAAAGTGTAACAAGCATGCGTACCATCCATACATCATCATCATCATCATCATTATCAGCCAATAGACGTCCACTGCTGGACATAGGCCTTTTTTAGGGACTTCCAAACACAACGATCCTGAGCCGCATGAGCCCAGCGGCTCCCTGCGAGCCGTTTGATGTCATCAGTCCACCTGGTGGGGGGTCGACCAACACTGCGCTTTCCGGTGCGGGGTCGCCATTCTAGCACCTTCGGCCCCCAACGTCCATCAGCTGTTCGAACCAGGTGCCCCGCCCATTGCCACTTCAGTTCTGCGACTCGCTGAGCTATGTCGGTTATTTTGGTTCTTCTGCGGATCTCCTCATTTCTGATTCGATCACGCAGAGATACTCCGAGCATTGCTCTTTCCATCGCCCGCTGAGTGACTTTGAGCCTTCTTATGAAGCCCGCAGTTAGCGACCAAGTCTCGGATCCGTATGTCATCACTGGCAACACGCACTGTTCGAAGACCTTCGTCTTCAGGCACTGAGGAATTTTGGACGAAAAGATGTCACGCAGTTTCCCGAACGCTGCCCAACCGAGTTGGATTCGGCGGTTCACCTCTTTCTCGAAATTGGACCTACCTAACTGGACCATATGCCCTAGGTATATATACTTGTCTACAATTTCGAGTGCAGAATTTTCAACAATAACTGGGTGGAGCGAAACATGAGCATTACACATGATCTTTGTCTTGCTCATGTTCATTTTAAGGCCCACCTGTTGAGAAACTCTGCTGAGGTCATTGAGCATATTATTAAGGTCATCTAGAGATTCTGCCATTATCACTACATCGTCGGCAAACCGCAGTTGAGTGAGGTACTCGCCATTGATGTTGATGCCAAGTCCGTTCCAGTCCAAGAGCTTAAAGACGTCTTCCAATGCGGCGGTAAATAGCTTCGGGGAGATAACATCTCCCTGTCGCACTCCTCGCTGCAATTGGATTGGCCTCGTAGTCTCATCCTGTATACGGACTGACAGTGTGGCGTTTTCGTACAGGCACTGCAACGCTTGGATGTACCGGTAGTCGATTCGGCACCTCTGCAATGACCTTAACACAGCCCAGGTTTCCACCGAATCAAAGGCTTTCTCATAGTCCACAAACGCCAAGCAAAGTGGCCGGTTATACTCTTCGGTCTTTTGTATAACCTGCCGCAGCGTATGGATGTGGTCTATGGTACTAAAGCCTTGTCGGAAACCGGCTTGTTCGGGAGGCTGGAAGTCATCAAACCTACGAGCGAGACGATTCGTGATGACTCTGGAGACCAACTTGTAGACATGACTCAGCAGCGAGATAGGTCTGTAATTCTTCAGCAAGGTATTGTCACCCTTTTTGAAGAACAGAACAACCACGCTCCTGTGCCACGCCTGAGGCGTCTTGCCCTCGTGAATGACGGAATTGAACAATCGCTGAAGGACTTCAAGTATCGGTTTACCACCCGCTTTCAGTAGTTCTGCTGTGATTCCGTCATCACCTGGCGCCTTGTTATTCTTTAGGTGTTCGAGAGCCATACTGATCTCGTCTAGGCTGACGTCCGGGATATCTTCGGTATAGTGTCGGGTCAATTTGGCTCTGGGATCTTCAGCCAAATTGTCAACAGGCTTTTGAGTTGACGTGTATAACTGTCCATAGAACTTCTCGACCTCACCCAAGATCTCGGGCTTGGAAGAGATGAGATTACCGTCATCGGTCTTCAGACGCGTCAACTGACTGCGTCCAATAGACAGATCTTTCGCGAACACTTTCGAGCCACGGTTGTGTTTTATTGTATCTATGATACGCTCGGTGTTATAGCGGCGTAAGTCACATTTCTGCGACTTAGAGATCCGTCTTTTGATACGTCGGTAGTTCAGAGCGTCCCCTGAAGACTGTAATCGCATTCCTTGTCTTTCCTCCATGAGCTTGAGTGTTTGGTCAGAGAATTTCTGGTTGGTTTTTGGGCGGTGGGTCTTATAGAACTTAGACCCAACCGAATGGACAGTTTCCACTAGCCTGTTGTTCAGATCGTCCACATCAACACAATGTGCTAGGCAATCGAAACGGTTCTGGAAATCCAGTTGAAAGCTTTCGGGGTTTTGGATGTGGGCACGAGTAGGTCGGAGCGTTGACTTCACCAGTCGGTACCGTTCAAGCTGTACATTGATATTCAACGTGCCTCTTACCAGTCGGTGATCACTGCCGATTTTCACCCTATTGATCACAGAGACATCGTTGAATATATGCCGTCTGGTCGACAAGATGAAGTCAATCTCATTTCTCGTGGAACCATCGGGGCTCAACCAGGTCCATTTCCTATGTGGTGGCTTCTTGAAGAAGGAGTTCATCATAAAGAGGCCCTCCTTCTCCATGAAGTCAGCCAACATTTGGCCCCTGTGGTTCCGTTGCCCATAGCCAAATTGCCCCACTCTCAACTCTGAACCACTCCTCTCGCCCAGCTTTGCATTGAAATCCCCCATAACAACATTGTAGTAGGAGTTTGAAGCATGCAGGGCTCTTGAAATATCCTCATACAATACCTCTACCTCCTCGTCAGGTTGTGCCGAGGTCGGTGCGTAAACCTGTATAACCTTCAACGAATACCGTTTGGTAATTCGGAGGACAAGGAACGCTACCCTGCTCGACACACTCTCGACTCGTACAACATTGTTAACGAGGGACTTGTGAACGATAAACCCAACACCACCTTGGGACAGATGTTCGCCCTCCCGGTCTTCTTCTTCTTCTTCTTTAGCCATTCTCTACCATTCTGGTGTAGGCCTCCTTCAACCTCTTCCATTTCTTTCTATTTTGGGCAGTCAAAATCCAATTACTGCCCGCTACTTTAGTGATGTCGTCCTTCCACCTCATTTGTGGTCTTCCCACTGGCCGTTTGCGGTCCCACGGTCGCCATTCTAAGACGGTCTTGCCCCACGAATCAGTTTTTCGGGCTACATGTCCCGCCCACTGCCATTTCAGATTCGCCATTCGTTGCACGATATCAGAGACCTTGCTCTGTTTTCTGAGCCACTTATTTGTCTTCTTGTCCCTGAGAGTGACTCCTACCAGTTTCCTTTCCATCGCCCTTTCGGCTACACTAAGTTTGTGAAGAATATCTTTAGTGGTTACCCAAGTTTCAGCTCCATAGGTTAGGACTGGCAGGATGCACTGATTAAATATACGTGCTTTTTGGCGACAAGTGAGATTCATTTTGAAGGGAAAATCTAATTTGGAGAAGGCTGCCCAACCCAGTCTAATGCGCCTTTGGATTTCGTTGGCCTGGTTCCCCTTGCCCATTTTTATTTCTTGGCCTAGGTAGATGTACTTGTCAACTTGCTCGATGGTTTCACCGTCTACTACAATCCTAACATTGGCTGTTGTTTCTGTAGTCATGTACTTCGTTTTTTCTAAATTCATTTGTAGACCGACTTTCAAAGATGCGCTATGTAACTCTTGCATCATTTCTTCTAGTTCTCTTGGGTCGTTAGCAAATAGGACTACATCATCAGCAAACCTCAGATTGCTCAACTTCTGTCCGGTTATGTGTAAACCTTTGTTTTCCCATTTTAGTTGTTTGAAGACATCTTCCAGTACTAAGGTGAAAAGTTTCGGTGACATTGTATCACATTGTATCACATTGTACGCCCTCCCGGTAGTATAGTAAATTGCCGGAATTCAGGATTATCGAGTCCTCGCCCTCTCTTCGGACTTCAGACAATCCTATAATGCACCAGCGCAACTTACTTAATACTTCTTCCAGTTCGATCACCTTTTCGTCAGTCCTCAAAGTGCGTGCGTTGAATGTTGCCAGGTCCAGTCGTCGGGGTTGGCAGCGGAATCTCTGCCGGAGATTCTTGACACCCCTTGCCCCGCCGTTACCATGACCGCTGCCAGAGCCAGGAATAGCGGGGCTGCCGGGGACTAGGGGCTGTTTTGTTGGTCCGTCTCCCATAAAAAGAAATGCCCTATAGTGACCACGCTGGGCAGGCGGGTTGGTCACCGCAGAGCTGGACTATTCGAACCAGTGTCACTGTTGCCTGACACTGGCCTCATTTTGTAGTCCAGCCTATTTGGAATGGTTATACCGCCATTCATCGGTCGCCAGAGCCTCGTCGGTCCATCTGCAGGGTGCACCGCGAGCAGGTGAGGTTGACATTTGGGGAGGCCGACTGGAACTATCATCCCCCTTACATCCATACATACAAACTAGTAATAATAGTAGGTTTGCCGGTTGGGCCGATTGAGATTTATTAATTAGTCCATTTAGTCTGGCTAGCAGAAGGCTCCGGTTATGGCTAGTTACCTCCCTGCCGACAAAGACGTACGGCGTTAGAAAGACGTCTAGTTCTATGTTCTGCTAGATATTACTAGCCTTTGGACTCGACTTTGGAAGAGCTTCAACGCTTGCCCAAACGTCCCGGTAATGGTATTTTTAGTAACTTTATCCCATTTTTAGTACGTTTATTCTACTTTTAGTAGGTATTTGTTGTTTTAGCGATAAGAGAAATGCATTTCTTTCTGCGAAAATATAAATGCCTAATGTCAGAAAATCAGACAGACTGTCGAGTCTCCGTAATATAATTCCGTTTTTTACCATTTCGGTACGTAACCCTAAAAATATTTGAGTTCTGCCAATACAAGGATGTTATGTTTGTGCTAGTTTACAGTCGAGTGTAAACGCATAACTTCCACCTTTGACATGATACTACAGTCACTAAGTATCAATAAAATGGCTACTTAATTCTATAGAAACATTAGAAGCCTCCTTAAGTAAAACAGCCTTCGTGGCGCAGCGGTCTGAGCGGTGGAATTATAAGAAGATAGATGCTTACTACAGTGACAAAGTATGAATTAAATGGCTACTTAATTCTAAAGAGACTTTAGAAGCCTCCTTATGTGTGGCCTTAAGTAAGGCCTCCGTGGTGCAGCGGTCTGAGCGGTGAAATGATTAGAGGAATTCCGAGGTTCGGTTTCCCGCTGGACCGTTACGAATTTTCCTAAATTAGTCCAGGTGTGGCTAGTGAGATGCTTCAGACGTGGCTAAATGCCATCCTGTCGGCAAAGACGTATCGCTAAGTGATTAAGAATTCCGGTACAGTGTCAGTCCTGACGAGTTAGCCCGCTTCCGTCTTAAATGGCATGATCACTTACTATCACCTTTGATTTCAGTCAAGGGCTAACTTGCAACATGACTGTAGTAAATAAAAATAAAATTGACCTATCTCCACAAGGCTCTTATTATCTCTCTATCTCCTATTTCAGTCATACCGTGCAGATACGGCGATATTAGGACGCAGTTTATATATTCATAGCCTATAGATTTTGATCTTGTGTGCAAAGTACCTATTATTATAATTTGATACTTCCAAACAAAGTTTTTTTAAGTCTTAGTTCAGTCCATAGTTGAGTCATTAAAACGAAAAAAAAAACAATTGAATCGTTCTTGATAAACTGACAATATTTTTGCTTACGAGAGATAACTACAGAGATAATACTCATTCGCTTTTACATGTGTTCGTTGTTTACGTTTATTGTTGCCTGGACCGCACTTTGGTGATATTGACAACTAATGTTGTTTGTGCAGTTTGTCTTTTAACAGGGTAATAATTTATTTATAATGCTATTTTCCGCGAAAAATGTCAAATAAATAAATAATTAACATGATGAACTTCCGCAAAGTAGCACCTGCTTATATCCAAAAGTTTTTCTTTATTATAATGTGTTCTTGTAATTAAGTTAAACGTCATAAATTCTGACTGACGTAAATAAATTATACGCCAGTCAAAAGTATTTTTAGATTAGGTATTATAGCCGTGTAGAATTAATGAATGAAAACTTTATTATTATTAATTTCCTCTTAACATCAACTGATGAAACAAAACCTAATTGTTAATAAGAAATCTTAGCTTAAAAAATAATAACAAACTCCATCTAAATGTTTCGCAGGTTAGAAAGAAATACATAGGTAGAAAATACCGTATTATAACAGATATAAACAAACATATGCCTAATTTCATCCAATTAACTTGGTTTAGCTGATTTTTCGTTGTTAAATAGAAAATAAACAAATATTTGTTATTATAGTAGCAATATTTTGGGGGAATAGAAACATTTATTCTTTTCTTTTACAGATAATTGGGCGCGATGACGCAAAAAGAAAAACAAGCAGAAAACTTTAATTCAACGTAAGTAACATTCATTATTCTGGATATTTCAGCAAAATGTAATATCGCGTATTTTTATGTATAACTAAACATAACTTTTTACAGAATACTACGATTTTGATAATTCTTTTTTATTAGAAAGAGAATACTACTAAAATAGTTCTATAGCCACCATGTTAAATTCTGAATATGAGATTCAGAGAGAGAGGCAAAATCCAATTTATAGGCACATTTGCAGTGTTTTTTATATTTCTTATGTAGCTGGCGTGTAATATGTATAGTTTATACAAGTAGGTTTTTCTTATGTTCCGTGTTGATAAATTACCAAAAATAAAATGGTGGCACCAACTTTATATATAGTTAAGTAAATTAAAATAACTAAAGGACGCGATTATCTTAACTTTTTAGTGCGTTTTGAAGTCGGTTTTAATTTTTTATAAAATTGATTTTTAAAGAAAGAACGGGTATGGGTATTGGAAATGATTACCCTATGTCACGTCACATCGATAGCTAAGGTCTCATGACACTTTAAGTGCCGACACAATATGAAATCCATAAGATGTAGAGCCCGCGCACACAGAAATATTCAGACATTATAAATTCTATATTCTACATATTGGTTACATTTATATGCGGTTATAAGGTGGTCAGACCGCACTGCGGGCTGTCTGCAATTCGCTAAAATTTACAAACATTCAAGGAACGCGTAACGTAAAACCTAGAACGTCTAAATTATTTCTGTACGCGCGAACCGGAACTGGAGAGACTTGACGTTTCAAATGCTTGTATTGCAGTTTAGTTTAAGAACTTAAAATTAAATTTGAATTATAGAACATGCCTAAGACTGAAACTTGAATACACACAAAATTAAATACGCTCAAAAACACTATCCTGTTTCAGCAGCCCGATAAAAAGTTATTTCTCATCCATAACAGGGTAATAAAGGTACCAATGTACTTGAACAAAGGTACCTTTATTCATCGTTTATAATCAATCTACTAAACTGATCGTCAATGGCGACAGGTTCGTTCTTTAATCTGACCTTGGCTCTTGTATTGTGATGTGTTTAATTGTATCTCAGTGGAGTGGAACGCTAGTTTAGGGTTCCTTAAATTTGTACTAAATCGGCATTCTATTTTTAACTCATAACTGAAAATAGTTGCTTAGTATTATGTTTACTGTCTGATTATGCATCTGCGTGTCTGTATGCCGTTTAAAAGCGATGCTCCAGAGCATTATGATTATAATGGACCGATAATAATGCCGTTATTTTGCTTTGCTTGAAAGCAGTAAAAATTATTTTTAGCTATATATCATGATGAAGATCCACTAAACATATCCAAAGGAATATTTAAGCACTAAAATAATTTCTAACATTAATCTACCTACTTAAATTTTTGATTCTTGAAGATTTTTAAATTTTTAATTTTTCTTGTCGTTTATAATGGCAAGCACATATTTGGTTGTTAGTTGTCACTTGTAAGTATAATTCAGTTAATAGTAAATATTGATAACATAAACTTCATTACAAGGCAAATCTCGCACGGCGCTTGCATGGCGTAATTTATACATCTTATCTACAAGACTAAACCGAATCTACGAATATCAATACAGATTTTACTCATTACAATACACTACAAGCAATTGAAATGGCTATTGTGTAATCCAATAAAAATAAAATTGCATGGAATATAAGAAAGCCAAAACTATTAACGGAACCCTCAAAATAATAAAATTCATTTTCCGTTAACCAATTCAATTGCATTTGTTTATAGAATTAGCCAGTTTTCCATTGTAGTTCCACTTCAATCGTCAATCTAAATTAGCCATGGCGTTTGGAAATAAATATTTATTTTTTGGTTTAAATTGTACGAAAATTTTTATTAAATATTCACTTGCCACGATTTCATGGTCCGTTGGGAAGCAAAACATAATAAGCGTATTTGTAAAGCTCGTCTTTCTTGCTTTTCAGTAAGGCGTAACAATGGGGAATGCTAACAGATTTTCTTGACTAACTATACTAAAATTAGATTCTTTGTTACGCATTAACTTTTCAACCAATTTGAAACGGAATTAAATTTTTAACCGACGAAATAAAACAGTGGAGGTTCTCAATTCGACATGCTTATTTTCTTTTTCTATATGACCACGCATAACTTTTTACAGAGTTGTCCGATTTTGATAACTCTTTTTTTATTAAAAAGGCCATACTTCCAAAATGGTCCAATAGTCATCATGTTGTTAGGATCTGATGATGATATCGTGGGAAAATCGAAGGAACTCTTCAAATTTTATAGGCATACTTGCAGCGATTTCGGTTTTTGTGTAAGTGTCGCTAACTTTTTGGCTACAAGTGCAGTATAATGTAATATAATGGTACATTATATAGCACTTGTATAATAGTAGCAAAAAATAAAAATTTATAGCAAAAAATTTAACCGACTCACTAAAAAGTAAAAATGCTTGCTTTAATTTACTTAAGCTTGTCTATGAAGTCGGTGCCAGCCAAGGTTTCTACTTTAAGGACGTAAAATCCAAGAAACCACCCAACACAAATGCTCTACTACGTAAAATAAAAGCTCCTTAAATTAGGCAGGCATCGACTTCATAGATATGCTTAAGTAAATTAAAGCAACTAAATGAAGCAGTTATTTTTTTACTTTTTAGTGAGTCGGTTCAATTTTTTGCTAAAAAATTTCACTATGTTTCTTTTTGGTAGGTACCAGTCTATCTTCCTCCTCTAAGATACCCGACTGGAGAGGAAATCGGCTTATGTGCCACTTTTCCACTAAATCCGCATCAGTTTTTTCGAGAAAAAACTCGAACTTTACATGAATCCTCTTAAACTCATTCATGATGATTGTGACCGTAAACACACTAGCTGAAAATGGATCAGCATGTAGAGTCGTAACTCCAAATCCTCTTTCTTACTTAAGATAGGCATAAGATTGCCCTTGGCTCCCGTTTTCACATCGCATGGAAGATTCCTAATAATTTATACTTCGTAAATAGTTCAATTTTAATTTAAATATATTAGCAGAAGGGTATACGGAAAACGACTTTATCGCCTAGAAAATCTCTACCGGGCAATTTTAAAATTGCACGGATTCTTTATATCTAAAATTTTTATCTTTTTATTTTACTAGTAGATTATTATTAAAATTAGCTAATTGCTCTAAAGAGCAAAAAAGAAAAGACTGACGCAAGTGATATAATGTAATTTTAGTTTCCTATTTTTTTTAATTTAAACAAGTTTATCGTATAGTATGCAATGGTATAATATAAATTTTAAAGGCAAAAGCCGAACTTATCAGACATATTTTAATTAGTAAATATTATTTAAGTAATGTCTCCGAGGTCTCCTATGTGCAAATCAGTATGGTTTCAGGAAAGGAAAATCTACAGAAGATGCTGCTCTAGAATTAACTGAAACTATTACTAGAGCATTTGATCAAAAGCTAAAATGTGTTGGAGTATTCTTAGACTTGTCTAAAGCCTTTGACACTGTTTCTATCCCCATACTCCTGGATAAGCTGGATAAAATAGGAATCAGGGGCATAGCGCTGGATATTTTTAAACATTATTTAACAAATCGTACTCAGCAAATTAAAGTTGATGAATACCTAAGTGATGATTTGCCTCTAACCTATGGCGTCCCCCAGGGTAGTATTTTGGGCCCTACACTGTTCCTTATATATATTAATAACCTCTGTCGTCTCTCTATCCCAAATTGCAAAATAATAGCTTACGCAGATGATACCGTTTTAGTTATCACAGGAAATACGTGGCAAGAAACATTTAATAATACTGAGTATGCTCTAAATAAGGTATCAGCCTGGCTGACCGGAAATTTACTTAGCCTAAATGTTAATAAAACAAAGTTACTTACCTTTTCACCCTCCACAATTTCGCAACCCAGTGCTGATACATGCGTAGTGAAAGCTCATACCTGTAATTCTTTTGCTGATAACTCAACATGCACTTGCCCTGCTGTAGAATATGCTACTAACATAAAATATCTTGGACTACTTATAGATAACACATTGTCATGGAATTTACACATTTCAAACTTAACTACTAAAGTTAGGAAACTAATATATGTATTCAAAAATCTTAGTTCATCAGCTAATCATAGTATTATGTTCATGGTGTATTACGCAATTGTACAATCATTACTCATGTATTGCATATCAGTCTGGGGAGGTAGTAATAAAACATTGCTGTTGCAGTTAGAGAGAGCACAGAGATTCGTTTTAAAGGTTATAACAAAAAAGCCATATCGATTCCCCACAGTAGATTTATATAAGGAATGCAAGGTTCTATCGGTCCGTAAACTCTTCGTATCTCAAGTTATAAAACGTAAACATAACTCACTTACTTATGATAAAAATCAGGTTAAGAGAAGATTGGATATGCTTAGAACTGAAAAGCACAGAAGTAAACTTGCTGGGAGACAGTACCACATTATTAGCTCTAGACTTTACAAAAAAATACATGATGCTATAAATATTTATCAACTTAATGGAAATGAATGTAAAAAACGAGTTAAAGAGTGGTTACTCACACTTACATATGCTGAAACAGAAAAGTTGCTGGAAATATCAGTTTAATGTATTTAAGTATGCCCTTACACTCACATACACACACACGTACGCACGCACGCACGCACGCACACACACACACACACACACACACACACACACACACACACACACACACACATAATATCCACTAATTACTAATTATTGACCACGTAAGTGACAGTTACAAACAATAACAAATCAGCTGATTGGTTGTGTCAAAAGGCAATGACGGACAAGCAATATTGCCACATTTTATAAGTTTTGACATTTCCATAGACAATTTCGGCTTCAAACTCCTGCCTTTTGGAACACGATAGAAGTGGACGTCTGGCACATGGGGATCTTCGGCTGTGGCTAGTAACCGCCCTGCCGGAAAGACGTGCCGCCGAGCGATTAATCATTCCGGTGCGATGTCCTGTAGAAACTGAAAGGGGTGTATATTTCATACTACTCCTAAAAGGTACTCTGGGACCATAATGAAGGAAAACACAACTATAAAACAAACTGAAGTAAAGATAGGAGAAAAAAGTGGGCAAGATGCCCAACAAGAAGCCACAGATACAAGCGCTGACACGAAGAGGATGCAGGCATGGGAACATCTCCAGAAGCTTATTAGTGAGCTTCAGGAGTTTGTCCAGCCAAGAACAAACGTCCATAAAGAGATTAAAAGCAAGGTAACCAGCATTAGTATTGCTTATAGAAGAGTAAAAGCAATGGAAGACGCGCGAACTACCTACCAAGGTCCTATTATCTCGGCTCCCGAGGATATGAGCAAACCAGTAACACCTCGAAGAAGAACCATTACGGAGACGACTACAACAATGGACACGGAGATGAATACTGATTGTGAATCGACTTCTGAAGCAAAACGCGAAGTTCGCAAAGCTAAACGGAGGAAGCGAACTTCACCAGAAATTACCAATGAAATGAAGAAGAGGAAGGAGGCAGGAACAAATCCACCCGTGAAGGAAACAGTGCAACTTCCCGATAAAAAGATAACAAACGATTGGCAGAAAGTGTTAACAAAGAAGGAAAAGAAAACACTTAAACGCAAGAAGCAAGAGTTTGCAACGAATAGGCCTAATGCACTAATTGTCCGCCCGAAGGAAAAGGAGAAATATGCTGAGATACTTAGTCGGGTCAAGAGAGATGTTCCTGATGAGCAGGTTCGAGCCTCGGTTGATAAGATCCGCAAGACAGCTACAGGAGATCTGCTGATTATCCTGACGAAGGAGAATACAGATAGAGGCCAAGGTCTGCAAAAGGCCATCAATGATGTTCTCGGGGATGATGCCACAGTTATCAGCAAAGGGTCTCAAGAAGATATTGAAATCCGAGACCTTGACGAAATGACCACAAAAGAAGAAATCCTAGAAGCACTACAAAAGACCGTTGGAGAATCGGATATCATAACGCTAGATGCCGTCAAGTCACTGCGTAAAGCTTATGGGGGCACCCAAACGGCGTTGGTGACACTGGCAACGCCTATAATCCGAAAAGTAATGGGGGAAAACGGCAAGATCAGGGTTGGTTGGGTAAACTGCCGCATAAGAACAGTTGAGAGACTTACTAAGTGCTTTAGGTGCTGGCACTATGGACATCTCGCTGCTAACTGTAAGAGCAAAATAGACCGATCCAGTTGCTGTGCAAAGTGTGGAAAAGTAGGTCACAAAGTCGTTACCTGCAAAAATGAAGCATGTTGTGCTCTCTGTGTCGAAAATGGCACTACTAAGAACTGTGCTCATATCGCTGGGAGTAGCAGGTGCTTACTCTATAAGGAGGCAATCCAGAAGGTCATGAAAAAACGGTTAAAATTATGAAGATATTGCAGATAAACCTTAACCATTGTGAGGAAGCACACGATTTGCTCATGCAAACAGTACGTGAGATAAAGCCCGACCTTGCAATTATCTCAGAGCCATACAAAAACCTAACTACTAAGCACTGGATAACAGATAGCACCTCTAAAGCCGTAATCTGGGCGTGTGGAAAATGGCCATTCCAGAGTAGTGTTAGTTGTACAGAAGCAGGTTTTGTGGTGGCGCAGCTGCGAGGAATCTATGTCTACAGTTGTTATGCTCCACCCAGTCTTACTTTTGATGAATTCTTGGACTTCCTGGATCGACTTACAACAGATGCAAAGCAGCGTTCCCGCGTAGCAATTGCTGGAGACTTTAACTCCTGGGCAATCGACTGGGGCAGCAGAAAGACAAATGCAAGAGGAGAAGCTCTTCTAGAGGCCATGTCAACACTTGACTTAGTTCTGCTCAACAACGGTAATAAACCTACATTTACAAGAGGAGAATCATCTTCAATAGTAGATCTTACTTTTGTCAGCAGCAGCCTCGTTAAGAGGAATTATTCTTGGGAATTATTGGAGACATATACAGCTAGTGATCATAGCGCATATATCGTATGGGAAGTAAATGCGTGTCAAAATAACCAGAAACATCACAATAAGACAAACGCGATTGGTTGGAAGGTTAGCGTCTTTGATCCAGATGCCTTCAAGGTGGCCTTGGACTGCAGCACAACTAGTGATAGCAATGCCGCGATAAAAGCAGAAGAGATGATGAGGAAAGTTACTGAGGCCTGTGACGCTAGTATGCCACGTAAACACAGGATGAGCCAGCTTCCGCCAGTGTACTGGTGGAATGATCATATCGCTGCTCTTCGAAAAGAATGCCTTACCAAGAGAAGAGCTTCACAGCGAGGCCGGAACGGGCCTAACTCAGAAGAACTGCTCACAGATTACAGAATCGCGCGCCGAATGCTGAATAAAGCCATCAAAGAAAGCAAAAGACAATGCTGGACCGAACTACTCAATACGGTAGAGAGCGACCCGTGGGGTAGACCATACAAGATTGTCATGACCCACCTGAGATACCAGCCTATGTTATCACCCACATGTCCTGAGCTGCTGGAAAAAATCGTAGCTACGCTCTTTCCCAAACAACCAGCCTTTAAGATTCGGGTTGAGCAAGACGAAATAGGAAATATCCCGCTCATCACGCAAAAAGAATTGATGGGTGTGTGCTGCAAAATTGGGAATACGAAAGCACCGGGGCTGGATGGAATTCCGAACATTGCGCTAAAGGAAGCCATCAAAGCAGTGCCGCATTTGTTTTTGGACACTTACAACTCATGTCTCATAGAGGGCATTTTTCCTTTGAAATGGAAGCAACAGAGATTGGTACTTCTTCCAAAAGGAAAGCATCCGCCAGATGACCCATCCGCCTATCGGCCGCTTTGCATGCTGGATACAGCGGGTAAAATATTGGAAAGTATTATCCATGGAAGAATTGAAGCCACTGTAGAACTGCAACTCTCCAACAACCAATATGGATTCCGAAAAGGTCGCTCCACCTTGCAGGCAATTGATCTTGTTGTTAGTTTAGCCAAGGATGCGATCGCAGGAACCAGGTGGAAGGGGGGTGCGAAGAAGTACTGTTTAATAGCCACATTAGACATTAAGAACGCATTTAACTCCGCCAAGTGGGACTGTATCATGAGAGCCCTCGCTGAAATGAAAGTCCCGCAATATCTACTAAGAATGGTGGCAAGTTATTTCAGTGACAGGGTTCTGAAATACGACACTGACTCTGGCCTAAACGAATATAAAATTACTGGAGGAGTACCACAGGGTTCCGTCCTAGGCCCATTATTGTGGAACGTTATGTACGACGGGCTTCTTAAGATAGTGTTGCCAAGGGAAGTAAAACTCGTTGCGTACGCAGATGACGTCGCTTTAGTGATAGTTGCAAAACACCTTGAAGAAATACATTTGGCCTTTGACACTGCATTTGAGAGAATCGGACAGTGGATGGACACGGCTGGCTTGAAACTTGCAGAGCACAAGACCGAAGCAGTTCTTGTCACAAGTAGGAAAGAACTTGAAACCATAACACTACGAGTTGGAGCACATGACATCACATCTCAACCTTTTATCCGCTACCTGGGAGTGATGATTGATGCTCGACTCAATTTCAAGCAACAGGCAGAACATGTAAGTGCCAAAGCGTCGGTGGTCAGAACGACCCTATCACGGCTGATGCCAAACATAGGAGGCCCAAAACAGAATAGGAGGATACTATTATCATCAGTGGTCACATCTGTCCTCACATATGGAATCTCCATATGGGCTGATACAGTCCGTAAACAAGCATCACGACGAAAACTAGTCCCAATATACCGACTGAGTGCCCTGAGAGTTGCCAGTGCTTTTCGCACTGTATCTGACGACGCAGCATGCGTTATTGCTGGAATGTTACCAATTGAAGTACTTGCTCTAGAACGGAGAGCCCTTTACCGGCGAAAAGATTCAAGTAGTCTGAGTTATGAGGAACTAAAAACAGCAGAACGCCGAAATAGCATGCGACGATGGCAAAAAAGGTGGGACGAGTCGGTGAATGGCCGGTGGACTTACCGCCTTATACCAAAGCTAGACGTATGGTTAAGCCGCAAACATGGAGAGGTCAATTATTATCTGACACAAATGCTGACAGGACACGGGTGTTTCCGTCAATATCTTCATAAATATAAGCATAAGACCTCACCTGAGTGTCCTTCCTGTCCCGGAGTCAACGAAGATGCTGAGCACGTATTCTTTATGTGTCCTCGCTTTAACGAAACGCGCAATGCTTGGGAGAATGTTCTTAAGCGAAGAAGCAGGCCGGAATCGGTAATAAGAGACATGACGGCATCGAAAGAGGCCTGGGAGGCAACAAACTTATTCGCGACGGAAGTCCTCCGGGAACTACGCCGAATAGAGAGGACTGAAGCCTTGAAGACTTAGATCCCTTGAAGAAGCATCAGCGCTAGACCCTCTCCCTGCGAAGTAATACTTAACGGTCGTACCGTGGGGGAAAGAGAGGCAGAAGACAGAGGATGAGGTTTTTTAGTCGGTAGTGGAAACCCGAGTCCGACTTACCAGGGCAGTACAGCTAGCTCTGAATACGTAAAAGTATTTTTCCGAAACCTCTGAAGGGAAAAAAAAAACACACACACACACACACACACACACACACACACACATACACACACTCGCACGAACGACTCAAAATGTAACTTTATTCTATAGATGTACATAAATTGTTTCATATCGTATCTAGTATTAGTATTTTACAATTACTATTTACTTGTCTTTTGCGGATTGCATCTTTGTTTTGCTTAAACGATCCATATTATATAAGGAGAGCACTGTCGCCTAAAACACAGGTTTATACCTAGCTTAGGGACAGTTGACTTCTGTATACTCATACATTTCGAATAACTTAAATTAAGTAATTCTTAAGAAGCTGTAATACTATTTGTACCTATGTTTTTGGACAATAAACAATTTATTTATTTATTTATTTATTTAATGTACCTAATTATGAGTTTAAAATACTCATCGCAGTATCAATAATAAACAAGTTCTTCAGGATGTATTGAGTATTTATCATTTAAATTGTTTCAGAGCGGAGTTAACTACAAACGCTGGTTTCAACTCAACTTTGAGCATGGACTCAAAAGATATAGTGACAGATGACAAGGAATACAATCCGTTTGAACATAGAAACTTGGAGCATCCTAATTCGTGAGTTTAATTTATTATAGTAATATACGAGCAGACGGTCCACCTGTTATTAAGTGGGAAATCATCGCCCAAAACAGAGATACACCTCTTGGAGTAGGTAAGAAGAAGTCCTAGTCACTTTTCAGTCTTTCAGTACCCTTTAAAGGTGCCTATAATTTCACCAGCCACGACGAAAAAAAAACTTCTGCCACTGATAAAATTAAACAGCTTATTGATTTCTTTATTTGCTACTAATTAGCCCTTGACTACAATCATACCTGATGATAAGTGATAATGCAACCTAAGATGGAAGCGGGATAAATTGTTAGAGGTAGGGTCGCACTGGAACGCTAAATCTCTTGTCGCCAGGGTGGTAACTAGCCATGGCCAAAGCCTCGGCTAGACCAGGGCCAAATAAAGAAAATCTCTATCGGCCTCGTCGCTAATCGACCCCAGGACTATTCTCTTATGAATTCACTGCGCGTACTACTGCGCAACGGAGGCCGTCAAATAGTCGATTTAGTTTTATGATTATAAATTACCGTTAGATAGAAGTATGAAAAGACGAGATAACTTGCTCTCTGAGGCACAGGGTTTAACGTCATTCTCTTCTGCTGCTCCTGTTATAAATTTCTCAATATTTCAAAGCCTGACCTAGGATTTGAATTCAAGACTCATGGGCCAGAGCACACAACACACAGTTGGCCCACAGAACAGACAATGCACCGCTTCTAGCGCTTCAGTTCCTTATACATTTGTGCTAACTATACGATCAACAAAGCAAATAAATATCGAGCTGTTCTTTCTTCTAGACATACTACAATTGTATAAAACCAGAACTAAACAAAACAAAAAGTGACAAAGATAAACAAAACAAAACACTGTCGTTTGTACCATTGACCGCAATTAAATGTCAGACAAACCCGTCGGTAAACCAGAATGAAACTGGCACAATATAATTCAAGGTTTTGACTGCAACTGTTACTTAGGCCCTTTTACCTACAAATTTACATTCATCTCTATCTGCCTATTAACGGCCCATCACAGGGCCAGGCCTCCCTCCTTGGAAGAGAAGGAACATGGAGCGTAAACTCACAATGCTGCTCTAAGGAGAATTGGCGGGCTTATGTTGATAATATTTAATTTATTAACGTTCATTGTCAGATGTTGATGATAGTGAACGCAACCGATGGCTAAACGTGCTCTTCGAGGAACGGGGTTTAGCAACCACCGACTAGAATTTAGAACTTACTTAAAATTTCTAAGAAGAAAGAAAAACTGTAAATTATGCCACAACCCAACCCAGGATTCGAACTCGAACCCAGGACTTCGTGATTGAAGCAACATGGGCTTACCACTATAATCCATATAGCAAACTCGACATAATGAATTATTGCATTAATTTAGCGATTTTGATTACCCTAACAATCATAGCCTTGAGTTTTGTTATAAAATGGTACAAAATTCCTTTTAACAAATTTGATGCTAGCTCTGATAAATTTAAGAATTTTTATTTCCTAAATTATGTATCATTATATGATAAGGCTTTACTAATTACCAACAAAATGATACCGACACACACGTACATATATACATATACATCTCAACAAATCGCAAAGTAAAGTGGCAATGAGTGAGATACAAACCTAGTTTAAATAACTAGTGGACGGTAGGCTCCAAAGGCGCTGGGATGTCGACCCCGCATCGGAAAAAGCAGTGTTGATCGACCCCCACTAGATGAACCGTCAAACGAGTTATAGTGAGCTGAAAATATGTTTTTTTATTCATTACCAGTTAGCGCTTGACTGCAATCACACCTGATGGTACGTGATGATGCATTCTAAGATGGAAGCGAGGTAACTTGTATAAGAGTAAGATAATATCCACAGCCGTTCGGTTTCTACATGACATCGTCCCGGCTCTCTCTTGCTTGGCGGCCTCCTACCAGCAAGAACTAGGCCGATTAAAAAAATCTTAATCGGCCCACCTGGAAATCGGAGCCAGGACCTTCGTATTAGAAATCCCCTGTGCATACCACTGTGCTATGGAGGCTATCACAACTTACTGATTGCGTACGGAGCAGCGAATTCTCAGTCAGGCATTTGTCGAATTAAATTAAATATAAATAATATATATTCCCCTATCTTATGAATCGGACATTATGAGGAAATTACTACACTGTTATCTAGGTAAAAAAAACTTATTGCGAAATAATACATGCAACACGATGCTCGTGCGCAGACTTGAAAACAATATATTATTGTGTTCTCATTTTTTATGAACACGTGTTGATAATGTTAGTGTGCGTATGCTTTATCATCAACAAGGTAAACATACTTTAAGTTCGGTTTGACGACCTCCGTGGCGCAGTGGTATGCGCGGTGGATTTATAAGACGGAGGTCCTGGGTTCGATTCCCGGCGGGACAGATTGAGATTTTTCTTAATTTGTCTTGGTCTGGCTGGTGGGAGGCTTTCGCTGTGGCTAGTTACCACCCTACCGACAAAGACGTATCGCCAAGCGATTTAGCGTTCCGGTACAATGTCGGGTAGAAACCGAAAGGGGTGTGGATTTTCGTCCCACTCCTAACAAGTTAGCCCGCTTCCATCTTAGACTGCATCATCACTTAACATCAGGTGTGATAGCAGTCAAGGGCCAACTTGTAGTCGATAAAAAAAAAAAGTTCGTAATTCTTAGTTGTATATCTATAGTAAAATTAAATACGATTGACTACCTCGTGGGTGTAATGGTCAGCGTATTGGGCTTCAGCTCATGAGGTCACGGGTCCAATCCAATACTGTCGACACGTTAATACATTTCTTTTTGTCATTATTGAAACATTATAAAAATTTTATGAATTCAAATCTGGCTCCTAATTGGTGGTAGGCTACCATGGTTACTTTGAAGGTAAAGATATACTAAAGTATAAAATAACTTGGACTTCTAGTTTAAAATGTTATCTAAATGAGATTGGATTTTTATTTTAAAGAAACTGGAGCGCTGCGAGCTTTGAATGCGCTGCACGACGCGGGGCTATATCGACAACATCGCTTTTCGTTGCTTTGCAGCAAAACTTTTCAATATTTTCATAGTCGTCATTCTCTACACGTGTAACATATGATCAAAATTCAGTCAAAAAAACAACTCTTACAAATCCAGTATGGATTTAAAAATATCAATAAAAATCTATTTTATTTAACTCACAATAAATAACAATTTTGGTTACACAATGCACACTAATTTACTTTTTTTATAATAACAAAAGAATACAAACGGAACTAAAGAAGGAAACTCAACTCAATCAATAACCTTTATCTAACTGAAGGCCACATCAGAGTATTTATGACTTGTTCCCATCGCGGAAAACAAATTTCCTTCAGGTCTTAACTTAAACTCAAGTAAACATGATATGAACCAAAAATACGTTTTTGAACGCAGTTGCCACTAACGTTGATATTTGATAGGGATTAATTGTAAACGGCTTAATATTAATTGGTGATCAATTTCATTTCATGGCACGTGTATATCGTATACGCTTGAATTGTTCAGATTCTATTAGTTGACACACTTCTGCATCTAATTTTGACATTATCGTTGAAACTTGCACAGCTAAATCAGTTTAGGATAATTTAAACCTTGAAACAGAACTTTGACAAATCACAAATGTCACAATCGTAATGATCATCATCATCGTTATCAGTCTATTTACGGCCCACTACAAGATCAGCCCTCCCTCCTTGTAGGAGAGGGGATATTGAGCGTAGACCCACCACGATGTTTGAATTTGGGTTGGCGGGCTTAGGATGACAATGCTTCATTTATTGTCAATTACTATCAAATGTTGATAACAGTGACCGGGACCGACGGCTTAACGTGCTTTCCTAAGAGAATGAAAAGTCATAATTATTCCGGCGACCCGACCAAAGATTCGAATCTTGGGCATCGTAATCGAAGCCACATAGGCTAACAACCAGACTAACGAGGCATTCAAAGAATAATCATCATCATCATTATCAACATATTAACGGCCCACTTCAGGGCTAGGCCTCCCTCCTCATGGGAGAGGGGATATGGAGCGTACACCCACCACGCTACACGCTACACGCACCACAAAGAATAATATTCGGCCCTAAATCATAATATAACTCGGATTCTGTTTAGCTCCTTGCGGAAACTTGGAGTGCAATCACCTCAAATTATGCAATTTTTCATTTTAATATATCAACAACCTACTATTACATTTTTTTATTTTTAGAACGATCGGCTCAATAGTCCATCTTTTGAAAGCATGCCTGGGCTCTGGCATCCTAGCGATGCCGTCGGCATTCAAGAATTCAGGCATAGTGGTCGGCATGATCGGGACGTTGTTGGCTGGGCTAATCTGCACACACACCGTTGCCTTAGTGGTAAGCTTTTACAGGTTTTCTTGGTAGTACCTTCTAAAGCCAAAGGTCATTCGGGAAAGTTCTGCTGCCATACTTATTCATGGCGTCAAACAACATTGCTACATTCCAGCCAAGAGCTTTTTTGCCGGTAGCTACATGGAGGCTTACTACCTAAACCTCAGATTGCACACAAGTTGGCGTTTTGTAGAGAATGCTTTATTTATTTATTGAAATGAGAGCAGACTGGAGATAGTACTGGAACGCTAAGTCGCTTGGCGGTTCGTCTTTTTCGATAGGGTGGTAATTAGACTCAGGTCCGGCTGGTTTCAGCCAATTTAGAAAATCTGTCCAGCCGGGAATCGAACGCTGGACCTCCATCTTATAAATCCATTGCGCTCACCACTACGCCACGGAGGCAGTCAAAAGGCCGCTCTGTTTTAGGCGATGGTTTTCCAATTACCATCAGATGAGCTATTTCCGTAATTTATTAGTATAAAATATGAAAACCTACCACTATGTGGTACTCCTAGGCACTACAGGGATCAGTGTCCTGATTTTGTAATTCATTAAAGGTACTTTATCCTTAGTTTTATTAATAATTGTAATTATACTGAATTCATAAGCTGTAAGCAACTATGTAAACCTATGTTTATGGTATGGTAATTAGGATTATTTTATGGTTAAATGACGCTTGACGTGACAGAATCTTCGTTTCTGGAACCTAACATACCTACATTGTGCTGAAATAAGTACGAAAATCTAATGGAAGTCACTTCAACAAATTCTAGGTCTGCAAATATATTTCCAATATATGCAAGTAAAGAAAAATTATATGAAATTCTATTTTCGTTTTATTTATTCTATCGGCGCTGATTAAAAGCAGATACACTTTTTCTAAAATAAATATCCGGAATATAAAAAATTTGTGCTCCCTAATAAAATAATATCTAGTTGAGAGAGGTTTGCTTGGGATTTTTTTAGAAATTATACGTTTTCTAAAAGTGGCAAAACCTGCAAACAAAATTTCATCAAAATCGTTGAAACCCTTTTATGCCTCTAGGAGATAATACTTTCTTTCAACATCAAAGTGACTTTTGTACTATTTTATAGCCAACTTATGAAAGCAGTGAGTAAATATTTAAATAATAAAATACCTTTTTCAGGTAAGAACCTCTCAAGAGCTTTGTGTCATAGCGAAGAAGCCATCAATGGGATTTGCTGAAACTTGCGGAGCTGCCTTCACTTATGGCCCGAAGAGACTGCAGAGCTGGGGAGCGTTTGTACAGTAAGCTTTCAAGTCTCTAATTAATAAATAAATAAATATTAATAAATATTATAGGACAATTACACACATAGCCTGTGTTATGGGTGCTATGATAACTGATGAATATTTTTATATATATTATACATAAATACTTATAATATATAGATATACACCCAGACACTGGAAAACATCCATGCTCATCACACAAGCTTTCAAGTCTCTAATTAAAGCGGCTTCTCGTTTTTTTAAGTTTACCCTAAAGAGTTAAACGGATCCTTTGTAGGATTATTTATTTCTGTTTAGCTGTCAAACCATAGAAAAAAAGGAAACATAAATGCCTTGTATATTACACATTGGATTCGCTCCGCTCAACGATGCAAGACTTATCATTATTGTATACTTGTATAATGTTTAGAAGACGCATATAACTAAAGGAACGTCAACATAGTAGAAAGAATTCTATAATATTATGTTTAGAGCATGCATGTAACTTCACACCTCTCACAGATAGAAGAAAATTACTATTATTAAATCAATAGTTGAAATTATTCATAATGGAAAGTTGTATCTAAAATTTCAATTTGTGACCTAATCTTACTGGCCTAGTCAATCAATCATTTATTAAATGATGGATATGTACTAATTGTGTCTTTTAATTACAGAACAGTGATCGACTACTCGATGGTGGCAACTTACATCAGCGTGCTGTGCGTGTACACAGTGTTTATTGCGTCTTCCTTCAAAGAGGTAACTTAGAATCCGATACTAGAGCTTAAATCCTTACTTATAACATGATATAAAGGCGAAAGTTTTTATGTATGTTTGTTACTCTTTCATGCAAAAACTACTGAATGTATTTTAATGGAACTTCACAGTAATATAAATCTTACATATACGAATAACATATAGATCGTTCTATTCCCACGGGAACGAAAACCACGCGGGTAAAACGGGTGCATCCCAGTAGTACCCCCTAATTTTAGTTCTATAGAACTGTTGATACACCATATTAGAGTTTAGTGTAGTAATTTTTTGAAAAAAAAAAATATTTTGACGGGCAATTTTTCGGTTGAAAATTAGGTTATTTTTTCGATATAGATTCAAAATAAGGTGTAAAAATAAGTATTTCAAATCAAAAAAATTATAGCGTGTTTGGGACATAAGAAGGCAAGTTTTCACCAAATTTTATGAAAATAAAACTTTATTTGTAAAAGATAAAAATAAAAAACCAAAAACTTGGTTTTTGTATTTCTCACACAAATTTTGAGGTTATGTGAAAAAAGCGTACAAACAAAAGTTTTAGATCTTTTTATTATCTACAACTTTGCCATTCAAGTCTTTTCCATAGGACTTTTAGTTTTGCTGGAAATCGAGAAAATCCGTGTTTTATCCCTAAACCCTCAACCCCTACCCCTTCCCAACCTCAGATCGCCCGTAATTTATTTTTCCTTTCATTTTTATGATATTCTCCTCATTTTCTGATGGGTTTCATTCTACTGCGATTTTATTTGGTTTCAAAAAATTAATGCACTGGTCTATTAGCCGTTGACAACAATGACACCTGATGGTAAGTAATGATGCAATCTAAGTTGGAAGCCGGCTTACTTTCGGTTCTACACGCTATCGTACCGGAACTCTGAATCGCTTGGCGGTACATCTTTGTTGGTAAAGTGGTAAGTACCCACGGCTGAAGCCTCCCACCAGCCAGACCTGGGACAGTTTATACACTTAATTCGCCCAGCCGGGATTGGAACCGAGGAGCTCTGTTTTATAAATGCATTGAGCCACGCGGGCTATCAAAAATGGTGGCGGATGGACCGTTGGGAGCACGCGTCTCTTAGGCGCCTCCTAACGGTCACATAATCACTTATTATAAAATTCAAGTAGTACTACAGCTAGTAGTAAATATTAATGGCTGTAGTTACCGTTACCACAAGTGTTATAGGCTGTTTCAAATAACAGTTTTTAGGCATTTCATTACTAATTTATAACTCAATACTTACACAGCAATCACATAATTAAAATAAATAAAAAATTCTTATATTTATCAATTTACAACTTAGCGCCCCAAGACATGCCTAGCTTGCCTCAGACCTACTACCCACTACCATGCCGTAGGGGCAATTTAGCAGCCATGACCGTTGACTAATATTGTATAGAGAAGCTGATGTTTGGTGCGTAAAGTTATTGTACTCAATTGCGTGTCTATTCTTCAGTCCGTTTGTTCGCGATAAACTCAAAAACTATTGAATGAGTTGTCATGGGGTTACCATTGATAGGTAAAGCGATTCCTGAGGAAGGTTTTAGTATATAATTTGACAAGTTTTTGTGAAAGTTGGCTGAGATTTGACGATAACGGATGGAAAAGTTGGAAAAACATAAGCATAATAATATGGTATTATAAACCGCCTGGAAGATTTCCAAAAAGGGTTCACGTACAATTTTTTATTTTGGTGTTGGAATATTGTAATGTATTATTTTCGTCATGAGTGGAGTCGCGGGTGTCGGCTACTACATTATAAGTCAATGGCCTCAGCTACTAGATGCATCAGTGGCAGGCATATGTTGCATTATAAGGCTGTCTTGAGGATAACTCACTTCTTAGTGAACTATTTAAAGGGGAAGGCCTAGTCTAATGTTCCTGGACCAAACTCAGGACATTTCAAAATATAGTCAGATCAAGAGTACCCAAAACCAACGAACTTATATGAAAGGACTAATGAAAGTGGAAGAAGCTAAGGAAGTATGCAAATACCGTGGAAATTTGGAGGATGTCTCTGTCTACACCTAAGAGAATGAGGCATAATATTATTTGTTTATGTATGTATGTAAATGAACATTTCTTTTTCAGGCAATAGACGGATGGTATCCAGAGTTCAATATATCCATTCAAGTGTATTGTGTGCTATGCTTAGTGCCTCTCGTACTGATCTGCCAGATAAGGAATCTGAAGTATTTGGTCCCGTTCTCTGCCACTGCCAACTTGCTGATCATTGTAGTGTTCGCTGTGACTATGTACTACATATTTATTGATCTACCCTCACCCAAGGAAAGGGAAATGGTTGCCAGTGTCACTCAGTGGCCACTCTTTGTGAGGTACGTTTTCGAAAGTCAGAGTCAATATAATTTATTTCAAATAACTTAGCTTACTTACCCTTTTGAATAGTCAATCTCAAAGTATTTTTTCAAATAGGCGAAACGTTATTTACGTAACTATTATTTATACTTAAAAGTAAAGCTTCATTCAATTCATTATTAATATTTATTTATTTGTTTAAACCGATAAACACTGTTGTACATTAAAACTGTATTAAATAAATGTTCTGAATATATAAACGAATTTTGAATTTCATTTTAGCACGGTAATATTCGCCATGGAAGGCATCGGCGTTGTGATGCCCGTGGAGAACGAAATGGCTCATCCGGAGAAGTTCCTCGGCTGCCCTGGAGTGCTGAACACCGCGATGGCGATTGTTATCTCACTGTATGGCGTGTTCGGTTTCTTCGGCTACGTCCAGTTCGGTGACGCTGTCAAGGGCAGCATTACTCTCAATCTACCACAGGACCAATGGTAAGATATGTTGAAGGCTTTTCCGGATAAAATTGAAATTCATTTGTTTTAGGCTAGGCATCGTTGTCATCATCATCAGTTAAGACCCTTACATGGCCCTCTGTGTATAAGGGGATAGGGCTTATTTTATTATCGATTTAAAAGCGATCAAATGAGCATGCGGGTCGCCTCAAAAGTGATTGCAGCCGCCCATAAACTTTTACAATACCAGAGGCACTGCTAATGCGTTACTGGCCTTAGAGTAAAGTGTTGATACGCCCCTTAAATACTCCCATATGACCAAGCTGCTCCAATGTAAGTTGGTGGGTTAAGGGTAATAATGTTTGATTATTATTTAAAACAACAGAGTGTTTAAAAATATACTTGTATTTATTTAAACAAGATATACCTACCTAATTTACCGATACTTCAACCACATAGAATTTGGAATTAAAAATGATTTATTACTAGCAGTGCCCGCGGACTCCATTCCGCGTTAGAAATATTTTTGTCCTGACCCTTTTGTTCTGCGTAATAGGTAGAAAGTTCGGGATAAATAAAAATTATGATGATGATAGCAAGTCTAGTAGACGTACTTTTGCTGGCATGCCGCTGCGAACGTTCGATGCTAGACTCCCATCGTGTATGTTCGACGTATTATGTCTGTGGTTAGCCAGTCGCTGAGACCTTTCAGTGCTAGACTCTCTCTTACGTCCTGCAGAGGTAATAACTCTTATTGGCTGGCAAGACGCTGCGAATTTTGGAATATTTTATAGCCTACGATACTCCACAATAACGTAGCTTTTAATTGGTGAAATAATTTTGAAAATTGGTTTAGTAAATCCGGAGATTAACCTTTAAAACGTCACAAAGTCACAAACTCTACATCTTTGTAATATTAGTATAGATTATGAAATTATCATTTGAAATCAATATACAATAAAACGTCTAACGATCAAAATCTTCCCAACAAGCGTTACAGTTGATATTTACGAAATAAACGCAAATATTTGTGTTAACAGTTTGTATCATAAAATATCCATTACCGCGCTTAATTGGGTATAATAATTATCGGGTGATGGAAATCTAATATTATTTTCAATCCACAAAGCTTTGTCGTTATTACACCCATAATGAACCGTTCATAATCTTACAAATCATTCGAATAAAGGAGAGGTTGAATGAAATGCCGATCTTGCACGTTAAGACGAAGACAATGGCCACATTTTTATTATTATATTTGGAGAACGAAAGTTTTGACTTGCCCGTTAGTCCCGTGATTAGAATATGTGTCTACTTCCAAGAAATTTTTAGTTAAAATTCTCAGCTTGTAATTGTGAAGTTGGTATTGTCATACCGAATGTCTCGGAGACTAGTTATATTAAATGTAGGCGCTGAAATTTTCGCATCGGAAGCATTGCCTCGGAACACCGACATCGGCATTGCCGACGGATATATTCATGTACGATCGGTACCATACGGATCTGAGGAAGCACTTGTACCTATGACTTATACAAAAATACTATAATCACGATGCGAAAATGTGGCCCCCTACATTTAATATCCTCTCAGGTAATTGTCAATAAGATTCAAAACATTGTCACCACCGCCAATCCGCCTTGGAACAGCATTAATGGTTTAAACTCCATAGTTTGGAGAGAATATGGATTCTTTCTGCTTACAATAACGATAGTATGATTTGTAGTGGGTCGTTTAGGCTAACAATATTACTGGTGATGAGTGTAGTGACATGAAAATTTTGTATTAGATATTTTATTATTCCATTGCAGGGTGGCGCAAGGGGCCAAACTTCTGATGGCGCTGGTTATTTATTTGTCGTTCGCCCTGCAGTTCTACGTGCCCATGGAAAAAGTTAACCGTCTGTTGGCAAAGCGAAAGTCCGACAGATACGAGAACGTTATACAAGTCGGCATTCGAACATCTCTTATTACTATTGTTGGTAAGTCAACATGTTCACGTTCAAACAACATATTTTGATCAGAATTATAGTTGAAAGATCAGTTTTAGTCGAAATTTTTATTATATTTTAAAATCGTGTTGGGGTTGGTTTTATATATGCTAAAATTGGTTTTAAAATTTGCTTATAACACTTAAATCATGCATCAAAAAATATTTCCCAAACTCAATAATTTCAGTTGCCGTGGCAGTCGCATTCCCTAACTTGGAGCTGGTGATAAGTCTGGTCGGCGCCATCTTTTTCTCCACCCTGGGCCTCCTCATCCCAGCACTGATAGACACGGTGTACCGCTGGGATAGGGACCTGGGCAGGTGCAACTATGTGCTCATCAAGAACGGCATCATCATGGTCATATCTCTTATCGCTTTAGTATCTGGATCGTACGTGTCAATAGTTGAGATGATACACGATAAGAGTGCTGATACTGTCAGCCATCAGAATGTCACTCTTACGTAACTTTATTATATGTAGAACAGATGTTTGTTTAGAGTCGAACGCTTAATTGTATTTACGACAAGTAGCCACAAATTCCTTTTAACTATCGTAATATTGAATGCATTTGCGTCCCAGCCACGATCGAACCATGGTTAGGTTAACTAAGGAAAGAAAAGCAAAGGCGCAACTTTTTACTACTATTAATTGTTTATTATTAATGTTTTCTAAAGCTGATTTGATTTAAAGTATTTTTTCGTCCAAAGCTATTCAAAAACTTTACTATTTTAAACTTTGCAATATAAAAACTATAAGATTTGCAATGCGGGAAATTATTTTTATTAGCAATTTCGTTAAGCAACATGGTAATTGGTACGCGGAAGATCATTAAGTAGTCTTGTTTTTAACCACGACGCAAAAACTTGGGCGTTGTGTGACATCGAAACCTGTGTGTTTTTTTTCAAATTCAATTTTCAAATTCAAGACGGCCGCCAAAAATAACGAATTACATCTGTCTGGGGCTTTTAGATTTTTAATTTACTAAGTTATAATTATTAAATTATTTTACGAATTTATAATGTAAATAAGTGTAATAAGTATGTGTCAATTACACGTCAAAAATGCAACACATAATATATCACAGACGTTCACCGTCAAGTTTTTTAAATATTACTTTTTGCATTGCTTGGAAAGCAGTGTAAAAAGCAATATTCAAAAGCAAAGCTGGGTTTGAGATATATTCGCAATGATTGCCATCTTCAATTAGTAATCTAGTTAACATCGGATTAACGTATCGTATGCGTCAACGTAATAATGGCACCTTGGATGACAAATGGTTCATCGGAGCAATATTTATTTTAATATTTCAAGAAAAATAATGTATGTGTGAAATCATAAACAATGCACATTAAAAATGTAAATTGCTCTATTCATAGAAAGATGGGTTTCAATTGAATGATTTATTTCGTGTTTTCTGCAAAAAAAAATATAAATCTCTACCGACGACGTTCGTGTCAATGATATATTACTATCGCCACACCTTCTATATTTTTCCAATGAGTTAGAAAAATAACAAATTATATAAAAATTAACATGCATCTCGACGATTACTACGTTTGAATTACTTAATGCAAATTAATTAGTGCTAGTATTTAACTTAATATTAATTCAACATGTAACGTATATTTTTATACCTTATCACTTATTAATAATTGTAAAAATATTGTTCAAACCAAAATTCCGCTCGTTTTTCTCAAAATCAAATTATAGGTAACTAGCGGACGCCCGCGACTCTGTCCGTGTGAAGTTTTGTTTTGTGACAGGTACAAAATTTCATTCAAATCGATTCAGTAGTTTAGACGTGATCGAGTAAAAAACAGATATAGTTACTTTCGCATTTATAATATTAGTATACATTTAATTTAAAGTATATACAGAGATTGAACTGCTACTGTCACTATTGCAGTATGTAGATTCTTGTAAAAAAGGCCTTATTGAAGCCGATATACAACGTTTGCAAAGCGGATGTAATTATTTAATGAAATTTTATCTTATTGGACTGACAGTCGAACTGAAAGTGGGATGTTCGATGTGTGATGTTTGTACGTTGTATTTTTTTCAAGACGACATACTGGTTGGTATTATTTATTGTATATATATAAGTAAATAAAAGATGGATGTTTTGTTATTTATTTATTTATATTACGAGTCTTATGTCTTAGTTTTTAATTGTCAGTGATGTTGACTAGTTTTAAATTATTTTATAAACGTAATTGTGAACAAGATTATAATTATTCTAATTTTGTAACTTTATACTAATGAAAAAATAATGAAAATGTACGAACAAAAATCTATCCATTATAAATATAAAATTAGTCTAGAAGTAAAGATATAATTTCAGTTTAAAACTTTCCAATAATTATTAGCTGCAAAATGTCATTCACAAAAGCTACAAATTAATATAAATTAAGTTCGTGCAAAGCCCAGGTATAACTTTTTTTAATATATTTTACTATAAATTATGTCTTTACAAAACTGTACTTCGAAGCGTGGTTTAATTATATAGTTTAGGTACTGTTACATTAGGCCGTGCCATATTAAAACTTTATAATATAACAAAATTGTATTTATGTTTAAATGCAAATAAATTAAAATTTTACATTAATAGGTGATTTATAAACAAAAAACCAAAATTTTATTTTAATTAGATACTAAGTTATAGCAAAATAGATTTTGTAAGTATTACAATATTATGAAAGAGAATTTGTGTTTTATTGCAAATAAAGGACCCGTTTTAAATATTCTTGAGTCTGGAGCTTCTAAAGTTGGTAAGTACCAAAATGATGTCTTGCTCTAATTTAAAAGTTAAGAGATATTGATCTTAAACTTCTTTGATTTTTAAATTCAGTCAAGTACAATTAAATTCGGGTCTACTTTAAATATAAAAATTTCCGATCCGATTTCCTTATGTTTTTTTTCAAGCAAGCATCTAAATCAAAATCCTTTGTAGCGGACTTGGATACATGCAGATTTTCCATTGAACAAGAGCGCGTTCCCACTATGTCGTAGCGGCAGATTTAAAATATCATGGCTTGTATTCTTAAATGGAGGTGTTAAAATAATGAAAAAAATAATTTAATAAAAAATTAAACCGACTTTAAAACCCACTGAAAAGTATAAAATAAATGCGTCATTTAGTTACTTTAATTTATTTAACCTATAAACTGTCATCCAAGACTTCGGCAGAATATTATCGTGAAAATGGAAATGGCTATAATAGATCAACAATGGTAAATAATAATCGTCACAATTATATAAATCCTAATCCTTCAACGATAAAAAAATCCGAATCATCTAACTAAAAATTAATCTAAAATAATAGATACGTATCTTAACCCAATAATATTGTTTACATATCAGAATAACACATAGGCTTCATTTAATCCCGAAATTCCTACGGGAATCACGCGAGTGAAACCGCGGGCGTCCTCCAGTACAATATAGATAGAAAGAATAATCACTGTGATTAAACGCCTGGCAAAACTAGTTAGCAATTATTATGATGGCTTCCTAAGTATTTGATTGATGAGAGACGGAATTGGCTACACAGGGTTGTGAGTTGAATAATCCTTACCCTTATCAGATTTGCATGGGTGGGAGGGAAATATGTTGGGAAAGGGAGGAGGAGTAAGTTTGATAGCTGTCAATAAGTTTATACGAGCACTGCGGCTAATTAATGAACAAAGAAATTAATTAATATGATTATTTTAATGATATTACAATCATACAGAATACATGAAAACACCGGCAAATTGGTCCAATTTTCCGGAGTGAAAAAATTAAAGAAAACTCTTCTTTAATTTTTTTTTTTTCATTACAAGTTATTTCTTGACTGCAATCACACCTGATGGTAAGTAATGAAGCAGTCTATAAGATGAAAGCGGGCTAAGTTGTTAACGGTAGTATAATATCCACACTCCTTCGGTTTCTACGCAAGATCATACCGGAACGCTTAATCGCTTGGTGGTACGTCTTTGCCGGTATTGTGGTAACTACAAGTAAAGCCAGACGCGAACCAATTTAGAAAATCTGATCTGACCTGCCGAGAATCGAACCCAGGATCCCCATCTAATAAATCCACCGCGCCTACCATTGAGCCACGGAGACCGTTAATATATTTTCAAAATTAGTTTGTATATTGATTCTTCATTGCTCTGTGTAGGTAATTTAATGATTTTAGTTTTAAGTTCCTTCCCAAAGTGCTTCGCTAACTCACCGATTGTAAAGTTTAAACTTTATATCCACTAAATTACTTGAAATGTCCAAAATATTAATTTGAAGCGTCTTGAAAACCCATTAATATTTCAAGTGCCGGTTATAAAGTGTCGGCGTTTCGAAGTTGCTAATGGATTTAGATTCAGGCTAATGAGTAGGCAAGTAGTTACGTCTTAAGGTTTTATCGAAATTGAAAGTTGCTTAAATATATTTTGTTGAACCCTCAAATTTAATCAGAGGATCAGGCTGCGCTAGCGACGAGTTTGATACCCATTGGTAGTCGTGTGAAACAATATGTTTTTCTTATTAAATTAAGAAACAATGCTTCTTGATTTAAACCACCATTCGTTTCGTTAATAAAACTAAGTGGGTGTCATTTCTAAATTGATAATTGGACTTTACCAAATATGAAATACCATGCATTGGATATGCTGTTGTGATGTACAAAAGCATAATAAAATTATATTGTACAGATTTTTGAGGACAGGTACTGTAATAAAAGGCTTTGCCTACGTCTGGATTAACCCACGCTACGTCAATACGTACCTAATCAAGATCTTGAAGCACGCATTCAAACATCTTTTTGTATAACTCAGTCTTTAAGGTACGGACAGACATGCTAAAAAAAGCAGGCTTTTATGCTTGCTTAAAGTTAGCATGCTCATGTAACTGTTCACTTTCATTTGCCAGCAATAAGCACGATTTCTTGAAGCAAACTTATAAATAAACATGCTGTAAATCTAATCAGATGTGCTCGGAGCACGGCCGCCATCTTGAAAACAGGGGTTAAAATGGTTTTTACGGCACATCTCTTAAACTATTAATTAAAAAAAATATGTTAGCATTTTTTGTTGCAAATTAAAATCTCTACCCTTGCGCCACAGGTAGCTCGAAAATTAAACGACAGTTGATTTTTGAGCATTCTATAAATAGGCATGCTCATTACATGAAACACGTGCTACTAATGAGCACTTGCGCAATAAAAGCATGCTTTCATGCTTGTAATGAGCACGACTGTCCGTACCTTTATTGATAGCGTGCATCCTTGCAATATTAGCTAACTAATTGTCACTAAATAATTGTATAAAAAAAAGACCGCGATCCAGTCGCACTTGACCGAATTCTTTTTAAAGACGATGATTATTTTAATCTTCAAGAATATAAATAGTAATGACTACATACCTTGATAGTGACTGTTGAAATACAAAGTCATAGCGACACGGTTCTTGAATAGCATTTATAAATACCCATTGTATTTCACCTCGACATCGCACTTATAATTTCATGGCTCTGCAATTTCACTAAATGTAATTATTAACTCACCAACCGAATTTCAGGCATAAGGACAATCTCATGCTGAGACGAGCCATGTAAGCAGGAGATATTGTCTTAACTCCAACACTTTAGCCTTGCCCCCAAACCCTTATTTAAATAAGGCTAGTTACTTATAAAGTTAAATTTATTAATATGTATAAAGTTTGTGGATGAACGGTAACTAAGCGGGTAAAACCGCAAGCAACCTTTAGTCCTTTATACTCGTAAAGGTAATTTATGTCATTGTATGGTATTGAAATCTTCCTTATAAAATATCGTGGTTATTTAGATTTAAATATTCCAAAAACTAGAATTATAAAGACGTTTAGAGGCTATTGAATCAGCTTTCAACATCACATAAGTAGATTAAAAATTTTGGACCACCGTTTGATTATTCGAAGTAATCGCATTGTTCTGATGCAATACTGTCAGAATGCCTAGAACAAAATCTCAACCATCCAGATACTACTACTATCCTGATAATACAACTATCGTAATAACACATTGAAAGAGCATATATATAGATAGCAAGCATCTGCTAGAGAGTATAGCACCAAAAGGTCTTAGTGACTAGCTAGCTACAGACAGAAAATGTCGGATATACGTATTCCCTAGGGAATCTAGCACCGAACGTTTGCAGCGGCATGCTAGCCAAAGGGCTATTACCTGTGCAGGACGTGTGAAAGAGTCTAGCACTGAAAGGTCTCAGCGACTGGCTAACCACTGACTGAATATGTCACACACATGTAATAGGGAATCTAGCACCGAAAGTTCGCAGCGACTTGCCAGCCAAAGGGCTATTGCCTCTACAGGACGTGCGAGAGAGTCTAGCACTAAAACGTCTCAGCGACTGGCTAATCACAGACTGAATATGTCGAACATACGTAATAAGGAATATAGCACTAACTTTCGCAGCTGCTTGCCATTGAAGGATCAAATACATCTACTAGACTTGCTATCGTCATTTCGAATTTTCTACCTGAAGTATTACGCAGTGCAAACGGGTCGGAGCAAAAATATTTCTAACGCGGAACGGAGTCCGCGGGCACTGCTAGTTATAATATATTCTTAGTTTAAAATCAGCCACGATAGTGCTAATAATTCATAAGAAAAGTTAATACTTCTCTCCTCTCTACTTTTTAATAAAATCTTTGACACCTTAACCGAAACAAAAACTATTGACAATGTATTTTATGAAGACTCTATAAACATGGATTTAAAGACCGTGTCTTATAAACTTGCAAAACTCTTACCATCCATGTCAAACGAAACAAAAATTTATATTTGCGATGCACGTACATTAAAATAAATCAAATATCTTCTTATTTCCTGTACCTAATAAGAAGACGATAGTACGTCGGTTAACAAGGTTATGACTAAACTTAGCACATCGGTTGAAAGAAAAAACTAGGAAATCCCCTAGTTTGACGTTTATTCGCTTAACGCAATCATGACGTCCTGTAATAACCTGCACTGTTTTTAGCGACACGAAACATAGATTAATTTTTAGCTTGGGTTTATTCCCAGTTCAGAGTGATCTTATTCCGATTAACTATAGTAAGTAATTAATATTGCTTTTGTAAATTTTGATTATGTGAGCTAACTGCCCAACTATAAAAAGCGGGAAACATAAATTCAGGAAGGGCATTTCATAATTTAGCTGTGTAGGGATTGAAGTGAAAAATGTTCGGTGCGGGAACTCATGGGTCATTCTTGTCTCAAAGTTTTTAGGCCTCGAAATAAAAAGTAGTGTCATAAGATTTATGTATTTGTCTGTCTGTGTATGTCTGAGGCCTTGTAGCTTCCAAACGATAATCCGTTTATGTATTTTTTTGGTGTTTGACAATATAAATATTATTTACTTCGTCTCTAAAACATTATGTAGGATAAGCCAATTCAAAACAGCGGCGTTTTTATTTTATGACGAATAATATTTCTGACATATATAATAGTTTATCAAGCTAAATGAATTCCTATCACTTTTGTAGAATATTAAAAATTTTATATTTTAATTCGTTTAAGGGTTTGCAATCCAACCGTTTAATTTTAATGAAATCTAGGATCGTAGATAAGCTCTCAAATATTTATTTCAAAATGCAATAACATTTTTCGAAAATGTCATATAGCTGTTCAAGTTGATCTATTTAAGGAAGTCTTCAAGTCATGACACTTCTCACTCAATTTCCTCAATGTGGGCTTCATTGAGGAAATTAGCACAAATAAACTCTTATTTTTCGTTAACTTATTATATATTAAAATGTATTCCGTATATTAAAAGCAGCTGTGTAATTTAAATTATTCATTAATTACTCATTTACATTTTAGGAATATTATCGAATGATAACTTCTATTATGATATTTTGGTCTTCAGCAGAATGTAAGCAAGTGTTAAGTACAAGCTATAATCGTTTATTAACACGAAATTTATTAATCTAAAACTACCTTACTATTTACACACACACTCGCACTGTAATTGAAAGTTAATTAGTTCAATCCAATAACTTTCTTTTTTGTTATAAAACTTTTATACCTATAATAAGCAAAATACTGACTGACTTACTCAAAACTTGTAGCGATCTTTTCTAAAACTATTCACTAGATTGACTTGAAAGCATAGTTACTCATTTCACGATGTAAACGCTGACTATACTAAAGCCAAACTCGATTGAGAATGCTTGTCACTAGTCATTTTACACCTGTTTTTTTAATTAATTAGTTAATGACGAATTCATTACAATAAATTAGATTAGTAAGCTTAAAACAAATTAATATATTCAATATCTTTAAAATAAGATTTTTTAAAATGGCAAAACATAATTTTAAGCATAAAATGTTCATTTTTAATTCGTTTGTTGACAAGCATTCTCAATCGAGTTTGGCTTTAGTATAGGAACGGGTTTCCTAGTCAGCGTATTTATGTGAAACTGGCGGTACAGCTTGTAATTATTAAAGGTGAGTTAGTTGTCCCCCGTGCCTCAGAGAGCATGGTAAACCGTTGATTCAGGGCATCATCGTCGTCTAAACAAAATTAAAAATTTAATCTTAATGTAAATTAAAATTATTTTTAAGCTTCAATAGCTCTACAGCAAAAAAAGTTCGAATCTCAGACGTTAAACTGTTGTCGTAACCAACCTTAAAACAACATTTTCGCCCAATTTAAGGTTAGTTAATACATATTTCAGAATTTGATAAATCCATAAAATCAATAAATTAACAATACGTATTTCTATCTGAGTATTACTTATTTCAATTAATTTAACATGGAAAGGGATCAGGATAACACAAGTAAAATAATTTTTATCTTTAAAAATTGTGTATTTATCAGAATTGTTTATTACAAATAAAGGTTTGAAACCGTTAGCCTAAAACAGTAGTATCTACATTAAATAACGTATTGGATGGTAGATATATTTGTTAGCTTCTACTAAGGTCATAAAACATAGTTATAGCTAGGTATAGTTGATAGCAAAAGTATTAATAAACGTAATGTCAAAAGATTTTAACTTGCAAAATGTTAAAAATAACAGGTTTAAGTATTCAGGCTACTTTGCACTTGCACATTAATTCGATGACCTATTTGGAAATATTCATTTATTTTATAATATTTTAAATTATTCATAATTTTACAGTAATAGTATATTAAAGACTATAGTCTAATGTCAGCTGCAGAACTGTATATAATAGAGAACTCCTTAGATTAATATAGTATCCATCGCTTCGCTAGCGAGACTTTATTTGTCTGAGGTATGACCCCATTTATTGGCACCGTGGATCTCATATTAAACACTCGGAACTGTTGAACTACAGTGTCAGTTCCAAGACGTAGCGTCACGTCTCCATCTGTAAAGTACCTACTGGACAGTGTTACTTCGCCATCACCACAAAACACCTCAATGGAGCTTGCATCGATGAATATATTAAGAATAAGTATATTCTTCGGCTGCCACTCAGTGCGCCGAGTATCATTAACACCACGTTCTAGTGATATTTGCCCACTTGATGCATTATAATAAATTCGTACAGTTACATTCGTTCCCTCAAGGTACAATTCCAAATCTCTAGACGCTGAAGCTCTTATGTTAACTTCACCAGCTTTGTTGTTCAATGTAGCATTGGCACCACCTGTTGCTGGGCCCGTACAAACGATATTAGATCTAGCTGCTCTGATCTCTGGCACAGGTCTTTGGTTAAGACGCAAGTCTTTTGTTAGAGTCAAAATTCTCGGTATCGTTATTTGTCCATTAAAACCATCATCTTGTTCAGGATAATTATTGTCCCACATATCAAACCATGCAATAACTACTCTCCTTCCTCTATTATCTAGGATAGTTTGCGTTGCATAAATATCGTGTCCATGATCCAATTCCTGAAACTCTGTTAAGGGTTTGAAAACCAGTGTGTTGTAATCAAAATCTCCAACAATATAACCTGTTTGATAAAGATTTTGGTACTTATCTCCTACGGTAGCTACTCCTTGTGGTGAAAATAAAAGAATGTGTCGACCATTTAGTGCAAAGAAATCTGGACATTCCCACATGTAACCGAGTGTTCCATTAGATTCACCGATAATCGCTCTCTCTGACCAATTGTACTTGTCTTGTGATGAATATAAAAGTACGCGACCGAGATTCACACCATCTACTTGAAATTTATTACCTAAAACCATGTAGTAAGTGTCACCGTGTTTCCAAACTTTCGGATCTCTGATATCCGGTTGACGATTTTCAGCTAGTATAATTGGATTATTTTCATATTTCTCCACGTTGACTCCGTCTCTACAAAATGCGAGCGCTTGTGTCTCTATTTGGGAAGGAGATGTTTTGTGTGCTGTATAATATAAATACATCATGTCATCTTCTATTAAAGCACTGCCTGAGAATACTCCGTTTGGGTCATATGTATTGTTTGGAGTCATCGCAATCGGAAGATGCTGCCAGGAGAGTAAATCATTGCTCTTTGCGTGTCCCCAATGAGCTGTACCTGGGTCTGAAGATGAGTAAGGATTGTACTGGTAGAAAACGTGATACTCGCCTCTGAAAACCGAAAAGCCGTTGGGGTCGTTCATCCAGCCGGCTGGTGGTGCTAAATGATACCGTGGATAGAAACGATCGTTAGTAATCGTCAGTTGCGCCTTAATTCTGTAAACAAACAGAAGTATTGACAAACACTTACAAAACGCTCCCATCGTTGAAAAGATGCGGAGCAAAACCAGTCAAGATAAGAATAGTTTGTTTCCGCTTCTGTAGAGTCGTTATATAGCGGCAGAATCGTGTTTAAATGCTACTTGCTTACATTATAGATAATAGTTTTTGTTATACAAATTTGTGACGCAATGTGAATGCAAATAAATCAATATACATACAGGTGAAAGAGGTATTGAGAAAATACTCTAAGTGAATAATTAATTTTATTAATATAACATCGCTTAGCGAGAGAGCCTAACGCTATATTATAAGTTTAATGTGAATGTGATAGGTAAGTTAAAAATTCAAAATTTTAATACCCCCGTATAAATGTTGTATATTTTGTCTAATATCTATCCGATGAATAATCGGCGATTTTTATTACTTACGTTTTGTGCTAAGGAGGGGGGGGGGGCAGACATATGCCCCCCCTATATATTGCCTTGGGAGGTTAGGCCTTCCCAAGCTTGACATTTCGTCTTATATTTATTTAGTTACTAGTGATCCATCCCGGCTTCGAACGTGTAGACATAAATAGGTACAGATATTTAAGTTATAAGCATGCTAATTAAAACGACCATGAATCAACTTTCCAAGATTTTCTTTTTTTAGGAAAAATATTGTATCTTCTTTAAACTTTTCGTGGATGGCTGTGAAATACGAAACAGTACTACAATTTCATGATATCTTTTAAATAGAATGTCCGATTTTGATAATTCAAAAGTAATCATCAGATATTGAGACAGTCTTGAATATTAAATTATTTATTTGGATAAAAATATATAAATGATCACTTTTGAGTCTAGCTTCATAATAAAATGTTTTATTACAGAGTCGCAGTTTTTAGAAATTTTGTAATATCTGTAATCTGTAAAAGGCAAATCTTTTCTCTATAATATCCTTGTGATTATTACATAATTTATTTTAATAAGAATTTAAGTTTAGTTGTATAAATAATGACGTAAACGTAAGCATATGATTTAAAAGTTTTTTTAAAACACAGGAAGTTATATATCTGCCAAAATATAAAAGATAGATATATGCTATCGAAAACTTTTTTGTAGAACTTTTTAATATGCATAAAGTTTTCATACAATGTTTTCAATTATATCCAATAGGTAAGACAGCGCACGCGATTTACGCCGATTTAATAAATTTCACGGTCCAACTCGAGCGATAAAAACTGTGATAACTCGGGTAATATATACAATACAAAAATAAATTATAGCCTATGTTACTCAGTGATAATGTAACTTTCTAATGAAAAAAGAATTATTAAAATTGGTCAAGTACTTTTTGAGTTTATTTGTTACATACAAAAATACAAATCTTTCCTCTTTATAATATTATTGTAGATAGAAGGACGATTGACCCTGATCTATGAACGGCCCACAACAAGGCTAACCTTCTCTCCTTGTAGGAAAGGTAATATGGAGCGTTGACCCACCACCACCATAATCATTTATTATTTATTTATTTATTTTATAGTGACCGTGACCGACGGTTTAACGTACTCTCTGAGGCACAGGGGTTTAACACTACCAACTGCCCGACTCCAGGTTTGGAATTAATTGGAAATTTTAGAAATGAAAGAAAAAATCAGAACTATTACGCGCAACGGTGACGCGAACAAAGGACCTCCTTCTAACCAACGAGGCAAGAGCAGAAAACAATATGTATGCATGCATGCAAACGCTACTTAGGAAAACATTCGAGTTTACACATTAGGTAGCAAGTAGTGCCTACCTAATAATAATATAAGAAATTACACCTTAACACATAAAATAGATAATACAAATAGTTACAATGCCACAGACAGACATAAAGATACTCACGTATTACATATCAAATGTTTAGGGTCAGGGTTGAGACTATAGACAGGATAAACCGACAAAGACGTACCGCCAAGCGATTTAGTGATCCGGTACGATGTCGTGTAGAAACCGATAGGGGTGTGGATTTTCATCCTACTTCTAAAAAAGTTGGCCCGCCTTCATCTTAGATTGCATCATCACTTAACATTAGGTTTGATAGCAGTCAAGGGCTAACTTGTAGGCGATAATAAAAAAAGTTTTCGGTTTGAGAAAAGTTTGTATGTGTGGATGGATGTTTATTACTTTTTTACGCACTGAATGGATTTTGATGAAACTTCATAATGATATAGCTTACATATCAGAACAACACATAGGTCACATTTTATCCCGAAATTCCCACGGGAACGAGCACTAAGCGGGTAAAACCGCAGGTGTACTCTAGATAATAATAAATTCATTTTGTTTTACATTTATAAACTAGCTAATTTGTAAGCCCACTCATCGGTTGAATTTCAACCATCAACAATCAAATAATCGGATTAAGTATAACAATTTGTGAATGGTTGTGGTTAATTTAACGCTGTTTAGGCATATATGTACATTGTATATAAATATTTGATAGTTTCATGTATTTACATAAATTATAAATGTTTTTAAGCTATTGTATAGCATCTATCGCGGGCCTTGAGCGTGGAGACCGAATACAGAAATTCTGTAACGAAATAACCTAACACCCCCTGAGTATCAAAAACATAATATCAAAAGCACAATTTCGGCAACGACGTCATCGGGGAACGTGGCTTAGCGGTAAGGCGCTCTGAGTGCCCGGATTGCCAGAGAGACATGGGTTCGTCCCGGTCCCGTCGGTTCCGCAATTTTTTTTTTCAAGCGTGATATTTCAAAAAGTAATTTTTTTTTTAATTAATGAATTTTTGCAATATCACGTTGAAAAAAAAATTGCAGAACCGTAGGGATTCAAACCCGCGTCTCTCTGGCGATCCGGGCACTTAGAGCGCCTTACCGCTAGGCCACGGTCCGGATGACGTCGGTAGGTAAACATGGGTTGATAAAAAATGCTATGCAATAGCTTTACCGTGGCAGTCTCCGAGTGCCACATGTCTTTTTTTTAACTTATTTTGAATTATTTCAACGGCCTTTCGTTGGCGCAGTGGTTTACACAGTGGATTTATAAAACGGTCCATTAAGATTTTGTAAATAGAGCCAGGTCTGACTGGTAGAAGGCTTCGACCGTGGCTAATTACCACCCGACCAACAAAGACGTACCGCACAGCGATTTAGAGTTCTAGTACGATGTCGTGTAGAAACCGAAAGGGGTGTGGATTTCGTTCTTCTTCAAACAAGTTAACCCGCGTCCATCTTGGATTGCATAATCACTTACCATCAGATGTGATTGCAGTCAAGCTTGTAATTAATAAAAAAGTATATGAATGAATTCATCGGTATTATCCCATCACTAAGTGCAATGTTGTACTAAACAATACTTCACGCGTCGCTCCATTTTTTTTTATTTTACGTTATTTTTTTAATTGACACCTTTGTACAATAATCTGTATTATAATCTTCATCTTATTTTTGTAAATAGATAAAGAACTTAACGCATCGCTTTGCTTCCAATCTAAGTTATTTGACTGAACCTTCTAATCAATTTGACAATAAAGTAGGTGTAAATAAACATTTTCAATGTTTGCAACACAAGAATAACACTTTTAAGACACTAGCTAGCTCTTAAACTATTCAGTTCTCGGAAAATACAATAATATAGTATTATTATAATCTCACTAAGCACATCCTGCGTTTATTTCTGCCACGTACTTGCTTACACAGTGACTGGTATTAGGCAAACACTTCAAGCAAATCAAAGACAATCGAATGTACATAAATAAATAAATAAATAAATATTATAGGACATAAATACTTATAGTATATAGATAAACACACAGACACTGGAAAACATCCATGCTAATCACACAAAACTTTTCCAGATGTGGGAATCGACACAGCCTAGGACGTAGAAGCAGGATCACTATCCATTGCGCCACTCGACCGTCAACATAGATATTATATACAAGGTTTCATCCAAATATGTCCAGCAGTAAGAAGTTAGGTTGGCACATAATTTCATACACGTATATTACATCTATAAATATACTAATATTATAAAGCTGGAGAGTTAGTTTGTTTGATTGAACGCGCTAATTTCAGGAACTACTGGTTTGAATTGAAAAATTCCTTCTGTGTTAGATAGTCTATTTTTTGAAGAAAACTTTAAGCTATATAACATAGCTGCAACCAATAGGATCGAAGAATCAGTGAAGAATGAGTAAAAAACGGGGAAAATTATTCATTTCAATATTTAAAATATGGGACGTAACTTAGGCTAGGAGGGAGGGCGCTACTGTGTCAACGTTCACTTTGACGTCCGTGTTTTTAAATCGAGTAAAAATATTATTAGTGGTGAAATTGCGATAAAGTAGTGATAAATGGACGTGCAATACCGAGAACTATTTGAACAAATAATTATTTTAACGTGAAAGTGTGTAAACTGTGCAAAAACTATCAAAATAACAAAGGACATGCAACGGACATTTTTTGACTATTTTGAAGTGTAAATCAGTTAGAATTCGTTAATCACAGTTAAGTGGAGTTAAATAAACATCAAAACCATTAAACTGTAACTGTGAACATTAGAAATCTGTTTAGCATTAAAGTGCATAACCTAAAAAATAAACTTTTTTTTGCTGAGTAATACCTATATTCATCTCGAGTAAAACATATCAACGCCATCTAGTGACAAGTAGCTAAATTGAAATCAGTAGATAATTTTTTGGAAACGTAGAATCACTACTTATCACAAGAGGGAGCTAAGTGTATGAAAATAATTTCGGCAGTTTACATTTTACTTTAAAAATGCATGAAATAAAAAATATACTAAGAAGCATGCAAGAAGAGATAAAACAACAAAAGGTGGACACGTTAGATATGAAGGAGGAACTTAAAAATACCATCATTAGCAGCATAATTAAAAAATTAGTTACTTGAGCAACAATTAAATTCGCAAAAGAAAATGATAGATAATATGGAGAGATTAATGAGGAAAAAAAATCTATTATTTTTCGGAGTCGAAGAACGTGAAAGATCGTATCAAGATTTGTTGGAAATTGTGTTGGAAATAATTAACAAGTATTTAAACGTTGAATGTACTGAAAACAGCATATAATTTGTAAGGCGACTTGGAAAGAGAGTGGAAAATGTGAGGCCCATTGTCGTAAAATTATTAAAAAGCAAAAAAAATCTGTCATCTTCACCTTTCTACATAAAAGAAGACTTCCCTCAAGAAGTACTCAAAAAACGCAAGGAGCTTCAAATTCAGCTAATTAAGGAGAGAGACTCGGGAAATAAGGCTGTCATAAAATATGATAGACTGGTCCTTTTAGAAACAAAAAATAAACAAAAGAAAAATGAACATCAGCTTGAACAAGGGAAAAACTATAAGAAAGGAAACCCATCAAATCACCGGAATCGTTGAGAGGCTCCAGCAACAGTGGAACGAAAAAGCCCTCAACTATAACTCTTAAAAATAATAACATGTCGAACTACCTCACAAAAAAAACAACGCAAAATTTTCAAGGAACTTCTCAGTCTACTTCCCAACATAATAATATAAATACATCACAATAACAATTAACGCGAACCCCTCTCTACCTCAATCTCCCAAGACGGCTGGTCACCGCGGGAGAGTTAGACCGAAACCCTCCGGAGATAAATCACTTATTAAGCAAAAAACCGAAACTTATGCTATATAGCCACATACAATGTAAGGACTCTATCGACACATGCACGCCTCATAGAGCTATTATATGCAATAGAAAATACAAAATTTGACATTATTGGCTTGTCAGAAGTTAGACGTCTGGGCAATACAATAAAAGAATATCAAAACATAATTCTTTACTATATAGGATAAACTCCAGGACTATACGGTGTAAGATTTCTTGTAAACAGGCATCTCAAAAAATTTTAGAGAGTTTTACTGGCTTACCAGAACGAGTGGCACTCTTGAAATTGAATATAAACAAATTCAAAATAAGTCTTATACAAGTATATGCGCCGACAGACGGAGCCACCGAAGAAGCAAAAGAAGCGTTCTATGACACCATCGAAAAGGCTATGAAATTATCAGACGAAAACGACGACGTAGACGTGGAGATCCCCTGATGGAAATACCAAAAATGAACTTGATTACATACTTACCAACATACATAAAAAGGTTCAAAATGTAGAAGTACTCAATATTGAATATCCGTCAGATCACAGGTGTGTAAGGGCAACTTTTAACTTAAAATGTAGTTTAAAAAGTAGAAAGAACTACTCAAGTTGCTTAAAATGCACATTGAAAAATAACACAGAAACGGCTAAATATATAGACACTCTGACCAAATATCAAGAGGTTCTTAACAACCATGAAGCCGACACAGTTCAGATCTATTACAATAAGATTATAAACGCTATCGAAAATAGTCTTAAAATGGCTCAACTACCTAGCAACAAAAACAATTATCGTAGCGTTATATCTAAACGCACAAGAAATTTAATAACACGCAGATCTACAAAAGACGAAACCTAAGTCAAGAGCAATGAAAAACCAACTAAGCGCTCTCTACAAGCTTATAAGTAAATGCATAAGACAAGACTATAAAAAATCACCGTCGCCAAGCTATAAAAAGACACCTCGACGCATCAGGGAGCTTAAAAGAAAGCGAACAAAGCGTTACGATGTCACAAAACATAGATTGAAGGTCTCTGTGAATCGGATAGAGTCACGCAAAATAGAAAAAGCATACTCCACATTGCCACTAAGTTTTACAAAACCTTATACGACGCCCCAGAAATAGAAAATGAAACAATTCTTCATCTGCAAAAACAAATTAACACCAATGAAATAAATCCAGTAGACCAATCTGAAATAATTAGTGAAATTAAGCGTCTCAAAGCTGAAAAAAGTAATGGGCCGGACAGAATCACTAATGAAGCTATAAAAGCGGCTTGTACCATCCTTGCCACACCGCTGATGATTCTCTTCAACAAAATCCTAAATACGTCTACAACGCCTAAGCAGTGGTCCGAATCTGACATTATATTGTTATATAAAAAGGGCAACCCCAACTACAGGCCCATTAGTCTTCTGCCGTCGCTTTATAAACTCTTCTCATCGGTATTAAAAAATAGAATTAGCTCTACACTCGATTCATACCAGCCAATAGAACAAGCAGGCTTTCGGAAAGGTTACTCTATACGGTGGATCACATTCACTCTATAGAGCTGCTAATTGAGAAGTACCAGGAATTCCAGCGACCGCTTTACATCGCGTTTATAGATTACCAGAAAGCTTTTGACACTATATTCCAATCATCGATATGAGAAGCTTTGAACTCACAAAATGTAGAGGCTAAATATATCAAAGTGCTAAAATATATTTATGCAAACAACACTAGTAGAGTGAAGTTAGAGTCAACTGGAACCCCCATTCCAATGAAAAGAGGAACAAGACAAGGGGACCCGCTCTCACCTACGATTTTCATCGCAGTGTTAGAGTCCATTATAAAAGCTTAAATATAAATGGTAAGTTTATAAACCACTTGAGATTCGCTGACGACCTTGTCTTGCTATCTGAGAACAGCGCAGAGCTAGAGCATATGATTTACACTCTACAACAATCAAGCAGATAATCAGACTTAGAAATCAATTTCAATAAAACAAAAGTGATGACAAATGCGTCAAAAAATGAGATAAGAGTTGGAAATGCTTTTATAGAATTTGTCGATTCACACATTTATCTAGGAAAACAACTCTCTTTTGATAACAAAAGTAACGATCAAGAAATTGAAAGAAGGGTAAAAGGGGCATGAAAGAAATTTTGGAGCCTTAAAGAAAGTCAAATGCCTACAAAAATTAAGAGAAAAGTCATGAATACCTGTCTCTTGCCGTCACTTACATACGCCTGTCAAACATGGAAATTCACACACAATGTTAAGAATAAAATAAATTCATGTCGACGCATGCATGGAAAGAAGCATGTTAAAAATCCGTAAAATTAAAAAAAATTCGCAACTCGACTATAAGAAAAACTACAGGAGTAATAGACGCACTAAACCATTCTATGAGACTGAAATGGCGAAAGGCGGGCCACGTCGCCAGAATGAGTGACGACAGGTGGACTTGTCGGCTGACATCATGGACAGGGCCCTTGAATAGATGACATTGAAGGGACGGCTGGAAAACTGTGGAGGAATAAAGCTTTAGATAGAGTCTTTGGAGGAGGCCTTCACCCTCAAGCGAAGGGTTCGCGCTAATTTAAAAACTTTCACGAATAAAATGTGTATAATAATTCTTTAAATTGTCTAACACATGATTTTAATTTGTTTAATTTTATTTTTTTGTTGTTTGTAAATTGTTCAAAATTATGTTGTTTAATTTTTAATTTTCTAATTTCTATTATCTTTGTACATATTAAAACTTCATTATGTATCAGTAAATTTAAGCGTGAAATAAAAGGCTTTTTTTTTATTTTTATTTTAACTTAGGCTATTTTTACCGGAGTACGCATCGCAAAGCAGTAGTTATGTGTTTATCAACCCATGTACGTATGTTATTTTAAAGAATTATACAGACAAACGCCTGGACCCATTTATATAACTCATCCGTCAATCGATTCCTCTTAGTCCGGCGAGTGTCACTAAATATATGACGTTAGTGAAAATTCAATATGGCGACTACTGGATGCCATATTGTGAAATAATAGTTATATTGTTTTGTTGTATAGGTATTTAAAAATAATTATTATTTTCGTAATCTTATTTATTTTAATTCTATGCCGACGAAGTCGCTGACATTCGTTAATAAAGAGATAAATGAGATAAATGTGGTAGAAGATGAGGAATGATCTCGGCCAGTCGCCACGCTGTTTCAATGCGAGTTGACGGGCTTAGCGTAATAATGTTTGCCTCTGTAATGTTATATTTATAAGGTGTCATCATCATCATTATCAGCCTACTAACGACCCACTACGAGGCCAGACCTCCCTCCTTATAGGAGAGGGGATATGGAGCGTAGACCCACCACACTACTCCAATGTGGGCTGGCGGGTTCAGGTTGATAATGTTTCATTTATTAACGATTACTCTTAAATGTTGATGATAGTGACCGAGACCGACCGCTTAACGTGCTCTCCGAGGCACGGGGGTGTAACACCACAAAATTCCAGCCTCCGGGCTTGTAAGTAATGTACTGAAAATTACCTAGAAGAACGAAAAATCAGAATTATTCCATGACCCGACCTAGAAATCGAATCCAGAACCTCTTGATCGCAGCCACATTGGCTAAACACAAGACCAACGAGGCCAGTTATAAGTGTAATCCCATTTCATTTAATAATGCAGTAAATGTCAATTAAATAATCAACCATGAAGAACTGTGAATTTGTATATTATAAACAAATATATACAAAGGAATAAGCAAAATTATAATGAAGGACCGACGGATGAAAGACCAACTGGTCTAACGACAAGTTTTATGGAATAAAGAAAAACAATAATTCATATTACTGATATGATTTCTAAGCCTTAAAAGCTAAACATGGGACCAAGGCTCCAAGGCTTTTGTGATTGATCAAAAAATAAATAAATATAATTAATTTCCAATCATTTAAGCCTTTTTGGAGTTTCAGCAAGACTTACAAACAGCATTCAGCAATTCATTTGCTCTTATAATTTTATATAGATTAAATGGCATGTAGATATTATGTGTGAATTGCTCTTGTTAGTCTTTGTAACGATTGACACAAGTGTCATTTGTTAATGTTTCTTTTATATCCACCTGTTATCGGGGTTAAAGTATGAAATTGCCGATTTGTACTGAAAAATAAAAATTCCTTTTTTTAAATTTAACATATTTATTTAATCAAGGTTCGTTCTTCAAATCGAAGTTTCCAATACGAAAGCGATTAAACCAAAATCGCACAGTGCGTTCATTAGCAGTCCCCTCTCCAAACGCAACATTAATATTGCGAGATGTTTCTGCCGCGTTAGTTCCGCGTCGGAACTCGTATTCAAAAATTTTTCAAAAACACGGATTTTCGAAATATCCATCTTTATTGTCTTAGCTGAATAAAAAAAACAACTGAAAGTTGATAATCGAATGTTGCACATTTTTTAAAATAAGAACTACACAGGTACCGTATGAAATAAGTTTCACTTTAAATTTTTAAACCATGAAAGTTCTATGTCAATTAAGTACCTATTACAATAAAACGGCAATTTCATTATTTAACCCCTATTATTAACACAGTTTATGTTTTAAGACAATATTTTATAACTTTATAATTTTATAACAATAGTTACATTTATTTTTTTTATTTTCTTTTATAAGATCTTTCTCCGAGTTTATTTATTATTCTCCTGACAATAAGAAATATCTATATATCTTTCTCTCTCTATATTAATAATTTCGTCAAGGGGTACGGTAAACTCGATTGAAACCTTAGATGAATAACATAACAAAAGAAAATATTGATTTCGAGTCGACAACATACATCCGTTTAAATTCGGATTAAGGAGAATTTCGGTAAATTATAATGACACTGAAAAACGAATAGAAGCTGCTAGCCTAACAAAACGAATTGGCCATCTTAGATACGCCTCGCGTGCGTCGCGCTAAAAAGTTTTCATATAGCTACAATGACGTAGATGAACGCTAAGAAACGTTTTTTCTAAAGTTCACCTCCTTAAGACGTCAAACGGGAGTTTCAGGCGGACGAAGTCGCGGGAATCCGCTAGTATATTAATAAAATATAGACGAAAAAAACGGAGGAGGTTGTCAATTTGGCGCGTATATTTTTTGTTTTTATTTTTACAAGGTTGTGGCAATACTGCCGCGCCGTAACTATAAGCTTGCGCGGGAATCCAGTTGGCATTACTGTCCCGCCGCTGAGTGCCTCACGTGGAAACTGAGTAACGAATTCACCCCGCCACAAAGAATCTCACTTGGGGACTCGAACACGCAACGTTCCTATACATGAACGCTAGTTTTGTAGAAACGCCTTACACCTAGTACTAACTAGTACCAGTGTATCCTAAACTGTTATTTACATTCATATTCTGAGTAGGTATTACACCATAGTTACATAGTAGGGATTTTGATTAACGAGTTGGGTGGGTATTGAGTTAATGACACACTTATATCCTAAAAGATAAAGATCAGATTTTTTAACGTATAAGTAATAATACTTATAACTTTGTTAATTAGTTTTTTTGTGTTTTAAGCAAAACTAAAAATAGATCTATCCTAGTGTTGTAGAAAAGTTTTCTTCTTAATCGTGCACTCTTGGCAGTCGCTTGCTACGATATAAAATATAGAGGATTCTTTATGTCGATGATTTAATTTATAAGTCAAATTGTGGAGATTTGACTTATATATACAATTATATACTACTACAGGGCAAGTCAGACATACAATTCTAAAAATTATAAGCAATCATTTTAAAAAAGAACGAAGCTGTAACGGCACGCATGCGTAGGATAACAACAATGTAGGTACAGGAGAGCACGGCAGTCCCTCCGACGCTTTCGTTAACTGAGCAGTCCCGAGGCTGTTGAGCTTTCACCAAACTTCCCTTACGGAAACTTAGTCACGGAAACTTCGTACAAGCACTAACTAATCTGTTTATTCTAAGCAAATAAATACTTCTTGTTGTAAATGAAGTATTAACAATACGTCAACTTGAATAATTTTTTTAAAACTTTATAACTTAGTATCAATAATTAATTAATAATTATTAATAGTTAATATAATATTAGGTACATAGTTCGTAAAGTAGTGTTAAGTTTGGTGTTGAATCTCAGTGTTGTTAGTAAAGTCAGTGTAAATTGAAATGTGCTTTATGTGTTTAACTAGGATAACAAAGTGTGTAACACTAATGACATAAAAGTTATTTCCATTTAAGCTATAAATTAATTGTGCGTGTGTTTAAAAAAATTAGTGCTACAGTAAAATAGTTAATAACTTAAGTTTGTGGTGAAAGTTTTTGGATGAAGCTATATTTTGAAGGTGAGATTTATTTTCAGTTTGGATATTTATAAAATTCTAGTGTTTATTTAAATAATTTAATAATTTTGCAGCATTTCTATAATATTTAACTAGCACAACAAGCTTCTAACCAAAATACACTCATCTCACAAAAATACACTAATAATGCCAATCTCACCCAATTGTAACAAGTTATGTTAGTCATGCCAAAGGTTTTTATTAACTCTTTTATATTTTACTAGCAATAAAATTATATTCTCCGTCACCATCATTAACAGCCGACGGATGTCCACTGCTAGACATAGGGCATATTTAGGAACTTCCAAGCACAACGATCCTGACCCGCCTATGGGCAGCGGCTCCCTACTATAATCTTATTATTATAACATTATTGTTGACATTTTTATCCTTCTTCCTTTCACTTGCTCTTAGATTCAGCACTGAGACGGTAACATCTGTACAAGTAATGGATTCACAACATTGTATTACATTTTGTAACCGCTATTACCCGGAATGTGCTACTAAAACTAAAAAATAACTCAATACCCATGAAGATAATGTTGATGCTAAAGATATTAAACGACACTTCTGATATTAAATGCTAACTATCGCCATTATTAGAGCAACACTTATGCACGTAAGTGATTATTTCTACGAAGGAACAGACACAGGATATTTTATAAAATAGCTAGCTCAAGAGTACACTACATCGGTGATCTGGTATGAAAGGATTAATGAGAGTGGAAGAAGCTCAGGAAGTATACAAGAACTGTGACAAATGGTAGGATGTAGTCTCTGCTTACTTCTATGGGAATGAGGCATGACGTTATGTATGTATGGCAATAATGTTGATGCTGAATAAATTAACGCCCACCTGATATTATAAGTTCAAATCCATTGTCAATAACAGAGCAACACTTAGCAATGCACACAAGTGACTAGTTCTACAAAGCGTTGAGCTGTGTGCGTAGCGTAGCGTGTCAATAGTAGCGTAGGTGTTAAGCCTCATTTGTCTGTAATTTCACAGGCAAATACATTTCAAATTAGATTGTAGAAAGACCGCTTTACTCTCCGCTCTTTGTAGAATAGGGGATATGGAGCTCAGACCCACAATGCTGTTTCAATTCGGGTTGTTAAGCTTGGGTTGATAATGTTTAGTTAATTAACGATCACTATTAGATGTTGATGATAGTTACCCGAACTCTAGCTTAACGTACTCTCGGAGACACGGGTGTGTAGAACCACCGACTTTTTTATCAACTAAAAGGTCACCCTTGACTGCTATCACACCTGCCGTTAATGATGATGCAATCTAAGTTGGAAGCGGGCTAACTTGTTAGGGGTAGGACGAAATCCACACCCCTTTGGGTTTCTACACGACATCGTATCGGAATGTTAAATCGCTTGCCGGTACGTCTTTGTCAATAGACTTTCCGACTTCGGACTTGGAACTAACGAATTTATTAAAAGTGAGTTAATCCCAGAATTATTTCATCCCCCGACCTAAGATTTGAAACCAGAACCTCATGATCAAAGATAACGCATGACCGTACTATTGCCCCGGATCGCCTACATTTACAAGTGTAAAACACTAGCAATCTGAACGGTTCTATCTACTCCTACCCATTTTTTTTTTAATATCTTGTATAAAACATTTTCAGCGACACACCACTGCAAATAGTATCGAATTCGCTGTGATTAAAGTTTTAGGGGGTGTAAGGGGGATGATAGTTCCAGTCGGCCTCCCCAAATGTCAACCTCACCTGCTCGCGGTGCACCCTGCAGATGGACCGACGAGGCTCTGGCGACCGATGAATGGCGGTATAACCATTCCAAATAGGCTGGACTACAAAATGAGGCCAGTGTCAGGCAGCAGTGACACTGGTTCGAATAGTCCAGCTCTGCGGTGACCAACCCGCCTGCCCAGCGTGGTCACTATAGGGCATTTCTTTTTATGGGAGAAAGTCAAAAGCAACAGCCCCTAGTCCCCGGCAGCTCCGCTATTCCTGGCTCTGGCAGCGGTCATGGTAACGGCGGGGCAAGGGGTGTCAAGAATCTCCGGCAGAGATTCCGCTGCCAACCCCGACGACTGGACCTGGCGACATTTAACGCACGCACTTTGAGGACTGACGAAAAGTTAATCGGACTGGAAGAAGTATTAAGTAAGCTGCGCTGGAGCATTATAGGATTGTCTGAAGTCCGACGAGAGGGCGAGGACTCGATAATCCTGAAATCCGGCAACTTACTATACTACCGGGAGGGCGAACATCTGTCCCAAGGTGGTGTTGGATTCATCGTTCACAAGTCCCTCGTTAACAATGTTGTACGAGTCGAGAGTGTGTCGAGCAGGGTAGCGTTCCTTGTCCTCCGAATTACCAAACGGTATTCGTTGAAGGTTATACAGGTTTACGCACCGACCTCGGCACAACCAGACGAGGAGGTAGAGGTATTGTATGAGGATGTATCAAAAGCCCTGCATGCTTCGAACTCCTACTACAATGTTGTCATGGGGGATTTTAATGCAAAGCTGGGCGAGAGAACTGGTTCAGAGTTGAGAGTGGGGCAATTTGGATATGGGCAACGGAACCTCAGGGGCCAAATGTTGGCTGACTTCATGGAGAAGGAGGGCCTCTTTATGATGAACTCCTTCTTCAAGAAGCCACCACACAGGAAATGGACCTGGTTGAGCCCCGGTGGTTCCACGAGAAATGAGATTGACTTCATCTTGTCGACCAGACGGCATATATTCAACGATGTCTCTGTGATCAATAGGGTCAAAACCGGCAGTGATCACCGACTGGTAAGAGGCACGTTGAATATCAATGTTCAGCTTGAACGGTACCGACTGGTGAAGTCAACGCTCCGACCTACTCGTGCTCACATCCAAAACCCCGAAAGCTTTCAACTGGAACTTCAGAACCGTTTCGATTGCCTAGCAAATTGTGTTGACGTGGACGATCTGAATAACAGGCTAGTGGAAACTGTCCATTCGGTTGGGTCTAAGTTCTATAAGACCCACCGCGCAAAAACCAACAAGAAATTCTCTGACCAAACACTCAAGCTTATGGAAGAAAGACAAGGAATGCGATTACAGTCTTCAGGGGACGCTCTGAACTACCGTCGTATCAATAGACAGATCTCTAAGTCGCAGAAATGTGACTTGCGCCGTTACAACACCGAGCGTATCATTGATACAATAAAACACAACCGTGGCTCGAAAGTGTTCGCGAAAGAACTGTCTATTGGACGCAGTCAGTTGACGCGTTTAAAGACCGATGACGGTAATCTCATTTCTTCTAAGCCCGAGATCTTGGGTGAGGTCGAGAAGTTCTATGGACAGTTATACACTTCAACTCAAAAGCCTGTTGACAATTTGGCCAAAGACCCCAGAGCCAAATTGACCCGACACTATACCGAAGATATCCCGGACGTCAGCCTAGACGAGATTAGTATGGCTCTCGAACACCTAAAGAACAACAAGGCGCCAGGTGATGACGGAATCACAGCAGAACTCCTGAAAGCGGGTGGTAAACCGATACTTAAAGTCCTTCAGCGATTGTTCAATTCCGTCATCCACGAGGGCAAGACGCCTGAGGCGTGGCACAGGAGCGTGGTTGTTCTGTTCTTCAAAAAGGGTGACAATACCTTGCTGAAGAATTACAGACCAATCTCGCTGCTGAGTCATGTCTACAAGTTGTTCTCCAGAGTCATCACGAATCGTCTCGCTCGTAGGTTTGACGACTTCCAGCCTCCCGAACAAGCCGGTTTCCGACAAGGCTTTAGTACCATAGACCACATCCATACGCTGCGGCAGGTTATACAAAAGACCGAAGAGTATAACCGGCCACTTTGCTTGGCGTTTGTGGACTATGAGAAAGCCTTTGATTCGGTGGAAACCTGGGCTGTGTTAAGGTCATTACAGAGGTGCCGAATCGACTACCGGTACATCCAAGCGTTGCAGTGCCTGTACGAAAACGCCACCATGTCAGTCCGTATACAGGATGAGACTACGAGGCCAATCCAATTGCAGCGAGGAGTGCGACAGGGAGATGTTATCTCCCCGAAGCTATTTACCGCCGCTTTGGAAGACGTCTTTAAGCTCTTGGACTGGAACGGACTTGGCATCAACATCAATGGCGAGTACCTCACTCAACTGCGGTTTGCCGACGATGTGGTGATAATGGCAGAATCTCTAGATGACCTTAATAATATGCTCAATGACCTCAGCAGAGTTTCTCAACAGGTGGGCCTTAAACTGAACATGAGCAAGACAAAGATCATGTGTAATGCTCATGTTTCGCTCCACCCAGTTATTGTTGAAAATTCTGCACTCGAAATTGTAGACGAGTATATATACCTAGGGCATATGGTCCAGTTAGGTAGGTCCAATTTCGAGAAAGAGGTGAACCGCCGAATCCAACTCGGTTGGGCAGCGTTCGGGAAACTGCGTGACATCTTTTTGTCCAATATTCCTCAGTGCCTGAAGACGAAGGTCTTTGAACAGTGCGTGTTGCCAGTGATGACATACGGATCCGAGACTTGGTCGCTAACTGCGGGCTTCATAAGAAGGCTCAGAGTCACTCAGCGGGCGATGGAAAGAGCAATGCTCGGAGTATCTCTGCGTGATCGAATCAGAAATGAGGAGATCCGCAGAAGAACCAAAATAACCGACATAGCTCAGCGAGTCGCAGAACTGAAGTGGCAATGGGCGGGGCACGTGGTTCGAACAGCTGATGGACGTTGGGGGCCGAAGGTGCTAGAATGGCGACCCCGCACCGGAAAGCGCAGTGTTGGTCGACCCCCCACCAGGTGGACTGATGACATCAAACGGGTCGCAGGGAGCCGCTGGGCACATGCGGCTCAGGATCGTTGTGTTTGGAAGTCCCTAAAAAAGGCCTATGTTCAACAGTGGACGTCCATTGGCTGATAATGATGAAAGTTTTAGAAACGTGCAACAAAGTAAATACGGACCTGTATTTACTTTGTTGCAGCATAACAAAAATGCGCTAGCCGGCTCTTCTCACTTGTATACTCACCTACCCGTGGGTGTAAACGGTGGTTAGCCGCACAATTCATACAAGGGTAGAGAATAGTAGTATAAGTTCACGCTTGACTGCAATCCCACCTGGTTCTTGATAAGTGATGAAGCGGGTTAACTTGTTAGGAGTAGAACGAAATCTACACCTATTTCGTATTTTACGGCATCGTAACTGAATACTATATCGCTTGGCGGTAGGTCTTTGTCTTTAAGGTGGCAACTAGCCACGGCTAAAGCCTCCCGCCAGCCACATACGACAATGCAACGTGCACTGAATTTGATAAATGTTACAATGACTCGACAGCTCTGCGTCAACCGAAAACCTCACGAATAGACAGACAAGAAGAAGAACAGAGACGCGGCGGAGGTCTTTATGTGTATTTTTTCTTAGAAAACACGACCTAAAGGAAAAATGAGATATAATAACATTATGTTTTAAAACGTACTTAGTTTTATTCCATTCATTATCTCTACGTGCCCAAACCATTAATAAGTACCTGTATGTATAATGTAATATATTAAAAGTTGTAATATCGTGCTTAATTCGATCCAGAAATTCCATTGAATGGATGGTGATATTCTCGGAATTGTAAAATAGCATCTAGTGAGCTTACCAATTATTGCACGTTTATTATTCTTCAATTCTTAGTAGAGTGTTTTGCTTTCTCATATTACGTTTAGTAAGTACCTAAATTAAAGTAAATTTAGTTCTAAAAATACATTATTCGTTAATATTAGGAGCAGTTAGATACTTTAAAGAATTTACTTTGTGGAATTACATTATGAATACTGAATTATTAAAAGTAAAATAAACGCGGCATTGAGTATGATTGGAGTAACACTGATTAAAGAGCATATGATATAGTGACTAAAATGAGAAAGGTAATATGTTTAGATGGCTTGGGAATGTAGCGAGAGTAGAATTAATGAAAGAAGAAACAAAAAAGATTTATAAGGCGAGTGTGAATGGAAATGTTAGTGGAGGACGGCCACGGGGAAAGATTCTATACCAAATTCAGGACAATTCAAAAAATGGCTTGGACCAAAATTACCTACCCTAATTCTTTGGACTAGTATGAAATGATTATTGAGATTGGAAGCAGTTAAGGAAGTATTCAAGGACCGTAGCAACTGGAAAGATGTTGTATATGCCTACCTCTATAGAAACGAGACGAGATTTTAATTAAGTGTGTAGTGGGTAGTAATTTATGGATTTTGCTAATTTCTTGAAAACCATGAATCCTAACAAAGAAAAAAATTTATCATTGCATGATTTGTGATTATCTTATTTTTTTCATTAGACTCGATTTTAATGTTCTTCTACATATTATATAATGTATGCTAGCTGCACCCAGCCAATAAATCATTGACTCATAAAAATATCTATAAAACTATACACTCGGCTGACTTAAAATTTAGTAAAGTCGCCCATTGCGCGATGTAAACGCTTCCTAAGAACTGTTTTCTCTATAGTCCCACGGAAAATAAAAAATAATAAAAGCGATACACCTATGTTTAGTTTAAGATAATGATCGAGTTGGCACCAGCATGACAATAGTTATCGCCTAGTACCTACGTTCGTCTTAGTCGTTAGCTAGGTAGTCGTTTAGATCTTGGCAATAGTTTCATCTCCAGACGGTATTATGCTGTATTGTTGGGCCACTTCCAAGATTTTCTAATATTGACCTAGTCTCAAGGGTCTGGATGTCGAAAACAACATCGAATATTTTACTTACAATTACAATCTCCATAGAAAGTTATCTGATCCCACAAGTACAAATAGGTTCATCATTATCAGCCTATTAATGGAGTAATGGACCACGCATCCTTCCTTGTAGGAGAAGGGATATCTAGCTCAGACCCATCACGCAGCTTCAATGCAGATTGATGGGCTTAGGGTAAGATTTTTTTTTATTAATCATTAACGATCACTGTCGTTACATGTTGATGATAGTGACCGAGACTGACAGCTTAACGTGCTGTACGAGACGCAGGGGTGTAGCGCCACCAACTTCCTGACTTCGGGCTTAGAATTTTCTGAAAAACTCTTATTAGATAAAAATCTCGAAATTTTTCCAAGCCCTAACCAAGCTTCGAAACCAGGACTTTTTGATCCAAACCACATAGGTTAACCACTAGACCACCGAGGCAGTCACTAAATCGAGGCATTCGCTATTCGCCAAATAGGTAAGTAAGGTAAACGTCCCAATAGTCGTCAGTTTCTGAACTTCGCTACCTTTGCAGCCTTGCCAGATTACTGCTAGTCATAGTAGAGAAAAACTAATTACATGACAAGAGAGCAAATTTAATTAATTTTTTAGAAATATAATTTTGGTATTAATTAGTTAATATAATGTAACTAAATATTTAAAAAAATTTCAAAATGAGCGATTTGTACCAGTATCCGCCAGGTTTGTCCTAATTATCGTCAAAATGTCCCAGAACTCGTCAATTTTGAAAAAGAATTTGAACTTTATTGACTTAGACATAAAGTTCATTTTATTAATTATTTTTTTTAGTTCAATATATATGATATGATTGTTTTGATACTCCAGCTTTGAAAATCTGTAGTCATGATGGGGGAATAGTATGCAGTCGATCTGGTGGTACTTGTTAATGGTAAATTTCCGAGCACCGTGTCTTGCCAATCGATCGAACTATAACCAAATCCTACAGAGATTTTGCAATGTGACGTACTAGTTATGGGAAGAGACAAAATCAAACATAATATGATTGACTGTGAGTTGTTATGTTTCATCGAGTTCGATGCTAATTTGTTTGTGAAGCATTTGTTATAGGCAACATTATTTGGTCTCGTTCCCATCCGTTCAGAACGCACAATAAGAAACTGCCCTCCGAAACAAAGTTATTAAACTAAAATCAGCGACCGACTCGAACCTAAACGTGAACATGTGTGACCAAGCGTGGAACACGGCATGTAACAAAAAGATCCAAATGCAGGACACTTGAACAAAACTTTTAACTCTGCCTCCAAATCCTACAAAAGTACTATTGCCAGGTGCAAGTTCATCAACGAATTGGTCAGAGGTTGCTTAAAATGCCACCTGGATCTCGTGCTTTTTGGTCTCTTTCCAAAGCCATTCAAGGCAACTTCTGCCGTTCTTCTTTTCCATCACTCTGCAAATTAGACGATACACTGGCCTATTCTGCTAAAGAGAAAGCAGAAATTCTTGGTACTCTCTTTGACAATAATTCTACGCTTGATGATCGGGGAAATACACCGCCTACCATCCCACGGTGTAATAGCTCTTTGCGTGACATACTTTTCACCCAGCGTGAAGGGCACAAAGCGCTTTTGTCCCTAGACATCAACAAGGCAAGTGGGTGGGTATCCCAGCGGTTGTGTTTAGAACTTGTGCACCAGAGCAGACTCCAGTCCTGACACGTCTGTTTCAACTATCCTACTCCTCCAGTACTGTTTCGACTACTTAGAAGACTGCCTTGGTACACTTAGTACCCAAAAAAGGCGATAAGTCAATTCCACCCAACTATAGGCCTATTTCTATAAACTCCCTGCACTCCAAAGTGATGGAACAAATTATCAACTTCTTGGGTACCTAGAAGAATGTCAACTCCTCAGCGATTCTCAATATGGCTTTCGCCATGGCCGATCATCTGGCGACCTCCTAGTTTACCTCACTCACCGTTGGGCACAAGCTTTAGAGAGTAAAGGAGAAGCTCGCGCAGCGAGCTTAGATATTGCGAAGAAGTTTGATCGAGTATGGCATAAGGCACTTCTGCCCAAACTAACTTCTTATGGACCCCCGGAGAAGCTATGCGATTGGATCGCCAACTTCTAAATGAACGGAGCATTAAATTCGTAGTCGACGGTTTGTGCTCCCTTCCCAAATCAATTAACACTGGTGTTCCACAAGGTTCAGTGCTGTCGCCCACGTTATTCACACATAAATGACATGATTTCCAGCAACAACATGCGTTGCTATACGAATGATAGCACGGGCGACGCCCTTTACAATGATCGCGTACAGCTTTCTCTTAAACAGCTGGAGGAGTGTAGGTCCAGACTTGTGTCTGAAATTGAGACTTCCCTGAATCATCGTTACTTTCAGCCTCAACATAGGCTCTTGCCTATGGTGGATGGTCGGAAAACGGTTGTCTTTAGCCCCAGAAAAGACGGAGGCAGTAGTGTTCAGCGGCAGACGGAAACTGGACCCAATAAGATTTATTGATAAGGATGCCACAATCACTCCAAAGGATCATATAAAATACCTGGGATTGTGGCTAGACAAAAACCTGAACTTTAAAAAACATATAGAAGAGGTAGCAAATAAGGCGCAGAACATGACGGCGGCGCTGTATCGCTTAATGCCGACTAAAAGTGGGCCCAGAGCAAGCAAAAGAAGGGTGTTGGCATCGGTGGCCCACTCTGTTGTCCTTTACGGGGCGCCAATTTTCAACAGCGCCATGAGGGTTGGGCTATATAGAAAATTAGCTTAGCTATTGGTATCTGTGGAGCATACCGTACAATATCCACGGATGCTGTGCTCGTAATAGCAGGACTTATCCCTATAGACAAAATGGTAAAAGAACGTGCCCAATTGTTCGCAAATAAGGAATTAAAGTTACTCACGTTGCGGCTGGAATCACTCGTGGAATGGGAAAGGGAATGGTTGGAAGGAGGAAAAGGAGCTTGGACCAGGGAACTGATAAAGGACCTCAAACTATGGATCAATAGAAAACACGGAGAGGTGGATCGGTGGCTTACACAGGCGTTGAGCGGTCACGGGGTGTTCAATACTTACCTCTTTGCAATCGGGAAAGCTCCGACTGATAAATGCTACTCCTGCGGAGAAGAGGACACCCCGAGACATGCTATTTTCGAGTGTCCGGCTTGCGCGGATCTAAGACTCGTGGCACAAGGAGTGAACAGCGACGTAAAGGCCCACAATCTGATAACGCGTATGCTTAGCAGCGAAGAAGATTGGCTAACATATGCTCAAATGTTAAGGGGCATAATGAAAAGAAGAGAAGAATTGGAGAAATGCGAGAAAAAAAAAGAGAGAAAATACGTAAGCGGGTGGGCATGAAGTAATCAATTGCGGTCCCGTGCCAACCTCGGAGTCCAGAGGGGGTCGTTTTAGTCCGTGCAAGTCGGACATACCCTAAAAAAAAAATAGGCTCTTGCCGCATAAAGCCCAAGTACGTCCGCACATGGAGTACTGCTCACATCTATGGGCTGGAGCACCTTAATACTAACTTCTTCCACTTGATCGCATTCAAAGGCGGGCAGTTCGCTTTGTTGACAATTCCAAACTCACCAGCAAGTTGGAGACCTTAGAACACCGTAGGGACGTTAGCTCTCTTTGTGTGTTCTATCGTCTTTATTATGGCGAATGCTCTGAGGAGCTGTTCGAAATTATACTACCCTCTGTCTTCTCTCAGCGGAACTTGCGGCGTAGAAACCAGTTTCACTTACACCATCTGGCTGGCTGGCTATCTACAACCTCTAGATTTTCTAGATCATTTCTGCCGCGCATATGCAGACTCTGGAACCAACTTCCTGCTGCGGAATCTTCTGACAATTATATTATCATAGGGGTATTTAAGGGGCAATCCAATCAATCAATTCCTCAAAGGCTGGCAACGCATTACCAGTACCTCTAGTGTTGCAAATGTACATAGGTGGTGGTAATCACTCATCAGGTGACCCGCAGGTGAGCTGGTTTGGCCGCTTTAATAGCGATGAAAAAATACATATCTAACGATATGTTTAAACAAAGCTGCATAACGAGCTAGTAAAGCTGATATTTATATATAACGCGTTAACGTAAAATCATATTTAACTTCAATTTTGACTTATGTTAAAAATGAAGGCATTGTAACTATCAAGTGGATATATTATCATCTTAACATTTAGAGCTAAGTTAAAGACTTAACACTACCAGGCCGTGCCTAATACAACATTCACCCTTATCCCCACGCAATAAAGCTGAAACTAGAAACGGTGTCAGATTTACGTTCATTTGCTGTGTTTGTCCCAGTGGTCGTCAAAATTTTGACGAGTTCTGGTTCAAGTTGGGAATTCAAAGTACGAGTAGATGTCACACGCCCAAAATAAAAATAAAAAGAAATATAACATGGTTTTTTTAATTATTTCGATAGAAAATTAAATTGACTCTTCTATAAAATAATTGGATATATCAAAAGTTGACAACAAATGTTACAAAAGTTACATCGTATACAAGCGTGGCGAGCTGCGATTCAGTGCCTAAACTTGTAAAAAAATACAAATATTCAAAAACGCAAACTTTCGTTTATTGTTTCTCAAACACCAATAAAGTGCTGATTAAAATTTTGCATACAAATTATCGTGTATGATACCACAAATATGTTAGCATAAATAAATTTTACTTAGTTATTATAAGAAATAAATAACAGGCCTTTTTCTATATTATGACGGCTATTGGGACACTGTCGACTTTACCAGCGTTTACCTTATAAGTAATCCTTGTTAGGTTCACTGGACAATGACACATCTGAAACATCTCTTAACAGCCTATTTTAATGGGACACAACAAGGCCAGGCATCTTTGTATGTTAGGAGAAGAGATATTGAGTTTAAACGTTGCTCTAGTGCGGATTGCTGGGCTTAGGAAGAAATTGTTTAAATTCTTAGAACGATACCTAATACGGCACGGAAGTATAAAACGAACTCCGGCCTAAAAATTTAAACTATGAATTTTTCGGACCAATGAAACGCCCAATACTTCTTAGTATGACTTCTCATAATCTGAATCCACATTAGCTAACCACTAGCAAATGAGGAATGCTTATCTATCTACTACCGGACGCCAGCGATTTCATCCACGCAGTTCCTGTTCCGATAAAAAGTAGCCTAAGTCCTTAAGTAAGTAGCTTGAGTCCAGAGTCTCTATCGACATTTCAAATGTAGCTAGATAATAGTACAGACGTGAAGGAGTACCAAACATAGCATATACAAAAACTTTGGCCTTCACAATATTGAATTCGAATATTGGATACTTTGCCTGCCTCGTTGGTCTAGTGGTTAGCCTATGTGGCTTCGATCACGAGGTCCTGGGTTCGATTCCTGGGTCGGGTCACGGAATAATTCATTCGGAGCTTTTTCATTCTTCTATGAAATGTTCAGTACATTCCAAGCCCGGAGTCTGGAAGTTAGAGCACGTTAAGCCGTCGGTCCCGGTCACCATCAACAACATCTGATAGTGATCGTTAATAAATGATACATTATCACCCTAAGCCCGCCAACCCGCATTGGAGCAGCGTGGTGGGTGTACGCTCCATATCCCCTCTCCTATAAGGAGGGAGGCCTGGCCCTGTAGTGGGCCTTTAATAGGCTGATAATGATAATGATGATGATGATTGGATACTTTTACCGGCCTCCGTGACTTAGTGACAGCGGAGCTTCTTCGTTCGATCCCCGACTGGGCCATTTAGTTTTTCATTCATACGATGACACGACAGTAGGTACGATGAAGAAACCGAAAGGGGGCGTGGATGTTTATTTTACTTCTTACAAGTTAGCCCGCTTCCACCTTAGATTAAATCATCACTTCAGGGGAAATAGTAGCAAAGACTAAGCTGTGACGAATAAAAATATATTAGTGTGAAGAGATCATGAAGAAGAAAGAAAATTATATTGGTGGTCTAGAATAACAATTTTCGCTGTTCATAGATGCACATGATCGAAGTTACACGACAACAGATATTTTTAATGCGGGCGACAAGTTCTCATTGTTACAATTTTTATGAGTTTTTTCATTAAACTTGTGAAGCGATGCGTGTATTGAAGATAAAGCTCTAGACATATTACATTTATGTTTGGTATCCATTTGTCTGTAATCGTTAAATCCTCAACGATCGCTTTATAACCTGGAAAGAAAAAACATGAAATAGTCGCAAGGTTTGTGACTTGACGCATGAATAAAGTTGTTAAAAAATTTGGTAAAAAGTGAAAGAAATAAAAATGGAATGGGCTAACTTGTTAGGAATAATGAAATCCACACCTTTTGCGGTTCCTACACGGCATCGTATTGGAACGCTAAAAAGCTTGGCAGTACGTTTTTGCTAGCAGAGTAGTAACTAAGCACAACAGAAATACCTATCTGCCTTTTACGATGTCGTGTAAAGCCCGAAAGAGGAGTGAATGTCATCTCATCTCTCTTATTAGTTTTCCCGCTTTCATCTTTAATCTCTCCATCACTTACCACCATATGTGTTTGCTGTCAAGGATGCATAGACTACATATTGTAGTCAATGAAAACATACATATAACAATCGCGAATCGCATTTAAATTCATCATCATCATCATTATCAGCCTATTAACGGGTGTTATAGAAGACGGGATATGGAGCGTACACCCACCACGCTGCTCCAATGCGGGTTTGCGGGCTTAGGGTGATAATGTTTCATTTATTAACGATCACTATCAGATGTTGATGATAGTGACCGAGACCGACGACTTAACGTGCTCTCCGAAGCACGGGGGTGTAACACCACCAACTTCCAGACTCCGAGCTTGGAATGTACTAAACATTTCATAGAAGAATGAAAAGGCTCAGAAATATTCCGTGAACCGACCCAGGAATCGAACCCAGGACCTCGTGATCGAAGCCACATAGGCTGACCACTAGACCAACGAGGCGTTTAAATTAATAACTACTAATTACTTCGAGGTTCGATCAGGTTTTATAAATTTCGTTATCGTTTAAAATCTCAGATTTCGGATAAAATTGCTTGTTCAAATTGCAATGAGCTACTGTTTTAACCAATATTTATCCTTTCTGATATTGTAAAGGCAAAAGTTTGTATGTATAGATGTTTGTTACTCTTTCACGCAAAAATTACTGTATGGATTTTGATGAATCTTCACAATAATATAGCTTATATATCAGAATGACACATTGACTATTACATTTTATCGCGAAATTCCCACGGGTAAGAAAATTACGCGGGTGAAACCGGGGGCGTAGTCTAGTTTTAGATAAATTTTATTCAAAGTGTTATTTGTTAAACAAACTGGTAAAGTTAGCTACGACTTATTCATTCGTTTATGTTGTTTATGTCCGTTGAAATGTAATTCCTATAATCCTTAATTTGCTGAAACATTACCTACTTAAGTTTCAGTAATTAATTTAATTTAAATTTGATCGTGGAAAGCAAACATGGCTAGATGTAGAGAAGCTTATCCCCTCTAATTTGTTTACAACACAGCTAAGAACACATAACTCAACGTAGGTGCTTACGTCGAATGCTTAATATCTTCGAGTGATCGTCGAGGTATCGAGTGATCGTCGTCTTAGGTTCGAATACTGGTTCGTCGCGGTCGCTATCATCAATATCTGGGAGTAATTAATGAAACATTATATTTAATTGATTAAACCCTAACGAACCCTATCCTCATTGGAGCAGCGTGATGGATCTCAGCACCATATCGCCTCTCCTACAAGGTGGGAGCTCTGACTATGTATTGGACGGTAATAGACTGATAATGATCTGTATACAAGGCTTACTCTAGATTCGCAGATTTTTTTTTATAGTGTATAGGCTAGCGCTTGGCTACGATCACGCCTGATGGAAAGCGAAGATGCAGCCTACGGTGAAACGCGCTTGCCTAGAAGGTGCCTATTCACTCTTGACTTGGAGATACCCATATTGTAGGTGGTAGGGAAAACGTGACCTGGAAGGGCATTCCATATTTTCGCAGTTCGAATCAGGAACGAGAAAGCGAAACGTTTTGTACGCGTGCACGGAATATCGACTACGTATGGGTGCAGACTACTACGATGCCTAGCAGTTCTATGGTAAAAGGGCGAGGGGGGAACTAGATCAAAAAGTTCCTGTGCACATTCTCCAAAATATATTCTGTAGAAAACCGACAGACAGGCAACTTTTCGGCGATGAACAAGTGTTTGCAGTTTTGCATTACATAATTGCGTGTCAACAATAAATTAATTTGTAGTAAACCGGAACAAATGCTAATCCGCATTGTAGCAGCATGGTGGTTCAATGCACCATATCCCGTAAGGCGTAAGACTTAATAGGCTGATAATGATACGATATGTCTACGGAAATCCTGAATTCAATTCCAAGCTGGGCCGATTAAGATTTTCTTTGTCTAGGTTTGACCAAGTCAAGCCAAGCCGGGGCTAGTCATCCCCCTAAAGACAAAGATTTACCGCCAAGCGATATAGCATTTTCGGCACGACATCGTGTAGAAACTGAAAAGGCTGCAGAGTTCATCCTACTCCTAGCGAGATAGCTCGCTTAAAAAATAAGTTTCATTAAACTAACAAAATCAAAATTTGATTTATTTCAAGGCTTCATTAACCATTTAATATACAAATATCAACCTCAGCAGCAGGGAGCGTTAGTCGCAAGGAATACTCAAGCTTGTATAAATCCACTTTATTACATTACAGAAATTACACAAATAAACAGTATCTACTTGAACGTTACGATTACTTCAAAATTAGAAAACACAATGAGCGCGCCACGTAGCCAAAAACCTTACAAAATCTCTTTTTGACATAGATTAAAGACTACTAGATAGAGCCCATAGCGTGTCTACTCGTGAGACAGCAAATCAGCCTTATTGACATGACATGTCAACATTTAAAGTACATCATAAAACGTTATGTTTTAAAATATCGTAAAATACGAAATATTACTTTATATAAAATAGTTTAGTAAACACATAATACATGAAATTTGCTAAAAAATAACACATCTAAGCTTTAAATCATCAATCAATGAAGTTTATGCCTACTTACGTATGAAACGTAATTCCTTCGATTTTCTGTTCGCTGCGACTGTTGCAGCCGAAAATATTACAACCCACCATAGCACGATAACGTTTAAATTAATTAAAATTTAATAAAAAGCTAATAATTGCTCAGATATGTCCCTTGTCTGTCACAAATTCCACTCTTGACAAAAAATAAAAACGAACACGCTGAAAGGGACAAAAAATAATCTTGTATCACTTTCTAATAAAGGCCGAATGAAATAAGTCTGTCGCGCTCTTGAACCTACAGCCGCGTTATGACTCCATCTAGTAGTCTTTAATCTATGTTTTTTGACGAAGAAGGGAAAGTGAACTCTGATTGGTTGCCGCCTTTTGCGTTAACCAATTACAAAATGACAGTTGACTATTCTGTACGAAGAATTATGTTGCCATCTTAAAAAATAAATATGATATAATTTATCGATTGTGATACGATTACCGCTAGTTAAATTATGATCCTAACATAAACTTTATAACAGTGATACCCACGCCAAACTTTATACACGTGTAGCTTTAGGGTCAATTATACGATGTACAATGCACTCCGAGTGCAATATACATAATAACACCTTCAGGGCGATGTAGACTCACGAGTATCTACAGTTGTACACCAACAAATTGCATAACTGATAGGCAGCGTGAGTGAGAACCTTGTTAGTATTTAGGGAAATTAATGATTTAACTGGAATATGATACTGTCAATATTTATTATTCAGACATTCCATACAATACCAAGGCGTTGTATATTATTTTTAAGTACTACATGTTAGCCCTTGACTGCAGTCACACCTAATGGTAAGTGATGAGTCAATCTAAGATGGAAGCGGGTTAACTTGTTAGGAGTAGGATAACATCCACACCCCTTCGATTTCCACACTGCATGACACCGAAACTCTAAATCGCTTAGCGGTACGTCTTTGTCGGTAAGGTGGTAACTAGCCACGGCCGAAGCCTCCCAGCAGCCAGATATGGACCAATTCAAAAAAACTTAATCGGCCCTGCCGGGAATCGAAACCGTGGCCTTCGTCTTATAAATCTACCGCGCATACTTCTGCGCCACGGAGGCCGTCACAAAACAGTATCTTAATGGCCATTTAGCGTACCGGTAACGATGTCACGCTGAAATCGAAAGGAGTGTGGATTTTCATCCTACTCCTTGTAAGTTAGCACGCTTTTATCTTAGATTGCATCATCACTTATCATCAGGTATGATTAAAGCAAAGGTTTAACTTTAGGTATACGTAAACGCGAAAGTTTGTGGAGATTAATCTATGTTTGTTACTGAATGGATTTTAATGAAACTTCAAAATAAGATAGCACATATCAAAATAGTACATAGGCCACATTTCACCCTGAAGTTCTAATGGGAACGGGAACTACCCAGGTAAAACTGTAGTATGAAATCACTGCCTCGTGTTTAGCTTATGTGGTATCGGTTCACGAGCTGAGTTTGTTTACTTTTAGAAACTTAATAAAAATTGTGTAATTTGGTACAAAGTCTTACGCCCTCGTGCTTGGGAATGGGTATGTTTAGCTGTTGTTATAACGACTAATAAATGATCGGTACAAGAGTACATTATAAGCCTCAGAACTTATATTAATGTTATAACCCTCATCACTTAAGCCTGACACTGTAGTGGACTTGAGCTTAATTTATCGTAAGTAAGTACAACGTGTTCGGTAAATACGCTATCAACCTGTCAACCAGGAGTTAAGGAGAGAGAGAGTAGAGGCAGAATCCTAAGGGAGATATGTGGACAAGAATTTGCTTAAATCTTCAAAGGGTATCTTCCCGTTTTGGTTATGTTATAGAGAATAATTTTATTTTAATATAATTATATTATAGCTATTTAGAATTGTGAAATAAGATTGAAATATATCTGTACGTTTCAGGAAAATGAGTTAGACCTTATAATTAATTAATATTTGATATTACTTTCTACTAACAATAAGTATACAGTAATTCTTTTCAATGGAACATTAATTAAAAAATGGTCTGGGAGTTCATAATTAATTTGTATCTCTTATGTTTTAGACACTTTAAAATTAAAATACCCCTATATTATCCATTAGTGAAACTGGGTACGTGGAGGTTTTGCGGTTTTTTCGCTATTTCGCTGAATTCGAGAGTCGCAAAATGCCATTGAACAAAACCATTTTCATGGAACTTGAAAGCATTTTGATCTTTTAATTAGGCTACCACATAGCTTTTAATTTAGCTAGCACATAGATCGATGAAACAAAAGTAGGCCAACGACGCAGCATAGAACTTACAAATCCTTATTTTGTTCCAGACAACAATAATGGATCCAAACATGACGTTGGACTACAACACTACGTCACTGCTCCTCCAAGAAACAACAACCACAGCAACAATAACGTCGATTGTTGTCCGAAACGCAACAACCGCCAGCAACGCCTACGAATGGCGTTTTGTTCTGCCGCCATACATCCTGATCTTTTTCCTGTCGACATCTGGCAACTGCCTGGTGATCGCCACCCTGGCCAGCAATCGGCGGATGCGGACTGTCACTAATGTCTATTTACTCAACCTGGTGAGTTGTTCAATGCCCGTACCTCAACAACGCCCGTACATAGTTTCAAACATTTGAACATTTAAATGAAGGACTTTGTACAATAATGAAGTAACCTGCCAGACTGTTTTAGATACACATCGTCCCATAGTAGGGCGACTAACCTCAAAGAGATTCCTTTGTACTACAAGATCCAAAGTCCTGTAGGGACATAACTTCATTCAAATGTTTAAATATTAGTATGGCGCCGTAAATACATAACATACGTTTTAAAGTTGTTATTTCATTACCATCATCATCATCATTGACAACCGATGGACGTCCACTGCTAGACATAGGTTTTTTTTAGGGACTTCCAAACACAACTACCCCGAGCCGCCTGTGGCCAGCGGCTCCCTGCGAAACGTTTAATGTTGTCAGTCGGTAGTTAGTTATTATTTGATGTATATTAATTAATGTTACCTACTGCTCATAGCTCGATGCGCTATCTCGTTGGTTAGCCTACGCAGCAATGGATTACGCAGAATTTTTCAGTAATTGGAGAATTGGAGGCCTTTAAAATTAAAAACTAAACCATCTTCCAAAATTAGAATAACAGTAGCACCTTTCAAACTATATCAGGTGTATTGGGCGCAATGAACCTGTCAGTTGTATAATCGATTGTTCCCAATAGAGCAATAACATCTTCTTATTGGACGACAGCTTAAGATCGATAAGGCTTATTGAAGAGTAAGCTGTTATCCTGGCTACTTGATTATTTTCGTGCGTTAGCATTGGCAAGGTAAGACCACTGGGACAACTTAAGGGACTTCCTAAGACAATGATACACAGTCGATATAATAACAAGTTAAAACGGCATCGGCTGGGTGTCTTTTATGAGTTTAACATACAGCGGAAAGGTCATGATGGTGACGCGGCGGTGACGCTGTGTGTTGGTAGGCTTCGGACGGTAACTGTTAAAGTTACCATAGTTTGACTATTTCATCATTATCATTATCAGCTTATTAACGGCCCAACACAGGTCCAGGTCTTCTTCCATCTAGGAAAGATGATATGGAGCGCAGACCCAACACACTGCTCCAATGCGAGTTGGCGGGCTTAGGGTAGATAAAGTTTTTTACATTAACGATCACATCAAAAGCTGATAACAGGCGACGGCTTAGCGTGATTTCCAAAACTAGGGGGTGTAACATCACCAACTTCCCGACTTCGGTCTTGGAAATTCATAGAAGAATCATAAACTCAGAATTATTTCCGTGACCCGATCCAAGATTCGACCCCAGGACCTCGTGATCGAAGCCACATAAGTTTACCACTAGACCGACGAGAACCACTACTATTAGATGTTAATAATACCTAATACCTAGGTCCATTCACAGCTTCTTAATAAAGTAACTCAATATTTTCTAGTACGGTCCACAATTAGAAAATACTAACTAATATTAGCGGCATCGAGTTACTTGTAAAGCAACGAGGCTGTAGGATTAATTACTGCTAATAAAACCATCATTTGAGAGATATTTCGGCACATAATATGTTTGGTACATTAAAGCAGGGTAATAATTAAGTAAAACCTGATAGAGCTTCCATTACTGCTAAAGCTTTCCTGCTTATTGGCGGTGCTTATAAATTAGGGCAGATATTCCTAGCGCAGAATTTGAAATTCAAACTGCTATTTCATATTCGTTTCATCTATAATGATTGGCCTGATCAAATATCGGTACATTTAAATTCTGCTAATTAGTTTTTGATCATTATATATTCGCGACTCCGTCTGCGTTGATTAATGCGCAAAAATTACTCTATAAATTAATAACTAAATGAAAGTAATTAGACGGTGTGAGCGGAACGATTTAAAAAAAAAACTATGCTTAGTAAAAAAGTAAAATCTAAATTCTGAAGCGTAGCAGCCACTACAAACAAACAAACGTGACGTTTCATAAGTGCTTGCTGTGCCTAGTTTGAAAACTAGGCCTACTTGAAATATCGATTTGATTCAAATGACAATTAACGTAAGTATACGTCCAATACGCCCGAATACTCTAACGCAAATTAAAAAAGTCTCATGTCAATTTATTGTTATAAAGGAGATTGGCGAGAGTGGCCTTATAATTTTAAAGCATCGTTCAGATACCAGATTGTGCTAATTAAAACTGCAACTATATTATGATACTTGTATAAAAAAATTGGGATTTGTTAAAGATGGGGATCAGAAAAACAAAAATAATTATAATTGACTGAAAATTAGTCGTCTGCAGTAACCGGAAGGGTTCTCTGGTAGAAGGTAGCACAAGACAGCAGCTCCAGTGTTACCAACTTAGTGGATTTCTTAGTAAATCTGGTAGTTTTAAGTCAAAAGTTTATTTTAGAAGAGATGTTTATTTATATAATAAACCAGTAAAAAAATATCACATAAGTTTTGTAATTATTGTAATACGTATAACTATGTATTAGTTTTAAAAGTGTATCTATTATAACAGTTACCTACTAGTTTTAAAAAATATATGTAAAATACATATCTATCTACAATTATTATTCTCATTATATATTTTATTACAGTGCAAATTGAACATTTTGATTTTTAGGTATGACCTATTTATTCAAATAATTATTATAGAATCGGCTTTATTTTTTCGTTCTATACATATATAGCTTGGCAAAAAAGTCGTGAAACGGTACTAAAAAAATATGATAACTGGCAACACCCCTTTTGCGGGTTGTCAACCACGTCAAGTCCGTAGATGTGTCATTTCTTGAAATCGATAATCGTTGTTCGTGTTATTTTCAATGTTATTGTGTTATTGTGCTCAAAATGGACAGAACCGTAATCCGCAGCTCGGCTAGAGAGATCATTTACAAAGTATTTAAGAGATTTTTGGCAGAACTCTCATCCACAAAAATTTTATCCGATTTGAACGAAGTTTACAAAAGGACTGCTAAAATGACTGGTAAAATGTGGTTTAAATAAAGTAATCGTATAGTATATGTGTGGCTTAATTACAATACCCTCTCATAGTATGCTTGTTTGCATGTAAATGTAGATTCCGGAATTAAAGGTTATGTTTATAAAATGCTTATAAAATTGTTTATAAAATTATTGGAAAATCCAAATAGCGCGTTTGTATAATTTTGATACTTTTTTGTGGATATTGCATAAATCACAGAAAAAAATTGTGCGGATTATATGATTTCGCTTATGTAACAATGGTAGATAATAAACCTGTATATACTTAAGTAAATATCTTTTTTTAGGTAAATTCGTCAGTATTATAAGATGAATTGCTCTGGAAGGACAAAGAAATAAAGGTGTTTTCTCCACACCAGGGAAACATAGAACTAGGCGATCTACAAAAGAATTGGACGATTGGACACGTAATGAAAATAGAGAGTGATTATTACCAAAGGGGACAATCTCTGTATAGTGATATTGACAAAATAATTATAAATCTGCAAGATGAAAGCAATAGTGACACATCCGAAGATAGCCAGCGGTTGATAGCAGCAGATAGATAGTAGCAGCAATTGGAGTTGGCTCGCGCCAAGACGTGGCTGAAGGCTTATCTGCCGTGGAATATTTAGACGAAAGCATTTTTCATTCTGACTAAATATTTATAGTTGTATGAATACAAATTTTCTAATTAAAATACATTACCATCATTTAAAAAGTTTCATTAATTATTTTTCTATCTTAACCAATTTTATTTTGAAAGTGTGTCAGTGAAATCACGTTATTAAAAATTGTATTTAAATCAAAGTATCAAAACCGATATTGTCGTACTATATAGAGTGCCCACATGAACGGTTGTGACGCGACCATTATTTTCACGACTTTCTTGTCCAGCTATAACATGATATTTTGGGTTCATGTGGTGCTAGGCTATTGATTAATTAAGTGACATTTAAAAAGGAACTTGTCTGGTATGTATACTTATTTTGACTTAATAGATTTTATTTTTAATTTTTGACAGACAAATGTTGGACATTGTCATTGTGTTTAAAACTAACAGTCATATTAATAAACAATATTGTTTGATGTTGGTTGTTGATCATTTTTGGGTTTTAATGTTACATTTTGCGTTGATTTAATATACTCAAAGTGATTTAAACGTTGAAAGTAATTGCCATTTTTGTGATTTCCTCCTAACGATTTGGCTATATACAGGATTTACTGATTATGGCCCTGTCAACCGTTTTTGCCTTTGGACATCTAGTTTCCAGCAATTTGGACTTTGTTAACTATTAAAATGTGTTGTTTCAATTTAAACTGCTTCAATAATCTGTAGTGATTATTAGTATTAAACATCATCATCTGCATATAGTAGGAGGGAAAACAGGCACAAAACCTTGTTATGTGAAGGCACATACGCTCACCACTGGAACAACAAGGTAGTTTAATAAAAAAAAATTAAAATCCCTACAGCTTTAATATTATTTATTCTGTAAGAAGTTCAACATTAAAATATTGTTTCAGTTAACATCTGTTGATGAGATAGGTATGTGTTACTTGTTGTTTACTAGCACAAAAAGAGGTATGTCCAATAGAAGATCAGGTATTCCTGTGCCCTCTACAAGCCAGGGAATCAATATATCTCCAAATTAACAAACAGAGGAAGTTGTAGAAGTTTATACTGATTGTTCTTCTACTAAAGGCCCATTAGTAGAATCTTCTGGACAAATTGTGATGCCTACATTCAGCAACAAAATAAATGAGCTTGCATTATGTCAATATTGTTTTATTTATCTACTCTTGTAATTTTTTTTATAATTTCCAGTGGATCTATACAATTAGTCTTATATCTATGTAGATCTCTTTTATATACGAAATAAGCTTGCGCTTGATCCCAACCTCTATTGATGGTATGTGTAGATATTGTGGTCTAAGATGAAACGCACTCGCTTAGAAAATGCCTATTCACTCTTGTTTTAAAGATACCCAAGTTGTAACAATATTTTCATTTTCTTCTCTGCAATGAATTGGTAGTTTGTAACTTCAGAAAAACGAAACGCTAGGAAACTTGTATTTAAGGGATTTACTGTCTCCTTTTTATTTAATTATTGTTAGTTTATAACTACTGTACTTTACAATCAACCTTTTGGCTGAGATTTTTACTTAGGCTTATTAATATATTTAGTAATTTTTCTGTAACTATCTTCCATCTCACATTTTACATGCAGAAGTTATGCATAGTAAACTATTGCCTACCTATAACAAAATGCCAGCATAGCGATATATTGGCGATATAAAAACTGTGGTATACCTACTTTAATCTTGTACCGCATGTTCACTTAAATATCTAGCTAATATTTACGAGTGTATGTTGAACATATTCCTACGTATTTAATATCCTGATACAATTAAACAGTAACTTCTTCTAGCAGTTCATTTTTGATTAGTAAATATTTGAGGTTATGAGATAAAAGCTTTCATATCTTTTTTCTCCCAACTTTTAAACCTATTCACCATTTGCTTTTTTCTTAGTTATGTTATGTTTTACAACTGCTAATAAGTTTCTACTTTGAATGCTACCGTTTTCTTCGGGTCCAAAGGTACATACAATCTCGCCATTCTCCTTTCTATTGCAACCTACACTTAAAAACGTACCTACTTAAATTTGAGTTGCGTTTCAGTATTCGGGCATAAAGCAAAGGTAACATTTTTTTTTATAATCTAAAAATTTGAAGGTACTTTTATTCAACATAATTATGTCAGCTTCATCGTATCCTAATTTACAATCACAAAGATGAATATTAACAAAAAACTTAGTCGGAGTTTGTTATTTAAGTAACTCAATTTAATTTCCAATGTTTACATTGAAAAACGAAAATTACAAGGGGTAATTTTTCTACTTGTTATGTGTAGTTTTAAGATTGCGATGCAAACTTAACTGTAAAATTATCAGTGAAAGCTAAGTCTACATAAATAATATATACCTACAAATGAAAAATAACATGGGTATTTTTAAACGTCAGTAATCAGTCAGTAATAAATATTTCTGAAACAATGGCTCGACGACCGCAAAGAGGTAGTGGGAAATGATTGGATGAGAAAAGCAGAGAATCATGTTTGGTCGCGCGCTCTCGGAAAGACTTACCTACCTATGTCTAGCAGTGGACGGATACAGACTGATGGTGATAATAAATAATGCCTTCTAATGTAAAAAAGAAATATATTATTCTCCTCGTTCTCTACAAAAGTCGGTTAAAATTAACGATCGCTGTAACTGCAAATTCAACTGCAAAGTGAACTTGCAGATTCCCCTATATTGTAATGAAACATAATAGTTGGGAGTAAACATTCGAATTGAAAGCATTTTGTATGATCACTTGGCGCTTGGATTTAGCGCTCTAGCAAACTTAATTTACTATTCATTGTAAAACTGATATGTTTCGACTGCGAATTTTCGTTACCTAAACTATTCCATTCATCCGTAGTTAGCGCCATTTATTGTCGTAGTCGAATTTCAAGTTTTCATTAATGACTGCAGCTGGAAATACAATCCCGATTTTTTTTTTTCAGTTTAAACGAAGCTCTATTATAAACTAATTTACTTCAGTTTTATTCGGTGTACCTACATTGTTTACGCTGAGCATATGAATTAGGAGTTCCCACTTATACCTACCTACAGTTAGTAACTTTTCATAATAAGTAAAGTAAATAAGTCTCTCAAGGGTATAATTATTTACCTTTAAATACTTGCCATGTTTTCTCGTGGGCGGTATTGAATCCCAGGGGTAGAATTTTATGTATACGTGGTAAGCTGAAATTTTATAAAAAACCTGGGGTTTAATGAATTCTTTTTACCCCCCTCCGTTCACTTACACAAGTTTAGTTCACTTCTTATTAGTATCGTGGTAATTGGCAATACATCTACATAAATTATAATTTATTATGTATCATATTAAAGAAAAAAATCATTAGCAAACGTGTTAGACAGTTAAATGATTCTATACTAATATTATAGAACTGAAGAGTTTGTTTGAACGCGCTATCGGACTGCTGCTTCTAATTGAATTCATTATTTTTGCGATGGATAGTCCACTTACCAAAGATGGTTTAAGGGTTAACCTAACTGCACTGCAACCAATAAGATCGAAGAATCAGTGGGAAATGTGGAAAAAACGCGGAAAATATTTACCTTTGTGGGCTAAGAGAGAGACGAATATCTTTCAAAGGATTCACCGTGCGGGTGCCGGGTCCGTAGCGTGGCTGAGAAAAAACGAACCGAGCCCGAGACTTGTGACACGGGTGTAGATTGATTTGTTTAGAAAATGTGTCCGGTCTAGATGTGGAAATAGCTAAGTCTTTCAAGATTTTATAGTGCTTTTCATACGTGTCCATTAATTAGAATTTAAAGTATCGCGAGTGTTATTCATATTATTAAAAATATAACGACTGAAACTCACGTCACGGTTGTTGGAGTATGCCCGGCGCGTAGCAAACTCTCAGTTTGCTTATCGCCGCGTTACCGGAACAAGCAAGCTCATGACTAAGGACCCCGTATGGGTTCGAAACTAGTCGGGCATACTCCGACAACCGTGACGTGAGTTTCAGCCGTTATATTTTTAATAATGTATCCATTAATATAGTCCAATAAGGTGCTGAGCCCAGAATTGAATAAGGTTTGCTGGTGGAATTTGTATTTGAGCCTGCTTTAACGAAGACGGTCTTTTATTCGTCGTCAACCCTTTTTGTACTCTAGCTACTGAAAGGCTTTTAGCTTCACGTATAATTTCTAGTACTCTATCGTGGCGGCGGGAGTAAAGACCCCTGTCCAGGAGCACCTTGCACCCTACCAATAAGTGTCTTGCAGTGCCTACTGCCTCACCACAGGTATAGCAAGATTTTCCTGAGGCTTTTCCCCATCTTACTAAGTTACTCTGATCTGGGAGAGTCAGTTGAAAGGTATTAAGATAAAATTTCAATAAGGCAGGAGACCAATCGCACAGCAAGGCGCGCCACTTCAGAGCTAGAGGGATGCAGAACTCACCTAAGTTTAACCACTCATTTTGCATTTCTAAGTTCATAGCATGCACTTTGTAGTTGTCGTCTTCATCTTGTTTCAGAAAAGATAATAGGTAGATAATACAATAAGTTTTAAGGAGTAACTTAGGCTATTTTGATTTTCGTAATTCTATTTATTAATCCCCTCTTTTATAAGGAGGGAGAACTGGCCCTGTAGTGGGCCATTAATAGGCTGATATTGATGTTACCTAAAGATGATGATGATTGTTTTTATTTATGCGAACGAAGTCGCTGGTATTCGCTAGTTATTCATAAGGTTGGTGTTACGACCTCATTTTTAACCGACGAAAAAAACGGAGAAGGTTCTCAATTCACGTATATTTTTTTTTTATGTATGACCACGCATAACTTTTTACAGAGTTGTCCGATTTTGATAATTCTTTTTTTATTAGAAAGGGCATACTTCCAAAGTGGTTCCATTGTCATCATGTTAGGATCTGACGATAATATCCTGGGAAAATTGAAGAAACTCTTCAAATTTTTGAGGGACGCTTACAGCGATTTCGGTTTTCGTCTCGGTATCGGTAGCTTTTTGGCTACTAGTGCTGTATAATATATAGTACGAGTACGTTACGGGTCGAGTCACTAAAAAGTAAGAAATAAAATTTTTTAACAAATAATAGAACCGACTCAAAACGCACTAAAAAGTAAAAAATAAGTGCGTCATTTAGTTGTATTAATTTACTGCACCTGGCACCGACTGGACCTGGAGTCGGTGCCAGCCAAGGTTTCTACTTTAAGGACGTTACCTAGAACCCACAAACTTTACTAGGTAAATTAAATATTCCTTAAACTTGGCTGGCACCGACTTCATAGATATGCTTAAGTAAATTAAAAGAACTATATGACACAGTTATTTTTTACTTTTTAGTGCGTTTTGAGTCGGTTCTATTTTTTGTTAAAATTTTTTATGGAAAAGCAGTCTTGTGATATAATGGACTTGTACGTGTTATGCTAAACGCTTTGGTTTCCAAAAAATTATTAGCAATTGTTCCAGCAAATATAAATGTCTTAAATTATCACAACTAATTTCAAATAATATAAAATAGAAATAATCTCAAATAGTCTAAAGTGATATTTCAAAGTGCTTGCAAACTGAGCCTATTTGAAATAGGTGAATTTTACGGCCTTTTTAAACAAAATAGTTTTAAAAGGCCGTAAACTGGGTTTAATTGAGATTACTGACACTTTTAAAATATAAGAAGGTGACTTTACAATTTTACATAAAATAAGCTTTTTATGTGAAATTGTAAAGTCACCTTAGAATATTTTTTTCTCTCAATTATTTTTATTTACATACAAAAATATATACCTACAATAAAAACATTATTAAAAATGTATATTATGTACATGAAAAGATTTTTATCGTCAAAAACTTTATTAACACACTTTGCTAAATATTATAATTAAAACTTTGTTTTCCTTCAAACCCGAACACTGCGTATAAACTTCTAAATATTAAAAGTTGTAATTTTTACCCACGCCCACATACGTGTTATTGTACTTACGCTAAAACAACACATTGCTTGTTTCTACATCATTATACGAGTTTTTAATACTAAAGCAACCTACTGCTTGAGTACATCGTTATTATAAGTTTTTAATACCCCTACTTGTGGTCGTTTAGAGGCTGAAATTAAACTTTTATTCATTTTAAAATCTTGATACTCGAGATATTTTCTTCAGTAGGTATATACAGTATGCTTAAAAAATCCCTGTCCGATACGAAAGGTAAGCATCATAAAATTGTAAACAGAAAAGATAACAAAAAAAATCGTATTCATTAATTTAGCGTTTTATCGTATTATAAAGTTTCTAATTCAAAACCTAAAAACTCCCAAAATCTTCCAAAATTTAAAAATTGACAACACTGTTATCATAGGCAATTAAAGTCGGTAATCGTCAAAGCTTTGGAAACGCCGCGTTATAAGGGCCCGCCGCCCTAATAATGCTTATCCCTAACGCCTTAGATTGATGGTCACAGGCTAGCAATTTTTATAAATAATAATTAAGAATTAATTCTTTAAGCTAAGCTCTCCATCTCGCATTTGAATAGCGTGGTAGGTCTAAGCTCCATATCTTTCTTTTGCAGTCTCTGTAGTAGGCTGTTAATATGCTAATTATGATGATGATAAAAAAATCGGTATAATGGGCAGGTTAAACAAACTGTTACACACATCACGACAAGCCAATTTTGCAAGTATGTTGTACAAGATGGTAAAGCAGCTGGACACCTCGATTACGTTTCTACCTACTTTGTACTTGCCCATTGAATACCACGTTGAACGGAAAGCACGTAAACGCAGCACAGATCCAGATAGATAATGACTACTGTTTGTAGACAGTTGGTGTTGCCGTATAAGTTTTATTATTTTATTATTATTTTCATTTTGGTAGCGAAAACAATATTTTAAAAAAATTAGGACTTCATTATTAGAACCTATCCACAATACCTGAGTACACCCTTAAGCATCGGACAGGAATTTTCTTAGCACACTGTATAATGTGTTAAATAAATGGTATAACGTCAAGAAACGTACGTTTCGAGCTTGTCAACATAATTCTATGTATAAAATAATTATTTTAAAGGAGATGGTCCAAAATTGTATGGAGCCCAGACTCACTTTTTGTACATAAATTGAAAAAAACTACATGTATTAATAATCTTGTTTTGATTAGCCAAATCTCCGAATTCACTTTTATTTGGGCGAAATATTATTCATTCTCTCCAAAACAATGCAACACTTTACATATAATCATGGCGGATCTGAGATAAGTTATATTATCTATGGTAGACATTCTCCAGGTGGCGGATTGATGTTGTTTTGACTTTTGCTGTCAGTGTTTATTGACGTATGGTCCATTTGATTTGATGGTTACTGGTTAGGCATAGGTACTTAACGGATAACTGAATAATCAGATTAATATATTGAGTTTTGTTCTCATTATAGCTAAGATGTCTATGTCTAAAATATATTATAGCTGAAAACAAAGCGGAACACGGAAGAAAGGACTTGTCAAAAATGACATATTTTGAGTTTGGCAAATCAATGTCACCGCATCTTTATCACCTCCAGACTAATATCAGAAAGACGCCATCTTTTAATACCTCAAAAACTAGGAATTCCATTTTTAACCAACTTTTTATTTAGTTCGTTTCGTTCACTAATTTTATTTTTGATAAAATCCTTGTATTTTTTTCCATTTTAATGGTATGTGGTACATGAGTGAAGCTGAAATGGACCATCTCCTTTAAAAATATCCATACTATTATAAACGAAAAAGACCGACCGTGAAGATTTAAGCAAATTCTTTTTCACCTATCTCCCTCAGAATTGTGCCTAGAAAGTTTTGTTTGTGTCTGTCCTTCTCTTCTCCTGGTTGACGGCTTAATAGGACGGTATTTACCTAACACGCTGTATAAAGGCAATCGTTACTAACTGACTTATCTATCAACGAACATTTTCAAGCATAGATCAAAAACGCTAAACGGACTGCGCTTAATTTTGAAACACGTGGCTGTTATAATGTAGGCGAGCGCTAAAAGGATTTTCCAAAACTAAAAGGTTGAAACTGGGGTTCAACGTTTGTACGGAGTACCTCCATTGCACAGCATCGGATTTTGATTTCCAAAAACTGATCCGAAAAAGGAAGAATAGAATTAAGAATCTAGTCTAGTCTAATATAAAATAAAGTCATTTTATATTAGACTAGAGGACCCCTGCGGCTTTACTCGCGTAGTTCTCGTTCTCGTGGGAATTAAGGCATAAAATGTGGCCTGTGTTTGTTATCCTGATATGTAAGCTAGATAATTGTAAGTATAAGTTATAAGTTGCATCAACGTCCACTCTGTAGTTTGTGCGTGAAAGAGCTACAAACACCCGTCTGTCTGTATACTAGCGGACGCCCGCGACTTGTGCGCTTGAAACTTGGTGTAGACTTGAACTCCCGTTTGACCCCTTAAGGAGGTGAGCATTAGAAAAAACGTTTCTTAGCGCTCGCCTACGTCATTATAGTTATATAGCAGTCGACCACGACTTTTAATTTTAAAGACGGACTTTCATATAAAGTGTGCTCTTTCCCCGCTCCCCCTCTCAATTTAATTTTTTTTATAGTTTCCCGTCAAGCAATATCCTCCGTCCCGTCCTGTGTACTAAAGACCTACATTTTTGTTAAACATTGTACGATATTACAGTACATTAACATTAACAATATATATTTATGGCAGGCTAATGTGTATAGCTTGTATTAAATAGTCTACTTCAATTTTGAGTCTAGCTTTCATAATAAACAAAATAATTTACAATCCGACATGCAGATCTCGAGATTAGCCCGTTTAAACAAACGAACAAACTTTTTCGTATATTATATAAATATGGTCTGCCATGCCAAATAAATTGAAAAAAAAGATCAAAGATCAAATTCTCAAAGAATATCAGCACCAAAATGTTCAGTACGTATAGCATAACACGGAGGAGGTCAACTTAATTTGGACGATATAGCGGCAGTGTTGTTTTTTAGAAATTTTGTAATATCTCCGAAACTATATAATTAATTTACATACTGTAAAAGGAAAATCTTATCTCTATAATATTCTTGTGATTACTAAACATTTTTTTTGATAACGATTTAATTTTAATTGTAGAAATGATGACGTACGTAAACGTAAAAATAATTATGAATTAAATGATTTTTTAAAATACAAAAAGTTATATATCTGTTAAAATATAAAAGATAGATATATGCTGTCCCGGACAGGCTGACGGCTGTTTTTTGTAGAACTTTTTAAGATACATAAAGCCCCCATACATTGCTTTCAATTATTCTCAATAATTAAGGCAGCGTACGCGCATAAACGCGATTTAACAGATTTTTGCGATCCGACCTGCGCGACAAAAATTGTGATAACTCGGTTAATATATACAATGCAAACATAAAATATAGCCCATAACACTCATCGATAACGTAGCATTCTACTGGTGAAATTTTTTTTTAAATCGGATCAGTAGTTCCGAAGATTAGCCCCGACAGAACTTTTATTCTAAACTTACAAACTTTGCCTCTTTATAATATTAGCATAGATATAGATATAGTACAGATATAGATCCTTTATATTGAATCAAAATTGACCATTGAACTTGATAAAAAATAAAACATGACTTGTTGAACATTCAATAAAAATATTGGTGTGTGTCAAAATAAATACTTAGTGTGCAACTGTGCAGTGCTTTATTTTAATAGCTGGTAAAACCGCTGAGTTTCACTCGCGAGCCCTATATTGTAAATTTTACTACTTACTGTTAAATTAAAAATCAATCCAGCGCATAGCTTAAGAGACCTCGTGGTGAGTCAGTAATATTTGAAATGCATTTTGCTAATATGGGCCATTCTCCTCAAAATGGAAAATCGGTGCTCCAAGCAGTTTCTCTAACCACATATATGATAGCAAAGTGCATCTCTGTGAACAGAATCTGAACCTTCCTTTCGAGCCGGCGGTAGAGTCACAAATAGTTCTTACATGACATTTCAAAACCACATGTAAATCAAACCTACTTGAAAATAATTTGAATTTTATTAGGAAAGTCTCATTCAAGTTTCAAATATTTGAAACTATATCTGGCGCTGACATAATAAAAGGCCCACTATGCCGCACTATTAATATGTTAAATATAATGATATTCCAATATTGACAAATAAATTGCCTATGGTGATAATTATCACTATTTGATGACAATATGAAGGCTGTTATTCACAAACGTGGAAATGGTCTATTATATTCATTAAATAGTTATATTTGTAGATTATATTTATTTGGATTCTACCAAAAATTTCTATACAACAAATTAATAATATTGAGTTCAGATATGGTAAAGAAAATGGTTGTCTAACAAACAAAGATATTCCAGATTTAGGAATGAAATTGCTAACACTTTGGATCAAGTGGCATGCGAAGGCTGGACAGAAGCTTACTTAATACTTGAATTATTAAGTTTTTAAATAGTAGTAATTGAAAGACCTTAGAAGAGGCCTATGTCAAGTAGTGGACGTCCATCGCCTGTTGGTGGTGTTTCACTTTCGAAGAAAGCGTTAAAACATCGGTTCCGGTCCCTATCATTAACATATTATGGTAGTAATCGTGGTGTAGGGTCCACCTTTAATATACTGATAGTGATGATGAATAAAAAATAAAATGATGAGAATTTGAAAAATAAAAACAAAATACTTAACCAGAGTAACAAGAAAAAATGCATGTATTCTGTATATACTACAAAACTAGTGCACTAAGTGATATACACTCAATACCTATGCTACGTAGTTGGCACACAAGCAAACTTTATGGGTCTCTTTTTACACGTAAAAGCTGTGTAGTACCTACAAATATTGAGAGTTAAGTTTGCACTTTCATTTTACTTTGCGATGTAGGTAAGTTACGACAGCAGAAGTTTCTCGGAAAATGAAAATAGGTGTGCTTCCAGCAGTATTCTAAATGTAAGCTTGTTCTATCAGAGCTGGCACTTGTTTATACTTAGTAAGAACTTATAAGGGTTATTAGTTAGAAGTTTAACTTGTTAAGGTTATTAATTAGAACTTAGGGCTTGGTAATACTGGAGAGCGTTCGGTTGGTTGGTTTGTTATTTGGAAGTACGTGAATTTGTGCATAGAGTACAATATTATAAATACTGATATACAATATACATAGATACCAGTTTTCTAGCGATATTTTATTAGATTTTTAATTAGATTTTATTCAATAATGCTCTAATACTGTCATCTCCCATCATATAGGTTTTTGTCAGTTTTGACCATTGATTTGTAACTTTAAAAATCGATAGGTTAAACAAACGAATAGAATAGGTATGTGACATTTTTATGGGATAGTGCAAATTTTTTTTACGAGACGGTGTTTTTAACTTTTTTGTATACTTTTTTGGATATTGGATGAAATATGATGTCAGAATATAAATATTAAAGTTATTGTCAATTTAATAACATTATCAGCATCATCGTTATCATAATTATCATTCGATTAATAGCCAATTCTAAAACTAAACATCTTTCAAGAAATTCCAAGAACCGTTATGTAGAGCCGCCTGCCACGGCTGCAACGGCTTGAGCGTTGACCTACAACGCGGTAGATAACGTCGTTCCACCTAATAGGGGGTCAGCCAGGACTGCGCTTTTCCGTGCAGGTTGCCATTCCAGCACTTTGTTTTCAACTTCAAGTATATGATTTATTGAGCTATGTCGGTTATTTTGATTCTTCTGCGGATCTCCTCATTTCTGATTCGATCACGCAGATATATTCCGAGCATTGCTGGCTCCATCGCCCGCTAAACGAGTCTGACCTATTTTTCTATCAGCCAAATCAGTAGTAGCAATATGAAGAAGTAACAACTGTTCGTTATCTGTCGTCATTCACACTACACACACAATGGATCAGGACCGTTGTGTTCGATTTCATTCAACGGCTGCCTGCCAGCGGCATGGTGAAATTATACCTATTTAGATGCAAATTACATAAAACACAATCTATTGTTACGTAGCTGTAGTGTTACTGTGTCGGTATAATTTTTCACTGCCTGAAAACACTAATAAAACTTATAATAATAATAATTTTATAAAAATAAAACCTATTTAGATTGATTACTTGCTCCTAAAATTTCATGATGTTTATGAGTTTTCGAGATCCTACATTTATATATACGTATGTATAAGCAAAAATTGTGTTTAAATATTAATATATATTTCAAAATACTAGTGTATTTGTGTATTGGGATTAAAGCAGTTATTTTTACAGGCAATATCGGATTTCCTGCTCGGCGTATTCTGCCTGCCGTTCACGCTGGTCGGTCAAATATACAGACGCTTCCTGTTCGGCGCCGCACTCTGTAAATTAATACCCTTTTTGCAAGGTACGTTGATTTACTACTATATAAATCATTTTCCAATTTTAAACTCTCTTTATCTCTTTGTACCGCCATGAAATTGATTGACAAAATATATATTAAAGTGACCGATGAGGCGGTTAAAAGGTTGCAACCATGTTATGAAACTTTACTCAAGTTACTTTTAAGTTAACAATCAGACAGGCAGACAAAAAATATTTTGATAGAAACACCGTATACACTTTCATTTGCATTTAGTGAAAATCTGTTTTGAAATAAGAAACAGACAATTCAATTTTATTTATTGTGCTATTATGTACTTTTGCAAAACTTATTTATTAACATTGTTTGTTAAGCTGTTAAATATTAAGGAGCAAAGAAAATTTATCTTTATTTATATTTGTATTAGGTTTTACTGACTTACATTGAGCCCCTCGTGGCTAGGGAATGAATTTTCTTCGAATTCTGGAAAATTATGAATTTGAACTGTGCGTTAAATTATGAGGCAATAGAGAGCATGTAAACCTAATATTCCCGGCTACTATCAACATCTAATAATGATCGAGAACATTTTTATCCTTGTCCTAAGCCCACCATTGGCTCCATCGATGCGTGTTACGTCAGAACCATCATCGCCAAACCTTAAAAGTGTCACTAACTCAAACATTTGTCCTAGTAATAGTTTTTCGCGGCCAATCTACTTACTTTAGGTTCTTAGATTGGGTTTATTTAAGGTGACTAAAAACGGTTTTCATTTGTGAAAAATTACTAGTTTTGAGTCTTAAATAAAATAGCTTAAGCTGGGTAATGCAAATAGCTAACTAAAGCGCAAAACTTAATTCTTATTTGCACTAAGTAGTGCATTTGGAAGAGTAAACAAAACTCTTCCAAATTCTCTAAAGTAATCGCAACTGTAAATGCGTGTCAATTTTTAATACACTACTCCTTAACTAGTTCAGCAGTGCCGTGTTAATAAAAAAGTTTCCAGCAAGCCTAAAATACGAATATCTACCAGCTCAGACCATTATGACTAAGGCTCAGTATGCGTTCATACTTACGGCGATGCCATGCCAAGCACTGAATCTCGGCAGAATAT